>OZ022329.1:1250000-2500000 GCA_963989225.1 Dromius quadrimaculatus
CTTGGACGGTACAACTGAATGAGTTATTTAGTTTGCATATAAATATTAATTCTTTCTTTTAAAAATTATTGGTGGCTCTTAAAAGAGCCATTTGTTTATGATATTGTATATAATAATTCTTTTTTTCTGAATAAAATTGGCGGACCTGAAAAGGTCCTGTAGTTCACTAATGTCGCATTTGTTACATCAGAAGTACTTTTTCAACCCCATTAAAATTGATTCTACTTTAAACCCAATGAACAACCGATGTGTTCATTTATGCAAAACAAGATTCGTGCCCCGTCAAGCCGGAGGCCGCATGGCTCGCCTAATTACGCGGATGTCAGACCAAGATTTCACACCTACTTCCCAGCAGTCCTAGGAGCTACTGAAAGTGAAGGTCTACGTCTTTTATCTGCATACTCCCGGCACCAAACCGTACAAAAGCATACTGACTCCGTCTGCATCGATACCGCGATGATATAATTTGAAAATAACCGGAGGTTACCTCAAATTACATCACCGACAGCTGGGGTGAACCCATTATCTCCGGGGGGTATCAGTAGAGGCTCAGGGATGCTCACCGATAGTCCTTTATTACGAAAGGACAGCAAAAAAACCAAGAAAATATCGGATAAATTAATTCACAAAATATCGCAAAAAATTTAGAATTCTTAGCCAAAAACCCATTTACTACTCGCGTTATATTAATTCAATTCAAAATTTTGATAGCTACTTTAATCCGAACTTTGTTTATTTACTTAGAACTTCTGATGTTACTCACACAACAACCGTGAACAAAATGGATTCTCGACGCAAATTCAACGATATTTATACACAGGAGAGTGCTCCGTTGATCTGATTGGTCGCGCAATTTCCACCTCCACGTCCAGTTCATACCCCTCAATGAGTGAGACAAAGACAGACTATGCAGAATGTAATAATAACATTTAAACGCATTTTAATGAAAAATAGACAAAATTTTATAGAAAATTTAATAGAATTAGGTGTGTATTACTTGGAAAAATGTCTACGTATCAAATTTTCTAAATTTTATAGCAGGAAAATCGAATTACAGACATTTTTATAGATCTTGCCCTTTGATCTGATTTCAATCATTGTTTTTTAGAATATGCGTAAACAAATTGACATGAAATTGAATTTATCTGATGTATCTCTATGGTTCTTATCAAAATCAATCAAAAGTTACAGTCTGTATGCTACCATTTTCTTGAAATTCATGAAAAAGTGAGTTGTGTTGATGCTTTTCGGCAAAAAATTTGCACTTTTTCGTCTGTATTTTCTCTAATTCTCTGTTTTTCTTGGCAAAATTATATTTTTCTGATAGAAAGTAAGTTGTTCTAACGATATTAGCTCATTTTGTGTTCATTCAATTGATAGTCTATAAGAAATAATGTTCTTTGTGGCAGGACCAAGTACGTTGTATAACTCTAATGAGTGAAACATCGATAGGCTTATGCGGATTGTAATGTTAACATTAATAACGCACTTTAATGGAAAATAAACAGAATTTCTTGGAAATTTCGATAGAATTAGGTGTGTATTACTTGGGAAAATGTCTGCGAATGAGTTTAATTAGATTTTATAGCAGGAAAATTAAATTACAGACATTTTTATAGATCTCGCACTTCGATCTGATTTCAATTATTGATCTTAAGAATATGCGCTAGCAAATTGATACAAAATTGAATGTATAGTATGTATCTTGTTGTTTTCTATCAGAATCAATCAAAAGTTACAGTTTGTATTGCACTCTTTACTTAAAATTCATGAATAAGTAAGTGTTATAGAGGCTTCTTGGGAGATTTTTCGCAGTTTTTCGTCTCTATTCTCTCTAATTTTCATTGTTTTCTGATAAAATTTTAATTTTCCAATAGAAAGTGTACAGTTCTAACGATATAGTTTATTTTGTGTAATTTTATTGAAGGGTTTATTAGAAATAATGTTTTTTGTGGAAGATCTTGGTCCGTTCTATACCTCCAATGTGTAAGACAAAGATAGACTTCTGCGATTTTTAATGTTAATAATAAAACGTATTTTAATGGAAAATAGACATAATTTGATAATAATTTCAATAGAATTAGATGAGTATTACTCAGAAAAATGTCTAAGTATCAAATTTGCTTCATTTTTTAGTGAGAAAATTGAGTTACAGACATTTTTACAGATCTGAACCTTCGATCGGTTTTCAATCATTGATCATAAGAATATGCGTTAGCAAATTGATACAAAATTGAATGTATATGATGTGTCTTGTTGTTTTCTATCAGAATCAATCAAAAGCTATAGTTTGCATCGTACCATTTTCTTAAAATTAATGAATAATTGAAATGATTTCCTCAACTTTAGAAAATTTTCATTGTTTTTTGTCTGCATTCTCTCTAATTTCCATTGTTTTCCAATAAAATCGATATTTATTGATAGGAAGTGAATAATTTCAACAATATTTGCATATTTTTTGTGTTTATAGTTGGCAGTATAATGGAAACTATTGTTTTTGAGAATGGTGTGAGTCCAATTCATGTTGAGATGGTTTAAACTATACGAGTGTTATGTAATGTATGACGTGTATAAGGTTTATGCCTATTTTTATGGAAAATAAACATATTTTGATAAGAATTCTGATGGAATAAGGATTAGATGTATCTTGTTATGAGTTTCCAAAGTGTAACATATTTTGCTTGCAACATTCAACTCCTTAGCCCTTTAGAGACGTGAAATTTCTCGCCGAGTTTTGAAAATCCACCAAAATCTTAAATTAAACATAAAACCAAAATTTTTGATGAAGAACAATCATGTTGAAGCATATACTTTTTAAAAAAGAAACATTGACATGGGTTTTCAACTTTATATTTGAAAAAAGGCAGCATATGTTTTGGATGTGTAATATTCCAGCATTAAAACAACACAAGGAAACAAAAATAATGGTAGCTGTGTTAAACTGACATATTTTTGAATGAAAAATATCTAATTCAACTACAAAAATATCTAAAAACTTGATACGGACTCAAAACTTTGTTCACAGTACATATAAAATTTCTCTTGTTGTCCATTTTTTTTGTAATTTACACGCTACATATTTGCATGTTCTAGACATAAAAATATATTACAAGATTTACATTTGGACCAATATTAGTTTCACTTCCTAAGGATTCTGAGCCTTCGGCTCTCTTGCTCCTATCTCATGTTTTCAACTCACTTTGTTATTGCTGGATTAGTACCAATCACATATTGTCCAACAATTTATGTATTGGTCTTTTGTATTTTGTGTTCTCTCACGGTTCTACGTTAACCGCGCTTTTTACTGCGGGATTTGTATGAATTTGCATGTTCTTTACAACTTTTACTGCATCTTTCTTGATGTATTCTTTTATTGTTGGGATCGCAAGATTTCTGTGAATCACGTTGTTTCTCACATATTTCTGAGCAAAACTCTCTGACGAAAAATGTCTACGGTACTAGAATTGTTTCAATAATAATTCAAATCTCATGAAACTTCTATTAGCGTCCATTAAAACATTCTATGATTATAATTCTGAGAGAAATAAGCATTGAGATTAAATTCTGAGAAGCTCTCGCCAAAAAATCTTAATAGAAATAATTATTCATATATTTTGAGAAAATGGTGCCACAAAAAATGTAAATTTCATTAGGAAACAATGAGAATTAGAGAGAATGCAGACAAAAAACAATGAAAATTTTCTAAAGTTGAGAAATCATTTCAATTATTCATGAATTTTAAGAAAATGGTATGATGCAAACTATAGCTTTTGATTGATTCTGATAGAAAACAACAAGATACATACTATACATTCAATTTTGTATCAATTTGCTAGCGCATATTTTCAAGATCAATAATTGAAAACAGATCGAAGTGCGAGATCTATAAAAATGTCTGTCATTCAATTTTCCTGCTATAAAATCTAATTAAACTCATTCGCAGACATTTTCCCAAGTAATACACACCTAATTCTATCGAAATTTCCAAGAAATTCTGTTTATTTTCCATTAAAGTGCGTTATTAATGTTAACATTACAATCCGCATAAGCCTATCGATGTTTCACTCATTAGAGTTATACAACGTACTTGGTCCTGCCACAAAGAACATTATTTCTTATAGACTATCAATTGAATGAACACAAAATGAGCTAATATCGTTAGAACAACTTACTTTCTATCAGAAAAATATAATTTTGCCAAGAAAAACAGAGAATTAGAGAAAATACAGACGAAAAAGTGCAAATTTTTTGCCGAAAAGCATCAACACAACTCACTTTTTCATGAATTTCAAGAAAATGGTAGCATACAGACTGTAACTTTTGATTGATTTTGATAAGAACCATAGAGATACATCAGATAAATTTAATTTCATGTCAATTTGTTTACGCATATTCTAAAAAACAATGATTGAAATCAGATCAAAGGGCAAGATCTATAAAAATGTCTGTAATTCGATTTTCCTGCTATAAAATTTAGAAAATTTGATACGTAGACATTTTTCCAAGTAATACACACCTAATTCTATTAAATTTTCTATAAAATTTTGTCTATTTTTCATTAAAATGCGTTTAAATGTTATTATTACATTCTGCATAGTCTGTCTTTGTCTCACTCATTGAGGGGTATGAACTGGACGTGGAGGTGGAAATTGCGCGACCAATCAGATCAACGGAGCACTCTCCTGTGTATAAATATCGTTGAATTTGCGTCGAGAATCCATTTTGTTCACGGTTGTTGTGTGAGTAACATCAGAAGTTCTAAGTAAATAAACAAAGTTCGGATTAAAGTAGCTATCAAAATTTTGAATTGAATTAATATAACGCGAGTAGTAAATGGGTTTTTGGCTAAGAATTCTAAATTTTTTGCGATATTTTGTGAATTAATTTATCCGATATTTTCTTGGTTTTTTTGCTGTCCTTTCGTAATAAAGGACTATCGGTGAGCATCCCTGAGCCTCTACTGATACCCCCCGGAGATAATGGGTTCACCCCAGCTGTCGGTGATGTAATTTGAGGTAACCTCCGGTTATTTTCAAATTATATCATCGCGGTATCGATGCAGACGGAGTCAGTATGCTTTTGTACGGTTTGGTGCCGGGAGTATGCAGATAAAAGACGTAGACCTTCACTTTCAGTAGCTCCTAGGGCTGCTGGGAAGTAGGTGTGAAATCTTGGTCTGACATCCGCGTAATTAGGCGAGCCATGCGGCCTCCGGCTTGACGGGGCACGAATCTTGTTTTGCATAAATGAACACATCGGTTGTTCATTGGGTTTAAAGTAGAATCAATTTTAATGGGGTTGAAAAAGTACTTCTGATGTAACAAATGCGACATTAGTGAACTACAGGACCTTTTCAGGTCCGCCAATTTTATTCAGAAAAAAAGAATTATTATATACAATATTATAAACAAATGGCTCTTTTAAGAGCCACCAATAATTTTCAAAAGAAAGAATTAATATTTATATGCAAACTAAATAACTCATTCAGTTGTACCGTCCAAGAATCTATTCCCCATTATTTGAAGAGTAATTATTATTATTTGTATGTCAAGGTTACAAAATATCAAATTTTAAATTTATTTAATGACTTGTGTTCACAAAATGAAATGAATATTTACCTAATTAAATGTATTTCAAGCCCAAAATATTACTAATTATTGAAAATATGATGAGATTACCTCCAAACCTCAACATATTTATATATTTGTTAATTTAAAAAATTAAGGGCAATGATTTCTCAAAATTTGATTATTTTAAAATAGAATGCACTTATAAGAATCGATTAAAATCAATTTGTTGTTTGAAAATATTCCAATTTACTTGTTATTCCATATTATGCAAATCGGGTAGTCTGAATGTCGACGGATGAATATGTGTGGTGTGCCACTGGCTTATTCATCCTAAAATAATCGTATTGAGAGTCTCAAGTAATCATAATAAACATAAATTATTCCTTTCATTCTCACACTCTGCTGGTATAGGAAGTCGAGGGATGCTACAATCCGATTTGTATTCTTATTCAGTATGTAGCATTAGAAAACTGCCACAATTTCTACACAAAACTAAATGAAATTTAAAACAGTTTTCTTCAATTTTATCAATTTGCGACTTTGCTGGATCAATATATGAATTGAATTAGATATGAAACTGTTTATTTAATGTTTTAGATGAAATTATAATATTGCCCAAATCTTTGGACTAATTAAAATTTAATTCCGATTCTTGTTTCTTTTAAAATAATAATCGTACAATGAGAAATTAAACGCTAATTATAAAATTAATTTCAATATTACAAATTATAAAATAGAAAATAAGGAAAATTAAATATTTTCCCAATACTTCGTCTCCAATTAAATTAAATTTACTTGTCGCTAAATGGCAACTTATTTCAAAAAAAATTTCAAAATAATGTTATCCTTAATTATAATTTTGCATCAAGTAAGCATAAAATATTTCTTGTATTAAGCACCAGTTTGCGGAGATAGAAATTATTGAATACAACCCTCATAAGGGCTGCAATCTGAAATATTTTGAAATAAATTATATAATAGATCAAAAATACATGCAACCAAATCAAAAGTTTCTTTCTGTGACGTATAATACCAAAGTTATTAATACTTTTATGAATTTATGATTTTTTCTCAAATATTGACTCCAATCAAAAAAATTTACTTGTGCCACTGGCTTATTTATCCTAAAATAATCGTATTAAGAAGCTCAAGTAATCCGATTTAAAATAAACCTAAATTAATCCCTTCATTTTCACACTTTGCTGGTATAGGAAGTCGAGGGATGCTATTTTACGATATGTATTTTCATTCAATATCGTATGTAACATTAGAAAATTGCCACACGCTCTACACAAAACTAAATAGAATTCAAAACAGTTTTTTTTTTTAATTTTATCAATTTGCGACTTTATTGGATCAATATTTGCATTGAATTAGGTATGAAACTGTTTATTCAATAAGTTATAAATGAGATTATATATTTGTCTTTAGAAGAGAAATATTGCTAAATTTGTGGACTAATTAAAATGTATTTCCGATGTTTGCTTCTTTCAAAATAATACTCGTAGAGTGATGAAATAAATGCTAATTATGAAACATATTTCAATATTACAAATTATAAAACAAGGAAAATTGAATATTTTCCCAAATAATTCGTCTCAAACTTTGACTTAGTCATCCGTTAATCCTATTGGTTACTCGATTTCTCCCTCCAGATTTATGCTTCATGTGTGACACACATCACATTGCAAATTTTTATTGTGTTGTAATCTCACTTGCTCAGAATGAGGAGCAAAGATTTTTAATAACAAAGATATTGCTAATAAAATCAATAATAAATGAATAAATAAATATCTACGTTGTGGCATCGTACATATTTTTCAATTTATGAAATATAGGGCAATTTTCATACAAAATTTGACTATTTTCCAATGAAATGTACTTGTAATAGCCTTTATTTAAATTATAATTTATTTTGTGAAAATGTAATTTACATGAAAGTTAGAACTGTTATTAAAAGAATGTATAGGAAAGAATCGAAATGTTTTCGAAAATAGTAGGAGTTTGTTTGAAACATTTCACCGATGAAGGCTTTTATTTGAAAAATAAAATATTTTAATTAATTCCTTGATTTCATATTTTAACGCGAAAAACCATCCAATGAGCGATTATTCACTCAATATGTTTATTGCACTTGTTACATGAAATTTATATTCATAATTATATACAAATATAATAATTCTTTTTTCTGAAAATTTGTGGGGGCTCTCAAAAGAACCGTTTGTCATGTATTTAAAAATACACCCAATATTCAAATATATTCTTTCAAAGTCATATATATAATTTAATTCTTTTTTTGTCAAATTCAATATTAATAATAACTCTTTATTTTGAATAGATCCAGAACGATCTAAAGATCGAATTGATCAGAGTTTTGCCCTTAAATCGGCAAGCAAATTCTTGGCTAATATTCCCAATCATCCAAACGGCTTGCAGATTACAGTGGGAACGAGTTTTCGGCATATATTGCATATATAAATTGTTGAAAATCTAAGACATTAAGAACAATTTGATACGAATTTTGATGAGAATGCATGAAGAAAGCATTAAAGAAGGTCAATATATTATTCTTTTTTTGAATCAATAATCTGATAATTGATTAAAAATACTTTTATCAATTTCGGATACATTTTTTTGAATATTGTGCAATGAAATGAAACAAATTCTACACATAGATATTTTTTAGATCAAAACACACCCAATTTAAAAGGAATTTTCATTAAATTATCCTTATTTTCTATTAGAATAGGCATAAACTTTATACATATGGAGATTATTGCATTATCTAACCTATATTAACTAATGGAATGGTTATACACCTTATTTATTTAGGAGATATAAGCCTTTTTCTAGATATTGATTAATAAATTTGTGATTATTTGTTGAGCACATATATTGTATGTCCAGATTCTCTTGGCATTATTTCACCTTTTAATACTTTGTGTATTTGGAAGATAGAAGACTGGACTTGGTTTCGAAATGAATAGCATAATACAAAATTCCTATTAGAGGTTAATTGATGAATCTAGAATAATTAATCTAGGAGATATGAGCTCTCTATTAAATTTTGACATTTAAAACTACGGTTACTTGTTGAGCAGTTATATTGTATGGTCCGATTTACTTGTTAGTTCACGAGAATCTAAGAGATGGCAGCATGTATCTCGTTTTGAGAAATCCTAAAGTAATTTTATTTTTTAGTGGCTAAATGGCTAAATAAGTATTTAGAAAAAATTTTCAAGATAATGTCACTCTTAATTGCAATTGTGCCCTGATTGAACATAAAATAGTTTTTATATCAAGCACTAGTTTGCGGGGATAGAAATGATTAATTACAGCCCACATAAGGGCTCAAATCCTAAATATATTGAAATGAATTATAAAATAGATATAAAATTAATTCAACTAATTCAAAAGTTTTTCCTGTGACAAATAAAACTAAAGTTATTAGTACTGTTATAAATTTATGATTTTCCCTTAAATAAGGACTTTAATCTAAAAAATGTATTTCAAATGTCTCATTTATTTTTCAAAAATAATATGACTTTACTTAAGACTTTTTTTGATTTATTAAAAACTTGCGTTGCGGATTGCCCGGCAATTAAATTATATTTTTTGAGTTTACAAATTTAATTATTGAATATTATCTATGAGATTTCACTATTTATTTATCACTGAAAAAAAAAATGGGTTTCTAAAATAAATAAAATACAATTAATTTTGTAGAAAAGATTTTATTTGATAATTCTGAAATATGTTACAGAACAACGAGCATTTTCAAACTTAACTACTTCTGAAAAAAATAAAAATAGGTTTTAGAAATAAATACAACTGTAAATTTTGTGGGAATGAGTTTATTTAGGAAATTAGGAAAGGGTACAAAGGTACGAAGATTAATTGTTGAATACTCGATGCTGCTGTGTTGTTGAAAGTCTTGTTCGCGATGCTGTTGCGTTGTCGTAAGCCTTGTTCGCTCCCAGGCAATGACTAAGGGGAAAGAGACGAACTCTTCTCCGGGAATTCTCCCTTTGGGCCTAGGAAAACCCCAGCGAAACCTAGACCAGAGAAGTGGCTTCTTCGCTCGCTGCAACTGAAACAACAAAATAATTATTACAAGTCGGAAAATTTCAAAAGAAATTGAACTCACTTGAACTTTGCAAGCGGCAGGCAAAATTAATCAGTTGACTTCTTTAAAGTTGAGTTGATCTTCTACAGTTACTGGAGGACTTCTTGGACGGCTGCTGGGCTCTGGTTCTGCTGCTACTGGAAGACTTTTTGGACGGATGTTGGACTTTGGTTCTGCTGCTGTTGAAAGACTTCTTAGACTGCTGCTAAGCTTTGGTTCTGATGCTACTGGAGGACTTCTTGGACGGTTGCTGAGTTTTGGTTTTTCTGCTGGGCTCTGATTCCGCTGCTGGGCTCTTGCTCTGCTACTGGGCTCTGGTTCTGCTATTGGACGGCCTAAAAACATAAAAATACAAATAAATCAGTAAATTGAAGGTTAGTAAGGTTTTTCATCATTATTTTGAATAAATCTTACGTGTTGATGTAGTGGCAATGATTTTGAGCTGAAAGGGAAGGTTATGATTAGTTCGGCGAGGCGCTCCCACGGTGGTTGATTGTTAGCAGCTGGGCTTAAAGATGAAAACAGCTGGGCCACTTCCAACGACGGCAGACTGTTGCTTGAAGCTTGAAGTATTCCTTCAACTACTGCTCCAGGTCCTGAAATTAATAAAAGTACAAAAATATTAATACAATTGTAATTTAAAAAAATAAGAAATAATTTAATAATAATTAAATTGAATAAAACAAAGTTTTTACCTCAGCTTCGATCTGTGAACAGATAAAAAAAAACAAATAGATTAGAAACCTGAAAAAAAGGGGGAATTAATCAACTTACGTCCTGAAGATGATGTTGATGAGCTAAAAAAAAAGGCTGAAAGGGAATTTTTTGATTAGTCACAATCATTCAACATACATTCATCATTCAAACGCTTCTATTTTCTGTCTTCGCTTCTTTCTAACCACGTTGACCCTAACCCTCTAAACCTAATTGATATTGCCGAGCTAACTACGCGAAATTGGTTGCTTTTTCCCTAACGAACGTTACTTTAAAGATTGAGAGGCATATTATTTCGTCGACCTATTGATTCTAACCCCAGGAGTCCTTCTGCATATCCCCCTCTTAGCAAATTACGAGCTGTGTCTAGCCGGACAGCCGAATGGTCGCTTACATAACACGGGCATAACTGTTCGCTCCGCAGCTTCTCGTGATGTTGGGCCCCCGCCCGCTCTTTGAAAACACGAGTTATGCACTCCCGACAAGACCGTCCAGGACTTCAAGGCACTTAAAAGGCGACTTAAAAGACCTAGCTTGTGCACCGATCCCTCGTTGGACCCTTATCGGAAGGGCCTTGCCTCGCCTAAGCGGGAGGACTTTGCAAAAACAAAAAAAAACAAAAAACACTTGATAGAAAAACGAACAAGTGCACCAGAAGGGTGCACGCAAAAACACTAATCACGATATCCCAATTTAAATTTACGTTAACCCGAGCTAATTTCACCCTTTATATACCCCAAAACCCCAAAAGTAACGCAAAACCGCGAGCTAAAAGAACGAGATGTTGATTCAAACGCCGATCGAAAGCAACAGACGCTCTACGCAAGTGATGAATTGTAGAAACATTTATCAGAAGTGTCGACGTACGTTTAAAACTTGTCAGCATGAGCGAAACGCGCCTGAGAGAGAGAGAGAGATAGCAAAGCCGTATTCGTTTTATATTGCTCTATGCTGCAGATTCCAATGCTTGTTTGTTGCTAACAGGTTACGACTTCGTTCGTTCATTAAACATAATCAAATAAAGTTTGGCATTGAAATGAATTTATCAAGAATAAATGAATATTTTTGTATTTTGTACACAGTTTTAAAAAATCATATTTTGATATTGAAATAAAAATATTTTTTGTATTAACAAATTTATTGTTCAGTAGCTTTGAAATAATATAAGCACCAAATTTACTCTGGAATAAAATTTTCATGGAATTGAATATTCACATAATTCTTTATTCTAAAACTCAAAAATTATTTTGGAAATCGTTATTCATTATAAAACGGTTAAAAATGCCAATGAATTGGTCTGAATCTTCTGAAATGATAATTACACAATATAGAGCCTACCTACATAGAAATAATGTACGATACCTTTTGTTTTACAAGCAATTTTAATCATAGATCCTTCAATCCTGTCCCTGCTGTATAAAGGATTAAAAAATGATCTTTCAACCCCTAAATACCAAAAATGTTCGTAAACAATGATCATGAAATAATAAAATAAAATATATTAATCATATTCATTAATGCAACTCTAATTTATTTTTTCACTTGATGCACTTTGATGGTTAACAGTCATCAACTATAAACAAATTCATCATGTATAACAATTTTTTTTGTACCTATATTCTATTTTCAAAATATTACACTCAATTTTCTGCATTCAAATTGAATGAAATTAATATTGAAGTATGGTGACACTTTGAGCTTATTTATAATAGTCGAGAGTTCAAATTTGTAATTTTTTTCATTAAATTAATAATTTTGAAGCTTTGTTAACCAAATAGCAGCATTAACAAGCCCCAAAAACTAAAATTAAGTCAAAAAAATGATAAGTGAAATATTAATGTTTAGTTACAATAATACAGTACCAACCAGTCAAATGTAGTCGAACGGAGGAGAGAACGCTGAAAGTGAGTTTTTCTCAATTTTTAGATTATTGAGGGATTTCAATGCAGTTTTTTTGTGATTTTCTGTTAAATACATATAATTATCGTCATTTTAGCACAAATTTGTAGCAATGACATGAAAATTTACCCCAAAAAAAGGCATTCTAAATTTTCAAAAATGCTACAGAATATACAGCAATTGCAAGCCTTGTATCTCTTAAAATAATAATAGTAGAATGATAAATCAAATTTCATACAGTATCATTTCTTATGAAACCAGTTTCAATCCTCTATGTTTCAACCCTGCGTGCTTAGGGGGTTGAATGTAGCAACCAAAATTTGTTACACTTTAACCGTTATATTGTTTCGTTTTACAGGATTCTGAGCCATTGGCTCTCTTTCTCCTCAGTTCATTTAACTTTAAAATCCTGTCTTCTTGTTTTTCAACGAAATTTAGTCAGTTTTTTAGTAAGTTGTCTTTTCTTCTGCAAAGTAAACTCGTAGATTATCACCATGTCTATGTGATATACCTTCTATTCTACAAACAATATCAATAATTGATCCTTCAATCTTACCTCTGTCGTATAAAGGATCAAAAAAATGATCTTTCAATCAATTTTTAGCACATTTCATTAGTACGTTGCAGAAATAACTTCGAAAGGTGTTTCCGCGAACATTGTCACATTTTTTTACAATAAGTGATTCTCGCTATTTTAAATAATAAATTCATTAGTTCTCCATTCATACAAGTACCGGACATTCTCAATATTATTATGGCTGCAATAAATTAATCTTAGAATATTATTCATAATATTTATTTCTATATTTTTGACAGCTACAGGTAGTAGGATTTGAACAATAAAGTTTGATAAAGGTCTCTTTCTTCAAACCGCATAATAATACGCTAATAATGATTTATATTACATTGGCTAGTAAAAAATATATCTGGGAATAAGCTGCAATTCTCTGAATTGTAGTAATTATTGAATATTTGCGGTCTACCGGCGCCAAAGATTCGTAAAAAACTGTCACGGTGCATAAAAATAAATGTTTTCAGTTATTTTTGTTCCGAAGGTTACAAAGTACAAATATTAACCCTCCTTAGTTATTTGCCTTTAATGAGTTGCTTATTTATTGCAATTTACATTATGACATCATCTGTCAACTTAGATTCCCTGTGGAAATGAGCCGCGATGTTATCATTTTTGATTGGCGTTAGTATGACAGCCATTCATCATCATGTGCTGATTTTATTAATGAACAAAACGCGTCTTCAGATGTCATCTGTCCTTTTATCCGTATTCTTGTTGACAGTCGTCATAGTTAAAAACAGCGGCCACGTATTTCAGGATACGGAAATTATTTACATAATTTGACACGTGATGTATTGTTTAATATTCATGCGAAGATTGATTGACGACTATCACATAAATAAATTGATTTTATTTGTAGCTGTGTTGTCTATCAAAGTAAATATTGAGATTCTGACGTCTGGTAAGAAATCGTGCAATACTAGCAGTGCTGTCTTTTCGTGTCGGATGACTCAAATAATTTCTTACTAGACGTCAGAATCTCAAGAAGGTCCAGGTTTTGTATACAAACGAAAATTGATTTTAGTACACCTCTGTGTTCATTCATTAACGCCCACAATCTCACTGAGCAATACTTGTTTTTGATGCTGTGTATGTTACATCCCACTATTGCACATAACATTTGAACATCTTTTATTTTGCACCCAGTTGTGTTGCTTGAACTTAAATTTTACAGTATATAGTTCGAACATTGCATAAAGAACATTTTAAGCATCAAAAGAACTGTTTGAATATAGATGCAAAAGTTGTTTAATTCGTGTAATACTAGCAATGCTGTTTTCTCGTGTCGCTGTGACAACGGAATAAGTAAAGTGTCCTTTGGCAGCACTGCTAGTATTAAAAGATTTCTTTTATTGAATCACTATGTGAGTTATGATTGTCCTCGTGGGTGGGACAATCCAGACTAATATTTAACCAGTTTTTTTATTCCAACCATCCAACAATAAATATTTCCACCCATACCATTGTCACACCACAAAATCCTCTAGCAGAGCGCCTCCAACTCTCCAAGAATGCATTGATCTTATTGTATACGTCCTCTCTTTTGAATCCTGTACAATTGCCTATCGGAGACGGATAGAAAGAGACAGAGCGATGTTTAACAATGTACAGGTGTCGCTGTTGGCGCCAGACGAAAGTGTGAATGGATTTTGTATGAATGAAAAGCTGCGCTTCTCAAAAATGATGTATTAACTACATTATATCAAAATAAAAGCGCCCAAAGACATAATACCGCTGTGGATGGGTGATGCAAAAGAGGATTAACATTCCTCAACTATTTTTAATTTCTAAGAGACGTGGCAACAAAAGGCTGAATTTTGACAGGCAGATAAATAAATTTTAGGATCTGTTGCACTTTGTTATTGAAATTTTGGATGGAGCTCACATAATCATGCCGACGAGATGAAAACACTAATTTATGTGTACCCTTCTTGCACGCCTATGAAGTCATATCGGCCGTTGGGAATATGCTGAAACGCATTGGCAGAACAACAGCTCTGCTATCACGTATCAACGATGAATCGAACTCAAGAACATCTGCACACAAATCTTCCAAAATCTAACATTGTGTCAAGTGTTGTACCATATAAACCAATTGGATAATTTCCTGACTAAGAACTAAACTTTTGGTCCAGATTTCAGGACGAAAAAACTAGTTTTACTTATTTCAAAACTTGTAAAAAAATCTAAACTGAAATTCATGTCAGTTCCTACAATAATTATGCTCGTGCAGCAATTTTAATTGGTTGACAAACCAACTTCCCTCTGGAAATCGTCCTAATTTCTTTATTCAAATATTGAAAATAATTAAAATCAAAATTCAATCAAAAATTTTGATGGAAATATTCGTTTTGAGCAAATCTCAAAGCCAGTCAAACGTATAATGCTGAAATTTTGTATCTAAGACTGGTTTAAGGTCTAGTTGTGCACCTCGCATTATGGTTGCTACCGTCTGAGCCGGTAGTGCACTTTACTTGAAACTTTTTTCGAATTTTCTGTATAAATCCTAAATATTCAGCCGTAGTATACTGAAATTCAGTATTTAAAGTTGCTGTGGCATCTAAATGGTCATCTTTTATTTTTGTACTAATCGGCTGAGCCGAAAGTGCACTTTATATAACAGACTTTTGGAGTTTTCCGCATATATTTGAAACAATCAGTCGTACAATATTGAAATTTCGTATGAAGTAATTCTGTAATATCTAATTGTGCACCTCGTATTATGATTGCGATCGTCTAAGCCGGAAGTGCATTTTACTCGAAACATTTTTTGAATTTATCGCATAAATCCTAAACAGTTGGACATAGAATATTGGAATTTAGTATTTGAGACAATTGTACCATGTAAATGTTCATACCCAATTTTCATTGAGATCGGCTGAACTGAAAATGCATTTTACTTTAATTTAGAATTTTTCACATAAATTCGAAGCAATCAGCCGTAGAGTATTGAAATTTGGTATTTCAGTCTGCTGTAGCATCTGAATGATTGTCTACTATTCTCCTAACAATCGACTGAACCGGAAGTGCACTCCAATTGAATTTTTCTTTTAATTAGTCGCATGAATTCAGAATGATTAGCTGTAGGATGCTGAAATTCAGTATTTGAAAGTACTTTACCTAACAGACTTCTGGAATTTTCCGCATAAATTCGAAACAATCTGTCGTAAGATATTGAAATTTTGTATTAGGCACTTCTATAACATCTAGTTGTGCACCTTGTATTATGATTGTAATCGTCTGAACTAGAAGTGCGCTTTCTTTGAAACTTTTCTTGAATTTTTCGCATAAATCCAAAACGGTTGAGCGTAGAATATTGAAATTCACTATTTGAGACGATTGTACCATCTAAATGCTCATACCCTATTTTCATTAAGATCGGGGGAACTGGAAGTGCACTTTACTTTACTTTAGAATTTTTCACATAAATTCGAAACGATCGGTTGTAGAGTATTGAAATTTGGTATTTCAGTCTGCTGTAGCATCTAAATGATTGTCTACTATTCTCCTAACAATCGACTGAATCGGAAGTGCACTCCAATTGAAACTTTTTTCGAATTTTTCGCATGAATTCAGAATGATTAGCCATAGGATACTGAAATTCAGTATTTAAAATTGCTGTGGCATCTAAATGGTCATCTATTATTTTTGTACCAATTGGCTGAGCTGGAAGTGCACTTTATATAACAGACTTTTCGAATTTTCCGCTTAAATTCAAAACAATCAGTCGTACAATATTGAAATTTTGTATTAGGCACTTCTACAACATCTAGTTGTGCACTTTGTATTATGATTACAATCGTCTGAACCGGAAGTGCGCTTTATTCAAAACATTTTAAGAATTTTCCGCATAACTCCAAAACGGTTGAGCCTAGAATGTTGGAATTCAGTATTTAAGACAACTGTACCATCTAAATGCTCATACTCTATTTTGATTATGATCGGCTGAACTGGAAGTGCACTTTACTTAACTTTAGAATTTTTCACATAAATTCGAAACAATTAATCGTAGAGTATTGAAATTTGGTATTTCAGTCTGCTGTAGCATCTGAATGATTGCCTACTGTTCTCATAGCAATCGACTGAACCGAAAGTGCACTTCAGTTGATTTTTTTTTAATTTCGCGTGTAAATTCAGAACTGTTGGGCGTAGAACTTTAAAAATCAGTATTTAGGAATGTTGTAGCATAAAAATAATGACCTATTATTTTCATAGCAATTGAGTGGGCCGAAAGCACACTTTACTTGACAAATTTTTAGAATTTTTTGGATAAATCCAAAACTATAAGCCGTGGAAAGATGCGAATTTCAGATTAAAACAGATTAAATCAGTGTTTAATTTTTTTAATAACTGGTGCCTGGTTATTTCTTCTTTTTGGTGTAAGAATGTAAGACTCATTTCATCTGCGATTAAATCTTTCAATCAAGAAAGTAACAACATCTTATCAAAATAGAAGATATGAAATCAAATCTACATGAATACATTATAACATGAGTGTGTTCGTTTTTAATGTAAGCAAGAATTTTTTTTGTTACGCCACTGGTGTCATGTACCTGGGCCATACTTTCACAAGCGCCAACCACGGTAGTATCAACCGATTTGTTTGACATGGGCCATGGCACAACCTCAACAAAAACATACTCACGTGCGAGCAGAGGAGGTGTTACATTCGGCACTTACCAAAATTTATTCTTTATCGATCTTACTTTACTTTTTGGGTCAACAAAAATATTTAGAGTTTCCGTGCTCATCTCGAATTGAAATCACCTTGAGTAAATATTCTAAAGACAAAAAATGTGCTCAGTTTGGAGTTTCGTACATCATAAACATTCCGAAAATCATAAAATAAACAGCTTGTTAGAAGAGGTGTGAAACAAATCTATTTATTCCCCTAGGCAACTTGTTGTGAAAGTAACTGAAAATGTTTTTGTGAATGAAACTTAGTAGAGAAGAATGCGACGTCGGCATGAATGAACTTGACAAAGTAACAGTTGTTGAAAGAAGAAAAATTTAGTTATTTAGGAATGCAGGAATACTTTTGTAGTATATACAAAGATTTAGGAGAGTTTTAGTGGTTATTAAAATTGCTTTGGCGGAAGAGGACATAAAAGAATTGTAAGAGAAAATTTTAAAATGGATTTTCACGAATTAAATATTGTGACGAATCCTTCCTTCAAATTTTGGCCCCATTTACACATCCTAGAACCGTCAGCTAAATATTTTTTAATATTTCACAACATGAAAATGTATATGAATTGAAGTTAATTCAACAAATTAAATAATGGGGCGCTATTTTCGACGTGAACGCATGCGCATAAAATGTTCCTTGAACGAGATGCGTAACTTTACTTCCACGTTCGCACACGAACGTTGTATCTAAAAATCCAAGTAAGTGGAAGAAAAAAAGTCCAATCCAGCAACGTAGAAATGCATGATTTAAGAAAGCAGACATTCTGAGCATTGAAGTGTGCATCATGGGCGTCCTGTGGGGGTGTATGGGGTCAATGTGCCGGCTACCTGCACAATGTGCTCAAGTGCTACTCCAAGTAAAGAAGATGCATTGTAGGCGGCCTATAAGATCCAACAGATTACAAAAGAAAGTTATAAATGAGAGTCGAGACTTCCGACAAGCTTTCAGTTTAAGATTTTTCCAATTATTTCCCAATTGCAAAATGGGAATGGTTCTAAAATCCAATAATGACAAACATCTGTTAATAAGTCAAAATGGTTGGCTATTTATTTTATTTTCAGTTTGAATTTCTCTCATTTATAAAATTTAATGTAGGATTAAGTTAAATCTCCAATGTTTACTATTTGGCGTCTGGGTGTGAGTATATTGCCACGTAGGTTGTGTTGACTTAAATGAATGAAATCAAAATTTATGCTACGTGGAGAAGATTACGTTAATACAGATTTGATTTTACTGATCGTATATTCTCGATTAGGCGCCGGTTTAGATATTTTGTAGAATTTTAATGAGATAAACCAAATAAATAAGTGGATTAAGTCCATTTTAATTTCAGTAAATGGTTTGTATTGCATTAAAAATTGGTAAATAATCGAACGAGTGCTCGAATTGTCTTTTAGTTTATTTTCTTGTTGGCGTATAAGAAAGTAAACGACACACCTAACCATTTTATCAATGAACTCCTCTTCGTCGCATCCCCTCCACGAAAACACTAACTCCAAACGCCTACTAGAATTTCTAACATTCAAAAATCGAAAAATTGCCATTTACTTATGCATGTCTTCTAGCTGTGAGACAAGGACAATGTTGCATTTCTTGCAGGGGGAAAGAGATGAAGGTATGCAACTTATGTAAGAGTGAATGTAGGTGTTAAAGGTAACTTGATTAAGCTGATATACGTGTAGTAGGTGTACGCGACTTGGCTGTCTGTGCTCAATCCATTGATGTGTGCTTTATTCACTTGTTTTGGGTGAATAATTTTTTTGCTTTTTATAGTAACGGGATTTTAATGTTTATGTGTGTTTTTTTATTTAATTTATTGGCGATAAAGATATGCAATGCCAGATTAAATAAAAGATTTTTTATATGTGATTGTAATGTTCGAAACTGATCAAAAAACCAAGCTGAAATAAGTACAAAATTCTGGGCTCTACCCTTTCTGCCCTCTCAGATCTTCATTTCCGAGGGTGTACCTTCAAATATTAAACCATAGGAGCCCAGAGGCGGACTGGAATGAAAGTAGGCCCTGGAGACATCATGAGGGCGTACACCCACACTTCGAAGCTTGTTTGCAACAAGGGGAAAAATATACTGGCTGGTACCACAAGCTCTGTTTTTGGCAATACTAGCAGTGTTATTTTAAGAAGAGTTTTAAGGCAATATAAATATTTCAAGCTATTTTAATGGAAAATATGCAAATAAATTTTGTAGATGTATGTGTTTTCTGTAATTTGTATCTGAAGATTATTTTCTAAAGTATTTGGGAAAATTCTAATTGCGTTAAAACACATCTTGATTCAACGCTCTTAGTATCGCCAAAAACAGAGCTCGTGGTACCAGCCATTCTCTTTAATTGAAGCACTATTAGCATAATTTTTCATTCATCTTATTCTATAAACAATTTTTATCCGTGCTTCATTACAATTTTCAGTATTTCTGGTCATTTTATTAAGGTGCATGCTACGAAAAAACTGCCATCTGTTAGCCAAACGCTTGAAATAACTGAAAAAGAATGCAGGGACAGAACTTGATATTGATTTTCTGTCCTATACTAAATTATTGTTGATCATTTGTTTATTACTTTGTTTATTAGCGCATTTTTTTATAAAAAAGCGCTATTATATTCACTTTGGCTGTCTGGCTGGCTGGCTGGCGTGACGCTGAGTTCTCAGCAACTATACTATTTATAGACTCGAAACTGGTACTAAATGAAAGCTGCTATTTCGTAGGTTTGTACAAATTGCTTTAATTTAAGCTCAGTGATTGTAGAAGAATAAATTATTCAATTACTTGTTTCAAGTGAAATAATGCCCATAGATATATATGACATTAGGGATATGGCAACTGAAATTTATTCAAGTAGATGAAAATTTAGTTACAACTTTAGCCGTCGGTGTCACTATTATTATGTACAGTTGTCAAATCTGTCCGGGATTCATTCAATGACTTGTTTGACGCGAATTTGAAGCTTATCAGAATGAATTATTATTATTGGATGAAAATTTGTTTACTTTTGGTGTATTTTTTTATATAGCTTTGATAAAAATCAAATCATCATTTTAAGGTACAACACTTGACCTCCAGTCAGTCAATAACTAAACAATGAAGATTAAAAGGTATTTTTGAGTTTGTACATGCATAAATTATGTACCTATCAAATAGTCATCTTGAAACTAGTACTAAATGGAAGCTGCTGTTTCGTAAGTTTGCCCAAACTGCTTGATTTCAAGCTCAGTAATTGTGAGAGATGTTAATTTGCGAAATCTCTGAAGGAGCAAGCATTCATGAACTGTCAAAAATGCGCTTTCATCATCTAGATGATTCTTCCATTTTTTAAACAATAAACACTTCTTCAAGAGTAATAAACATTACAATATTGTAATCGTGATTTTTTCACAGTTCGAGATTTTGATGAATCTTCACGTTTTAGACCCTACTGAACCCGAAAAATATAATTTTGAAAAAAGTCGGTTTGACTGGGAGCACGATAACTTGAGGACGCGTACGAATTTTTGACTGAAATTTTATATTCAAGTGTTTCATCAAAAAAGTAGGTTTAAGTTTGTAGAGGAGCTTTTTCCAATCAGTGGTACCACAACTTTACTGATAGATCTTCTTAGTTTTTTGCGTTTATTCTATAAACGGTACTATTTATTATAAAATATGAAATGACTGAAATTAATCCTTGAATGATTTGGCACAACATTCACCCGAAACATTTATTAAAATTATCAGCGGTTCATTTGTTATTATCAAAATTATTATAAAATTCCTCATATTTTCTGAATCAAAACAATAATGAGAATCATCATGTGGAGTTACAATTATTATCACTCATATTTCGACATCACAGGCAAACGTTCGTCAATTGTTTTTTTTCAAACAAATAATTTGGCTCTATTTTTTTTGGTATTAAAGTAAAGCTCTTGTGGAAATAATTGTAGTAAAAGTGTCAAAGAGGATATTTAAACGATTGTCAATTGTTTCTTTCATAAATCATTCAAAGGATGTCTAGTTTGGTATCAATTTTAAGCTTCCGGGAAGATAGGTAATGAATTAAAGACCCCGAAAATCTAGAAAAGAACTCTTTATTTTAAAAATGGCAGCTGTCACTTTAACAATAACAGCTGTCACTTTAACAATGACTGCTGTCACTTTGACAATAAGCTTTGACTTTAAAATAAGCAATTAATTTTTGAAACAGCGATGAAACTGGCCATGAAATTTATGGTGTCATCTTTCCTTCTGGGCTTCACAGCCCTAAGGTCAAATAATATTTTAATATTTCTTATCAATAATTTTCCAATATATATTTAAATCTTCAAAATGATAATCCATAATTTATTGTATAGTATTTTTTGTGTTGTGTCTAGGTCTTGAATCTAAAGACCTACATCTTTGTATAAAATTTGCAAATATTAGAAAGCTATTTGTTTAAAATTAATTCTCTATTACATATTAATATGTTTATGTATGTATGTGTGACCTCAGCTAAGACATATGTATCTAAGTTCGCGGGGGCGTATACAAATACTCACGCATACATACAACAGGGTCAACGGCTTTAAAGACAAGAGTGGCGCCTGTAACTGGCTAAGAAGTACACTAAACTAAACAAATTCGAAGAGTTTAAAACATAAACAAATTAAAATGAATTGCTTCTTAAGTGGAGTTGAATCATAATAAGGTTTCAACCCTAATAGAAGATAATGTGTAAGTGTAGTAAGTAAACAATATTAATTCATTTCACGATTTCTAATACGCAAATCGCGAAAATATTTCGCAGATAAACAAGACACATTTTGTATACAAAACATCCACATAATTCACATTTACACAATATAATTACACTTTACTATTTATTTGTGTGTTTTCCACTGTTTATTTCTTACGTAGAGTGATTGATAATCTGCGAATTACTTCGAAGAAAACTCGACAATCTTTCCATTAAATATGAATAACTGGGGATAAACATTACAACATTTTAGATTTCAAATTTTCGTTTATATTTGCCTGTTGCAACTGTCAACGTAAAAACAAATAAATATCTGGAGTTCAGAGTGATTTATAGTGGATGCAATGTTTGCCAACTCCCAGGGGAGGTTATTTTGAGTGAAAAAAATAATATAAACATACTTCCTACACTTTTTGTTCAAATGTGTTAAAAATGAATTAGTTTTTATTTCCTTCGTGATATTTTGTTAGAAATATGTTATGTCCTTTAGTTTGTTACGAGCCACTAAAATGCGTCTTATAATGATACAGATCTCGTCGGCTCCTTTGTAACCGCGTGCGAAATACTCAAGATTCTTTTGTATACAAATACGTGAGTTGAATTTTAAATCATCCAACGCCTACACCTTGAAATTCGAATACAATGCGAGAAATATTTGAAATAAGACACAGTAAATATTCACATTTTTATGCACGTATTATGAATCACCCTCAGTAAGTAACCTATATTTATTGTCGTTATAAAGTGTGTCATTTTTTTGAGGAAGATTTCTGCGAATGTCAAGCCTCAAACATGTGCGTAGAAATAATGAATGAATTGCGTATTGGCTTTACTCGAGTGTAATTTTGTCCTCGTTCCAGGGGCGTCTCGTCTAATGCAGGCGCCAAGCCCCTGGCGCCACCATCCAGCCTTGTGAAGGACCAGCATGTCCCACGATATGCATAGACATATACATATAAACATAAGTGATAATATATGAAGATAGAGATTTCTCAGCACGAATTGCACAAATGATTTCGAGGAATAATATTCATTTATTATAAGCAGGAATGCTGGCCAGGTACTTTTGTTGTTATAAGAAGTTGATGTTTATGCAAAAGATATTGTAAGCTGAAATGTGTTGACAATTATAAAGAGTATTTGAACAATTAGTTATATTCTATTTTTATTAAATATCAAAAGGGTGTTGGAAACGTTGTTGTACATATTGTTCATTCAAATAGTAATATTACAGCTATAATTATCATTGATTCCGAATTCGACCAAAATTGACCGACGTCAGTCGATCATTTGCTTTATTTATATATACTGGCTGACAAACAGAATTTCGATTCCACACTAAAATTTGGATGTAGTTGAAATATTCTGCTATAGTTATCATTTATTCCGAATTCGACCAAAAGTGACCGACGTCAGCCGACCATTTGCTTCATCTGTAAATATTGGCTGACCAACTGAATTTCGATTCTACACTAAGATTTGGACGTAGTAATAATATTCTGCTATAGTTATCATTGATTCCGAATTCGACCGAAAGTGACTATCAATGTCAGCCGATCATTTTCTTCAGATATGAATGCTAGTTGACAAACTGTATTTCGATTCTATATTAAAATTTAGATGAAGTGATAATATTCCGCTATAGTTATTTTTGATTCCGAATTCGACCAAAAGTGACCGGCGACCGCTGATCATTTCTTTCAGATATAAATGCTAATTGATAAACTGTATTCCGATTTTACTCTAAGATTTGGACTTGATCATAATATTCTGCTTAGTTACAATTGATTCCGGATTCGACCGAGAGTGACCGACGTTAGACAATCATATCCTTTATCTATAAATATTGGCCGACAAATTCAATTTCGATTCTACATTAAAATTTGGATGTAACAATAATATTCTGCTATATGATCATTGATTCCGAATTCGACCTAAAATGACCGACGTCAGCCGATCGTTTGATTCAGATATAACTGTTGGTTGACAAACTGTATTTTGATTTTACACTCACATTTGGACACAGTGATGATATTCTGCTATAGTTATCATTTATTCCGAATTCGACCAAAAGTGACAAATATCAGCTAATCATTTGCTTCGACTATTAATACAATCTAACAATTTGAATATCGATTCTACACTTAAATTTGGACGTAGTCATAATATTCTGCTATAATTATCATTAATTCCGAATTCGACCAAAAGTGACCGATGTCAGCCAATTCTAAGCTTCACATATAAATACTGATCGACAATCTGTACTTCGAGTCTACACTAAAATTTGGACGTAGTAATAATATTCTGTTATAGTTATCATTGATTCCGAATTCGACCAAAAGCGACCGACGTCAGCAAATCATTTGCTTTAGATATAAATGCTGGCTGACAAACTGAATTTTGATTCTATACTTGAATTTGGACATAGTGATTACATTCTGCTATAGTTATTAATGATGCCGAATTCGACCATAAGTGCTCGAAGTCAGGCGATCATTTGCTTCATCCATAAAAACTGTCTGACAAATTGAATTCAGATTCTAAACTGAAATTTTGATGTTGTAATAATATTCTGCTATAATTATCATTGATTCCGAATTCGACCAAAAGTGACCGATGTCAGCCAATTCTAAGCTTCACATATAAATACTGATCGACAATCTGTACTTCGAGTCTACACTAAAATTTGGACGTAGTAATAATATTCTGTTATAGTTATCATTGATTCCGAATTCGACCAAAAGCGACCGACGTCAGCAAATCAATAGTTTTGGATATAAATGCTGGCTGACAAACTGAATTTTTATTGTGTACTTGAATTTGGACATAGTGACTACATTCTGCTATAGTTATTAATGATGCCGTATTCGACCATAAGTGCTCGAAGTCAGGCGATCATTTGCTTCATCCATAAAAACTGGCTGACAAATTGAATTCAGATTCTGAACTGAAATGTGGACGTAGTAATAATATTCTGCTTCAATTATCATTGATTCCGAATTCGACCAAAAGTGACCAACGTCAGCCGCCACTTTGCTTGGGATATAAACTAACCTAACAAACCGAATCTCGATTCTACACTAAAATTCAAACGTAGTGATAATATTCTGCCAAAGTTATCATTGATTTCAAATTCGACTGTAAATGACTGACGTTAGCCGACCATTTTCTTCATTTATAAATACTGGCCAACAATTTGTATTTCGATTCTATATTAAAATTTGAACGTAGTGATAATATTCTGCTATTGATATCATTGATTCCGAATTCGACTAAAAGTGACCTACGTCAGTCGATCAATTGCTTCATCTATATGTACTAGCTGAAAAACTGAGTTTCGATTCCACACTAAAATTTGGACGTAGTTATAATATTCTGTTATAGTTATTCTTGATTCCGAATTCAACCAGAAGTGACCGACGTCAACCAATCATTTGTTACATCTATAAATACTGGCTGACAAACAAAATTTTGATTCTACACAGAAATTTGGACATAGTAATAATAATCTGCTATAGTTATCATTGATTCCGAATTCGACCAAAAGTGACCGACGTCAGGCGATCATTTTTTTCATCTACAAATACTTATCTGACAATCTGAATGTTGATTCTACACTAAAATTTGGACGTAGTCATAATATTCTGCTATAATTATCATTGATTCCGAATTCGACCAAAAGTGACGGACGTCAGCCGATCATTTGCTTCATCTGTAAATACTGGCTGACAAACTGAATTCCGATTCCACACCGAAATTTAGATGTGGTTATAATATTCTTCTATAGTTATCATCGAGTCCGAATTCGACCGAGAGTGACTGAGGTCAGTCGATCATTTACTCCAGATATAAATACTGGCTGACAAACTGAATATCGATTCTACAGTTAAATTTGGACGTAGTCATAATATTCTGCTGTAATTATCATTGATTCCGAATTCGACCAAAAGTGACCGATGTCAGCCGATTCCTAGCTTCACCTATAAATACTGGTCGACAATCTGTACATCGATTCTACACAAAATTTGGGCGTAGTAATAATATTCTTTCATAGTGATCATTGATTCCAAATTCGACCAAAAGCGACCGACATCAGCAAATCATTTGCTTTGGATATGAATGCAGGATGACAAACTGAATTTTGATTCTACTCTGAAATTTGGACATGATAATTATATTCTGCTAGAGTTATCATTGGTTCCGAGTTCGACTGAAAGTGACCGACGCCAGCCGATTATTAGCTTCAGCTATAGATGTTTTTTGACAAACTGTATTTCGATTCTACACTATTTGGACGTAGTAATAATATTCTGCCATTGTTATCATTGTCTCCGAATTCGACCAAAAGTGAGTGAAGTCAGGCGATCATTTGCTCCAGACATTAATACAGACTGACAAACTGAATTTTGGTTCTACACTACAATTTGAACGTAGTAATAATATTTTGCTATAGTTATTATTGATTCCGAATTCGACTGGAAATGACCGATGTCAGCCTATCATCTGTTATATCTGTGATTACTAGCTGACAAACTGAATTTCGATTCTACATTAAGATTTGGACGTAGTAATAATATTTCGCTATAGTTCTCATTGACTCCGAATTCGTCCGAAAGTGACCGACCTCAGCCGATCATTTGCTTCACCTCAATCCATAAATACTGGCTGACAAACTCAATTTCGATTTTACACTTTAATTTAGACATAGTAATAATATCCTGTTAAAGTTATCATTGATTCCGAATTCGACCGAAAGTGACTGAAGTCAGCCGATCATTTGCTTCATTTATAAGAACTGGCCGACAAATTGAATCTTGGTTCTACACTAAAATCTGGACGTTATAATAATACTTTGCTATAGTTATCATTGATTCCGAATATGACCAAAAGTGATCAAAGTCAGCCGATCATTTGCTCCATGTATAAATATTGGCTGATGAACTTAATTTCGATTCTACACTATAATTTGGACGTAGTAATAATTTTCTGCTATAGTTATCATTGATTCCGAATTCGACCGAAACAAACCAACGTCAGCCGACCATTTTCTTCATTCATAAATGCTGCTTGACAATCTGAATTCCGATTCTACATTAAATTATGGACGTAAGTAGTTATAATATTCTGCTATGGTTATCATTGATTCTGTATTCGACCAAAAATGACCGACGACAGCTGATCATTTGCTTCATCTATAAATACTAGCTGATAAATTTGATTTTGATTCTGCACTTAATATTGGACGTAGTAATAATACTCTGTCATAGTTGTCATTGATTCCGAATACGACCAAAAGTGACTGACATCAGCCGATCATTTGCTCCATCTATAAATACTGGCTGACAAACTGAATTTTCATTCTGCACTCAAATTTGGATATAGTAATGATATCCTGCTATAATTATCATTAATACCGAATTCGACCGAAAGTGTTCAACGTCAGCCGACCATTTGCTTTGGATATAAATGCAGGTTGACAATTCCTAATCTACTCCGAAATATGGATGTGATAATAATATTCTGCTATAGTTATCATTGATTCCGAATTCGACCGAAAGTGACTAACGTCAGCTGACCATTTGCTTCAGATAAAAATGGTGGTTAACAAACTGTATTTGGTTTTTACACTTAAATTCAGACGATGTAATAATATTCGGCTATTGTTATTATTGATTCCGAATTCGACTGAAAGTGACCGACTTCAGACGATCATTTGCTTCATCAAAAAATACTAGCGAACAAACTGAACTTTGATTCTGCACTGAAATTTGGATGTAGTAATAATATTTTGCAATAGCTATCATTGATTCCGAATTCGACCAAAAATGACCGACGTCAGCCGATCATTTGCTTCAGATATAAATGCTGGTTGGCAAACTGTATTTTGATTCTACACTTGAATTTGGACGTAGTAATAATATTCTGCTATAGTTATCATTGATTCGGAATTCGACCAAAAATGATTGCCGTCAGCCGTTCATTCGCTTTAGATATAAATGCTGATTGACAAACTGTATTTTAATTCTTTGCTAAAATTTTGACGTAGTAATTATATTATGCTACAGTTTCGAATTCATATGTCTTAAATATAAATACTGGCTGATGGGTTGAATTTTAATTCTACATTAAAACTTGGACGCAGTGATAATATTCTGCTATGATTATCATTGATTCCGAATTCGACTGAAAATGACCGACGTCAACCGATCAGTGCTGATTGAAAAACTGTATATCGATTATACACTTGAATTTGGACGTAGTGCTAATATTCTGCTATAGTTATCATTGATTCCGAATTCGACCGAAAGTGACCAAAGTCAACCGATTATTTGCTTCATCTAAAAATACTGTCTACAATCTAAATTTCGATTTCACACCAAAATTTGGACACAGTAAAAATAATCAGCTATAATTATTATCAACTCCGAATTCGACCAAAAGTGACCGACGTCAGCTTATCATTTGCTCCATCTATGAATACTAGCTGATATATTGAATTCTGATTCTACATTAAAATTTAAATGTAGTAATAATATTCGACCATAGTTATCATTGATTCCGAATTCGACCAAAAGTGACTGACGTCAGTCGATCATTTGCTTCATACATAAAAACTGGCTGACAAATTGAAATCAAATTCTACACGAAAATTTAGACGTGGTAATAATATTCTACTATAGTTATCATTAATTCCGAATTTGACCGAAATTGACCGACGTCAGTGTTGATCATTTGCTTCAGATATAAATGCTGGCTGACCAATGTAATTTCGATTCTCCACTAAAATTTGGACGTAGTTATAATATTCTGCTATAGTTATCATTGATTCCGAATTCGACCAAAAGTAAACAGCGTTGACTCCGAAACAATGACAGCACCTCATGCAAATCGTTAAACAATGAGTGTTGAACGTTATGGCGGGTATTAGCTGATTAAATCATGAAATGGCGACGTTCCATGATTTGCCGAGGAAAATTCATGATCTGGCCAATTATACGATCGGACGACGGTATAAACAAACAAGGCGCCAAGCAAAATTTATTTCGAAATATTAATTTGGAAATAAATAGAGAATTATCAAGCTCTAAATTAGAATGCATTTATGTTACTCCTATTCATGAATTTATTAAGTTATTGTTTTGAAAACTGCTAAAGTTGATAATTTTATTTGAAAATTATCAACCCGATTACGACATGATAGAAATTTATGTGCGTCCTAAATGGGATTTTAGTTAGGTTAAGGTCAATTTAAATACAAATTGAGGTCAAGCGATGGTCCTATAAAATTCTTAATAGTTTTTTAATATGAAAAAACTATAAATGCTATAAGTAAATCAAGTGCAGCGTAATATAGACTTACAGCCAGTCTAACGTTATTTGTTCTGATGACGCCAGCACTTTATAATGAAGGAACAAATGCAAATCACGACCGTAATATAAATTATAAGACAGCTGAAGAAATAAATAATCAATACACAATAAGAAGAGATTAGTTCTAGGAATACGAGGGTTTTCTTTGATTTTATCCACCCCTATCAAAGGTATGTAAGTATATGCGGCAGAAAAATAAACAATGTTCAATGCTAATATATGTACATTCTCTTATATGCATAACAAACGGACATATGTAGCCATTGTTCTCAACGATTTAGTTGTCATGACAATGTCAACAACATGTAACAATGTGGGAGTTGCCAATACTTGGATGATTTAAATTGTATCAATTACCTACTTCGAAAAAATAAGCCAGTTTTATAACTCCATTCATTGGTACATTCTCTCACGGCTGTAATTAGTATGTGAGTGTTGTATGAGCTATGAGTAATCCGGATACAGATTAATAAGATCAAATGACGCAATTCAAAACAGAGGGAATACCTAATATTTCCTCTCTGCGTCAATGTAGACATGTGGTACTGAATTTTAGTGCCGATACATCTTTAGAGCACACCAAAACTGATGAGTCGTAATATAAACAAATATTGAGATTCTGACGTCTGGCAAGAAATCGTGCAATACTAGCAGTGCTGTCTTTTCGTGTCGGAAACCAAGAGGCACTTTGTTTTCCTGTTTCAGCAAAATAAGTCATATTTAAGTCATATTTTGAATAAAATCGCATTTCTTTCTACTAATTGATAATTCAATGAATGTATCTTATGACGTTTTTCATAAAAAATGGCGCGATTTTCATGAATCACAACTAAAACTGAATTAAATGAAGCTTTCCTTTTTACGAGTAAAATTTTCTCTGTTCTGTAATTTATTAAAGGATTAGATCACTGGACATTAGTCATGGTAAAATTAATACGTCATCGAAATTAATTTCATAATTAGAACTGTCATTTTTTCCTATTTGTCTACATTGCGAACAGTTTTAATTGATATAACATTTTGGTCTGTCAATGACAAAATGAGAATAATCAAGATTATCTTTAATTCGATTGCGAGATTAGGCAATTTCTAAATATATCTTTATAATCGATTTTAATTACTAAAAATTTTTACATTATGATTTAATTAGGAATAAATCCACTCTAAAGAATTTTCATTTCTCATCAAATCGCGTCGAAAACACATTCATCCTCTTATACTGTTATTCATTCAAAAGAAGATAACAAATATTGCAATTACTATACGTGAGATAAAGATGGAATGGTCTACAATTCATGCAAATGCAGTTTGTAATCAGCTTTATGGTCATTCTAATGTCCAGGACGCATACAGATTATATATGATATGTATGCAGAATGTGAGGTGCCGTGTCTGCAAATGCGTATTTACCTTAATAGAGTCATCAGTCAGTATGTCAAGAGAATTTTAACCTTACAATATTTTTGAACTAATGTTATCATTTCTATTTCAGTTGAAAACTATCAATATTTCTTATTGCATCTGGCGCCTAAACAACGAGTAAAAATAATAATGTTCACCTGGCAATATTATTAGACTTTTACGCGACAAAATGCAGTTGTATCATCTACAGAATTGATGTTTCAGGTAACGAATTTTTTGGTGGCAGTTAATGCACATCAGTATATTTAGTGCTGATACAATTGTTGATCTAAAACAGCGATCTAATTCGGGCCGTTTTTAATGATGCTACATGTTATTAATAATTGTTCATTTCAAGGATATCTGATGGAAATTGTATTCGGACATTAATATTTTAGTAAGATTTGGTACTTCTTTTATATTTCTTCCATCACAAATATTTCAGCACTGAAAAAACAATTTCTACTAAGTACGTTTGTTGATACGTGAATAAACTTTATTTTCCATTTTCCCTTCTTCACCTTGAAACCAACAAAATTCACATATCGAGATTTTGATGGATATATATCCGTTTTGAACATCCCTGAATCCATTTTGACTATTTTCGGCTTGATGTCGGTACGTATATATGTACGCAAATCTCAAAACCCGTCAAACGTACAATGTTGAAATTTTGTATTTAAGACTGGTATAGGGTCTAGTTGTGCACCTCGCATTATGGTTGCAATCATCCGTACCGGAAGTGCACTTTATTTCAAACTTTTTTTGAATTTTCCGCATAAATCCAGAATGATTAGCCGTAGGATATTGAAATTCAGTATTTCAGATTGCTGTAAAATTTGAATGGTTCTCTCTTATTTTTGTACCAATCGGCTGAGCCGGAAGTGCACTTTATATAACAGACTTTTCGAATTTTCCGCATACATTCAAAACAATCAGTCGTAGAATATTAAAATTCCGTATTAAGCACTTCTGTAACATCTAGTTGTGCACCTTGTATTATGATTGTAATCGTCTGAGCCGGAAGTGCACTTTACTTGAAACATTTTTTGTATTTTCCGCATAAATCCAAAACGGCTGAACGTAGAATGTTGGAGTTTAGTACTTAAGACGAATGTACTATCTAAATATTCATATTCTATTTTCATTAAGATCGACTGAGTCAGAAGTGCACTTTACTTGACCGTCTTAAAGAATTCTTCGCATAAATTCGAAACGATCAGTCGTAGAGTATTGAAATATGGTATTTAAAATAGTGTATTACCAGTGAGTGATCAGTGTAATAAATAAATAAATTGTTGAAAATAAATACCTGTGGTTTTATTGTTGAAGATTAATAGTAATAAGTGAGAAATAAATTTTTTAGTGTATTTTCCGACAAAATTCATATATAAAGATTTTGATGGATATATCCGTTTTGAGCATCCCTGAATCAATTTTGACTATTTTCGGCTTGATGTCGCTACGTATATATGTACGCAAATCTCAAAACCTAACAAACAAATAATGTTGAAATTTTGTATTTAAGACTAATATAGGGTCTAGTTGTGCACCTCGCATTATGGCTGCAATCATCCGTACCGGAAGTGCACTTTACTTGAAACTTTTTTCGAATTTTCCGCACAAATTCAGAACGATTAACCGTAGCATACTGAAATTCAATATTTGAAATTACTATGACATCTTAATGGACATATTATATTTTTGTATCAATTGGCTAAGCTGGAAGTGCACTTTATATAACAGATTTTTCGAATCTTCCGCATGAATTCAAAACAATCAGTTGTAGAATATTGAAATTTCGTATTAGGCACTTATGTAACATCTTGTTGTGCACCTCGTGGTATGATTGTGATCGTCTGAACCGAAAGTGCACTTTACTCGAAACATATTTTGAATTTTCCGCTTAAATCCAAAACGGTTGAATGTAGAATGTTGGAATTCAGTATTTAAGACGATTGTATCATCTTAATGCTTATATCCTATTTTCATTGAGATCGGCTGAGCCGAAAGTGCACTTTACTTGACAATCTTTTAGAATTTTTTGCATAAATTCGAAACGATCAGTCGTAGAGTATTGAAACTCAGTATTTCAGTCTGCTGTAGCATCTGAATGATTGCCTACTATTCTCATAATAATCGACTGAACCGGAAGTGCATTTCAGTTGAATTTATTTTTTAATTTCGCGTATAAATTCAGAACTGTCAGCTGTAGAATCTTGGAAACTAGTATTCAGGAATGTTGTAGCATGTGAATGATAGATTATTGTTTCCATAGCAACCGACTGAGCTGAAAGCGTATTTAATTTGACCGATTTTTAGAATTTTTTCTATAAATCCAAAACTATTAGCCCTGGAAAGATGCGATTTTGTTTGATTATCGTATTATTATATGCAAAAAATATAGCCAATGACGCACAAGTCAGATTTTTAAACTGATAGTAATTTAAGAAGACCAATATCTGTAAGTGATAAATATAGTGCGGTAAACCAGATATTCATTATAAATATAATAATAATCTTATGGTTTTTCTTCTCAAGATCTGGAAAAACCAATTCCAATACAGACAGAACAGTAGCAAAACTTTGCAAGAAATTGCGGTACTTGTTAATCTCCTTATATTTAAAACGCTACTTGTAAATCAATTATACATTGGCTTTTCAAAATGTGGGAAATTCCCTAATCAGAAGAAAATAATTATAGAAGTTTATTTGAAGTACTTTGAAGAAAAGTCAACTAGTGCCTTCAATAAGATGGGGTACCCTTGATGAATTTGTTCAAAGTTATTTGAATTCACAGAAAAAATTAATTTAGAAAATAATAAATCATTCTTTTTAATAAATCTTGCTCAGATATTCATCATCAATGTATTTAATGAAATCGATCTGCGATAATATTCAAAATATGCCATTGTTTGTCAATTGTTTCTCAACAAATGCGATTGTACTACGATTTGGAATTAATGAATATTCTAAGAGTGTACTTTTACGTAATTTACGCTAGTGTATTTGTTATTCTATTCGTGAAAATCTAGAGACGGAATTGATTTATGAACACCTGGTGAAAACATCAGCACAAATAGCAGAAACACATTAGATTATATTCACGTACTAATCAACCAATAAATACAGGTACAATCTATCGAAAGATTCAAGTTGTCACAAGTAAATTAATCCAAAACATCTGTAAATTTTCAAACCATCCTGTGGCTAGCTTTAAATTAGGAAAACCCCGAAGCCAAACCTTTAAGCAACCACACTCCAGGTTCTATTTCACAGACAATAAATCAATCTAAATACCGTTCAAAAGAAATATTTCAATCCTGTTATCTTACTGTTTGTAATTCCTTTAAAATGGCCTACAGAGGACGGTTTTTTAACTCTTCCAAAAAGTCTTTGAGATACCTACAAGAAGTACGTGCTTTTATGTATGATTCGCAGATAATTGTTCTCATCCGTGACATGAAATTGAAATCCAGACTTATTTCTTTTACTTGAAGTGATTTGTAGCTTAATTTTTATCTTTTGTAAGTTGGTAACGACATTATTTTGAGATGAGTATGCATGGAAAATATTTGTTCGAAGAATACAATTTTTATTGTACTCCCGTTATTAGGAAGATAAGAAATATGGAATTTATGTTTTCACTTTTGTGATACATCACAGAATTTTTTTTATGGGCTCTTTTATTCTCTGAGTTAAAACCATCAATAAACATTGCGAGAAGTAGCTGTCATCGATTCACAAAAAATACTGTTTAAACGTTTCTATTGCGCACACGAAGGAATGTGAGATTTGGCGTACTCAAAGTTTATATAAAGGAGTGCAGACCGCCAAAATTTAATCTACCACTATCTACTGTATATTAATACGTGAAGAGAAAACTTTGTACCCCATTTTAAGCATATTGCGCGCACGGAGAAATGTGACATTTGGCATACTTAAAGTTTATATGGAGGAGTACAAGCAGCTAAAATTATGTATAGGATATCCCATTTTCATTTACAACTGTCTTCATATTGATACGTGATGAGAAAACTTTGTGCGCCTGAAGGCATCTGGCATTTGGCATATTCAAATTTATATGGAGAAGGAGTGCAGACAGCTAAAATTATATATAGGGTGTCCCATTTTAATATTATTTTTCCCTTGAATATCTCAAACAATAAATGGAAAAATGTTTGACATCTAATTTTTATTTCCCCGAAGGGCGAAGGGGAGATGGAAGGAAGTTACGTTAAAATTTGTTCAGATTTGGATAAAGCGTCGAATACTAAGTTAATTGTATCTAAAACTCCTAGAGATGGAAGATTTTATTCAAGAACATTCAAACTTAAAAATTTAATGAATTACGGTCAATTTCGACTACTGAATTCTGGAGTAAAATTTTTGTTTTGATAAAAATTTGATTCAAGCTTGTTTTGAAGCAGCTTAAGGACCCAGAAAAAGATTCAAGCAAAAAGTAGGTGTAGTAGTTCAAGATTTTTATTTTAATAAACTTGATGTGTTCATTAGGACGTTTCGGACGAGAATCCATCTATCTTCAGGGCAAAAAACTTGAATATGTCGTACATCAAACGAAAATTAACTTTATACAACAAAACAGTTGAAATTCATGAGTTCTCATCAATGATTCTACACTGCTGAGAGTGTAGCCATCCACCGGGGTGGTACATGCCTTTTTATTACTTGTACAAAATACAAGAGAGTATTGTGAAACCGACAAAATTCACATTTCGATATTTTGATGGAAATATCCGTTTTGAGCATCCCTGAATCTATTTTGACTATTTTCGGCTTGATTTCGGTACGTATATATGTGCGCAAATCTCAAAACCCATTTAACGTATCATGTTGAAATTTTGTATTTAAGACTGGTATAGGGTCTAGTTGTGTACCTTTTATTATGGCTGCAATCGTCTGTACCGGAAGTGCACTTTACTTGAAACTTTTTTCGAATATTTCGCATAAATCCAGAATAATTAGCTGTAGGGTACTGAAATTTAGTATTTTAAATTGCGGTAGCATCTAGATACTCACCTTCTATTTTTATACCAATCGACTGAGCCGAAAGTGCGCTTTGAATAACAGACTTTCCAAATTTTCCGCATTAATTCAAATCAGTCGTAGAATATTGAAATTTTGCATTGAGCACTTCTGTAACATCTAGTTATACACCTCGTATTATGATTGCGATCGGCTGAACTGGAAGTGCACCTTACTCGAAACATTTTTTGAATTTCTCGCATAAATCCAAAACAGTTAAAAGTAGAATGTTGAAATTCAGTATTTAAAACGATTGTATCTTTTAAATGCCTATGTTATATTTTAATTGAGTTCGACTGTGTTGGAAGTGCATTTTACTTGATAGTTTTTCGGAATTTTTGCATAAATTTGAAACGATCGGCTATAGAATATTCAAATTCAGTATTTCAGTCTGCTGTAGCATCTAAATTATTGCCTACTATTTTTATAACAATCGACTGAACCGGAAGTGTACATTATATCAATAAATTCTTCTAGTTTTCCTCATAAAATCAAAATAATCAGTCGAAGAATATTGAATTTTTTTTATTAAGCACTTCTGTGACATCTAGTTGTGCATCTCACATTATGATTGTAATCGTGTGAACCGGAAGTGCACTTTACTCGAAATATTTTCAGAATTTTCCACATAAATCCGAAACGGTTGAACGTAGAATATTAGAATTCAGTATTTAAAACGACAGTACCATCTAGATGCTCATATCCTATTTTCATTGAGATCGGCTGGGCCGGAAATGCATTCTATTTGACAGTCTTTCGGAATTTTTCGCATGAATTCGAAACGCTCCGCAGTAAAGTATTGAAATTTAGTATTTCAGTTTGTTGTAGCATCTGAATTATTGCCTACTATTTTCATAACAATCGATTGAACCGGAAGTGCACTTCAGTTTTTATAATTTCGCGTATAATTTCAAAACTATTAGGCGTAGAATCCTGGAAATCAGTATTTAGGAATTTTGTAGTATAGTAAACACGCAGAAGATTCTGCACATAACATTTTAAACCAAATGAAGAAATATAAGAAAAAATTTATTACAATAAAAATCAAATGTAAAGCAATTATTGGTTAAGTATAAAAAATTGTTCATCCAATTACTAACAATACGTCGATTAGTTGTGGATCATTTATTCCATTGACATTGCCCTTCAGATTATTTCAAGATGACTAGAATGACTCATACGATATTAATAACACATATTTTTTTGTTTTATTACATAAAGAATTCTAATTTCTCTTATTACAACCCTGTGTGTAGTGTGTATCGAGAACAGAGAACAGTGTGTGCCCAGATAAGGACATCTGTATTGTGCCTGTATAAAACTAGCGTTTCGCCTTTTATAGAACTCATTTGCTCTGAACTCAAAACTCAAGCAACTAAATTAATTTTTTGTACACAAACGTTTTATTCAATTATACAACAAATGATCACCCGAAGAAGAGTTCGCTGTTTTCTTCCAAAGAAATTTCTGGGTAGGAGTTTTTTCCCTTGTCTTGTTCGTAGAAATCTGTTAGGATTTTATTCAACCGGAAACCAAACATTTCTAAAGAGTATTTTTTTATGAATTCACAATGTGCCATTCGCCCGATGTATTCTCCTTTGCCTACATTGTGCATTATTTCTGACATGGCGGCTGCGAAGTTTTCAGGGGTTGGTGGGACGACGTAACCGCTTATACCATTTTCCAGGACTTCTTTCGTGAAGCCACTATCTGCCCCAATAACGGGCCTGCCCAGGGCCATAGCTTCCAGGACGTATCTGTCCCAAAGTCCTTGCTCCTGGCAGCTTAACAAGGCTAGACTTCCAGCCAAAAGGGCCTTTTTGTGCAGCTTGTTGGGCCTAGGATGTAATAGTACTTTGGAGTTGAGGTGCAGGCGGTGTATCCTGATGGCTATTTGGCGCACATAATCGACACGATTACGTCCTGCGTGACCTGCAATGACCAGACGCACACGCTGGTGGGAAGCGTGGTCAGATGAATGCAGCAACAGGTGGAAGGCGTCGAGCGCCAGTTCCAGATTACTGCGGGGGTGATATTCAGCTGAAAAGTGTTAACATGAACATTATTCAATTAATTTCTGATAATATATTACCTAAACATAAAAAAATTAAAGTATCCTTTTTTACATCCTGCAGGACTTGATTCAAAGCCAACAATTTTTCTTTTTTTAATTGCCTAACGTTTAGATAAGGCTCACAGACGTAAGGATCAATATTATTATGTAAGGATCTTTTATAAATATCCAAAAATATGTTATTAGGGATTAGGACTACATCTGCTTGTTTAAGGCAATAATTTATGAACCATGTATTCTTTAATTTGATTTGTGAAGCCGGGAGACGATGCTGGGCCAAATCAAACAGATACTGCAATAAATTCAACCAAATATCAACTTTTGGGGTGATTTTAAGAATTGCGTTTACCTGAAAGAACACAATTCTGTAATTGGTAAAATATTTGATTATAGGGATCATTGAATAACACGTTTCACAAAAAACTACAGAAACTTTCGGCTGTAAATCCCGAAATGCATAAATCATATACAAAGTCGAATACAAACTGCGAATAATGTATAAAATATTTGATAAATATCCTCTAATATCTTTAGGCACCCATTTTCCGCATTCAACTATTTCAATGTGCGACAAATTTTCCGAATATAACTCTTCTTCAAAACCAGTTGTTATTATTGTAACCTACAATACATAAATAATAAATTCAAAGCAAAATTAGCGTTTTGTATTCAACCTTATGTCCAGCATTTCTCAAAGCAACTGCAGAATCAACAACATGTTTGGACCGATTTTTGTCTTTCAAATCAGTGCAGAGTAACAAGATTCTCCGTCTATTTCTATCTTGAATCGCATTCTTGAATTCCTCGATTATATCTGGAGATACAGAAGATACTTCAGATCTTGTTGATTTTCTCGAAGAAAGCAGTCGTTGGGAGATAAAACACGGCTCCTGATTTGATACAGGTCTTGAAGTAGGTAGCATTTTTAAACTGAAATTTTAGGCTAAATCACTTAAATTGTTGAGGGATTTGACATTACACACTTGACAGATAAATGTCATTGGAAAAGGCGTTGCTAGGAATCGAAAAAATTGAACATTAAAAATCATACAAAACCTACAAAATAATTATTTAATAAAAATTAATTGATCGATATCTTCTGATAGCTGGATCTACATGAATTCGTGTTTATATGTGTGTGTGTTGATCTTTCACGTAAGTAGCGGCGCCAAAACCTCTATAACCAAGCGAGAGGCGCCACCAACATCGCCAATGTTTGTACTTTGCAATCAAGAGATGTGAGTGAAAGAGTACACACTTATGGACAAGTTTAAGAAGTTATTATTAATAATAACATAAAATTGACGTTTTTGTAACATTTCCAGAATTTATAACAAACTGAAAATAATAATTTTCTTCTTCTGGTTGTCTGCTACTTTTAAAAAGACAATAGCACGAAAATACTGTAAATAAATAGAATAGGCCCTAAGTCCAGCCCTGACTGGGCACCGCACCACCCCGCACGGTCGAAAATTCTAGTAACGTGCTCTCGACTGATCTAGAACATTACAGAAACGGACATCTGTATATATATATATGAGCAAACGACATGACTGAGGAACAGTGAACAATAAAACAGTGAAATTGTGAATATCCAGTGAGTGTAATACATAAATAAGTTGTTGAAAATAGATATTTGTGATTTTGTTGTTGAAGATTAATTTCGGCTTGATGTCGGTACGTATTTATGTACGCAAATCTCAAAATTCATCACACGAACAATGTTGAAATTCTGTATTTAAGATTGGTATAGGGTCTAGTTGTGCACCTCGCTTTATGGTTGCAATCGTCTGTACCGGAAATGCACTTTACTTGAAACTTTTTTTGAATTTTCCGCATAAATCCTGAATATTTAGCTGTAGCAAACTAAAATTTGGTATTTGCAATTGCTGTGGCATCTAAATGTTAATATATTATTTTTGTATCAATCGGCTGAACCGAAAGTGCACTTTATATAACATAATTTTCGAAATTTCCGCATAAATTCAAAATGATCAGTCGTAGAATATTGAATTTTCGTATTAGGCACTTTTGTTACATCTAGTTGTGCACCTTGTAATATGATTGCGATCGTCTGAACCGAAAGTGCACTTTACTCAAAACATTTTTTGAATTTTCTTCATAAATCCAAAACGGTTTAACGTAGAATGCTGAAATTCAGTATTTGATATGATTGAGCCATCTAAATGCTCATATCCTATTTTCATTAAGATCGGCTGAACTGGAAGTGCACTTTACTTGACAGTCTTTTAGAATTCCTCGCATCAATTCGAAACAATCAGCCGTAGAGTATTGTAATTCAGTATTTCAGTCTGCTGTAGCATCTGAATGATTGCCTACTATGTTCATAACAATCGACTGAACCGAAAGTGCACTTTATATAACGAATTTTTCTAATTTTTCTCATAAATTCAAAACAATCAATCGTAGAATATTGAAATTTTGTATAAGGCACTTTTGTAGCATCTAATTGTGCACCTCGTAGTATGATTGCGATCGTCTGAACTCGAAATTTTTTTTGAATTTTCTGCTTAAATCCAAAACAGTTGAACGTTGACTATTGAAATTCAGTATTTAAAACCAATATACCATCTAAATACTTATATCAAATTTTCATCAAGATCGGCTGAACTGGAAGTGCACTTTACTTGACAGTCCTTAGAATTCCTCGCATAAATTCGAAACAATCAGCCGTAGAGTATTGTACTTTAGTATTTCAGTCTGCTGTAGCATCTGAATTATTACCTACTATATTCATAGCAATCGACTGAACCGGAAGTGCATTTTATATAATGAATTTTTCTAATTTTTCTCATAAATTCAAAACAATCAGTCGTTGAACATTGAAATTTTGTATTGAGCACTACTGTAATATCTAGTTATACACCTCGCATTATAATCGCTATCGGCTGTACAGAAATATTTTTTTTCCGCATAAATTCAAAACGGTTGAACATAGAATGTTGAAATTCAGTATTTGAGACGACTGTACCGTCTTAACGCTCATATCCTATTTTCATTGAGATCGGCTGAGCCGGAAGTGCACTTTACTTGACAGTATTTCGGAATTTTCTGCATAAATTCGAAACGCTCGACAGTAAAGTATTGAAATTTAGTATTTTAGTCTGCTGTAGCATCTGAATGATTGCCTGCTATTCTCATAGCAATCGACTGAACCGGAAGTGCACTTCAATTGTTTTTTTTCAACTTCGCATATAAATTCAGAATTGTTAGCCGTATTTTTTTTTAAAAGCTCTCTGAGTCTGGTATCTAAAATAGTTTTGTAATTTTGTACAGCCATATGACGATTTGATGACGTAAGTAATAGCAATTGAACGCGATTTTATGGGCAATAATTTTCACATTATTTTGCATCTTAACGAATCTGGTACGTGGTACAATTTAAATCTCTCTGTGTTGTTTATACCGACCGATAGTGACCTATTACACCGACGCCTCTGCTATTCAACCACAGGACCGTATTTCGAAAATTGTGGGAGCGGTACAATTTGCGCAAGCGATCTTTTGATGTGCAGTTGCTCTTTTTAATTATAATAACTTTTATTGTAATCAACTATTGGCAATAGAAACACACCTTTAATCTTTACTCAGTAAGCCGTACTAGTAAATTGTATTAAAAGCTTATGTTTCTAACTCATGCACATATTTAATTAATAATTAATACACTCTATAATTACAAATTTTATGCTTGGCCTTATATAGATACGAAATGGCGCCGATAGAAATAAATTCATTTAGTTTTCAACGGTTTTAAATATCAAATTAGTATTTTAGTTTTAATTTAAACATCAGACATTAATACTCAAAGAATTCTTCAAAATGTATTTGTATTTAAAGTCAGTTTTCCCACTTTGATATCCCTTACCGGTAAGCGTGTAAAATATAATTGACTTCATTATCACCCTGTAAATAAACCGCTTAAAATCATGACTAAGTAATGAACACTAAATCGGGAATTTCCCACATAACAGGGTAGGAAATATCAATTTAGAAAAACGTAAAAGTGCAACAAATTGCTAAAGTAAGGATGAATAACAAAAAATAATTTTTATCTTATTACAATGCTTTATCTCTAGATAACTAATCATAAATCGGTTGATATTATTGTGTTCAAAAATAAAAAATAAAAATTGGCTCACAGCGACATAAAGTCTGCGAAGTACTTCGAAATTCGATTATTAATCCTGATAAAAGATATTATAATTAGACATGCTGTCATTAGCGAATAGATCAATCAAAAAAGTACACGATTGTGAACTTATTGATAATAGTGCAAAAAACTGACTTTTTATTGTCCTCGTACTTTGCTTACATGACCAAGAACACGTTAGACAAAATGGAAACATTTCACTGGAAGCTTATATTTAATTCATTAGGATTTTTTTAATAGAATCACGTATCTATGGCTGGGAGTAGTGTACATCTTACAAATATTAAAAAAACTGAGGCAGCAAATCTAACATTTTTTTTTCGAAACTGACTTAAGTAACATCTCAAATTCTAGTTTTAGCAAATTAATACCATTTAGGCTTCCAAAAATCACTCTGTGCCCAATAATTTGGAAAAAAACCATTTAAGTCAGTTTCAGAATGACTTAAGTAACTTTAAGTTCATTGCTTATCAAAAATAATTACTATTTATTTTGTAACGTCTCAAAAATCGCCATACTTCTTCAATTGTTACACATTTCATTTTACTTAACTTAAGCACAGTATTTCTTCAATTATTACTGATTTTGTTCTACTTAAGTCACTTTGAAACTAGCTTGAGTAACCCAATTTTTTTTTTTAATCAATAATAAGTACTACTTCTGTGTTTTGATCTTCTCATCCCTATGATTTCTACTAATTTTCCTATACTTAAGTCAATTTAAAAATGACTTAAGTAACTCAAAACTGTTTTGAATAAAAGATTATTGCTATTACGGCTACGAATCTAGTATATTTAAATGTGTCGCGTTTTAAATCACTATTCCTTCAATTGTTACTTACTTTACTTAAGTCAGGTTCATATTAATTCTTTTTTCATGAACAAGTACTACATATTTTGGTTTCAATCTTTGTACAGTCTTTACTTTGATTACTACTGTTTATCTTCTACTTAAATTTGGTTCAAAGTGACTTAAGTAACTTTTAAACTTTCTTAAATAATAAAAAACTGCTATTTTGAATTCGAATTTGGTGAATTTATATCGATTTGCTTTGTAAATCACTATTTCCTCGAGTGCTACTTACTTTACTTAAATCAATTTCATACAATTTTTTTTCTCTTATAAATAAGTACTACATAGGTATTAATTATGATTCCAATCCTTGTACAATCTGAAAAGCACTTCATTCCTCTGATTTATATTAATTTTCCTATACTTAAGTCAATTTCCAAATGACTTAAGTAACCCAAAACTGTTTTGAATAAAAAATGTTTGCTATTACTACTACAAATCTGGTACACTTAATTGTGTCGCGTTTTAAATCACTATTTCTCCAATTGTTACTTAATTTACTTGAGTCAATTTTTTTTTCAATAAGTACTACATATTTTGTTTTAAATCCTTGTAAGTCTGAAAATCACTGTATTCCTTGGATTATTACTGAATTTCTTTTACTTAAATTGGTTTCAAAGTGACTTAAGTAATTTAAACAATTTTGAATTAGAAACCATTGATATTTCGAATTAGAAACCATTGATATTTCGAATTTGAATTTGACATATTCATATAGTGCCGCCTTGTTTTTCATTATTTTTCCGACTCTTACTTACTTTACTTAAGTTACTCTCATACTAAAATTTTTTTTCAATTGGGTATCACATATTTTCACTTAAATGCTGGTAAAGTCTAAAAATACTTGTATTCCTTAATTTATTATTGAGTTTCTTTTACTTAAATTAGTTTCGAAGTGACTTAAGTAATTTAAAACAATTTTCTATAGGAAATCATTGATATTTTGAATTTGAATTTGGTAGATTCATATGAAGTCACTTCCATAGTAATTTTTTTCAAATAAGTATTACATATTTTGATTTAAATGCTAGTACAGTCTGGAAATTACTGTATTCCTTTGATTTTCTTTTACTTAAATTAGTTTCAAAGTGACTTAAGTAATTTTAAACAATTTTAAATAGGAAATTATTGATATTTCAAATTCAAATTTGGCAGATTCGCCTTGTTAATCAATATTTCTTCAATTATTATTTACTTTACTTAAGTCACTTCTATACTCAATTGTTCTGAATACCTAAATAAGTATGATATATGATTTTAATCGGTGTACAGTCTGGAAACCACCCTATTCCTTTGATTATTACAATTTTTTTTCAATTTAAGTAAGTTTAAATGTGACTTATGTAACTTAAAACTGCTGTAAATAAAAAATGATTACCTTTCCGGCTTCGAATATAGTAAATTCATACTGTATTGTTCTGTAAATCACTATTTTCTCATTTGTTACTTACTTTACTTAAGTCAGGTTCATACTATTTTTCTTTTTATAAACAAGTACTGCATATTTTGATTTAAATCCTTGTACAGTCTGAAAAATACTGTATGTCTTCGATTATTACTGAGTTTCCTTTATTTGAATCAGTTTCAAAGTGACTTAAGTAATTTGAAACAATTTTAAATAGGAGATGATTGACATTTCGAATATGAATTTGGCAGATTCATCTCGTTAATCACCATTTCTTTTATTGTTATTTACTTTACTTAAGTCACTTTTATACTCAATTGTTTTAAATACCTAAATAAGTATGATATATGATTTCAATCGGTGTACAGACTGAAAGCCATCCTATTTCTTCGATTATAACTGATTTTATTTCATTTAAGTAAGTTTAAAAGTGACTTAAGTAACTTAAAACTGTTGTAAATACAAAATGATTGCCTTTTTGGCTTCGAATATAGTAAATTCATACTGTGTTTTCTTGTAAATCACTATTTTCTCAATTTTTACATAATTTACTTAAGTCAGTTTTAAAATCACTGTCTTTCTTTGACTACAACTAATTTTCTTTATTTAAATCAAGTGCAAAGGGACTTAAGTAACTTTAAACGGTCTTAAATAAAAAATTCTTGCTAGTTTGAATTCGAATTTGACAGATTCATATTGTTTTGCTTTGTAAATTACCATTTCTTTTTTACTTAAGTCAGTTTGATGATAACTTTTTTTTTTATAAATAAGTGTTACACATTTTGATTTTAAATCCTTGTACAGCCTAGAAATCACTGTATTCCTTCAATTATTACTGAGTTTTTTCAACTTAAATTAGTTTCAAAGTGACTTAAGTCATTTAATACAATTTTCAATAGGAAATAATTAATATTTAGAATTTGGATTTGACAGATTCGCCTTATTAATCACTATTTCTTTGATTGTTATTTACTTTACTTGAGTCACTTTCGTACCCAATCTTTTTAAAATAAATAAGCACTACATTATTTTGATTTTAATCGTTGTACGGTCAATTATTACTGATTTTCTTTTACTTAAATGAGTTTAAAAGTGACTTAAGTAACTTAAAACTTTTTGATAAATACTTTAATCAGTGGTAATTCATATTGAGTGCCTTGAAAATTGTTACTTAAGTCAGTTTCTCACTCAAATTATCTTCTCTTATAAATAAATACTACATTGTCTCGAATTCAAATTTAATAGTATTTCCCAAAAATTAATTTTATTTGACTTAAGTCAGTTTCAAAGTGACTTAAGTTAATTTCTTAACTAATAAATACCCATGCTATACATTCTTTGGTTAATAACTAAGTTTCTTTAGAATTAAGTCAGTTTCAAAGTGACTTAAGTCAGTTCCAAAGTAATAAAAGGTACAATTTTGATGTGGGACATGGGTGAATTCTATTTTACCCCCTTAAAAATCACAAACTTGCACTAAGTAAATCAGATCTAGATAGCTATTCTTGCAAGTAGTGGGGGTAACGCAAACCTACTTATTACAATCCGTCGCAGGTCAAACGTTCAGTTAACTCGCGACACTAGTCACATATTCAGTCATAGTCAGTCAGTCAGTGAAGACTATTACATCGCGGCAGGCGTCTGAAACCTGAAATCTCGCTCAGTGAACAGTTGACAATCAGTGATGATCATGGTTGGTGGAGTTACAAACAATTGATAGTGAAGTGTGATTTTGTTGAGATATAAAAACTTTAATAGATTTTTTATTGTGACGATGGGTTGTTTAAGGGTTGTTATTTTTATTTTTTTAACAGTGGTTGTTTTTTTGGACTCAGTGGTTGCTAGGAGGCATTCTCCTTTACTCAACGATGAAAATTCTCACGGGAAAAATAGACCTGCCGGTATGTGGAAATTTATAAATATTTTATTTATTATTGTCCTTTATTATCAAATTAAAAAAAATGCATAAACCACGAAATGAATACGCTGGTAATTCGTGGTTTAGGTTACGCTTCTTTGCTATATTATATTTGATCAATGTATCAAGGAAAAACTATGGAAAAATATTGTGTTTTTTCCAATTAAAATGCAACTTTTTGCACAAGCTACAAATTAGCGATTCGCAAATGTTTTCTATCCCATTACTATCAAAATCATCGTCCAATTCATTTGTTTATAATCGAAAACAGTTGTTCAGAATTAGTCATGTTAATTTATAACGAAATTAGCATAATGGCACACTAAAAAAAAACGTAGAAATTTTTATTATATTTAATTATAAGATTATTGTGGACTAATTCAATTAAAATGAAATCTGATTAGATTTTACTACTGCTCAAAAATCTTACATGTTTATTGCATTAAAAAAAATATAAATTTTTTCCCGGAAGGAGGACAGTTTTGAGTACGGTCCTGTTGAGTGCGTAACTATGTAACGTGACTTAAAACGTATTTTGTTTATTACTATTATTAATAATTTTTTTGCTACAATTCTAGCAAAGCAAAAATTATAAATAATTTGATATATAATTTAAATAATAGTTTTTTTTTGTTGTATTTTGTGTATTTGAGTATGCAAATGGACTTGTTTAAAATAACAGAACCTTAATTATTAATTATTTTTCGTCTCCCTTACAGGCTGTTTTTAAAGTGTGCTAAAATTAATTTTATTGGACTCTAAATATATTTTATTCGCGCTTCTTAATAATATCCAGTTCGTTGCTCTGGAATAAATTCAAAATAACTTTAAAATCATGAGAAATATAATCGTATGATCTTACGCTATCTGGAGCAAAACACATGTTGTAAATAAATGATAACTCTTATCAATTAATCCTCAAATAGGTCATTTGTTATTTTACCTTGCAAGGTAACATCGATAATTAAAAATAAATCGTCCTGATGAAGGTTTCGAATGAAAGCCGAAAGCTTGACATTATATAAAAACCGACAAAATTCACATATCGATATTTTGATGGATATATCCGTTTTGAGCATCCCTGAATCCATTTTGACTATTTTCGGCTTGATGTCGGTACGTATATATGTGCTCAAATCTCAAAATCCGTCCAACGTATAATGCTAAAACTTTGTATTTAAGACTGGTATGAGGTCTAGTTATGCACCTCGTATTATGGTTGCAATCGTCTGGACCGGAAGTGCACTTTACTCGAAACATTTTTCGAATTTTCTGCATCAATCCAAAATGGTTGAACATAAAATGTTGAAATTCAGTATTTGAGACGATAGTGTCATTTAGATGCTCATATTCTATTTTCATTGAGATCGGCTGATTTTTTTTTCTAAATTAATTGTGTTATGAACTGATTTGTTTTATCGGCCTCCCTTAATGAAACATTTTTTAATCTAAAGTGGATACGATAAAAATACGTTGAAATTGAATTGCAACATTAAATAATTTCCAATCTAATACAAAATAAACTCGATCGCGATATCCGTTCGATTGTATTAGTTTATGACCTTATATTATTGCACATTTCATGTTATCAGCCAATTATCGTCTCTTATTATAGCTTATTTTATTGTTTTTCTTGTCAACATTCATTTAAAAACTTTTGGGAATCACTGCCTGTGAAATATGGCTTCTTTCACGTGTTAAAATCCTCACTTACCAAAATTTTATTATTGCAGGTTGTAAACTGGCAGAGGACAAAATTTTACCATTTTCGGCTACTTTAGAGGGTATTTTCACACTTCGGGTTGTAAAAATACAGATCCGTAATCACGAGTATTCGTATAAAAATAATTTACATAATAATTGAAAAGTGCAGGGTTATTTATGAATTTGAATAATTGTTGTGCAAAATTAAGTTATTTGAATGTAAATTTTAGTGTGGTGCATAAATTTAGCTGTTGGCTCTAATATTTTCTTTTATTACGTCCCTGTATTTATTAGCCGGCGCCGATACTTTTTATGACAGAATAAACTACTTGACTTTAGAATAATAATAATAATAAAATTTTATGGGTTTGTAAATAAAAAATTCTGTTATGCGAACTCTATCAGCGAACATATGATTTTGAAAAAGGAACAGGGAATATTGAAATTTTTTGTCAGGCACCTCCACCAAATTTCTGGCATATTTTGCTCAAATATTTACTTTATTTTCTGCTTGGAATTATTTCTCCTGCAGGACCGTATTGAACCAACTAACCAAATGAACTCGTAAACTATTTACTAGAGCGAAACGTCTTAAAATACTCATGAGTAAAATCAAAAACGTTTGTTATTCCGAAGGAAATAAATAAGCGCCGTCTGCCACATGAAAATATCAACATTAGGGATTGTTTCCAAAATAAAGCAATCAAAATAAAATATTACGTGTTACTAGGACAACGTGGGCTAATAAACAACGAGAGGATGCAAGGAAGGAGTGGGTATTTCGACAAGCCTCGGATTTATTCGGACTTACAAAAATTTATGTTCCCTTCACGGAAGATTTCAGAAAAGAAAATTATAAGTCATTCCTTCCTCGGTTTCTATTCAATGGTGCGAAAAAACACATAATGATAGTTTTGCTTGTGTACGGGAACTAATGACGTTATAAATTAGATATAAATGATGTCATGCATACACATTCTACTTTTTTTTTGTTTGTTATACAGATTAGCTTCATTTTTACCTAACAATGTATTCTGAACACAGTTGACAGAAACACTTTTTAGGGAAATTCAATTAGATTGTGCTCTCAAACAAACAGGAGGTCGTTATTCCCGGGTTCAAGTTTAGTCCACAAGTTTTTACTGCTTTTATAAACAGTTATCCCCTTAAACATATGTACTACTAATAGGGAAGTTAGAGGAGCCTATCATGCCCTTGAAAAACTTTGTCATTTCTTTAATAAACTGCTAAATAACTAGAGTAGTCTTTACTGCTAATAGGAGGCTTTAAAAGTCATTACTAATTATAGATGGGTCAGAGGAGCCTAACACGATCTTGAGTAATATATAGAGGGGTTGAGGAAGCCTATTAAATCTCCTATTTGAATTTGGATTGAAAATTCAGATTCTAGAGGGTCAAATTAAGGGGATGACATGTATAACACATTTTTTTGAATTTTTATTATTCACTTCAAAAGGGTGGACTACAGCCTTAAGGTTTTTATTAAGCGAAAAAGGGCTTGTCTCTCTGTTTTCTTTCAAATTTGGTGTACAGCCTCTATAAGGATCTATTCTTTGATAAATTGAATCAAATAAATTTTTTAAAAATACTCAGAGGGTGAAACACCCCTCTAAATTATTGAAGGACGAATATCTTAAAAACTATTGAGAAATTTGAATTTATTTCTTCATATTTCGTTTGTATGGACCTTAATCTATAGGAAAATATATTTTTATCCCTGAAAACTTCCAATTGGAGGGTTAAATAAATAAATAAAATATAACATGGGATTTGCTTGAAAACGCCATTAAAAAAGGGCAAATTATGCTAGAACTAGAGCCCCTATTTGAATTTTGATTGTAGATTCGAATTCTAGAGGGTCGAATTGAGGGGATGACATGCGTAGCGCATTTTTATAAATTTTTATTATTTATTTTAGAAGGGTGGACTTCATCTTCGAAGTTTTTTCAAGTGAAAGAGGGCTTGTCTCTCTGACTTATTTCAAATTTGGTATACAGCCTCTAAAAGAATCTATTCCTTGATAAATTGATTCGAATGCATTTTTAAAAGATATTTAGGGGGTGAACCACCCCTTCAATTTATCAAAGGACGCATATCTTAAAAACTATCGGGAAATTTCAATTTATCTTTTCATATTCTGTTGATCCTGACCCCGATCTATATGAGAATACAATTTTCATCCCTTGAAACTTCCAATTGGAGGGTAAAATAAATTAATGAATATAACATGAGATTGACTTAGAAACGCCTCATAAAAAGGGCGAATTATGCAAAAACTACAGCCCCTATTTGAATTTGGATTATAGATTCAGCTCCTAGAAGGTCTAGTTAAGAGGAAGACATGCGTAGCACATTTTTATAAATTTTTATTATTTATTTTAGAAGGGTGGACTTCCTCTTTGAGGTTTTTTCAAGTGAAAGAGGGCTTCTCTCTTTGACTTATTTCAAATTTGGTATACAGCCTCTATAAGAAATCAAGCTTTGACAAATTGAGTCAAATATTTTTTTTAGAAATACTTAGGGGGTGAAACACCCCTCCAAATTATTGAAGGACGCATTTCTTGAAAATTATTGAGAAATTTGAATTTATCTCTTGATATTTTGAATATATGGACTTTAATCTATATGAAAATATATTTTCATCCCTTGAAACTTCCAATTGAAGGGTTAAATGAATTAATAAATATAACATGGCATTGGCTTAAAAACGCCTTAAGAAAAGGGCAAATTATGCAAGAACTAGAGCCCCTATTTGAATTTAGATTATAGATTCAGATTCTAGAGGGTCGAATTAAGGAGACGACATGCGTCACACATTTTTAAAATCTTTGTTATTTATTTTAAAAGGGTGGACTATAGCCTTGAGGCTTTTTTCAAGCGAAAAAGGGCTTGTCTCTTCGATTCCTCTCAAATTTGGTATACTGCCTCTATAATGAGTCATGTCTTTATAAATTGAGTCAAATTAATTTTTTTTGAATACTTAGGGGGTGAAACACCCTTTCAAATAATTAAAGGACGCATATCTAAAAAATTATCAGGGAATTTGGATTTATCTCTTCATATTTTGTTTGTATGAATTTTATTTTATACGAAAATATATTTTTCATCCCTCGAAACTTTTAATTAGAGGGTTAAATAAATTAATAAATATAACATAGGACTGGCTTGAAAACGCCATATGAAATGAGTGAATTATGCAAGAACTAGAGCCCCTATTAGAATTTAGATTGTAGATTCGGATTCTAAAGGCTCGAATTAAGGGGATGACATGCGTAACACATTTTTTCAAATTTTTAGTATCAATTTCAAGAGGGTGAATTATAGCCTTGAGGCTTTTTTCAAGCAAAAAAAGGCTTGTCTGTCTGAATTCTTTAAAATTTGGTATACAGCCTCTATAAGGATCTATTCTTCGATAAATTAAGTCAAATGAATTTTCCAAAAATACTTAAAGGGTGAAACACCCCTTCAAATTATTAAAGGACGCATATCTTGAAAACGATTAAGGAATTTGGATTGATCTCTTCATATTTCGATTATATGGACATTAGTCTATATAAAAATCTATTTTCCATCCCTTAAAACTCCCAATTAGAGGGTTAAATAAAGTAATAAATATGACATGAGATGGCTTAAAAACGCCTTAAGAAAAGAGCAAATTATGCAAGAACTAGAGCCCCTATTTGAATTTAGATTGTAGATTTGGATTCTAGAGGGTCGAAATAATCGGATGACATATGTAACACATTTTTTCAAATTTTTAGTATTAATTTCAAGAGGGTGAATTATAGCCTTGATGCTTTTTTCAAGCGAAAAAGGGCTTGTCTGTCTGAATTCTTTCAAATTTGGTATATTGTCTCTATAAGGATCTATCCGTCAATTAATTGAGTCAAATGATTTTTTTTTAAATACTTAGGGGGTGAAACACCCCTTCAAATCATATAAGGACGCATATCTTAAAAACTATTAAATTATTTGAACTTATCTTTTCATATTCTGTTTGTGTGGACCTTAATTTATATGAAAATATATTTTCATCCCTTAAAACTTCCAATTATGGGGTTAAATAAATTAATAATTATAATACGGGATTGGCTTGAAAACGCTATATGAAAAGATCGAATTACGCCAGAACTAGAGCTCCTATTTGAATTTAGATTGTAGATTCGGATTTTAGAGGGTCGAATTAAGGGGATGACATGTGTAACATATTTTTCAAATTTTATTTATCCATTTGGAAAGGGTGGACTATAGCCTTGGGGGTTTTTTTAAGCGAAAAAGGGCTTGCATCTCTGATTTCTTACAAATTTGGTATACAGCCTCTATAAAGATCTATTATTCAATAAATTGAGTCAAATAAATTTATAAAAAATATTCAGGGGGTGAAACACCCTTTCAAATTATTGAAGAACGCATATCTTAAAAACTATTTGATAATTTGAATTTGTCTTTTCATATTCTGTTTATATGGACCTTAATTCATATGTAAATATATTTTTCATCCCTTGAAACTTGCATTTAGAGGGCTCAATAAATTAATGAATATAAGAAAGATCTTCTTTAAGAACTGATAATGATAAGAGAGTTGAAGAAGCCTGTCATTCCCTTGAACAGTCTTTACTATTGATAGGAGCTAGTGAGAAACTTATAGAAAGGTTAAAAGACTCTGACACTATTTTAATAAACTGATGAAGATTTTTATTGCCGATAGGAAGATTCAAAATTCATTACTGATGATACAAGAGCGAACAATAACTGCTACAAGAATTAGGGGACACTGTAACTCTCTCAAAAAACTGATAGGAAGCTTATAAGTCATTACTGATGATAGAGGAGCCTATCACGATCTTGAGTGTCAGATAGAAGGGCCTTCTTACAAATATGGGTCAACTAATTAGAGATGCATTTAGATGCACAATTAAATATTGTCCGCGCTGGACAATTTTAAGAATATTCTGACTCCGGTCTCGGTTCGGCGTCGGGGTCAGTCACATCAGAGTGGACCGTCGGTGTAAATTTAGCCACGTCTGGACTCCCCTTGCCCCACAAGCACGCCTCTGTCTGCCCCAAACATAGGCGCCCGTACTTCAACACTGCATTATAGTAAATACGCACGATCATCTCATATTTCCACAATTTTATTTCGAGAAATCAAAATTTAAATTGAAACTGTGTCCGAAATAACTTCAAGTGGTTGAGGGACACCCTGTATGTGGGTAAACATCGTATTTCTGGACGAGTTATGTTGTGAATTTAGGTTAAAATTGTATTAAAGAGTGCACATTTGTTTTGACTATTTTTTTTTTTAATTAAAAATCAAAATAATCTGAAAATATATTTGTCATGTTTTTCTCGACGAATTCGATTCCTCGTTTGTGGCGCCTCATTCTTGTCCTCGTAGTATTCACGCCACACATCGTGTATATTTATGTCAGAGACGCCTGCTTTTATATAAAGCCAACGTGCGGTATTTTTATGATGTAATAATTTGTTTAAGATGCATTTATACTTGGACACCGGCCGCATCTGTCAGTGTTGTGTCTGCGATTTTTTATCAACAGATCAACGGAAATAAAAAATAGTAAAAAGTGATTGATTTCAGAATTTAGAAAAACGTCGTGCGGTCTTTGGCAATAATATTGATGGCTTCCGTAATGTATTTAGCCTATTTTTAGCTCATGGGAATTCAGAATTTCACTAAAATTATTTACCGTTGTGGGAAATAAACTGTTTATAAAAAATTATCGAAATGCTAAAATACATTTTCCATATTTGTATTTGAAAAGCAACTCTGTGTTTATGTAAAACACGACTCCTCCGAATGAGACACAGAAATTTAAACACGTTTAAATGTCTTTTATGAAAGTATGAATGGAGATGCTGTGTGTGTGTTCCCATGTGAGAAATACTGATACTCCACAAGAAGTGAAAGTCCGCGTAAAATGATCTCGATGGACGATGTTACTCAGTATAAGAGAAAGCTGCGCGGCTAACTAGAGGCGCTAATATCGGTTAGAACGAAGAAATTTACCTCGATCGCGGAAAAATACGCAAATTGCTGTCACATCATTGATTTCTCAAGCTTGTAATAAGAGATTATTGATTGCTTTTCATCAAGGTTGAACCGCAATCATTTAAATTATTTAAAGATTTATTTGACGAGTAATCTTTTCTTATATTTGTATAATTAAATGATTAATACAGTGATTAGCTAATTATTGTAATTTTTTGCAATTATTTATCTGTCTAATTAACAGTTTATTATCGATGATTTTTTGCGACAAACGTTGATGATTAATTTGAGAAGTTTTTCCTGAGGCATTTCATTATTTCCGACAAAATTCAAATTTGATCTTGTATGGATCTTAATCAATATGAAAATGTATTTTTCATCCCTCGAAACTTCCAATTAGAGGGTTAAATAAATTAATGAATATAACATGAGATTAACTTGAAAACGCCATATGAAAATGGTAAATTATGCAAGAACTAAAGCCCCTATTAGAATTTAGATTGTAGATTCGGATTATAGAGGGTCGAATCAAGGAGATGACATGCATAACACTTTGTTTTAGATTTATATTATTCTTTTGAAAAGGATGGACTATAGTCTTGGGGTTTTTTCAAGCGAAAAAGGACTTGCTTTTCTAATTCTTTCAAATTTGGTATGCAGCCTCTATAAGGATCTATTCTTTGATAAACTGGTTCAAATGACTTTTTAAAAAATATTTAGGGGGTGAAACACCCTTTCAAATTATTAAAGGACACATATCTTGATAACTATTGGGAAATTTGGATCTATCGCTTCATATTCTGTTTGTATGGACCCTAATCTACATGAAAATATATTTTTCATCCCTTAAAGCTTCTAATTAGAGGGTTAAATAAATTGATGAATATAACACGGGATTGGCTTAAAAATATCATATGAAAAGGGAGAGTTATGCAAGAACTAAAGCCCCTATTCAAATTTAAATTGTAGATTTGGGTTCTAAAGGGTTGAATTAGGGGATGACATGCGTAATATATTTTTTTGAATTTTTATTAGTTGTTTTCAGAGGGTCTTGGTGTTTTTTTAAGCGAAAAAAGGCTTGTCTCTTTGATTTCTATTAAATTTGGTATACAGTCTCTACAAAGATCTATTTTTTGAAAAATTGAGTCAAATAAATTTTTTTCAAATATTCAGGGTGTAAGACATCCCTTTAAACTATTTAAGGATGCATATCTTGAACACTATTAAGAAATTTGAATTTATTTCTTCATATTCTGATCGTATGGACCTGGGGATGAAAATATATTTTTCATCCCTTAAAACTTTCAATTAGAGGGTTAAATCAATCAATAAATGTAACATGAAATTGGCTTGAAAACGCCATATGAAAAGGACGAATTATGCAAGAACTAGAGTCCCTATTTGAATTTAAATTGTAGATTCGGATTCTAGAGGGTCGAGTTAAGGGGATAACAGGCGTAAAACATTTTTTAAAATTTTATTATTCATTTTAAAAGGGTGGACGCAAGCCTTGGAGTTTTCTTAAGCGAAAAAAGGCTTGCCCCTCTGATTTCTCTCAAATTTGGTATACAGTCTCTATAAGGATCTATTTTTTGATAAATTTAATCAAATAATTTTTTTTTAATATTCTGGGGGTGAAACATCCCTTCAAATTATTTAAGGATGCATAACTTGAACACTATTGAGAAATTTGGATTTATTCCTTCATATTCTGGTTACATGGCCCTTAATCTATATGAAAATATATTTTCATCCCTCAAGGATTCCAATTAGAGGATTAAATAAATTAATGCATATAAAATGCGACTGACTTAAAAACGCCATAAGAAAAGGGTAAATTATGCAAGAACTAGAGCCTCTATTTGAATTTAGATTGAAGATTCGGATTCTTGAGGGTTGATTCAAGAGGATGATATGCATAATACATTTTTTTGAATTTTTTTAAATCATTTTTAAAGTGCGGACTCCAGCCTTGGGGTTTTCTTAAGCGAAAAAAGGCTTGTCTTTCTGATTTCTTTCAAATTTAGTATACATCCTCTATGAGGATTTACTCTTTGATAAATTGAGTCAAACAAATTTTTAAAAAATACTCAGGTGGTGAAACAACCCTCCAAATTATTAAAGGACACATATCTTGAAAACTATTGGGAAATTTGAATTTATCTCTTCATATTCTGTTTGTATGGACCTTAATCTATATGAAAATATATTTGATTCCTCAAAACTTGCAATTAGAGGGTTAAATATAATAATAAATATAACATGAGATTGGCTTAGGACGCCATATGAAAAGAGCAGATTATCCAAGAACTAGAACCTCTATTTGAATTTATATTGTAAATTTGAATTCTAGAAGATCGAATTAAGGGGATGACATGTGCAACACATTTTTTTAAATTTTTATTATTTATTTTGAAAGGGTGCACTTTAGCCTTGGGGTTTTTTTTAAGCGAAGAAGGGCTTGTCTCTCTGATTTCTTTCAAATTTTGTATACAGCCTCTACAAAGATCTATTTTATGAAAAACTGAGTCAAATAATTTTTTTCAAATATACAGGGGGTGAAACATCCCTTCAAATTATTTAAGGATGCATAACTTAAACACTATTGAGAAATTCGAATTTATTCGTCCATATTCTGATTTTATGGACCTTAATCTATATGAAAATATATTTTTCATCCCTTAAAACTTGCAATTACAGGCTTAAATATAATAATAAATATAAGATGAGATTGGCTTGGAAACGCCATAAGAAAAGGGCCAATTGTGCAAAAGCTAGAGCCCCTATTTGAATTTAGATTGTAGATTTGAATTCTAGAGGGTCAACTTACGGAGATGACATGCGCAACACATTTTTATTATTTATTTCAAAAGGGTTGACTATAGCCTTGCTGTTTTATCAAGCGAAAAAAGGCTTCTCTCTCTGATTTATTTCAAATTAGGTACACAGCCTCTACAAAGATCTACTTTCTTAAAAATTTAGTCAAATGAATTTTGAAAAACTACTTGGGGGTTGAAACACCCCTTCAAATAATTAAAGGACGCATATCTTGAAAATTATTGGGAAATTTAACTTTATCTCTTCATATTCTGTTTGCATGGACCTTATTATATAAGAAAATATTTTTTCATCTCTCAATACTTTCAATTAGGGGGTTGAATAAATTAATAAATATATTATGGGATTGGCTTGAAAACACTATATAAAAAGGGTGAATTATGCAAGAACGCATATCTTAAAAACAATTGGAGAATTTGAATTTATCTTTTCATATTCTGTTTGTATGGACCTTGATCTGAAGGAAAATATATTTTTCATCCCTTAAAACTTCTAATAAGAAGGTTAAATAATTTACTAAATATAATATGAGACCCGCTTGAAAACGCCATATGAAAAGGGTGGATTATGCAAGAACTAGCACCCCTATTTGAACTTAGATTGCAGATTCGGATTCTAGAGGGCCTAATTAAGGAGATGATATGCGTAGCACATTTTTTCCAGTTTTTATTATCCATTTTTGCACCCGGTACAAGTTGTTAAAGTCTGACGTTTTTTGACATCAAGAACATTTTTTTTTCTTAGGGGTGTGGTAGGGAGTGTTAAAACTTGGCGTCGGCTTAACTTGCAAACGCTGAAATAGAAAACTTTAAATTTTCCAAAACTCAAGGATTCATCAATTTTCGATCGAAATCAACCGAGTTATGACAGTTTGAAAAGTCGGTATTTTTTTTCATTCAGATTAATTTTTCAAATTGTGAAATTTCCAAGTAATACGTCTGGAATTGTTGATAACATGAGATAAATTTTTTACTTGTATTTATCAAAGATGATAAAACAATTAATTGTTTTAATCAATTGGATCATTTTGCCAAAAAAAATTGCAGCTAAAAATAATTAATTAATTCGTATGCAAAACTGGAAAATTTAAAAATACATCTCTTAATAAATTACTGTTTTTTATTTGCAGAGCTGAGTATATTTTTAGCACTAGTTTCCAAATTAAACATTACCGAATAAAGTCGATAAACAAAATAAAAAGATGTTAATTTTTTTCTATTTTAAGAATCTGACGTAGAAGCTGGCGCCAACTGAAGGATCCGCCTATTTTATTATTTTTTAATGTGCTTGACCTAAAAACCAAAATGGCGATCTTGATTAAGAAAAAAGATACTAAATCAATCAATGAGAAACGATATAAAATTTGCAAAATAATCTTTTCATAATATTCCTGTATAAGACAGCCTGTTGTAATTCCGCCATTTACACTGTAAAAATACCCAATTTACAACTTCATCCTACACTCTTAAACAAAACGTTGTAGGCAGTAATAAAATAAGAGCATGATAGCAAAAACGATAAGAAATACGTTAACCCCACAAGTGAGACAAAGACGGAACATCACCGTGTGGGTGTTACACAATAGGCGCCAGACACTGGCGCCACCAGAAGTTGTCAAACTGTTTTAATTGGTCGTAATTACGCATTTTTGTCCACCAGATTAATATTAATAGTGCTCTAGTTGTTTAATTGTATAATTAATATTATTTTACAACTTTTTAATTAGTTTATATAATATTTGCGGCCAGATTTCACGGGGAAATTATTTTCTTAATTTTGAACTTTCTAACCTTGATTTAAAACAGTAAAAGTGTTTACTCTTATGGTTTTATTAACTGTCTCATAAAAAACTGTTTACAAAAAAGACAACAAAAACTTGTCTTCTGTAATACATAGGTAATAGAGTGAGATAAGACTTTTTTATGCTACATAAAAATTAGCAAATTAAATATTTGTTGATAAATACATTCAAACAATTTTTTTATGGGTACTGTTTTGACAGTCTGTCTCTTAATTAGTCTCAAATCAATTATCAAACTCTTATTCATATAAGAGATGGTAAAAAACGACGCCCTTTAACCAAAGTATGGATTATACGGATTCGCAATAATTACAAAAAATGTGCAGAATATTAATATCCACTTTTTTTGTTTGAAAAGTTTTTCTCTACAGGCAAGCAAAAAATTTGACAGCACAGGACTACCGCGGGCTTTGCCCGCAGTTTTCTTGTTGCTCTAGTCAATTACTATATTTTTAAAAGAAAGTCAACTGAATAGCCCAATTTTTAAGTCAAACAACAAAAAATATCAATAGGACAGGTCAGAGCCCATGGTTTGCCTGGTTGTTGCAGTCAATTATTGTATATATTCACTTTTTCGGCCTATATATAATGGGAAAAGTATTGTGATTGTGATTTTTTTATGAGTTTTAATGAATATACGCGATTTAGACCTTGAAAAAATATTTAAAAAAAATAACTTGAGAACGCGTTCGAATTTTCGACTGAAAAAAATTAAACTTTCCGCTCGAATAGTGCGGGTGTTGTTCACAATTAACTAGATGAGGATGTACGAGTAGTAAACATATGTTTTACTTCCGTTTACATATATTTTTTTGTGAGAATGATGCAATTTATTTCAAATCATGAATGGGAGGAAATGTCATGTTTATATTTTTACAAACAGGGCCCCTACAGAGTAGATTCCATTATATCACGCCGGTTAAACGGGTGATCGATATGTGTCAAGGAAGAATGACGCCATACTGAATAAATATTTTTAGCTGTGTGCTTAAATTCTGTTTAATACTGGCCTGCTTTAATCTGGACATATACGTACAATACCAAATATTCAGTCTTATAAAGGAATGCTTTATAACTCAAACAGTGTACTCTGACCATCAAAAATACTGCCTTCTTTGAACCATTTCCCTCCAAAAAATTTTTTTTTGTGAAACCGACAAAATTTACAAATCGGGTTTTTGATGGATATATCCGTTTTGGGCATCCCTGAATCCATTTTGACTATTTTCGGTTTGATATTGGTACGTATATATGTACGCAAATGTCAAAACCTATCGAACGTATAATGTTGAAATTTTGTATTTAAGACTGGTGTGAGGTCTAGTTGTGCACCTCGCATTATGGTAGCAATCGCATGTACCGGAAGTGCACTTTACTTGAAACTTTTTTTGAAATTTCCGCATAAATCTTGAATATTTAGCCGCAGCAAACTGAAATTCAGTATTTGAAATTGTTGCGGCATCTCAATTGTTATGCTCTATTATTGTACCAATCGGCTGAGCCGGAAGTGCACTTTATATAACAAACTTTCCGAATTTTCAGCATAAATTCAAAACAATCAGTCGTACAATATTGAAATTTCGTATTAAGCACTCATATAACATCTAGTTGTACACCTCGTATTATGATTGTGATCGGCTGAAGCGGAAGTGCACTTTACTCGAAACATTTTTTGAATTTTCCGCATAATATCAAAACGGTTGAACATAAAATATTGGAATTCAATATTTAAGACATTTGTACCATCTAGAGGCTTATATCCTATTTTCATTGAGATCGACTGAGCCGCAAGTGCACTTCAGTTGAAACTTTCTTTTAATTTCGCGTATAAATTCCGAACTGTTAGCAGTAAAATTTTGAAAATTGAAATCATGTTTTCAAGGTAGAATTTGCCGGCAATCTTTTTGACATACCCGGTATGAAATGCACGGTGTATGCACCGGATTTGTAGTCGAACGACGCGACAAAATAAAGAAAGAAAATCGAATAAAAAGAATTTATAAGCAACAGGGAACAGGTCTGCTTTTGGCCGTTTAAAATTCCTTTATGTTCCCAAAGAATTTTCAAAATTTCTTCACAAATTTCAGACCATCATCGAACCCCTAAAATTATAAAAAAATTGTACTAATCAATAATATTTATTGAGTTATTCGTTGCATTATAACGGAAAATGAGCCGCAGGTCAGGAAAATTTATTTTCCGAGGCACATGCGATGTGTTGTAATGTCATTGACACATTACTCATAATTATTAGCTCGTTAAATGATTAATTACTTTGCTAATTACTGGATTTGCTAGCAACATCAGTATGGTCACTTTACGCAAATATAGTGTGGAGTATTCATATTCATTATTTATAATTAAGAGTTTTGCCATTCTTCAGATGTTTTGCTCTTGAATTGTGGCGGGTACGCCCATAAATTACCACCAGTTTAAATAATAAACAGCTGATCCTTATAGCAAACAAAATTTTCGGTTGCAATCTTTGTGATTGAAATACAAGGAAATTTGCTCCTCTATTCTTCTCAGCTGTCGAATGTCGCACAAGTAATGAATATACAAAAGTAAATGTTGTTATCAACACAAATGTATCGCAGATGACATCATGTAGTATTTTTGCCGCATAGTTTTAAAATGAGCGCGATTTAATTGTACTGATTGAAGATGTTATGAATTTGCGCATGCTTGCCAAATTGTTTTAATAAACATTCTGCGAATTAATCGGTTGTGGGTTCGAATCCTTCTCAGGGCAAGAAAATCTTCTAGAAATAAAATAATTAAATATTAAACAAATACTTTCCACTATAAAATTAAATTGAGTTAAAATAATTGTGACACAACTTGAGATTCTGACGTCTGGTAAGAAATCGTGCAATACTAGCAGTGCTGTCTTCTCCTGTCAAATTCAAACAACATGTACAGGATAAAAATAGATACATTCATCCATAGAATATAATTAAAATGTTGGCTGGCATTTTTTAAGGAGTTATAGGCTCTTGATCTGAACTTTTCCATACCTATCAAAAGTCAATAAGATCCTCCGGGACTAAATATTATTTTACTGGCAAACTGAAGGTCTTGATGATTTCAAACAACATGTATAGGATAAGGAAGGATACATTCATCCATAGAATATAATTTAAATCTCAGTTGACATTTTTCAAGGAGCTATGGGCACTGAAACTGAAGTTTTCCATAGCTTTGTAGAGTCAGTGTGATCCTTCGAGACTAAATATTATTTTACTAGCGAACCGAGGGTCCTGAATATTTCAAACAATATATACAGAATAAGGGAGGATACATTTATCCATAAATAAAATTTCAAGAAGTTGTGGGCACTGAAACTGAACTTTTCAATACTTATCTAATGTAAGTAAGATTCTTTGAGACTAAATATTATTTTACTAGCAAACTAGAGGTCCTGCAAACTTCAAACAACAGGAACAGGATAAGGAAGGATACATTCATCCACAGAATATAACTCAAATTCCGATTGACAATTTTCAAGGAGTTACACGCACTGAAACTGAACTTTTCAATACAATCTAAAGTCACTGAGATCCTTCGAAACTAAGCATTATATCACTAGCTAATCAAGGTTCCTGGATATCCATACATTCATCCATAGAACATAACTTGAACCTCGAAAAACATTTTTCAAGGAGTCATAATAATAAGTACTACATAGGCTTCCTATAAGCGTTTGTTTCTTTATTGTACAATAATTTTTGCAGAAGATACAGATACAAGCTGTCAAAATGTGTTAATATTCAACCCCCTGTACCACCAGGGTTGAAAGTTAAAAAAAAATTAAATAGGTTTTGAAATAAACTAGCTTATATAGGCTTTCAATCAACGTTTGGTTCATTGTTGTACCATTATTTATTCGGGAAATATAGGCTCTCAAAATGTTATATTATATATTGACTTCAGATCCGGGCAAACCGTGGGCTCCGACCTGTTCTATCAATATTTTTTGTTGTTTTACTTTAGGATTGACCTATCTCTTAAAAATATATTAATTGACTGCAGCACCTGCATTATAAATTACTAAAAAATATGAGAAACACAAAAATTTGTTGAGTAAAGTGCGCTTTGGGCTCAGTCGGTTGCTATGAAAATAGTAGGTCATCATTCTTATGCTACAACATTCCTAAATACTGATTTTTAAGACTCTACGGCTAACAGTTCTGAATTTATACGCAAAAGTAAAAAAAAAATCAACTGAAATGTACTTCCGGTTCAGTCGATTGTTATGAAACTAGTAGATAATCATTCGGATACTACAGTAAACTGAAATACTAAATTTCAATACTCTACAGCTTGAGGTTTCGAATTTATGCGAAAAATTCTAAAAAACTGTCAAGTAAAGTGCATTTCCGGTCCAGTCGATCTTTATGAAAATATGGTATGAGCATTTAAATAGTACAGTTGTCTTAAATACTGAATTCCAATCTTCTACGTTTATTAGTTTTGGATTTATGCGGAAAATTCAAAAAATGTTATGAGTAAAGTGCGCTTCCGCTACAGCCGATCACAATCATAATGCGAGGTGCACAACAAGATGTTACAGAAGTGCCCAATACTAAATTTCAATATTGTACGACTGATTATTTAGAATTTATGCGGAAAAGTCTGTTATATAAAGTGCACTTCCGGCTCAGCCGATTGATACAAAAATATTAGATGACTACAAATACAGAATTTCAGTTTGCTACGGATGAATATTCAGGATTTATCAAAAAATCAAAAAAAAGTTTCAAATAAAGTGCATTTCCGGTTCAGACGATTGCAACCATAATGCGAGGTACATAACTAGACCTTAAACGAGACTCAAATACAAAATTTCAGCATTATACGCTCGACGGGTTTCAAGATTTGCGTATATATATTCGTACCAACATCAAGCCGAAAATAGTCAAAATGAATTCAGGGATGCCCAAAACGGATATATCCAGCAAAATATCGATATGTGAGTTTGGCGCATGCGCGATTGATTCTCTTTTGTCTTGTGGGGTCTTTCTTGTGCGATTACTCCGAAGATGGTAAGCTTAACCTATAAACTGGTCGCCATAATTGTGACAAATTTAAATGAATAAAAACTTGAAGTGCCTTAAAAGGTGAACGTGTAACAAAATGTTACCTTTCTTCGAATTGCATTTAAATATGTCCTTTCTAAAAACCGCTGTGTTAAATTATTACATCTCTAGATAGAATTTTTTAGCCAAATATGAGTAGATTTCCTTGACTTTAATTAATACACTTCCTACTATAAATTTTAACAATACGAAGTGATTATTTTATTTCTGGAACTACGTTGTAATGTTGTCAAGATAATTACACGAAAACCCGATCATTACATTCTATTCTATTTGTTGTTACATGATTTGTGCATTACAGCAATTTTTTTTTTTTATTATTTATTTAAAGACGGACGCCTATGGATGCTGGCCACGCCTACTTGATAGGGTTGACGCATGCGCAACAATTTTAAAGTGTTTTGCATTGAATGAAAGCTATGCACAATGTGCCATCCTCTTTTAACACATTTATAACATACAAGAAAAGTATATTTTATCTTTGTCTGTTCTCGCCTGTTTTGTTTGTGTGAAGCCGACGCTTATCTGATGGTCGGCGGGATTTTTAACACGATGATCGAACACAGAAATGGACTAAGCAATTTTTAAGTATTTTCCCATCAATATTTTAACGGTTTTAATAAAGTATGCAATTTATGCGAAATAAACTTGAAAATTAATGACTTTTTTTGAATTACCATTTTGTTTTATTGATCATATGAATCTGTCAATTACTAATTTATAGCTTGACATTCTAATTTAACCTTTTACTAAATTATTTATTCATGCAACGTTAAATTGCGCGTCGAGCTGTAGACGTCCTGTTTTATAAGTGACCGCAAAATATAAAAATTAGTTATTCAGGAATATTCCCTCGTTAATTCTAAATTATTTCTCTGCGGCGCCGTTTTAAAATCAACAAACACATTACAACTTCAATAACAATAAAATAAATATTAATGAAGTTCAGAATATCCTGCAATAAACGCTGCAAACTGTGTGATGGTTCAAGTAAAGCACACGTGTTAAAGTGCATTTATATAAAGTACGTCACCTCGATGTTAGGTTAGGTTCTGTTCTAAATTAGCCTTGACATTCCCGCTACGCGCAGGCGCGTACACACGGATACGATCAGATAGTGTTTTGTTTTAATTTGCAATGAATGAGCCGTTTGTTTTTGCAAACAACATTTGTAATATCAATATTTACATAATAATCTTTGTATTGGAAATATGTGAAACATTTTTGGTGCTCCCGCTGAACTTTTGTACCAAAAATGGCGCTAATGCTCGTGAGGTACATTTTTGTAATAAGAGATGGCGCTTTTAACATTTTTTAGTGCTGTAGACGTTAAGTCTCGGTAAATTTAATTGGTTTGTCCAATTTAATTTTTTTTTTTGAATGTTTAACACCCTGTATATATATATATATATATATATATATATATATATATATATATATATATATATATATATATATATATATATATATTTTCTGTGAAGATTCTCCAACTTATCCTGCATGTATTCAGGTTTATAAAGGCATGTAATATCTCATATATCGACGTGTTCTGCGGCTCATATCTAGTTGGCACTTGGGTAAAAAATCAAACCAGTTTGGTGGCCACTGCACGAGAACGAGATAACTAGATCCTATCACACGGTGTAGCACTTGGTCACGCTGAATCAACACTGTTTTTTACCGTAATTAGAACACCAATGAGCATCAAACATTGTAATAAATAAATTTATACGAGGGAATTACATGCATTGCAAACAAATTGTGGAATTGATTTTCATAAAAATTAAAATAATATTCTTCTTCATCATCATATTTTACTGGGTGGTCTTGAGATGGTCTAGCCATCGTTATGGCAACACACAGTACGCAGAACTTGTTTCACTTGCTGCGAAGTGCGATCGCATTTTGTTTTGTTTCCACCAACGAGATTTTTGTTTTTTGGAATTTAAATATCAAATGTCTGCAATTTTCCATGAGAATTTATACCTATTTACCTACAGGAGAGAAACATGTATTTCAAAATTAATCACCAACTACTTTTTTACTTTTAGCAGGAAAATAATCATTATAATTTGAAAATAATTCCACTGGGAGGACTTGTGTGAAAAAAATCATAAAGGTTTTATTATTTTTCAGAATGTACGTTGGGCAAACAAATCAAAGAAATGGGCAGTTCGTGGTTCGCCGATTTGGGGCCACCCTTCGGAGTCATGTACTGCATAAAATGCGAATGCATAAAAGTGAGTATTGAAACGTAATTAATTCACTATCGCTATTTAGTAATAATTTCATCATACATTACTCAAAACATATTTTAGTACTAATAAAACAAATTGTAATCTATTCGAAAAAAAAATTACAATTTTCAAGTTCAAAGATTTTCTGTTGGAAAAAACATAAAACTGGCTATATCCGGCAAAAGTAGTAAATAATAATTACTTATTTTTCTCTATGCAAATTTTAATTAAATAAATGATTAATCTTATCTTGAAATCACAAATGATTTACTATAAAAGACAGTTATTAGAAATATTAAAATAATTTACTAAGCAATTATTCAAAATACTTTCAATCAAACATTTACTACCATAAATTGATATTTCTTCATTAGTTTTATTTATTAATAATAAATTTATTACCAGTAGCCTTCAAAGTGTAATTTGCGATAAATATTGTAATGTTATTTATTTTAATTTAGGGAGCAAAAGTAACTAAACACTACTATTCATTTTTATGATTTATTAAAATAATAAATTAGATAACTAACACTATTTTTAATAACTAATTCTAATTTAAACTGAAGATTATTACACTACACTTAGCTTTAATTATTTATGTCAATGTTGATTTATTTTAAATAACACAATTTATTTCAATCACCAACAGTCCACATTATAAGATCACTGAGCCAAAAATCAATAATGCTTCTCGCTGAGTCACTCACATATATATACCAGGCGTTTCTAGAAAACGCTAGAAGGTGCCAGCTAATTTCCAGAAAACAAATATATTGGCTTCTATTTCTTGATGTAAAATATTTCCACAATAATTCTAAGCACCAGTAAAGCCGAAATGACTAATTTATAGACTTAAATTCATTGAAATATAAATATATTTACAGCTTGATGTCGATACGTATATATATATACGCAAATCTGAAAACCCGTCGAACGTATAATGTTGTAGTTTTGTATTTATGACTGGTGTAGGGTCTAGTTGTGCACCTCGCAATATGATTGCAATCGTCTAAACCGGGAGTGCACTTGACTCGAAGTATTTTTAGCGCATTTTTTGGAAAAAAGCGCTATTATATTCACTTTGGCTGTCTGGCTGGCTGGCGTGACGCTGAGTTCTCAGCAACTATACCATTTACAGACTTGAAACTGGTACTAAATGAAAGCTGCTGTTTCGTAGGTTTGCACAAATTGCTTTAATTCAAGCTCAGTGGTTGTGGAAGATCAAATTATTCAATTACTTGTTTCAAGTGAAACAATGCCCATAGATATATATGACATTAGTGATATGGCAACTAAAATTTATTAAAGTAGATAAAAATTTAGTTACAACTTTCGCCGCGGGTGTCACTATTATTATGTACAGTTGACAAATCTGTCCGGGATTCATTCAATGACTTGTTTGACGCGAATTTGATGCTTATTAGAATAAATTACTATTATTGGATTAAAATCTGTTTACTTTTAGTATATTTTTTTAATATAGCTTTGATTAAGATCAAATTATCATTTTAAGGTACAGCACTTGATCTCCCGTCAGTCAATAACTAAACAATGAAGATTAAAAGGTATTTTTGAGTTTGTACATGCATAAATTATGTACCTATCAAATAGTCAACTTGAAACTAGTACTAAATGGAAGCTGCTGTTTCGTAAGTTTGCCCAAACTGCTTGATTTCAAGCTCAGTAATTGTGGGAGATGGTAATTTGCAAAATCTCTGAAGTAACAAGCATTCATGAGCTGTCAAAAATGCGCTTTCATCATCTAGATGATTCTTCAATTTTTTGAATTTCCTGCATACATCCAAAACGGCAGAACATAGAATTGTAGATTGTGCCGTCTAAAGTTTTCATTAAGATCGGCTGAGCCGGAAGTGCACTTTACTTGACAATCTTTTGGAGTTCCTGGCATAAATTCGAAACGATCAGCTGTAGAGTATTGAAATATTAAAATTACAGTTTGAAATACAACTAATATCTAGTTTGACAGGTTGCCAGAATTATCTAGAATTATTCCATGTAGGTACAATAAGCTTGTGAAGTCTGCTTCTTACTTGCACAATGTACAAGTATTGAGACCGAAAAAATTCACATTTAGATATGTGGTTGATTTGGATTTTCATACTGTAACCTTCTGTACCTTTCATTTTCTTTCTCCTGATGATGGGTATTTCAATATCCGAAACCGGTCGACGCCATTAACTGAATAAAATGTGAAGAAAGACGTTACACAAAAATTTTTTTTTTGTAAGTATCATATTGAGATTTGGTATTGAGCACTTCTGTGACATCCAGTTGTGCAACTCGCATTATGATTACAATCGTCTGAACCGGAAACATTTTTTGAATTTTCCGCATAAATCCAAAACGGCTGGACGTAAAATGTTGAAATTCAGTATTTAAGACGACTGTACCATCCAAATGCTCATACCCTATTTTCATTAAGATCGGCTGACTGGAAGTGCACTTTATTTGACAGTCTTTCAGTATTCCTTGCATAAATTCGAAACTATCGGCAGTAGAGTATTGAAATTTGGTATTTCAGTCTGCTGTAGCATCTGAATGATTGCCTACTATTTTCATGACAATCGACTGAACCGAAAATGTACTTCAGTTAATTTTTTTAAAATTTCGCGTGAAAATTCGGAACTAGTAGCCGTAGAATCTTAAAATTCAATATTTAGAAATGTTGTAGCATAAGAAGGACGATCTACTGTTTTCATAGCAATCGGTTGGGCCGAAAGTGCACTTTACTTGACAAATTTTTATAATATTTTGGATAAATTCAAAATATTTAGCCATGGAACGATCATATTAATAGCAATACGACTCCCAATATGCAGATTTATGATTTATGTATGTTTTTCAATATATTTGCAGTTAATTACTATTGTAATAAACTACTTAATATGTAATTTCTTTGATATTTACAACATAAGTCAAAAATAAATATGTCATCATGCGATTATAATCTGTTTATAATAATTATGGAATAGACAAAATAGGCTTTATTAATTTAGGGCGCCTCAATAAATATTTTCAGATGCTCGGTTTAATAATACAGAAACATTTTGAGGAGCACTTAAATAACTATTATTGTTTTGTTGTTCAAAGTAAATATTGCAATAATTAAGATTGTTATGCTAGGAATTTAGTCTAATTTTATGTTTCTATTATAATAAATTTATGCTTTCAAAAATAACTGCACATTTAAATTGTAAAACCAATCGATTTTACAATATATGAGTGGCTGTCAAGTTGCCTAACTTAAATTCAATTTTTTTGCGAATTTAGGTTGGCAGCACTGGGTAAAACATCTTTTATTGATTTATTTTGTACTATTCCATTCCCAACTTGTATTTTGTTCCCTTAAATGTGTACAAGATCTGTCACCAACACATTTTAAAAATTATTTGAAGAATGAATTTAGTTGTCAAGATTTAATTGAGTTCTATGAGCCATCGGAGTAGTAAAAATTTGAGTACTTACTTGGCACGAATATACCACCAGGTTGGCACTACTTAAAATCGTTTTATTTGACAAATATAAAGCATCTGTGGTGACAAGAGTTGTTTGCTAAATTACACAATGAAACAATAATATAACCTAACTTTTCAAGTCTAATTCGGTAATTTCAAAGCCATTTTTTCATATTTTGCTAATTTTTTAATGTTATTAAATGTGTACCATTATTTATGATCTATCTCTCTTACTACAGTCGCCTCCGCACGCCAATGTGGCGCAGACGCATGCTCAAAGTCGCGAGGTGTGTCTCACCCACACCTTAGCCAGGTTATTGACCTTGGGATGGTACTGAGGTGTGAATATAATGCCATTGTAAAAGAATAATTGATACTGCGACATTGTCGGATAGTTTCGTGATTTATAATAATTCTTACGGTATTATAAGACGTGAATAAATAAATAATATTTTTTTTTGTTTTAGGTGCAAAAAAAGCGGCGTATAGTGGCGCGAGTCCAGTGCCGTAACATTAAAAACGAGTGCCCTAAACTAACATGTGATAATCCAGTTCTGCTTCCTGGAAGCTGTTGCAAGTCCTGCCCTGGAGATTTCAACAGTAAGTATTTTTTTGAAACAATTAATACAAATATACGCTTTGTATGTTTGTGGTCTTCAAAATGACCTGTAGTTATCCATATATGTTTTATTTTATTTTTTACTTTCATTTTTGTTCCATTTTATGTTTTTCTCACGCTCACTTGACAATATGAAATATAAGGCGACTCGCAGTTGTTTTGTACACTGGACGGCAAAAGTTATGCCCGAAAAATTCATATTTTTGTTTAAAGTTATTTGCTAAAAATTCGGGTCAGCAAATATTTAATACAGCCTTTAATAGTAAGAATGTCGTACAATATTGAGGTCACGTTATAAATTTGTATGTGTGTGCAAATTAAGCGCCATTTAGGCGCCGGTAAATCTAACAACACAGTACCGAACTCAAGAAATTTGACAAAATTTCAAAATTCTTGTTTTGAGATTTTGATGGAAATATCCGTTTTGAGCATCCCTGAATTTATTTTGACTATTTTCGGCTTGATGTCGGTGCGTATATATGTACGCATATCTCAAAACCCGTTGAACGTATAATGCTGAAATTTTGTATTTAAGTCTGGTATATGGTCTAGTTGTGCACCTCGCATTATGATTGCTATAGTCTGCAACGGAAGTGCACTTTACTTGAAACTTTTTTTGAATTTTTCGCATAAATTCTGAATATTCAGCCGTAGCAAACTGAAATTCAGTATTTTGAATTTTTGTGACATCTAAATGGTTATCTAATATTTTTGTACTAATCGGCTGAGCCGGAAGTGCACTTTATATGAAAGATTTTTCGAATTTTTCACATAAATTTAAAACAATCAGTCGTATAATATTGAAATTTCGTATTAGGGACTTCTGTAACATCTAGTTGTGCACCTCGGATAATGATTGTGATCGGCTGACCCGGAGGTGCACTTTACTCGAAACATTTTTCGAATTTTCCGCATAAATCCAAAACTGTTCAACGTAGAATATTGGAATTCAGTATTTGAGACGGTAGTAGCGTCTAAAAATTCATACCCTATTTTCATTGAGATCGGCTGAACTATTTATTTATTTTTTAATTTAACTATTAGCCGTAGAATCTTGAAAATCAATATTTAGGAATATTGTAGCATGAGAATGATGACCTATTGTTTCCATAGCAATTGATTGGGCCGAAAGCGCACTTTACCTAAAAATTAAAAAAGATCCAAATTATTGATTGAGATTGCAACGATTAATGATTCAAAAAAATCCAAATTTTTTCTTCCAAGTTCGTTCCTTGACTCCACATTTCGTCCTTGACAGTTCAGGCGCCGTTTTGAACTACGTTTGTGTATAAGAAATATTGCCATATGTGTAAGTTGTACGTCGCACCCGTACGAGTAAGTCTGCAGTCACTACCGACCTTGATTCATCAATACGACCGCGCTTATTAGTTCGTTTCGCAGAAATTGTCACAAAAAATTGGCAATTCAAACTGTACTATGGAATATTTTATAATTAAAGAAGTATTCACTTCCAATACTCCTTTATAAGCACTAAATTGTGAATTTGGAAAATAACCTTGAGGTAATTTCGGGTTTTCATCAATTGTTCTGCGTCCAACATCATTTATTTCACGTCTAAATATAACTAAAATCAAGTAATCATTTCGAATTGAAATTGTAAGTTTGCCAAAATCAGTCCAAAAAATTATTGACTGAAAATTGTGTGAAGAGAATTTAAGTTTGTAAATATTTAATATTGGCGTCATTTATTTATAAATTATGACGAGTTGGTATGTAAACAATGTTTCTTGGCGCCTTCTAGTCACATTAAATGCTAAAAAATTAAATAAATACAATAATAAATGCAGATAACTCTTACAAACAACCATTATATTAATTTCACTTAGAATTTATTTATAGTGACGATAAATTACACTTTTTATTAGAGTATTTTCTTTCAACTGTAATTTATTTATTTGTTAGAAGATTATTTATTATGTAATTGTCATCGAAGAAAATCGATGATTAAATCATTTAAAAGTGTTACAGGTTTATTAAGTTTGATTTATAGATTGTGAAAATTTTGCTTACAGCGTTAGTTATTTTTAAAATCTAATTTTAAAAATGACGTGAGGCCCTGCAGATCATCCCAGGCCCTAAAAAACAAAATATTCTAAATGCAGTCCTGACGCAATCCACTTGGCAAATTTTTCCCAAAATATTTTTTAAAAATAAATATTGAATTTGCGATAAATCTAAGATCGTCGCGTTTCCGCAATTAACAATATTTTTATTGCACTTTCATTTTTTAAACAAAATTCCCAAGGACAGTATGATTAATTTAATTAATACATTCATAAGAGCAATTTCAAGTAATAATGACATTATTTTCACATATTAATGCTTGAGTTATTAGCTAATTATTCCATATAAAAAATTTTATCGTAGAGAACTAGTACAAAATAATAAATCTGAATACCCAATGAATTATTATAATTTAATATGTGGGAAAACAGATAAGTACACAGTGGCATTCCGTTACTGACGTATAATTACGCCTTTCTTGGCAGTTTTAATAGAAAATTTAAGTCAAAAATTCGTACATGTTCTCAAGTCCAGATTGTGTAATAGAAATGCACATCATCAGGTCGCTCGCGCAAACGATACCCAACGTTGAAGCGCGTGCGCATACTTAAACATTTCCACAGTTACGCTGACACTTTTACGCATTTTTTGGAAAAAAGCGCTATTATATTCACTTTGGCTGTCTAGCTGGCTGGCGTGACGCTGAGTTCTCAGCAACTATACTATTTACAAACTTGAAACTGGTACTAAATAAAAGCTGCTGTTTCGTAGGTCTGCACAAATTGCTTTAATTCAAGCTCAGTGATTGTGGAAGGTTAAATTATTCAGATACTTGTTTCAAGTAAAACAATGCCCATAGATATATATGACATTAGGGATATGGCAACTGAAGTTTATTCAAGTAGATAAAAATTTAGTTACAACTTTAGCCGTGGGTGTCACTTTTATTATGTACAGTTGTCAAATCTGTCCGGGATTCATTCAATGACTTGTTTGACGCGAATTTGATGCTTATTAGAATGAATTATTATTATTGGATGAAAATTTGTTTACTTTTGGTATATTTTCATATATAGCTTTGATAAAGATCAAATTATTATTTTAAGGTACAGCACTTGACCTCCCATCAGTCAATAACTAAACAATGAAGATTAAAAGGTATTTTTGAGTTTGTACATGTATAAATTATGTACCTATCAAATAGTCAACTTGAAACTAGTACTAAATGGAAGCTGATGTTTCGTAAGTTTGCCCAAACTGCTTGATTTCAAGCTCAGTAATTGTGGGAGATGGTAATTTGCGAAATCTCTGAAGTAACAAGAATTCATGAGCTGTCAAAAATGCGCTTTCATCATCAAGATGATTCTTCAATTATTTTTTAAATTAAATTTTTCTGTAAAAATATTGTACGCCTCTGATTCATCAGCAAAATAAATAATTTTATGTTTATTTACCTCACTCGCGACGTTTGGCCTATTTATTTAATAGCTGGCGCTAAACCCTTGATATCAATAATTTAATGACTGAATTCAATAAACGATTTACACTAATTAAATTATACCAGTTACCATCAAACAGTTTTTCGGCATTTCTTGATGAATCAACCTTCTTTAATCAAATTTATTTCAATATATTTTAAAGAAAGTATTTTTCAAATTTATTGGAATTGAATAACTAACCTTCAAGATCAAAAACACAGTCAAAAAAACAATCTTATCTTCTTTAATGACGTCAAAGCAGTCACTTGATTGGTTTGTGTTGGAAGGTGTGTTTTCAATCCAAGTAAACTTATTTGGCAGCTGTCATCAGTCACGTTTTTGAATTATGTAAAAGCGTTGATATTTTTTTAGCAGTGTTTAAGTAATTCCTGCAAATATTGTCCTATGAATAACTGAAAAAAAATTGAAGAATCATCTAGATGATGAAAGCGTATTTTTGACAGCTCATGAATGCTTGTTACTTTAGAGATTTCGCAAATTACCATCTCCCACAATTACTGAGCTTGAAATCAAGCAGTTTGGGCAAACTTACGAAACAGCAGCTTCCATTTATTACTAGTTTCAAGTTGACTATTTGATAGGTACATAATTTATACATGTACAAACTCAAAAATACCTTTTAATCTTCATTGTTCAGTTATTGACTGACGGGAGGTCAAGTGCTGTACCTTAAAATAATAATTTGATCTTTATCAAAGCTATATAAAAAAAATACACCAAAAGTAAACAAATTTTCATCCAATAATAATAATTCATTCTAATAAGCTTCAAATTCGCGGCAAACAAGTCATTGAATGAATCCCGGACAGATTTGACAACTGTACATAATAATAGTGACACCCGCGGCGAAAGCTGTAACTAAATTTTTATCTACTTTAATAAACTTTAGTTGCCATATCCCTAATGTCATATATATCTATGGGCATTGTTTCACTTGAAACAAGTAATTGAATAATTTGGTCTTCCACAATCACTGAGCTTGAATTAAAGCAATTTGTGCAAACCTACGAAACAGTAGCTTTTATTTAGTACCAGTATCAAGTCTGTAAATAGTATAGTTGCTGAGAACTCAGCGTCACGCCAGCCAGCCAGCCAGCCAGCTAGACAGCCAAAGTGAATAAAAAAATATGCAATTATTTTCACTTTGTCTAGCTGGCTGGAATGACGCTGAGTTCTTAGCAACTACAGCACTTATAGACTTCAAACTGTTACTAAATAAAAACTCTTGCTTCGTAGGTCTGCTAAACTGCTTGATTTTTTTATTCATGCACCCAGTTTTGGATGTTTGCTTTGGCTGTGGAGTGACGCTGAGTTTACAGCAACTACAGCACTTACCAATTTTAAACTAGTACAAAATGAAAGCTGTTGTTTTGTAAGTTTGCCCAATTTGTAAATTTTTTTATTTATACACCCAGTTTTGGGTAAAAAATTAAATAAAAATTCATAAGGTAATTACTGCTGAACTATGCATAAATAAAATCTGAAAATTGTTGCACTGAATGATCAACATGTCAGTAATCAAATTTAATACCTTAAATTCCGAACTGATTTGAATTAGTACCCATTTTAGGGTATAAACTGTTTATCTAAATATCTCGCCCATTACACGAGATAATGACATGCGGTCTTCGACTTTAGTATCAGAATTAATCAAAGTTTTGTTTCCATGATCAATTTAGGCCAATACATGACCGCCCGTTACTCATTTTTTTTTAATTCTCGGGCGAATGCGAACTGTGCTGCTTCCTATAGATATTATAATAAATATGGGCGGGTAATTTCGGAATGCATGCACTATTTTGTAGTTTGGCTGTATGCTTGTGTAGTAAGTACGTGTGACGTCACGTGCTGAAGAGAAAAATAGCCGGTGCGCCAAGAATGAAATGCTATCCAGAACACACGACTCACTCACACACATATGAAACTATTGTCATAAATGCCAGGCCAAAGCCAACTTAAAGGTGATATTGCACAGTCTTATGCCATTTTGCAAAGTGTTGTTTCAATCAATCAAATATCACATTGCTCAAATTGTTGAGAAGTACTGAGCCAAATAATATTTCAACATGCTCTGTTGTGGTCGTTAATCACATACGTATTTATGTTTATTCCAACAAATTTATGGAATTCAAAAAAATATATGATATGTGATCTAACCTCAAATTTGTTTGTTTTGATAAATATTTCAGTTGGTAACACTTCTACTGTCACTTTTAGTTCCAAAACTTGACACCTTGAATTATTGTATCTAATTTTGTAAAAAATCAATGTCAATCTATTTGAATAAAAAAGCACATGAGTTTTAATGATAGGTACATGTATATTTATCTATAATATAATTAAAAAATTATTTATACTTCATACAACATCAGAATCTAAAAGAGAATCAAAGAACATAAAGATAGACTTTGATTTGTGAGCATTTGGCCTTTAGTTCTAAGACGTTCTTTACATACATAAATTCTCCCATTTAAATATAGCTTCCTCTTCAATTTTCTTGCCTACTTAATTGATATAACGAGCTATAATTCTATTATAACGAGCAGGGAGATCAAACAAGTAGTCGGGCAAAATATTCACCACAAGAAATTGATCTGCAGCTGTTGTTTCTAGGTTTTTACAATTTTAATGGATATATCCGTTTTAAGCATCCCTGAATTCATTTTGACTATTTTCGGCTTGATGTCGGTACGTATATATATACGCAAATCTCAAAACCCGTCAAACATATAATGCTGAAATTTTGTATTTAGGACTGATATAGGGTCTAGTTGTGCACCTCGCATTATGGTTGCAATCGTTTGCACCGGAAGTGCACTTTACTTGAAACATTTTTTGAATTTTCCGCATAAATCCTAAACAGATAAGCGTAGAATGTTGGAATTCAGTATTTAAGACGAATGTACTATCTTAATACTCATATCTCATTTTCATTGAGATCGGCTGATTTTTTTTTTGTTATTTGGTGTTCTGAATGTTTGAGCCCCCGTTCGCAAGTTTTTCAAGTACGCTACTGCTAAAGCATATTCATCTGGTGAACTGATCTATATTTGGTCAAACAGATTTATTTTGTCTTCATGTAATTTTTTTGGCATTCGATCACATTTTTCACAGGTAGACATTGCGTCATCGACGTCTCCTTTCTGTCTATCTGTCCGTGCGTTAGTTCGTCACTAATTATAGTTTACCTCGCAGCCGCAGTGGCGGTAGTGTAGACTGCCGGCACCCAGTCTGCGAACCGCGAAACCCACGTAAGACAATTTAAGTTATGTAATGAGAAAGAAAAATTATGTTTAATTACTTTGGATGATTGTTTTACATTCGCGGTGGGCTTAATTGGATTTATTGTAGGTTTATAGTGTTGTAATGGTTGTAAAAAACTCATAGATCACCTGCAAGTACGTCCCTGGTAAAATACTCAACATCTTTCGCGGTCTCGCGACTGTTAATCAAGGGAGGCGGCGGCGGCAGACAGGCGCCGACCGCCGGCCTCGTTGCGTCTGGACACAGTGGCGTCCAAACCGGGGCACAAATCGCAAATCATCCCATTGTCTTCATCAACCAACGCTTTATTAAGATTGACGTGTGTTATTGAGGAAATTTCCAATAAGAGAAAAATTTTAAAATTGTAGCAACGCAACTCACAGCGCAGGACTGTGTTGCGGGAAACGAAATTTTGAATGTCATTGTTGGAATTTTATATTTATCTAATGCAATAAATTATAATATATTGCCAAAAAACATTCGAATTCATCTAATCTGAATTCAAGTTGGCGCCACTATTTAGTAATACTGTTTTTTAAATTCGATTAACTTTTTGTTTTGCTACTTGGCAAAAATATCACCGTGCAAAATGTCAATCTAATAGCTAATTTCTTGATAAATTTAGATTTTAATGGGATAACCTGTCAAAAATAAATAATCTTGTTATTCAGTCTGACTTTGTTTTTTTCTAGTTATTAAAATAAATTTTGTTTATTTTCAGCTCCGGTACCAAGCGACAATCCGACCATCGTTGCCGAAGAAAGTATGAAGCGTAAGTTTTTTTCAATAACTAAAATTAATAAAAGATTGCAATTAATAATTTTTTTCTACTAAAATTATTGACAAATTTTATTGTGAATAAATTATTATCACAGCTTACAGTGCAAATATTTATTTTACAAATCGCTTACAGCTATTTTTATTGAATGATTGCTCTTTCGTTAGCTCACGTGCCTTATATACCCTACTCCAACAATAGGCTAACATTCAAATGACTGACAACCACCGAACATCTAGTAACCATAGACTGTCAATCATGTCCGACAATTGAACATCGGCTAGACTGTTGGTCAATGCTAACTAGGATTATAATTACAATAAATTATCGAATAAATAGCGAGTTCAATTAAATGAAAATTCTACTTATAAATATTGATTTGTGAATTATTTATTTTAGTGTCCTGATGAAGACTTGAATAGAGTCGAAAGCAAGACTAAATTTTAAAAGAGTAATCTTTTATTTCAACCAAAAACATAAGACTGTTACGCCTACATAATATATGTCTCCTTAACTAATTGCGCGATTATTCCTAACTTATATATATATATATATATATATATATATATATATATATATATATATATATATATATATATATATATATATATATATATAGATATATATATATATATATATATATATATATATATATATATATATATATATATATATATATATATATATATATATATATATATTTTATAGTAAACTAGTTACATTATGAAATTTTGAGTCCGGATGAAGGTTTCAAATAAAAATCGAAAGCTTGACGTGATTTTAAAGAGAACTCTTTCATTTTGGCCCCCATCATTGATTGCCACGCCTACAAAAAACTGTTTTCCAAACTAATTGCAGTCGTGATTAATCTTAACATATATACAGTTGCTGCCTGGCAACTACATATATATATATACATATACAAAAAAAATTTTGGTAGGCGTGGCAGTCAATAATGGGAGCCAAAATAAGAGAGTTATCTTTTAAATTATGCCAAGCTTTCGGTTTTTATTTAAAACCTTCATCAGGAAGCTGGAAAAACGAAGAAAATGACATTTTATAGTGAACTAGTAACATTATAAAATTTTGAAAAAATCGTTTTCACTATAAAATGTTATTTTTTTCGTTTTTCCAGCGTTCTGATGAAGGTTCCAAATAAAAATCGGAAGCTTGACATAATTTATAATTTGGCCTCCATCATTGATTGCCACGTCTACAAAAATTTGTTTTCACGACTAATAATTGCAGTCGCGATTAATCTTAACATATATACAGTTGCTGCCTGGCAACTACCGAACATCTAGTGACTATAGCCTGTCAATCATGTCCGACAATTGAACATCGGCCTTGTCAATACAAACTGGGATTACAGTTACAGCGAATTCAAATAAATAATTATGTGAACTAATTACCACAAATATTCCATATTTATATATATATATATATATATATATATATATATATATATATATATATATATATATATATATATATATATATATATATATATATATATATATATATATATATATATATAAAAATAAACAAGGGATGTTTTCTGATTCAAGCTGCTTTGAAAGTGTCCGCAACTTGCATAACAATTCTGTTAAGTTGGTAGCGTATAAACACGTTTATCATTTATATACTGTTTATCAATTTTCTGTGCTCATTACTAAATTTAAAATAAATCTAAAAATTGTGGCATGTAATAGTCAATATAAGAGATCCGCAATTATAAATTTAGAGTTACATACTTCAAAGTGACAGCTGTCATTGTCAAAGTAACAGATGGCAGTTTTATGCTTCACAAATTTGAAACATTTTTAGTAATTTGTTCACATTTCGGTAGACTTTTACAGTAGGAACCTAGTGGTAGTTATAAAAGCAAAAAGAGATGACGCCACAAAGATGCAAAGAAATTTTTCAGTGGCACTAGAACGGTGGGAACTTGTTTAAAAAAAAAGCAGCCAAAACATAACCTAAACCAAGCTTTTCAGATGAAGTAGTATTGGACAACAATTAATTAGTGTTTTTCTTGTTCAAAAAAAAACAAAAAACAACCAAAACATAACCCAAACCAAGCTTTATGGGCCAACTAATATTGGAAAAACCAATGTTGTCAGCGAGGCACACATTTGTACGTATTTAGGTGAAATGCTCTTTGTTTGAAAGCCACTGACTATAGCAACACAAGGTACGCGCGTGCGTACAAGATACGCGCATGCGCTTGTCACTAGGTTTTCAATGTAAAAGTGAGGCTACATTTTTACTTATTTGAATTCGCTATTTAGCCAATAATTTATTGTAACTGCAATCTTAGTTGATATTGACAGCCTATGATTACTAGATGTTCGGTGGTTGCCAGGCATCAACTGTTAGACATTTGAATATTGGCCTATTGTTGGAGTAGGGTATATAAAGAGCATCAGTCATACAATAAAAGTAATTGTGAGCGATATTGTGATCATACGAGCTTAGAAAATAATTATTTACACTGTAACCAGTAAAAATAAATTATTCACAATAAAATTTGTGACAATACATTTACAAATTTGTTTTAAAATAGTCTAGTTGCTTTATTTGATCCCAAACTTGGCATAATCTGATTAATTAATAATCAAATAAATTATTTTTGAGAGTTTTAAATTATTAACAAACTAGACATTATTTTAATATCTTGTAGAAAAATTAATAATCATTTAAATATCATTTTTGACATTTTTATTGGACTTTTTTTGCAGGAGCGTTAACTTGATACCAAACACGATAGAGCCAAATGACTTAATTAGAAAAAAAAAATAATTGACGAACGTTTGCACGTGATGTCCAAATTATTCAAATAACAAATAAACCGCTGATAATTTTGAAAAATTTTTCAAGTAAATGTTGTGCCAAATTATTCAAGAATTAATTTTAGTTATTTCATATTTTATCCTAAATACTACCATTAATAAAATAAACGCAAAAAACTAAAAAGTTTCGTCAGTAAAGTTGTGGTACCACTGGTTAAAAAAAGCTCATTTGCGCGCTTGAGTCTAGTTTTTAATTGAGAAACTCAAATATAAAATTACAGTCTAAAATTTGTGCGCGTTCTAGAATTATCGTATTTTTTTTAAATTATGTTTTTTGGGTTCAGTAGGGTCTAAAACGTCAAGATTCATCAAAATCTCAAATGGACTAATAAAATATATTTTTTGCAGATTACGCATCCCTCCTCACTGGAAGATCATCCCTCGTGGTGCAACGAGAAGACCAACTTCCAGTCCCAGTATCCATCAACAAAAACAACGTCATAGCAACAGGCCGTTTCACCTTCCACCACAAAAACCTTTATTACTCTTTCTACGTCAGTGATAAAGCAGCCCGTCCACGATTCCTACAATTCGTCGACGATACTGGCAATATTTTGGACGAACATACTTTAAGCGGTCCTGGAATCATCACCAGTTTGTACCAAAACGTCACCAGAAAAATTTGTGGAGTTTGGAGAAGGCTTCCAAAAGATTACAGAAGACTTTTGAAAGACCAAAAATTATTTGCTGTGTTGGTTTGGGGGCTGAAAGATCAACCGGAATTCACTTTAAGTGGGCAAATTATGAGATATGTTGCTTTGGGGACGGAATTGTTCAGTTCTTTGCTGGAACCGGCATTTGGAAGCGATAATTCTTTAATGGCTGGCGCTGGGGGTACAGCAATTGTTTCTACTTCAAGTGCGAGTACGCCATCTATACATATAGCAATTGTTTTTAATGGTATATTTGCGTCAGATGAATTAGCGGATGTTCCAGTTAATATTACTTTGTCGTTGGAAGAGAAACAGCAAATAATCATCGAAGAGGTAATAATTAAAAATATTTTCCTGTTACGCCTATGCTTGTTCATGATCTGTCATTTGCCGCGTTGCCGCTAACCTAACTTTTATCTCATTTTCCTTTTAATGAATTTGATTTAACTAATGGAAATCATAAAATATTTAGTGGGTATATGTACTGAATTAAATAATTAGTTGCATAATATTACTATTATTTATTGTAATTTGTTGTTTATGTTAACTTAACCTCAAATATTTGTTTGCGTTTCTAATTTTATTTATTTTATAGGTGAAAAGGATAGAAAAGCCAGCTCACGAGCTCAATATGATTGAAGTGAGCTCTCCAGTTTCGCCCGCCGAGATGCGTCTTCTTACAAGAGGCCGTTTAGTTCTTTCAATTTCATCCGTCAGCAAACCCGAAGCTTTAAAATTAAGCGGTGCTGTAATAACTCGAGCTACTTGTGAGTTATTCCAAACACCTTTAACTTCATCAAACTCCGAAAAGGATCATTCGTTGTCTCATCCTTCCGGTTTGGCGTGGATGTTTATGAACAGCGAAGGAGCTTTAGTTTATCACATACAAGTCGATCAAATCAACCACCCCGTATCATTAATTAGTCTAGTTGATGTTTCCGTCAAAAGAAAAACTGAATTAGCGGATTTGACTGCTGATTATAAAGACGGTTGGGCAAATGGGACACTTGACAGATTGGGACCTAGATTTTTGGAACCCCTGTATTCTGGTAATTTGGCGGTTAATATCGCGCTTGAAAATCAAAATACAATTACAGGGAGATTGGTTGCTAAACCTGTGGCGGAGGCTCGAGACGCATCTGCACCAGTTCTTCTAAAACGAGTATCCAATCAATTACCGAGCTCTGTAGTCGGTTTAGGGTGGTTTTCAGTTGATAACAATTGTCACATTCATTACGATTTATCCTTAACTGGAATGGCTAATTATAAAAAATTCCTGCAATTGTATTTGCTGGAAATGCCAATGTTAGCGCCTGGCGCACCAACTACTACCAGATTTTTGGAGGAATTTAAAGGAAATCAAGTGGAGAATTCAGGAAATGAAGTTCATGAATTAACAGACGAAGATTCAAGTATTTTAAATGCAGGGGTAGCTTATTTGGAAGTCAGGGAGAAGGACAGCCGGAACGTTTTGATGAAAGGAATCATTAGACAAGTAAGTATGACTCATAAAATATGCTAAAATTTGTATATTCTAAGATAAAATCAAGAAGAATCGATTCTGATAATTTTTGTTGTTATAAACAGCTTGAGGTGTATTACTTGAATAACGGACGGAGGAGAGAACAGCCGCATCAGCGGCACACACTGTTTGACTCTGTATCTCCTAAACGAATCGAGATATTTGAATTCTGTAAACAGTATCGCAATCTGCACGATTCATTCTAATGTAATAAGAATTATTATTCGAATATTTGAAAAAATACAAATACCATTACCTGATAAATAACATTTCAAGTTTGTAGCTGTTTCGACTCAATTGAAATAATCAAAACGTGTGGAAAGTATTGTAATCTACATATTTAGATGTAACGCGATGAAGAGTTTAATCAAAATATATTCAGAAATTCAAAAATGATCGATTCAATACTCAATAATATTTCTAAAATCGACTACTGTAGTAGCACAAAGTTTGTTGCTGTGTTTTCCAAACGGAACAAGATAATTTGAGAACATGTTGTTCAACACAAATCAATAAAAATGTCTTGTAAAATGAACTGACTGTTTTAAAAATGAGTATAAAAGATTAACAACAATAACAAAACTCGATTGACAATGTAAATATTTAGATTTTCATTCAAGTTATTTTCTATTATGTATTGAAACAGTTTTACATCTTTAATGAAGTTTAATACATCTAAAATCATACAATTCGTAAGGTTTACCCACTCGCAGGACTGCGTAAATTATTATTTGCTCTTTTGGTATATTTTTAAATTCTCTCAAATCATATAGGAGACCAAAATTCAAAAAATGTTCATTTAATGACATAAATTGCTTATAGTATAATCAATCTTTGTGTTAAAAAATCTGACTCATTTATTGGCTTGAGGCGCAAGCCACCTGCCACCAATTAGAATACGGACCTCCATTTTCTAAAATCGTGCTTAAAGTGGGGATACAATTTCCGTCCTTATGGTATTATCCAATCAAGCGTCAGATTTGTCATAAGAACGAATTAATAAGGGCTATATTTCCTTGCTTGCTTGCGAGTAGACCTAATGAATATAACACTTTGGGTTCAATTTAATTTGCTTGCCAACTGCATATAATACGCTAAAATGGACTGTACTGATCCCGTTCTGAGGCTACAGAGCGACCCGTCAGCCAAAGCAAGTGGAAGTAGTTGTAATATGCTTAGCTCACGGTTTTTATGTAATCCCCCTCAGCCAAAACAAAAATTTATGTTTTATACGATTTACAAATGAATTTTCAGCTTTCACGTCTCACAAATATATTTTTAATAATAATTCTATTTACATTACAGTAAATTTATAATTACTGGAAGCTTGAAAGGCGCCTGAAGCGCCTTTTGAAAAATAATGAATCGTCAGTCATTAAAATATGTTTAGCACATAATAACTAGCATAAAATAGCTTAAATGTAAATGATGATGCTTTAAGTAAGTAATATTAATGAAATTATTATTTGTACATATACTTATTCTATTTACAAAATATTATGCACAATTTTCTGCATTCAAATCGAATGAAATGTAATATTGAAGTACGGTGACACTTTTGAGTTTATTTATAATAATAGAGAGTTCAAATATGTATTTTTTTTATTGAATTAGTAGTTTTGAAGCTTTCTTAACTTAATGGCAGCATTAATAAGGCCCAAAAGTTGAAAAAAAATGATTACTGAAATATTTATGTTTATAGTTAAAATAATGCGAGACCGAAGAGAGAACACTTAAAATAACTTTTCCTCAATTTTTAAATTATTGAGCAATTTGAATGCAGTTTTTTCGTGATTTTCAGATAACTACATATAATTATCATTGATTTAGTTCAAATTTGTTGCAATAATACGAAAAATCAGCCCAAAAAATGGCGTTTTAAATTTGTCTATACGACAACGTATAAGTATATGAGGAAATTTCTCTTGGATTTGATATATTTATTTGATATTATTGGAAATGCTTGTAGGTTGACGGCTAGTTTGTCCTCAACTTATTTATCCAAAATTTGGGTGTGTTACACCCATTAATAGGTAGAAACATGAATGCTTTTGATTATTTTTGCAATAATGCTACAAAATATATCACAATTTTAAGGTTCGTATCCTCTTATATTAAATGTTTGCTGGCAGCTTATACAGTCCACTTTATATATTGAAATAATTTTTAACCTTCAACCGTTTGGCTGAGCCGGAAGTGCACTTTATATAACAAACTTTTCGAATCTTCTGCATAAATTCAAAACAATCAGTCATAAAATATTGAAATTTTGTATTAAGGTTAAATCAGAAATGTGGACATGTAAATTAATAACTTGAATTCAGATGTCACTTAAGATAATTTATGAATGAATTTATCTCATTGTTTATTTACTAAAAACATTGAATAAAAGTCTTTTGACTTGTATATTTTTTCGCAAGAAAAGAGATGGCAACAGTGCAGCTAGCCCAAGCACATGTTTGTTGTCATTTAAAGTGTGCTTTTAACTGTCATTCATAAATTGAAGAAATAAAAAATCTCAATTTAGACATAACGAAAGATTCGCAAAAGGAAAAATTATAACATGGAATAAAAGTACAAGTGATTTTATGAAGAAAAAACATTTAAAATGTAGGAACTCCGATACAAAATCAAAAATAGATGAATCGAACAAAAATGTGCAATAATTATATTTCAAGTATTGTTTGTTCTCTATTACAGATTTTATATTATTTTCCTACATGCACAAACAAAATATTATTATTCTTTTTATTTCATTTTTCATGACAATACTCAATTTATTTATATATTTCAATATAGCTGACAAATATTTTCGTGAATCTCTGATCATTTAGATTAAAATATTTATAAAACTGCACGTCAGAATTTCTTGTTGTAGTTTTGAGGTGATCTACATGAATTGGCAAATATAAATAACAGTTTTTTATATTTCTCTACCCAAAATTGTGGTTGAATAAGATGAAAAATGTGCGTTTCACAGATCATAAGAGATGAGACCCCATTGACTACATGTTGAATACACAGTTTAAAAAAATTTATTACACAAAAACTATACGTCAGATCTTTCTCAAAAAATTAGATCAAATGTATTCTATTCGATTGAAATATATGAAAAAAGAACAGCCTTTTATATCCACCTTGCTCTAATGATCGCACTACCTTAAGCATTTCTATAACATCTGGTTGTACACCTTGCATTATGATTGTGATCTGCTGTACCGGAAGTGCACTTTATTCGAAATATTTTTTGCATGAATCCAAAACGGCTGAACGTAGAATGTTGCAATTCAATATTTCATTGAGATCTTTCAGAATTTTTCGCATAAATTCGAAACGATTGGCTATAGAGTATTGAAATTCAGTATTTAAGTCTGATGTAGCATCTTAATGATTGCCTTCTATTCTCATAACAATCAACTGGATCGGAAGTGCACGTTACTTGAAACTTTTTTTGATTTTTTTGCATAAACCCAAAATTATTGAACGTAGAATATTAGAATTCAGTATTTAAGACGACTGTACCATCAAGATGCTCACATCCTATTTTCATTGAGATCGACTAAGCCGGAAGTGCACTTTACTTGATAATCTTTTGGAATTTTTCCCATAAATTCGAAAAGATCGGCCGTAGAGTATTGAAATTTAGTATTTCAGTTTGCTGCAGCATTTTTAGCCCATTTTTTGTAAAAAAAGCGCTATTATATTCACTTTGGCTGTCTGGCTGGCTGGCTGGATGGCGTGACGCTGAGTTCTCAGCAACTATACTATTTACAGACTTGAAACTGGTGCTAAATAAAAGCTGCTGTTTCGTAGGTTTGCACAAATTGCTTTAATTCAAGCTCAGTGATTGTGGAAGATTAAATTATTCAATTACTTGTTTCAAGTGAAACAATGCCCATAGATATTATGACATTAGGGATATGGCAACTAAAATTTATTCAAGTAGATAAAAATTTAGTTACAACTTTAGCCGCGGGTGTCACTATTATTATGTACAGTTGTCAAATCTGTCCGGGATTCATTCAATGACTTGTTTGACGCGAATTTGATGCTTATTAGAATGAATTATTATTATTGGATGAAAATTTGTTTACTTTTGGTGTTTTTTTTTTATACAGCTTTGATAAAGATCAATTTATTATTTTAAGATACAACAATTGACCTTCCGTCAGTCAATAACTAAACAATGAAGATTAAAAGGTATTTTTGAGTTTGTACATGTATAAATTATGTACCTATTAAATAGTCAACTTGAAACTAGTATTAAATGGAAGCTGCTGTTTCGTAAGTTTGCCCAAACTGCTTGATTTCAAGCTCAGTAATTGTGAGAGATGGTAATTTGCGAAGCATTCATGAGCTGTCAAAAATGCGCTTTCATCATCTAGATGATTCTTCAATTTTTTTCTAATTTTGCCAATAAATTTGGGGCTGTTAATGAGTATTTAAAATGTTGTACTTTTTTTGAGCATTTTCGTTTGAAGGGAGCAATAAATATTTTGTTTTCAGGTGCTGATTCCGGCAATATGTCTGCCTTTCCCGCCGGACAACACCCTGAGCAACTCCATGGAAGGAGGATCCTATCCTCCAGTCTCACAGCTTCCTCCAGCAAAGACATGTTACCACGAAGGTCGTTTCTACGAAGAAAACTCCGATTGGAGCACTTTGGAAGACCCTTGCAGGGTGTGCTTTTGTCAAAATGGGCAAGTGAGATGCCAAATGGCAACTTGTCCGGTACAGAGTTGTCCAGGAGGCGGCAAACCCAAAGCTGGACCTGGGGAATGCTGCGGAGTTTGTACGAGTAAGTCAAGAGAATTATTTAAAATATTCATTGATTTATTTATATTTTTTTGTTATAGATTCAACAGATTTAACCAGTAATACTAGAGGATGTCGTTTAGGGGCGTATTTTCATTCAGCTGGAAGCAAATGGCATCCGTTTTTGATTCCGAATGGTTTTGACCGGTGTATTGAATGTCATTGCAATCTTGATACGTTATCAGTTGCTTGTCGCAAACTTCAAGTAAGTTTTTTATAATTATTTTAAAACAGTTTTGATAATTTAAAATTATTGCAGTGCGAATCAACTTCTAATGAATCAGGCACGCAATCTGACGGCGTCCCACAAGCTCAAATCCCCACTACAACTACTCCAAACCCCAACGATATTCTTTCAGCTGGTGGATGTAAACACGGCCACCAAGTCATTGAAAACGGCAAAGAATATCATCCGAAACTCACCTCCATTGGAGAATTCAAGTGCGTAACTTGCAAATGCAAGGACGGCATCGTCTCCTGCGAGAGGCTTAATTGCACCAAGTCCTGCAATAACACCATGTATAGACAGAGGAGAAATAGCTTGGATAATGTGAGGAAGTGCTGTAGTTGCAAACGGTTGAGACGGCATCATCATCACAGAAATCATGGACAGTAAAAAAAATTGTAACAATCAGGAAAAGCATTTTTTGATGAAAATATTCAAATGGAAGCACCTAAAAGTGGGGGTATGTAATTATGTACAAACCGATTAATGTAATAATTTTTAAAGGCTGAATGTTTGAGTGTATAGCTATGTAATGTATAGAAAAGTTACCTTTCAACCAAAGACTGATATCGCACGTAACCTAAATTTCGATCAAAAAATATTTTTACGAAAATGTCTGGAACATTTCGGTGCGAATTTTTTTAAATTTCTAGTTTAAGATGTATTTATTTTAGCTTGTAAATATTGCTATAGTCATACAGTTTTTATAAATATTTATTTCAGTCGCAACATGCAATAAGTAAAATTTTTGTATGTCATGTACTTACTGCAAAAATCATACGTAATTCGAATCTCTCAACTGCTATTCAGTATTCAAAAAATATCTGTCAAATTGTCAAATTTGTAAATATAGATTGTAATTGGCAGATATCAATCATTAGCTTGTAAGAATATTAATACTAGTTGATAATTTTGTAATATAATTATAAAAATTGTAAATATTGTTTGACGACATAATATTTAACTACTTTTTTTATTATAATAACAATTATTATTGTATAATGACATATTACGCTTGAGTAACGTAGTGCCTTAAATATTTATAGGTTAAGTTACAAAACCAATCATAATGTAGATCAAGTAATATTGTATAATAAAAGTATATATTGTCTTAAATCAGATATTGCATTTGAATAATGTACCTATTTTAAAAAGAATACAATATTTTGCTTGTTTACCTTTTGTTTTTATACAATTTCCAAATAATTGACAAACCGTGAATGTTGTTCCAAATTAATCAAGGATCAATTTTAGTTATTTGGTATTTTTAGCGCATTTTTTGTAAAAAAGCGCTATTATATTCACTCTGGCTGGCTGGCTGGCGTGACGCTGAGTTCTCAGCAACTATACTATTTACAGACTTGAAACTGGTACTAAATAAAAGCTGCTGTTTCGTGGGTTTGCACAAATTGCTTTAATTCAAGCTTAGTGATTGTGGAAGATTAAATTATTCAATTACTTGTTTCAAGTGAAACAATGCCCATAGATATATATGCATTAGGGATATGGCAACTAAAATTTATTAAAGTAGATAAAAATTTAGTTACAACTTTAGCCGCAGGTGTCTCTATTATTATGTACAGTTGTCAAATCTGTCCGGGATTCATTCAATGACTTGTTTGACGCGAATTTGAAGCTTATTAGAATGAATTATTATTATTGGATGAAAATTTGTTTACGTTTGGTGTATTTTTTTTGTAAAACTTTGATAAAGATCAAATTATTATTTTAAGGTACAGCACTTGACCTCCCGTCAGTCAATAACTAAACAATGAAGAATAAAAGATATTTTTGAGTTTGTACATGCATAAATTATGTACCTAGCAAATAGTCAACTTGAAGCTAGTACTAAATGGAAGCTGCTGTTTCGTAAGTTTTCCCAAACTGCTTGATTTCAAGCTCAGTAATTGTGAGAGATGGTAATTTGCGAAATCTCTGAAGTAACAAGCATTCATGAGCTGTCAAAAATGCACTTTCATCATCTAGATGATTCTTCCATTTTTTGATAAATACTACCGTTTATAAAATAAACGCAAAAAACTGAAAAGTTCCATCAGTAAAGTTGTGGTACCACTAGTTGAAGAAAGCTCATTCACAAACGTGAAACTAATTTTTTAATAAAAATGTCAAATATGAAATTTTAATCATAAATTCGTACACGTTCTCGAGTTATCGTAAAAAATCTTGATTATACAGACTGTTTTTGTTTTCTTATTTTAAATGGATCATCCTATATTTTATTTTATTTCTGGATTTCACTTTATTTTTTAATAGAACTTTATTGGAACAACTGTGGATTTATTTTAAACAGTTTCTGAAATAATTGTATTTCAAAAATTTTTTTGACAGATGCATGCAGCTACTAAAAAACGAATATTTCGATTTGACGTCGTTGAAAAAATTTGATTTTATGCATACGTCTTAACAATGGAATAAGGTTTGCCCAAATGTCAATGATTTTTATAAATATTATACAGGGTGTGTATGAAGTAGCTCCAAAATTTGAAAAAAAAAACTCTCATTTTTAACTACAGTTTTGAATTCTACTGCAAAAAACAAGACAATTTTGTCATTAGAACCATGTATTTATCTCTGCAGGTTTCCGAGATATTAACACTTTATTTCTGAAACTTTGAAGTCACTTTATATACACCCTGTATAATATTTTTTTGAATCATTGATTTAACTGAAAACCTTATTTTATCGTGAGCACGTGTGCAAAAAATCAATTTTTTTCAACCACGTGACTTCAACTGCACGCAGCAGTTAAAAAAATTTAAAAAATGCAATTATTCCAAAAACTGTTTGAATAAATCCATAATTGTTCTAATAAAGTCCCATTAAAAAATTAAGGAGAATCAAAAAATATGATAAAATAAGAAAATTATGTTGACTTCCGGTATAACCGGAAGTGCCACCATTTTGAAAATATTTTAGATTTCCTCGGCTTTATTATTAAGGCCTATGTGCAAAATTTCAGTTATTTAACTATATCAGTTCTCAAGATATTCAATTATGGAAGAAATTTTATTTTTAAACCAGTGGCTCTCAAGCTACAATCAAATTTATATTTGAATCGCATTTTTCTCAATATATATAAGGGTTAAAATCAGAAAAAATGGAAGAATCATCTAGATGATGAAAGCGCATTTTTGACAGCTCATGAATGCTTGTTACTTCAGAGATTTGGCAAATTACCATCTCTCACAATTACTGAGCTTGAAATCAAGCAGTTTGGGCAAACTTACGAAACAGCAGCTTTCATTTAGTACTAGTTTCAAATCAACTATTTGATAGGTACATAATTTATGCATGTACAAACTCAAAAATACCTTTTAATCTTCATTGTTTAGTTATTGACTGACGGGAGGTCAAGTGCTGTACCTTAAAATGATAATTTGATCTTTATCAAAGCTATATAAAAAAAATACATCAAAAGTAAACAAATTTTCATCCAATAATAATAATTCATTCTAATAAGCTTCAAATTCGCGTCAAACAAGTCTCTGAAAGAATCCCGGACAGATTTGACAACTGTATATAATAATAGTGACACCCGCGGCGAAAGTTGTAACTAAATTTTTATCTACTTGAATAAACTTTAGTTGCCATATCCCTAATGTCATATATATCTATGGGCATTGTTTCACTTGAAACAAGTAATTGAATAATTTAACCTTCCACAATCACTGAGCTTGAATTAAAGCAATTTGTGCAAACCTACGAAACAGCAGCTTTTATTTAGTACCAGTTTCAAGTCTGTAAATAGTATAGTTGCTGAGAACTGAGCGTCACGCCAGCCAGCCAGCCAGCCAGACAGTCAAAGTGAATAAAAATACTGTACCAAATTAGCCTAAAAAATATATAGTATCTCAATAAAAAAAAAATATATTTAGTGTTGTAGCTTGAGAGCCACTGGTTTAAATGCATGTCCTCTTTGACACTGCATAAGATTATTTTATTGTATCTTCAATAACTTAGAAGTTATTGAAGAATTAATATTGTAACGTGACAGAGTGTGGTGGCTTGCCAAGGCGGAGTCTTTCGTCCTGGTTGCGTCGCGCCGCGCCGCATCACATCACTCCTCCTGATAGAAGCCTCTAACAATATTTCAGAAATGTGGTAGAACTTTCGAGAAATAGGTATTTCTATATATAAGGGCAAGCAAAAGAATTGTGTAGAGTAGTGTAATGGTGAACTAGAGCAGTGAATATCAAACAGTGAAGTGATCAGTGCATATAAATAATTTAATATAAATATTTGCAACTTTGTTTAAGTTAGTATTAAGTGATTTTTATTTTAATTATAATAAACATTACAATATTTAGTGCTCTCCTTTTAAGGGTAGTTTAGTCCAATTCGGAATGTGTAAACATTAATAATTTATCCCATAAAAGTGTTTGAAGTGTATTGACCCAATTTCGAACGTTAATGTTTGCATTACATAATTTAAACTTACAGTATAAACATAATTTGCAATTAATTGCATATTGGTAAAATATTTGTTTTACAACAATTATTTTCTTATAGTCAGCAAATGGGTAATAATTTAAGGTCAAAAACTAGCACAAATTTCTCTTTATTTCCAAGACATACTGTATTTAAAATAATTTGAGTTTTCAATTTAAAAATATAACAATAGAACATCGGTACGTACTTGTTCGTAGAGGATTTTGTTTGTAAATATTCATTTAGTATTCGTATTATTTTTGTTGGAATAAGTTGAATATTAATAAAAAAAATACGTATTTGGTTTATTTTTACTTAAATACTAAAAAATGCACAAAATAGTAAACAAATGACAATCTCCCTTCCACTTTTCTGCCACCTGTTGCTGGTAGCGCTAACTACTCAACTCGAACTAACTAAAATTCAGTCTACTCTCAACTGTGGATGTTGGTGTACATGTAACCGGTAAAAACAGCGTGTGTGAATATAAACAACTTTTGTTTTTATATTGTTTTTTACTTTTTAACGTGAATCTTTTGTTTTTTGTGAGTGTTTTTAGTTTGTGTACAGTGTTTTAAGTTTGTTAAAGTACAGTGGGAATTAGATTGTTATAATTAAGTTTGGATTTTAAGTTTTGGATAACAAAGGCGTTCAACTGTTGATTTGGAATGGTTTAGCCACTACGAAAAGTAAGATTTATTTATTGTTTTGTTTGTTTCTTTGTTTATTGCATACCGGCAACTAATTAATCAATTTGAAATTTATTTGTAAATATTTGTGTTTAACTGACGTTTTACAGCATGTAAACGCAAGAGTCTTTGATGAATAAATTCCAACCAAGTATAGTTAGCATTTAAATAATAATTGCAGAACAATTATAGTACATTCATATTCATATATATTATTTGAAAAATAAGAAAATTAAATGTTGTATTACCGTAAAATTGCAAGAAATGCTGAACTGCTCTAAAATTAACTATTCCATTAGCATAAAGATAATTTTATGCTCTATAATTTTTGTTAATAGTACGTCTCATGCATACTTATTATATATATGACATGTGCATTGTGCTTTTATCCAAGCAGAAGCCTGGAAATTAATTTATTTCAATTTTTACTGTTTAGAGGTGAAACGAGAACTAGTTATTAATTTAACAAGCTAAAACAAGACCCAATTATAATTTTAGACAGAATTCAATTGTCTAATGGAAATATCCATTTTAAACATTCCTAAATCCATTTTGACTATTTTCGGTTTGACATCAGTACGTATATATATACGCAAATCTCAAATCCTGTTGATCATATAATATTGTAATTCTGTATTTAAGTCTAGTTTAAGATCTAGTTGTGCACCTCGCATTCTGGTTGCAATTGTCTGAGCCGGAAGTGCACTTTACTTGAAACTTTTTTTGATTTTTTTGCATAAATCCTGTATGTTTACTCGTAGGATTCTGAAATTCAGTATTTGACATTGCTGTAACATCCAAATAGTCATCTCCTATTTTTGTACCAATCGGCTGAGCCTGAAGTGCACTTTATTTGAAACATTTTTTGAATTTTCCGCATAAATCCAACACAATTAAAGGTAGAATGTTAGAAATCTGTATTCAAGACGACTGTACCGTCTAAAAACTCATATCTCATTTTCATTGAGATCGGCTGACAGTTTTTCAGAATATTTTGCATAAATTCGAAACTATGGGCCGTTAGAGTATTGAAATTTAGTATCTCAGTCTGCTATAGCATCTGAATAATCGTCTAGTATTTTCATAACCATCGACTAAACCGGAAGTACACTTTACTTGAAACTTTTTTTAAATTTTCCGCATAAATTCAAAACGGTTGAATACAGAATATTGGGATTTAGTATTCAAGACGATTGTACCACCTAAATACTCATATCCTATTTTCATTGAGATCGACTGGACTGGCAGTGCACTTTACTTGACAATCTTTTAGAATTTTTCGCATAAATTTGAAACGATCGTCTGTAGAATATTGAAATTTAGTATTTCAGTCTGCTGTAGTATCTAAATAATTGTCTCCTATTTTTATAGCAATCGACTGAACTGGAAGTGCACTTTACTTGAAACATTTTTTGAATTTTTCGCATTTATCTTAAATGCTTGAACGTAAAATATTGTAATTCAGTATTTTAGACGAATGTACCGTCTAGATATTCATATTCTATTTTCAGTGAGATCGGCTGAGCCGGAAGTGCACTTTACTTGACAATTTTTTAGAATTTTTCGCATAAATTCGAAACGACTGGCCGTAAAGTATTGAAATTTGGTATTTCAGTCTGCCGTAGCATCTGAATAATAGTCTACTATTTTCATTACAATCTATTGAAACGGAAGTGCACTTTACTTGACAGTTTTTTCGAGTTTTTTGCTGAAATTCGAATCAATCGGCCGTAAAGTATTGAAATTTAATATTTCAGTTTGCTATAGCATCTGAATGATTGTCTACTATTCTCACAGTAATCAACTGAACCGGAAGTGCACTTTATTTGAAACTTTTTTTGATTTTCTTGCAATAATTCTTAATGTCTACTCGTAGGATGTTGAAATTCAATATTTGAAATTGCTGTAGCATCATAATAATCATTTTCTATTTTTGTAATAATTGGCTGAGCCGAAAGTGCACTTAATATAACAGATTCCAAACAATTAGTCGTAGAATATTGAAATTTCATATTAAGCACTTCTATAACATATAGTTGTACACCTCGCATTATGATTGTAATAGGCTGTACCGGAAGTGCACTTTACTCGAAACATTTTTTGAATTTTTCGCATAAATCCAAAACAATTGAACGTAGATTGTTGAAATTTAGTATTCAAGATGATTGTACCATCAAGATGCTCATATCCTATTTTCATTAAGATCGACTGAACCAAAAGTGCACTTCAGTTGAACTTTTTTTTTAATTTTGCACATAAATTTGGGATTGCTGTTCTGAAGTTATTCCAATGAAACAAATTTTATGTGAAATTTTTTTGCCCAACGTAAATATTCAACTTCCTAAAATTTATTTAAAATAACAAACACGGAATGAAATAATACCCAGAATATTTTGATTAATATAAAATAATTTAATTACGGAATTTGGGAAATTTGAATTGCGAATTCAGCTTTTACTGGTGAAGGTTCTTTAGAAATTGCAATGAATTCATCATAATTTGTAAACGAAGTTAGAGAAGTATTCAATTCGCGTTTCGAAGATCCTTGATTAATAGTTTTGTGAGGGCTTGCAGTTTTCAAAGGACAGTATTAATGAAAAATTTATAAAAAGCAAATACAGGGTGATTGAAATTCTAAAATAATTAGCATACAAATTTCTTGTTGAAATTTATTTTCCATTAACTTTTTGGAAACTTTTTATTATTTTAGTTCGAAGTATAAATTTCTCTAATAGTTTTATTCAAATATTGCTGTGGTAATTCACTTTTAATTAATTAGGGAATTCGTTTAGGTTGGAAGAGTTGTGAGAATACAACCAGCTGGTTCTGAATTCCAACATTTTAAATGTATTATAACAGGTCGGAAAATATCTTGAAATTAATGAATAATAATTTTATGGGCCTGGTTACTAATTTGATTTAATTATACTGCCACAATAAAAAACGAATAAAATTTGCGGTCTATTAATTTAAAAACCATTCAAAAAATAACGCTCTCATAAATTTATTTTCACAGCATTTATTTTCACTGTTTGTCGCTTTGAGAATAATTGTTAGTATTATTAAAATTTTAATTAAGAAAATAAAACTTGTGTCCATTTTGTAACAGCGTATAATGTTTCAAATTTCTATTCTTGTGTAACACTTGACCCAGTAAAGAAATCCTAGTTTTGAAGTTAACAACTTCTCATGTAAAACGTCCAAGTTTCGTAGTTTGTGATTAAGATCAATCTTTTTATTTTCCGCCGTCAAAATTTCTATTTTGTGACATTTTCTGAAAGCGCTTGGAAATTATAACTTTGTATGCGAGTTAAACGAACGAGATTAGCATAATGACAAAATCACAAATTGAATACTGTGCTTAGTGGTTAGTTCAAGAGAAAGTATTAAATTTAATTCTTCATCCACCCTCAACGAAATATTTTGTTAAAATTTAATTGCGCACATCTCACATCCTGCACAATTTGTCATGAGAGTGATGAAGTATTTGTACGGTCTACGTGATGCACAAGTAAATTTAAACTCTGACAGAAATGTTATCTTTTCTCGGAATATCGCTAATTACGCTGCAGTTTAACTGTTTCCTGAAATAACAACACCAGGTGCGCGCAAATTTTACCCAATTCTGAATTGGAAATTAATTGAATTACAAATCTGAATCCTGAAGTAACAACGAAGTATTGTGAAACCGACAAAATTCAATATTTTGATGGATATATCCGTTTTGAGCATCCCTGAATCCATTTTGACTATTTTCGGTTTGATGTCGGTACGTATAAATGTATGCAAATCTCAAAATCCGCCCAACGTATAATGTTGAAATTTTGTATTTCAGGCTGGTTTAAGGTCTAGTTGTGCACCTCGCATTATGGTTGCAATCGTCTGAACCGGAAGTGCACTTTACTCGAAACATTTTCCGAATTTTCCGCATAAATCCAAAACGGTTGAGCTTAGATTATTGAAATTCAGTATTCAAGACGATTGTACCATTTAAATGCTCATGTCTTATTTTCATTAAGATCGGTTGAACCGGAAGTGCACTTTACTTGACAGTTTTTCCGAATTTTTTGCATAAATTCGAAACGATTAGCCGTAGAGTATTGAAATTTAGTATTTCAGTCTGCTGTAGCATCTGAATGATTGTCTACTATTTTGATAATAATCGATTGAACCGGATGTGCATTTTAATTGAATTTATTTCACTAGATTTTCTGTATTTTACTGTAAAATGTTCTTTAAAGTAGTAAATCCTCTTGTTTTTAACTTTTTGTGATACATCATCACTGTCTGTCTATAAATACGCAAGAAAAACAAAAAAAAACTCGGAAATATATTATGATACAGCCATCAACGCTGCGCAAATGAACTGTAAATTATTTTTTGCTCCTCTTGTTATACAGAAATAAAGTCGTCGTATTTTTGTAATGCAAATATTCAAAATGATTTTGAGCGCACAATTTAATACTTTACTCATGGGTTTGTTAGTTGGCACTGTTTTATTGACGTCACAAATTTAATGTTTAAGTTGTAACCAACAAAGAAACCTAAAATTAAAACAAAAATATTTATTTGTGACTGAAACTTGATTGAGTGCTAAAAAATTCGACTATTTAATTTATTTTTCTATTGTATCCAAACAATGAAATAAAAATCGTTGAAGGAATCTTTAATAACCGGAAATTTGATTTTATCTGGTAAAATATTCATAAAACAATTTCTAATCGAAGCTAAGCTTCTGCCTTATCTACACATTAACATTTTTAGGTCACATAAAATCATGAAATTCCGGGAACAATCTGAAACCGTCAATAAAATAAACACATTGATAAGTTGAAATTCCGTTAAGAGGTTAAGGATCAAACAATAAATATTTTTAAGACTAACAACAGCAGATGTTCATTTGAAGTTTTTGCATTTTGATCCTCCATTCTGTGATAATTTAGTATCGTAAAGGTTTGCTTTATAACCGGATAAAACGCGCTATAAAAAAGCGGATTCCATTTTACTGTTTTGTCCATTCAAAGTATGATCTATATTTGATCTTTACTGACAAATTTTGAGCGCTGTGTATTTCGTTATCGCTTTTTAGGTTTGAATTTATCGCCAATAGTCAATAAATTCTCTGATTGTCACCGGCTTACGCAAATGTTTGCGCAAGAAAAACAAAATGCAATTTCATTGGAACAGGGTTACTAACAAATAATCACTCTGAATTAATTTTATATTTTTGTTGAGCAAAATGCATGCGTTACTCGTCACTATTCAGTTTAATAAGCATTTCAAATAATAACAAATAAATATTTCAAATCCTAGAGAAATTTCCTTATATACTTATGCGTTGTCGAATAGATAAATTGAAAACGTCATTTTTTGGGCTGATTTTTCGTATGATTGCAACAAATTTGAACTAAATCAATGATAATTATATGTAGTTATCTGAAAATCACGAAAAAACTGCATTTAAATTGCTCAATAATTCAAAAATTGATAAAAGGCATTTTAAGTGTTCTCTCTTCGGTCCGACTACTCTCGCATTATTTTAATATAGACATAAATATTTCAGTAATAATTTTTTTGGATTGTTCTCAACTTTTGGGCCTTACTAATTCTGCCATTACGTTAAGAAAGCTTCAAAATTACTAATTCAATAAAAAAAATTACATATTTGAACTCACTACTATTATAAATAAACTCAAAAGTGTTACCGTACTTTAATATTACATTTCATTCGATTTGAATGCAGAAAATTGTGCATAATATTTTGTAAATAGAATAAGTATATGTACAAATAATAATTTCATTAATATTACTTACTTAAAGCATCATCATTTACATTTAAGCTATTTTATGCTAGTTATTATGTGCTAAACATATTTTAATGACTGCGATTCCTTATTTTTCGAAAGGCGCTTCAGGCGCCTTTCAAGCTTCTAGTAATTATAAATTTACTGTACTGTAAATAGAATTATTATTAAAAATATATTTGTGAGACGTGAAAGTTGAAAATTCATTTTTCAATCGTATAAAACATAAATTTTAGTTTTGGCTGAGAGGGACTATAAAAAAACCGTGAGCTAAGCATATTACAACTACTTCCACTTGCTTTGGCTGCGACGGATCGCTCTGCAGACTCTGGACGGATCTTTACAGTCCATTTTAGCGTATTATATACAGTTGGCAAGCAAATTAAATTGAACCCAAAGTGTTATATTCATTAGGTCTACTCGCAAGCAAGCAAGGAAATATAGCCCTTATTGATTCGTTCTTATGACAAATCTGACGCTTGATTGGATAATACCATAAGGACGGGAATTGTATCCCCCACTTTAAGCACGATTTTAAGAAATGGAGGTCCGTATTCTCACAGGCGGCAGGTGGCTTGCGCCTCAAGCCAATAAATGAGTCAGATTTTTTTAACACAAAGATTGATTCTATAATAAGCAATTTATGTCATTAATTGAACATTTTTAAAATTTTGGTTTCCTGTATGATTTGAGAAAATTCAAAAATATACCAAAAGAGAAAATAATAATTTACACAGTCCTGCGAGTGGATAAACCTTACGAATTGTATGATTTTAAATGTATTAGACTTCATTAAAGATGTAAAACTGTTTCAATACATGATAGAAAATAACTTGAATGAAAATCTAAATATTTGTATTGTCAATCGAGTTTTGTTATTGTTGTTAATCTTTTATACTCATTTTTAAAACAGAAATATCTTGTCAGTTCATTTTACAAGACATTTTTATTGATTTGTGTTGAACAACATGTTTCTTACAAATTATCTTGTTTCGTTTGGAAAACACAGCAACAAATTTTGTGCTACTACAGTAGTCGATTTTAGAAATATTATTGAGTATTGAATCGATCATTTTTGTATTTCTGAATATATTTTGATTAAACTCTCCATCGCGTTACATCTAAATATGTAGATTGCAATACATTCCACACGTTTTGATTATTTCAATTGAGTCAAAACAGCTATAAACTCTGAATGTTATTTATCAGGTAATGGTATTTGTATTTTTCCAAATATTCGAATAATAATTCTTATTACATTAGAATGAATCGTGCAGAATACGATACTTTTTACAGAATTCAAATATCTCAATTCGTTTAGGAGATACAGAGTCAAACAGTGTGTGCCGCTGATTCGGCTGTTCTCTCCTCCGTCCGTTACTCAAGTAATACACCTTATGCTGTTTATAACAACAAAAATTATCAGAATCGATTGTTCTTGATTTTATCTTAGGATATACAAATTTTAGCATATTTTATGAGTCAAACTTACTTGTCTAATGATTCCTTTTATCAAAACGTTCCGACTGTCCTTCTCCCTAACTTTCAAATAAGCTACCCCTGCATTTAAAATACTTGAATCTTCGTCTGTTAATTCATGAACTTCATTTCCGGAATTCTCCACTTGGTTTCCTTTAAATTCCTCCAAAAATCTGGTGGTAGTTGGTGCGCCAGGCGCTAACATTGTCATTTCTTGATACAATTGCAGGAATTTTTTATAATTAGCCCAGTTAAGGATAAATCGTAATGAATGTGGCATTTGTTATCAACCGAAAACCACCCCAAACCAACAACTGAGCTCGGTAATTGATTGGATACTCGTTTTAGAAGAACTGGTGCAGATGCGTCTCGAGCCTCCGCCACAGGTTTAGCAACCAATCTCCCTGTAATTGTATTTTGATTTTCAAGCGCGATATTAACCGCCAAATTTCCAGAATACAGGGTTCCAGAAATCTAGGTCCCAATCTGTCAAGTGTCCCATTTGTCCAACCGTCTTTATAATCAGTAGTTAAATCCGCCAATTCAGTTTTTCTTTTGACTGAAACATCAACTAGACTAATTAATGATACTGGATGGTTGATTTGATCGACTTGTATAGGTGATGAACTTAAAGTTAAAGCTCGAGTTATACAGCTACAAACTCTAAATGTTATTTATCAAGTAATGGTATTTGTATTTTTTGAAATATCCTAACAATAATTCTTATTACATTAGAATGAATCGTGCAGAATACGATACTTTTTACAGATTTCAATTATGTCAATTCGTTTAGGAGATACAGAGTCAAACAGTATGTGCTGCTGATTGGGCTATTCTCTCCTCCGTCCGTTACTCAAGTACTATACAGCGCGCATTGTAACATCCTTATGATGTTAATAACAACAAAAATTATCAGAATCGATTATTTTTGATATATTTTACCTTAAAATATACAAATTTCAGAAATTAAGCAATATTTGAACAAGTAATACAAGCTTGTATTCTATATAACAAGTTTTGTAAACACGTAACAACTCTTCTGATAACATCTTGGTATTATAGTGGGCTTGGTGACCAGGAATGAAGTCGCCTGCGACAGCGATCGTCTTTTGTCTAGCAACACCTTCCAGACAAGCGCATCAACATCTCACATCCGTAGCCAAAGCGATGAAAAAGATAATATTCCATTCTTACTTTTTTTCTTTTACATTGTTCAATTGTCAATAAATTAGCTGAAAATTTCATATCGGGCTTTCAGTTTCACAGTCATTAATTCACCTAATATTACTAAATTCCATCTGACAAAAACGTATCGCATAACAAAAGAAACAAACTCATATCGACGTTGTTATTAACTTGAGCAAATCTCAACCTTATGGAAAAGGACACAGATGTTTTCTTATAGCAGCATGACAAACAAATGAAAGCTGGGCTCTGGTAACTTGATCCTATATAAGAATACATTGTTATATTGCTGGATGTGAGTACGCAATGAGTAGCATGTTTTGAAGAAAAGAACTCATATTTTGCGCGACGTGATTTTAATTAAATTAGAAACATGGCGGGCACCTGATGCTTATTGAATAATAATTGGGAGCTTTTGACACATGTGTCACGATATTTAAAAATACAGTCGTACAATTATTTTGATCTTTGTTCATGCCTTTTCGGTACACATCTGTCCCTACTTACTCGGTTGCTCAACAGTTGGAGCTCTGGCACAAAAGTGAAGAGCCGAGCGTCTTTTGTTACCCTTGGAGGGTACTCTCCCTAAAATTGTTAAGTTCGCAGAAAATCATAGATGGGAGCAATAAATCATGACTCCGTGAAATATTAGTGTAAACATGGAACGTGTTTAAATGATGGTTTGCTGATTTAATATGCACAATAAATAAATAAATCAAAAAATTTAAATGTATGACTTCTATTCCCTAATTTTTATCTAAGCATCTTATGTAATTAATTAATTGCCGCTGAAGATTAATTAGATCATGCAGTGCGTATATCAACAACTCATCGAATCACGCAACTCTAAATAACTTGCTTGCTTGCTTACATTCAAGCAATCATGAAAAAATGGCATGCTCTCGACGAACGAATATATATGTGAGAGAAGAACGATGTTCGGATGTTTTCATGGGAAATTCAGGATGTAGTTTGAAGAGTAGCTTGTTTTTGTTTTATTTATTTGCGGAATAGTCGGAAAATGCAAAAGAGCTGTACTTCTTTGTTGAAATATATTTATTTTGGGATACTGGAGCTTTATTCTTTGCTCCAATTTAATTTATTTGTTCTCAAGGATCTTATTGTAATGTCTATGGGCTAGTAAATTTATTTTCACTTGAAGTTACAAAAATTCAACTAAAAATATCCACTAATAAATATATTTCCTTGTAATTGATTGCTTCTGATCTATTTTGACTTGTTTATTTATTTATTTTCACTTCTACGCGCTCCGTAATCAAACTACTAACAATTATCCGCTCCACTACAGTTTTCAGTTGATTCATCCTCCACTTTGTTATGTTTTCCATCCATTTAACCGGCGTTTTGGATTTATCTGTCAAGTAAAGTGCGCTTTCGGCCCACTCGGTTGCTATGGAAACAGTAGGTCGTCATTCTCATGCTACAACATTCTTAAATATTGATTTCCAATATTCTACGGCTAACAGTTCTGAATTTATACGCGAAATTGAGCAAAACTTCAACTGAAGTGCACTTCCGGTTCAGTCAATTGTTATGAGAATAGTAGGTGATCATTCAGATGCTACAGCAGAATGAAATTCTAAATTTCAATTCTTTACAGCCCGTCGTTTCGAATTTATGCGAAAAATTCTAAAAGACTGTCAAATAAAGTGCACTTCCGGTTCAGCCGATCTTAATAAAAATAGGATATGAGCATTTAGATGGTACAATCGTCCTAAATACTGAATTCCAGTATTTTACGTTCAACCGTTTTGGATTTGTGCGGAAAATTCTAAAAATGTTTCTAATAAAGACACTTTCGGTTCAGCCGATCGCAATTATAATGCAAGGTGCACAAGTAGATGTTACAGAAGTGCTCAATACGAAATTTCAGTATTCTACAACTGATTGTTTTAAATTTATGTGGAAAATTCGAAAAATCTGTTATATGAAGTGCATTTCCGGTTCAGCCGATTGCTACAAAAAATATTAGATAATAATTAAGATGCCACAGCAATTTTAAATACTGAATTTTAGTATTCTACGACCAAACATTTACAAATTATGCGAAAAATTCAAAAGAAATCTCAAGTAAAGTGTACTTCCGGCCCAGTCGATCTTTATGAAAATAGGATATAAATATCTAGATGATACAGACGTCTTAAATACTGAATTTTAACACTCTATGTTTAGTGGTTTTGAATTTATGCGAAAAATTCAAAAAAAGTTTCGAGTAAAGTGCACTTCCGGTTCAGAAGATTGCAATCATAATGCGAGACGCACAACCAGATATTACAGAAGTGCTTAATACAAAATTTTAATATTATACGACTGATTGTTTTGAATTTATGCAGAAAATTCGAAAAATTTGTTATATAAAGTGCACTTCCGGCTCAGCCGATTGGTACAAAAATATAATATGACCATTCAGATGCCACAACAATTTCAAATACTGGATTTCAGGATGCTACGGTTGAGCATTCAGGATTTACGCAGAGAATTCAAAAAAAGTTTCAAGTAAAGTGCACTTCCGATACAGATGATTGCAACCATAATGCGAGGTGCACAACTAGACCCTATACCAGTCTCAAATACAAAGTTTCAACATTGTACGTCGGACGGGTTTTGAGATTTGCGTACATATATTCGTACCGACATCAAGCCAAAAATAGTCAAAATGGATTCTAGGATGCTCAAAACGGATATATCCATCAAAATAGTAGTTTTTGTTCCCAACCGGGGGTGCTTCGCACCCAATAAACGGGCGGGCTTTGCCCGTTCTGACTAAGCTTGGCTTGTTCTGAGCGGGCGAAGCCCGCCTGTTAGCTGAGTATGAAGCATCGCCAGTTGAAAACAATATTTTGACAATAAGTTTTTATTTTGATTAAATTTTGTTTGGAAAGGAAGTATTTTACTTTAAATTCCAAAAGTTGCTTCTTGTGTGAACGAAACGAGTTGATAAATTCATTTGTAATTCTAAAACAAACCAGAAACTTTGTTTTATTGCAAAAAATTATCAGTTTGTAATTTTGAACCGTAAATATGTGCACTTCAAGGAAAAATTTGTTCTTTGCTATGTAAATTTACCTTTTTGAAACCATATAAATCAAATCCCTTCAAAAATAAATCAAGAAATCAAAATTAATCTTGTGAATCAGTTCTCTTTCGTATTTTCCAATCTGATTGGATCAGTCGAACAAAGGTGATTTTTTGCATTTGTTTTTTACAAAAGCACTATTTGCCTTCCTTGTAATTTCAGCGTTATTAATTTCAGTTCCAACATGTATGAAAAATCATATAATAAGAAAGTACGCTACTCATTTTTAACTGATTGTATTCTTGCGTGTTGCGGTATATAAACTACACAAAAGCAGAAATGAATATCATTTTTAAAACTGAATTGGTTATCAGAAATATCTTGAGCGATATATTTTTATCTTTTTTGTTAATTTCGTGAATTTGGAATAAACAGTTTTGCATAATGAAATTAAATTTCATAGTTCAAAATCAGAGATAATCCTCTTGAAGCATTGTACATATCAAAATTCTCTGCGGGCGTGTAGTCTTAATATGAAATGATTTAACATCATTAACAATTTGTGATTAATTATTGTACATGATTAAATTACTGCTCCAGTATTCCGGAAGAGAGGGGCAAGAGGGACATACAAAATTCAAAACCTACACAGATTTGTGTAACAAAACGTAGAGAACAAACGGAAGGATTAAAGTTGGAGCTTTTGTTGGGAACCAGTGCCGTATCACAGAAATTATGTAAAATTAAACGAATTTCCAAGAAAGACTCTTAAACAGCCAATAATTGTACCATTAAGAATTGTAACCATCAAAGTGGTTAGTATATAATTAGTAACCACAACTGCAGTGGCTTGGTAAACACCTGACTGTCTGTAACCACAATTGCAGAATCCGTGCACCTCTAACCACGGCCACCCAGACCGTCAAGTCATCTCCTAAGCTAACGTGATGCTGAGTTATAAATCCCTGAAAGAAACAGCGATATTCTTGCTGCTTCAAAAAATGTCTGTGACGTCATTACGCATATTTCCACATACTTGGCAATAAATCCAGGAATTCGTCCATGTATATTAATTCCAATTGGATTCAAAATGATTTTGATAACATTGGACAGAATCCATTAATAATAATCTTCCGATTATAAACGCAGCTTGTACCTGAGCATGTTTAATCCCCATTCCATAACAATGTAAAGTGTATTCTCAATTTACATTCTGTTATCTAGACAAATATCTGAATGTAAAAAAAGAATCCTTTAAATTCTTACACATATCTCTTCCCTTCTCTATATAGATACTTCACAGCATTTGTTTCGGACCAGTTAAACAGGTGAGCGAGACCGGGACACTCAGACCGACAGCTGACTGTCGTTATCCTTGTCAGTCACCTGTAGCTTCCAATCATGCTATCTTAGTCTAGAATTTAATGCTCTTGTTAGGTTGGCTAATGTTGGATTTCTGTGCTAGCTCACCTAACATGAGAGACTCGTCCTACCCAAAAGGTAAAAGTAAAAGGAGCACAGATGTTGAAGGAATGGATGGATTAATTTTGACGCAAATTGTATTTTGTTTCACGACAATATTTGCTTTCGTAACGAGTTTAAATAGAACTTCTCTCAAAATTACGTCCTTAATAACTTATTAAAATTGTTTGACGTTTGGATTCTCCCTTTGGAAGCAAATCAAGTTAAAGAGATTTATTTACACAGCGTTTAAAGATAAATATTTTATTTTTGCTTGTTAAATTTTCCAAGAAATAACTAATTTCAGAAGATTTCCAGATTGGTTGCCAACCAAACCATATTATTTATACGCGCTATTTATTTCGACCGCGTCTTCCTTACTGTCCGTCCCACTCGATTCAGTTACTAGTTCATAAACTCGGTCTGACGTCATTCATCCTTGACACATATCAGTTAGATGCGTCAATAACACAGCTTGCGTCTGCCACCCGTTTTACAACTTTGTTTTGATGGAAGTCTACTCTGTACTATTTCCAACTATTGCCCACTTGAAATCAATCGACAGTTCCTGACTCATTCAGCGATTCAAAAAAATTCAAATTGTGTGTGCTGACTCAAAAAGGATGTGAAAATGTTATACTAAAAGCAGAATGACATCCCCTTATTTTTTCGCTCAATTATAGTGCTCAAACTTGAAATCATAATAAGTATAATAACTCTGCCTGTCCTCTTGAGGTAAATTATTTATTTCTGAATGAACCAGCGATTCAAAAAATTTGAAAGTGCGAGTGCTGACTCAGAAAGGAAGTAATAATGTTATACTAAAAGCAGAATGGCATCCTTCTATTTTTTCGCACAATTATAGTGCTCAAAACTTAAAATCATAATAAGTATAATAATACTACCTGTCCTCTTGTAGTAAATTATTTATTTCTGACTGAACCAACGATTCAAAAAATTTGGAAATGTGAGGACTGACTAAGGGTGGATATAGAAATAATATACTAAAAACAGAATGGCGTTCCAGTTTTCCTTCATACAATTATAGTGTTCAAACTCAAAATTATATAAGCATAATAATCCTATTTGTCATCTTGAGATAAATTATTTATTTCTGACTGAACCAATAATTCAAAAATATTTAAATATGGGGACTGACTAAGGGTGGATATAAAAATAATATACTAAAGACAGAATTGTGTCCTCATTTTGCTCCACACAGTTATAGTGTTCAAACTGAAAATCATAATAAAAGTGATTATCACCACCTGAAATGAATAATTGGTTTCTGACTGATTCAGCGATTCAAAAAAATTCAAATTGTAAGTGCTGACTCAAAAAGAATGTAAAAATGTTGTACTAGAAGCAGAATGGCATCATTTTATTTTTTCACTCAATTATAGTGCTCAAAACTCAAAATCATAATGAATATTATAATACCATCTGTCCTCTTGTAGTCAATAATTCATTTCTGACTAGCCAACGATTCAAATCATTTGAAAATGTGAGGACTGACTGAGGGTGGATATAGAAATAATATACTAAAAACAGAATGGCGTTCCAGTTTCCTTTCATACAATTATAGTGCTCAAAACTCAAAATCATTATAAGTATAATAATACTACCTGTCCTCTTGTAGTAAATTATTCATTTCTGACTGAACCAACGATTCAAAAAATTTCAAAATGTGGGAACTGACTAAGGGTGGTTATAGAAATGATATACTAAAAGCAAAATGGCGTCCTCGTTTTCTTGCGTACAATTATAGTGTTCACACTCAAAATCATAATGAAAATAAAACTTATTTGTCCTCTTGAAACTAAAAATTAGTTTTTGACTGATCCAGCGATTCAAAAAAATTTAAATTATGAGTGCTGACTCAAAATAGATGTAAGAATATTATACTAAAAGCTGAATGGCATTCCCTTATTTTTTACACAATTATAGTGCTCAAAACTCAAAATCATAATAATACTACCTGTCCTCTTGTAATAAATTATTTATTTATGACTGAACCAACGATTCAAAAAATTTGAAAGTGTGAGGACTGACTAAGGGTGGATATAAAAATAATATACTGAAGACAGAATGACGTTCCAGTTTTCCTTCTTACAATTATAGTGCTCAAAACTCAAACTCATAATAAGTATAATAATCCTACCTGTCCTCTTGAGGTAAATTCATCATTTCTGACTGAACCAGCTATTCAAAAAATTTGAAAGTGTGAGTTTTGACTAACGGTGGATATATAAATAATATACCAAAGACAGAATGGCCTCCTCATTTTGCTTCACACAATTATAGTGTTCAAACTCAAAATTATAATAAACATGTATGCTATTATGTCCTCTTGAAATGAATAATTAGTTTTTGACTGATCCAGTGATTCAAAAAAAATTTAATTGTGAGTGCTGACTTAAAACGGATGTAAAAATGTTATACTAAAAGCAAAAATGGCATCCCCTTATTTTTTCACACAATCATAGTGCTCAAACTCAAAATTATAATAAGTATAATAATGCTACCCGTCCTCTTGTAGTAAATTATTTATTTCTGACTGAACCAACAATTCAAAAAATTTGAAAATGTGAGGACTGACTAAGGATGGATATAGAAATAATATACTAAAGACAGAATGGCGTCCTCATCTTGCTCCACAAAATTATAGTGTTCAAACTCAAAATCATAATAAATATGATTCATATTATGTCCTCTTGAAACAAAAAATTAGTTTCTGACTTATCCAGCCAGTCAAAAATATTTAAATTGTGCGTGCTGACTCAAAAAAGATGTAAAAATGTTATACTGGAAGCAGAATGGCATCCTTTTAATTTTTCACACAATTATAGTGCTCAAAACTCAAAATCATAATATGTATAATAATACTACTTGTCCTCTCGTAGTAAATTATTTATTTCTGACTAAACAAGCGTTTCAAAAAATTTGAAATTGTAACGGGTGGCTAAGGATGGACGTAGAAATGATATACTAAAGACAGAATGGCGTGCTAGTTTTCCTTCATACAATTATAGTGTTCAAACCTAGAATTATGTAAGTATAATAATCCTATTTGTCCTCATGAGGTAAATTAATTATTTCTGACTGAACCAGCGAATCAAAACATTTCAAATTCTAAGGGTTGACTAAGGATGAACATAGAAATGATATACTAAAAACAAAATGGCGTCCTCGTTTTCTTGCGGACAATTATAGTGTTCAAACTCAAAATCATAATAAAAATAAATCTTATTTGTTCTCTTGAAATGAATAATTAGTTTTTGACTGATCCAGCGATTCAGAAAAATTTAAATTATGAGTGCTGACTCAAAAAGGATGTAAGAATGTTATACTGAAAGCAGAATGGCATCCTCATATTTTTTACACAAATATAGTGCTCAAAACTCAAAATCATAATAATACTACCTGTCCTCTTATAGTAAATTATTTATTTCTGACTGAACCAACGATTCAAAAAATTTCGAAATGTGGGGACTGACTAAGAATAGATATAGAAATAATATACTAAAGACGGAATGGCGTCCTCATTTTGCTCCACACAATTATAGTGTTCAAACTCAAAATCATAATAAATATGATTTATATTGTGTCCTTTTGGAATGAATAATTAGTTTCTAACTGATCCAACGATTCAAAAAAATTTAAATTGTGAGTGCTGACTCAAAAAGGATGTAAAAATGTTATACTAGAAGCAAAATTTCATCCCCTTATTTCTTCACACAATTATAGTGCTCAAAACTCAAAGTTATAGTTGATATAATAATCCTATCTGTCCGCTTGAGGTAAATTATTTATTTTTGACTAAACCAGCGAATCAAAAAATTTTAAACTGCGAGGGCTGAATAAGGATGGACATAAAAATAATATACTAAAGACTAAAGTTTTCCAGTTTTCCTTCTTACAATTATAGTGCTCAAATCTCAAAATCATAATAAGTATAATAATCTACCTGTCCTCTTGTAGTAAATTATTTATTTCTGACTGAACCAACGATTCAAAAAATTTGAAAATGTGAGGACTGACTGAAGGTGGATATAAAAATAATATACTCAATGCAGAATGGCATCCTCATTTTGCTCTACACAATTATAGTGTTCAAACTCAAAATCCTAATGAATATGTTTCATATTATGTCTTCTTGAAATGAATAATTTGTTTTTGACTGATCTAGCGATTCAAAAAAATTCAAATTTTGAGGGCTGACTCAAAAAAGGTGTAAAAATATTATACTAGAAGAAGTATGACATTCTCATATTTTTGTACACAATAATAATGCTCAAAACTCATATTCATAGTAAATATAATAATTCTACCTGTCCTCCTGAGGTAAATTATTTATTTCTGACTGAACCAGCGATTCAAAAAATTTGAAAATGTGGGTTCTGACTAAGGGTGGATAAATAAATAATATACCAAAGACAGAATGGCGTCCACTTTTTCTTGCATACAGTTATAGTGTTCCAACACAAAACCATAATAAATATGATAATCCTATTTGTCCTCTTGAAATGAATAATTAATTTTTGACTGATCCAGCGATTCAAAAAAATTTAAATTGTGAGTGCTGACTCAAAAAGGATGTAAGAATGTTATACTAAAAGCAGAATGGCATCCTTTTATATTTTTACACAATTATAGTGCTCAATGTTTAAATCATAATAAGTATAATAATCCTATCTGTCCTCTTGTACTAAATTATTTATTTCTGACTGAACCAACAATTCAAAAAATTTGAAAATGTGAGGATTGACTAAGGGTGGATATAGAAATAATATACTGAAGACAGAATGGCGTCCTCATTTTGCTCCACACAATTATAGTGTTCAAACTCAAAATCATAATAAATATGTATTATATTATGTCCTTATGAAATGAATAATAAGTTTCTGGCTTATCCAACGATTCAAAAAAATTTAAACTTTGTGTGCTGACTCAAAGAGGATGTAAAAATGTTATACTAGAAGCAGAATGGCATCCTTTTTTAGTAGATATAATAATCCTACCTGTCCTCTTGAGCTTAATTATATATTTCTGACTAAACCAGCGATTCAAAAAAATTCAAATTGTAAGGGTTGATTAAGGATGGACATAGAAATAATATACTGTAATGAACAACTTATTTATTTATTACATTGATCACTCACTGGATATTTACTATATTACTGTTCTCTGTTCCTCAGTCAGGTCGTTTGCTCATATATATACAGATGTCTGTTTCTGGAAATTTTCTAGGTCAATCGGGAGCACGTTATTAGAATTTTCAACCGTGCGGGATGGTGCGGTGCGATACAAAGAGACGGAAGGCCCGGACAGGGCCGGATTTAAGGCTTATTTTATTTTTACGAATTATTTCACTTTCGCACGTTACAATATTATGTTCTCTTGAAATTAATAATTAGTTCTTGACTGTTCCAGCGATTCAAAAAAATAATAAATTGTGAGTGCTGACTCAAAGAGGATGTAAAAATAATATACTGAAAGCAGAATGGCATCCTCGTTTTTTTCACGCAATTATAGTGCTCAAAACTCAAACTTATAATAGATATTGAGACAAATTATTTATTTCTGATTAAACCAGCAACTCAAAAAATTTGAAACTCTGAGTGCTGACTCAGGAAGGATGTAGAAATAATATTCTGAAGACAGAATGACGTCCTAGATTTTCTTCACACAATTATAGTGTCCAAAACTCAAAATAATAATTCCAACTGTCATCTTCAAATAAATTATTAATTCCTGTCTAAACCAGTGACTCAAAAAATTTAAAATTGTCAGTGCTGATTAAGGGTAGATATATTAATAATATACTGAAGACAGAATGGCGTCCTCGTTTTTTCCACACAATATTAGTATTCAAACACAAAACCATAATAAATATAATAATCCTATCTGTTCTCTTGAGATGAATTATGCATTTCTGACTAAACTAGAATAAAAAAAAAATTGAAATTGTGAGTGTTGATTGAGGGAGGATGTAGAAATAATATACTGAAGACCAAATGACGTCATCGTCTTTATTCACACAATTATAGTGTCCAAAATGAATTATTGAATTCCGAGTGATTCAAAAAAATTTTGAATTGTTCCTGTTTTAGAATCAATTCATTAAATTAAATTAAGGGTTGGAATTTGATATAAGAATACTGTGGTCAATTCACAGCAAATAAGAACGTATTAGATGTCTCATTTTTCTAAGAATTCATCTACAGAAAATATTTCTCATTTGTTGTTGCAGATTTCGAAATACCAAGAATGCACCGAAAGCTAAAAATACCGGGCTTGTATTGCATTAATGTTTTGTAATTGTGCAATACGATAATTAGGTCAATACAAACAAACCTCATTTATAATCCATTCATAATTAGTTCATTAATTAGAGCCTACTTCCTTAATTGACACATTCATATTATGCTCTGATAATAATTGATGATTCGATTTCTTAATAAGGATAAATTATTGAATTTGTTGTTGAATCAACCAAAATTTAATTAATGATTGATATGAGAGTGTTCCGCACCAAAAGGTAAATTTTCTTCTAGTTAATGACCGTAACTTGGTGAGTGTTTAGTCGGTAGCGCTTTTAGATGCATAGACCTACACTAGAGTACAATAACAATTTTAAATGCCACTTTAAATCTATTTTCAGATGGTTAAATCGTCTGCAGATAGCAATAAAACTAATCCATTAACTTGGGGCTCGCCTTTTTATTGTTTGTCCGCCTGCTCTACTACCGTAGATCTCACATACGTGGACTTACATTTCAACTTTTCAGTGTTTACCACTGTTTGAACGATACAAAATTTCCAAGAACTTCAGGTACTGGAACAAATTTTCTTTCATCTGTCTGCTTTTGCTTATTACTGCACACCTGTTCATCTTTTTGCAACGGTGCATTTACAATTTTTTTTGTTTCCCTGTAAGATTTTATTGCGAAATTATTATTGAGGTAATATATTTTTTAACGTCTATGTGTGTGGTTTCAATTTTAAGAGTTAATTCCAATTTTGTAGAAAATTGCCGCAATTTAAACTCACCGAGTTACGAATTAAATTTTGGTGATTTACGGCATGATGAAAAAATGTTTCAACGTTTTTTGCGACGAGAAACGTTGGCTGAATCAATTTATTAAATTATTCCATTCTTTTCACAATAGAATACACGACATATCAAAATTTATTATTTGTTGGTTATTCTTCAACTTAAATCAATAATATTTATTAAAAATGTAAATTTGCGATCTGTAAACTGCTAATTGTACCACTTCGTTTGCATACGTGATTTATCACAGCTAAAAATTAATTTTAGAACGAGTTTTTTGACAGGTTTTTATTACATTTCTACATTTTATTTCTTACAAACGAAACATCCATGTTTACAAATTTTGATCATGTGATAAAAGAGAAAATTTTAATGATTTTTTCAACGATGAAACATATTATACAAGAAATTCATACACAAACAGATAGTATTGTAATTCATGTGAGTATAAATCTCCATTTCTGATATATTCTGCATAGTCGATGGGCGTTACGGTTACGAATGTGTAGGCATTTATTTCCGTCTTATTTGACAAATTGATCCAGTCACCTATGGCCTTATTCCTGCCGTTTACATATCTACAAAGGGAGCGACGAGAGACGGATTCGAAAGACGAACTCTGAGGTCGAGAATATTCAGTAGAATTTTTTTTTGTTGATTGATTTATCGACTCAAATGAATTGAACATAGAATTAAATTGTCTTGGGATAATTATTGGATTTGTTACCTGAATTTGAAGCGCTAATTTATCATTCTTATGCTACATCATTTCTAAATACTGATTTCAGGATTTTAATGCACTTCCGGTCCAGTCGATTATTATGAAAATAGTAGGCAATCATTCAGATGCTACAGCAGACTAAATACTAAATTTAAATACTTTACGACCGATCGTTTCGAATTTATGCAAAAAATTCCGAAAGACTGTCAAGTAAAGTGCACTTCCGGCTCAGTCGATCTTAATGAAAATAGGATATGAGCATCTAAACGGTACAAACGTCCTATATACTAAATTCCAATATTCTACGTTCAACCGTTTTATATTTATGCGGAAAATTCAAAAAATGTTTGGAGTAAAGTGCACTTCCGGTACAGTCGATCGCAATCATAATGCGAGATATACGACTAGATGTTACAAAAGTGCTTCATACAAAATTTCAATATTCTATGACTGATTCGAAATGTCTGTTATATAAAGTGCACTTCCGGTTCAGCCGATTTGTATAAAAATATAGTATAACTATTTTGATGCCACATCAATTCCAAATACTGAATTTCTGTATTCTACGGCTAAACATTTAGGAGCTAAGCGAAAAATTCAAAGAAAGTTTCAAGTAAAGTGCACTTCCGGATCAGCCGATCTAAATGAAAATAGGATATAAACATCAAGATGATACAGTCGTCTTAAATACTGAATATCAATATTCTCCGTTCAGTAATTTTGGATTTATGCGAAAAATTCAAAATATGTTTCCGGTACAGCCGATCGCAATCATAATACGAGGTGCACAACTAGATGTTATAGAAGTGCTCAATACGAAATTCCAATATTCTACGACTGATTATTTTGAATCTATGTGGAAAATTCGAAAAATCTGTCATATAAAGTGCACTTCCGGTTCAGCCGATTGGTACAATAATTGTTAATAATTATTGAGATATTACAGCAATTCCAAATACTGTATTTCAACATCCTACTGTTGATCATTTAGTATTTATGCGGATAATTCAAAAAAAGTGTCAAACAAAGTGCACTTCCGGCTCACTCGATCTCAATTAAAGTAGGACATAAACAACTATATGGCCCAGTAGTCCTAAATATTGAATTCTAACATTCTACGCTCAGTAGTTTTGGATTTATATGAAAAATTCAAAGAAAGTTTCGAGTAAAGTGCACTTCCAGTACAGCCGATCGCAATCATAATGCGAGGTGCACAACCAGATGTTATAGAAGTGCTCAATACGTAACTTCAATATTTTACGATTGATTGTTTTAAATTTATGCTGAAAATTCCAAAAATCTGTCATATAAAGTGCACTTCCGGCCCAGTCAATCGGTACAAGATAATCATTTAGATACCACAACAATTTGAAATACTGAATTTCTGTATCCCACGACTGACTATTTTGGATTAATGCCAAAAATTCAAAAAAAGTGTCAAGTAAAGTGCACTTCCGGCTCACTTGATCTCAATAGAAGTAGGACATGAACAATTATGCGGCACAGTAGTCCAAAATATTGAATTCTAACATTCTACGCCCAGTAGCTTTGGATTTATACGAAAAATTCAAAAAAAGTTTCGAGTAAAGTGCACTTTCTGTACAGCCGATCGCAATTATAATGCGAGGTGCATAACTAGATGTAAAAGAAGTGTCTAATATGAAATTTCAATATTTTAGTACTAATTGTTTTGAATTTAAGCGGAAAATTTGAAAAATCTGTTATATAAAGTGCATTTCAGGTTCAGCCGATTGATACATAAATATAACATTACCATTAAGATGCCACAGAAATCCAAAATTCTAAATTTCAGTATACTACGGCTGACCATTCAGGATTTATGCGAAAAAATCAAAAAAAGTTTCAAGTGAACTGCACTCCCGGTTCAGTCGATCTTAATGAAAATAGGATATGAACATCTATGTGGCACAATCATCCTAATTACTAACATCTAACATTCTACGCTCAGTAGTTTTGGATTTATACGGAAAATTCAAAGAAAGTTTTGAGAAAGGTGCACTTTCGGTACAGCCGATCGTAATCATAATGCGAGGTGCACAACTAAATGTTACAGAAGTGCTCAATACGAAACTTCAATATTTTGCGACTGATTTTTTTGAATTTAAGCAGAATATTCGAAAAATCTGTTGTATAAAGTGCACTTCCGGTTCAAACGATTGGTACAAAAATGTCACAGCAATTTCAAATACTGAATTTCAGTATCCTACGTCTAACAATTTTGGGTTTATGCAGGAAATTCGAATAAAGTTTCAAGTAAAGTGCACTCCCGGTTCAGACGATTGCAATCATAATGCGAGGTGCACAACTAGACCTTAAACCAGTCTTAAATACACAGTTTCGAGATTTGCGTACATATATACGAACTGACATAAAGCCGAAAATAATCAAAATGGATTCATGGATGCTCAAAACGGATATTTCCATTAAAATTTAGAAATGTGAATTTTTTCGGTCTCACAATACCTAATTGTACATTGTACAAGTAAGAAGCAAATATTGTAACTGTAATTTCAATTTATTTTTAATATTATAACATATCAAGAAATTTTTCATGGCTTCGTTAGATACTCATAAATTATTAACAACAAATTCCAGTCCGAAGCAGTTGCTTCACGATAAATATTTCGTGTAAACTGTCTTGTCTCTCCCCTGTTTACCATCCAAAGAAATCTAATTTTCCGGATTAAATTGAAATGTCCATAATGCAAAAATAACAGTCGTTACAAGCAAACAATTTTCGAGTTTCCTCTAGCTCAGCTCTTCTAGTTGTTTTGGACTTGTTGGATGTTGGTATCATTATGTTGTTCACTTGTCTTCCAAACTAGGACCGGGACAAATTGAAATTATAGCTGATGTTTCCCGAAAAGGGTGTCTCAATACATGCCAACGTTAGAAATGTGTAGATACTTGGCAATAAGTCCAGGAATTCGTCCAAATTGCAATTCATTAAAATAATAATTTTGAATCAGTTTAATAAATAATAAGAATATCTTCTATAAGTTTTATGAATTCCACTTTAGTGTCCCACATTTTGTTTGACTCTGTTCCTTATAAAAATGCCACTCGGGCCTGTTTCTTATTTCTGTTCCATGTTTCAAGGCACACTGCGTCCAGGGAGATAAGTAAGCGTTTCGTGGAAGTGTTGCTCTGGTGATAAGCATATCTTTTATATGAAAAACAAAGTTGCGAGCAGTAGGTGACGGCTGATAATAATGTTAGTGAAGTTATCTTCGGATGTCCTTTGTGTATTGTCTGTTATAAATCGCTTTTTGATGTATGATCGCACCGTAAGCGAGGAGAAACAGAGAATGTGACAACGCGAAAATTATGAGCAATTTTTGAGTTTTAAAAGTCATGTCATGTTTTTATCTAAAATATGAACACCTCCAATGCATTAGAGAAATAAATTTGATTGTATTTACTCCGCGGTAACCTGAGGTTAAAATGTCGAAACGCACATCTAAACATAATTATACATTACAAAAAAATCAATAACCCAATGCTGAGCCACGACGTATAATTTGAAAGTCATTAGTGTTTCCTGTTAGCACCGCGAGATGGATCTGCTCCGTGGTTCAAGGTCATTGTACAAGGAGTTGAAGTTGCTAAGGACCGTTCTGCAGCTACTTTCACTTTAAACCGTTAACTATACCTACAAGATTAAAAAAACTAAAAAATATTTTATTTTGAATAAAAATTAAATGACAGTTTTAACGTTCCAATCAAAAACGTCGATTGCATTGGGATGAAGAGCAATTCATTACTGCACGCATTTTTAATCAAAACTACACGTCACTTGTCAACTAAATTGAACAGTCCTCATTTTTTTATTCCCTCGTGTGAATAGCGAACATATTTCATTTAACAGTTTATCAACCGGGAATTCGATGACCAACAAATGTCCTTAAATTTGTCACCAGTATGTTTGTATGTTATTTTCCTTCAAAGAAAATATTTGGTTCGCAACACCGCGTTCTAAATCTTCAGTGTCAAACTGTCGCCTTGTGGATGAAATTTCAGACAAAGTAAACTCTGAATGTTTAGCTTTGTTTCGTTCGTTCTATTTGTATTGAGGAATTCCATACCGGAACGGTATTCTAGGATTCTATTTACAAATATTGAAGTGAAACTTCTTGTGATGCTCCTAGAGATGATTTCAGCAAGCGACACGCTTCATGCCTCACCTAACAGCAAGCAATATTAAAAAATTGAGGGGAAAGTCATAGGCGAATTATTTAAAATGAGTTCCAGAATATTTAAAAACTGCCAAAAATACTTGAAAATGTTTCAAAATGTTCTAAAAGGTTCCAGGATGTTTCAAAACCCTCCAGGATGGTTCAAAACATTCCAGAATGTGTCAGGATATTCCATAATATCTCAAAACGTTTTAGAATACTTTAAAACTTTTCCTGGTGCCTTAAAACATTCCAGAATGTGTCAGGATGCCTTTATGCGTTCCAGAATATGTCAGAATGTTCTAAACTGTTCCAAAAAATTCTGGGATGTTTCAAAACTTTCTAGGATGCTTCAGAATGTTGCAGAATGTATCAAGACGTTCTAAAATGTACTAAATCGTTTTAGAATGCTTCTAAATCTTTCCAGAATATTTTGGAATGTTTCAAAATGTTCCAGGATGTTTGAGGGCCTCTCATGGTGCTTCAAAAAGTTCCACAATGTATTAGAAGGTTCAAAACGTTCTGAAATGTTTGGAAACTTTCCAGACTACTTCAAAAAGATTCAGAACCTATCAGAAAGTTCCAAAAAATCTTAATACATTCTAGGATGTTTCAAAACTTTTCAGAATGCTTTAAGACGTTCCATAATATGTCGAAACATTCTGGGATGTTCCAAAATCTTATAAATTTTGTCAGGACGTTCCCAGATATCCTAAAATGTTTCAGAATGCTTGGAAAACTTTTCAGGATGCTTCAAAGCATTGTAAAATGTATCAGGATGTTTCAGAATGTTTCAGAATATTTTAATACGTTCCAGAATGTGTGAGGACGTACCAAAATGTCCTAAAAAACTTTTCAGAATGCTTCAATATATTCTAGAATATGTCAATACATTCCAAAATGTCCTAAAATGTTCTAGGATGTTCCAAAACTTATCAGATCATTTCAAAACCTTCTAGAATTTGTTATAAAGCTCCAAAATGTCCTAAAATGTTGAAAAATAATTCAAAGCCTTCCAGAATGTTTCTAAATGTATCAGGACGTTCCAAAATATTCCAAAAGCGTTCCGGGATGTTTAAAGTCCTTACAGGATGTTTCAAAACATCGCAAAATGTCCTTAAACATTTTTAGAATATGTCAAGATGTTTTAATACGTTCCAGATTGTATTAGGATGCTCTAAAATGTCTCAAAAGTTCCGAGATGCTGCAAAACCTTCCAGGATGCTTCAAGACATTCTAGATAATGTCAATACGTTCCAAAATTCTCTTGAATTTGTCAGGTCGTTTCAAAATGTCCTAAAACGTTCCAGAATATTGCAAAACCTCCCAAATTGCTTGAAAATATTTCAAAATGTTCCAAAAAGTTCCAGGAAGTTTCAAAACTTTTCAGGATGGTTCAAAACATTCAAAACGTTTTAGAATACTTCTATTTGATGCCTTAAAACATTTCAGAATGTGTCAGGATGCCTTTATGCGTTCCAGAACATGTCAGAACGTTCTAAATTGTTCCAAAAAGTTCTAGGATGTTTCAAAACATTTTAGGATGCTTCAAAATGTTGCAAAATGTATCAAGACGTTCTAAAATGTACTACATCATTTCAGAATGCTTTCAAATCTCTCCAGAATATTTTAAAATGCTTCAAAATGTTCCAGGATGTTTGAAAGCCTCTCATGGTGCTTCAAAACGTTCCACAGTGTATTAGGAGGTCCTAAAACGTTCTGAAATATTTGGAAACTTTCCAGACTATTTCAAAAAGATCCAAAATGTATCTGAATGTTCTAAAAAATCTTAATATATTCTAGGATGTTTCAAAACTTTTCATAATGCTTTGAAACGTTCCAGAATATGTCAGTACGTTCTAAAATGTCCCGAAACATTTTGAGATGTTTCATAATGTTATAAAATTTGTCAGGATGTTCCCAAATATCCTAAAATGTTCTGTGATGTTTAGAAAATTTTTCAGGATGTTTCAAAACATTGTAGAACGTATCAGGATGTTCCAAAACGTTCCAGAATGTTTTAATACGTTCCAGAATGTTTGAGGACGTACCAAAAAGTCCCAAAAGCTCCGAGATGTTTGAAAACTTTTCAGGATGCTTCAAGGATATTCTAGAATATGTCAGTATATTCTAAAATGCTCTAAAACTTTCTGGGATGTTTCAAAATGTCCTAAAATGTTTTGAAATATTTCAAAGCCTTCCAGAATGTTTTAAAATGTTCCAAAATGTATCAGGATGTCCCAAAATTTCCCAAAACGTTCTGGATCCTCACAGGATGCTTCGAAACATTGCAAAATGTGTTAAAATGTCCTTAAATAGTTTTGGAATATGTCAAGATATTTTAATACATTCCAGATTGTATCAGGATGTTGTAAAATGTCTCAAAAAGTTCTGAGATGTTGCAAAACCTTCCAGGATACTTTAAGACATTTCAGGTAATGTCAATACGTTCCAAAATGTTCTAAAACGTTTTGGGATGTTTCAAAACTTCCAGAATATATCAGGATGTAGCAGAATGTCCCAAAAAACCCGGGATGTTTAAAAACCTTCCAGGGTGCTTCAAGTTATTCTACAATACATCAGTACATTCCAAAATGTCCTCAAATGTTCTGGGATGTTTCAAAACTTATCAGGACATTTCAAAACCTTCTAGAATTTGTTGGAACGTTCCAGAATGTCCTTGAATGTTGTGGAATATTTCAAATCCTTCCAGAATGTATCAGGATGTTCTAAAGTATTCTAAAACGTTCCGGAATGCTTAAAAACCTTCCAAACATTTAAAAATGTCCTTAAACATTTTTAGAATATGTCAAGATGTCTTATACGTTTCAGATTGTGTCAATACGTTCTAAAATGTGCCAAAACGTTCTGGAATGCTTCAAGATCTCCTTCGATATTTCAAAACTTCCTACAATTTTTTAGGTTGTTCCTAAATTTTCTAAAACGTTCTGGGATGTTTAAAACTGTCCAAAATGCTCTAAAATGTCCCAAATGATTCCGGAATGTTTTTAAATGTTCCAAAATGTATCAGGACGTTCCAAAATATCCCATAACGTTCCGGGATGTTCAAAGTCTTTACAATATGTTTCAAGACATTAAAAAATATGTCAGTACGTTTTAAAATGTCCTTAAACAGTTTTGGAATATGTCAACATGTTTTAATACATTTTAGATTATGTCAGGATGTTCTAAAATGTCTCAAAATGTCCCGAGATGTTGCAAAACCTTACAGGACGCTTTAAGACATTCCAGGTAATGTCAATACGTTCCAAAATGTCCTAAAACTTTCTGGGATGTTTCAAAACCTTCTAAGATATTTCAATGCTCTCTAGAATTGGTCAGGTCGTTCCAAAATGTCCAAAAACGTTCCAGAATATTTTAAGACTTCCCAAAATGCTTGAAAATGTTTCAAAATGTACCAAAGGGTTCCAGAATGTTTCAAAACCTTCCAGGATGGTTCAAAATATTTTAGAATATGTCAGTACATTCCAAAATGTCCTAAAATGTTCTAGAATGTTTCAAAACTTGTCAGGTCTTTTTAAAACCTTCTAGAATTAGTTAGAAAGCTCCAAAATGTCCTCAAATGTTGTGGAATATTTCGAAGCCTTCCAAAATATTTTAAAATGTTCCAAAATGTATAAGAACCTTCCAGAATATCCCAAAACGTTCCAAAAGTCCTTACAGGATGCTTCAAAACATTGCAAAATGTGTCAGAACGTTTTAAAATGTCCTTAAACATATCAAGATGTTTGAATACATTTCAGATTGTGTCAGGATGTTCTTAAATGTCTCAAAGAGTTCCGAGATGTTGCAAAACCTTTCAGGATGCTTTAAGTCATTCCAGGTAATGCCAATACGTTCCAAAATGTCCTAAAACTATCTTGGATGTTTCAAAACCTTCTAGGATATTTCAAAACTCTCTAGAATTTGTCAGGTCGTTCCAAAATGTTCTAAAACGTTTTAGAATATTTTAAAACTTCCCAAAATGCTTGAAAATGTTCCAAAATGTATTAGGACGTTCCAAAATATTCCAAAACATTCCAATAGTTCTTACAGGATGCTTCAAATCATTGCAAAATGTGTCAGAATGTTTTAAAATGTCCTAAAACATGTCAAGATGTTTTAATACATTCCAGATTGTGTCAAAATGTTTTAAAATGTCTCAAAAAGTTCCGAGATGTTGCAAAACCTTCCAGAATGCTTTGAGACATTCCAGGTAATGTCAATACGTTCCAAAATGTCCTAAAACTTTCTGAGATGTTTCAGAACCTTCTAGGATATTTCAAAACTCTCTAGAATTTATCAGGTCGTTCCAAAATGTCCTTAAACGTTCCAGAATATTTTAAAACTTCCCAAAATGCTTGAAAATATTTCAAAATGTTCCAAAAGGTTTCAGGATGTTTAAAAATCCTTTAGGATGGCTCAAAACATTCTAGAATATGTCAGTATATTCTGAAATGTCCTAAAATGCTCTGGAATTTTTAAAAATTTCTCAGGTCATTTCAAAAAACTTCTAGAATTGATTAGAAACCTCCAAGATGTCCTAAAATATTGTGGAATATTTCGAAGCCTTCCAAAATATTTTAAAATGTTCCAAAATGTATCAGGACGTTCCAAAATATCCCAAAACGTTCCAACAGATCTTACAGAATGCTTCAAAACATTGCAAAATGTATCAGAACGTTATAAAATGTTCTTAAATATGCCAAGATGTTTAAATACATTCCAAATTGTGACAGGATGTTCTAAAATGTCTCAAAAAGTTCCGATATGTTGCAAAACCTTCCAGGATGCTTCAAGACATTCCATGTAATGTCAATACGTTCCAAAATGTCCTAAAATGTTCTGGTATGTTTCAAAACATCCTAGGATATTTCAAAACCTTCTAAAATTTGTCAGGTCGTTCCAAAATGTCTCAAAACGTTCCAGAATATTTCAAAACTTCCCAAAATGCTTGAAAATGTTTCAAAATGTTCCAAAAGGTTCCAGGATATTTCAAAACCTTTCAGGATGGTTCAAAACACTCCAGAATGTGTCAAGACGTTCAAAAATATCCCAAAATTTTTTAGAATGTTCAAAAACGTTCCAGAAAGTGTCAGGACGGTCCAATAGGTCTTGAAAAATTATCAGAAAACGTTCTGGAATGTTTCAAATGTTTTGGGATGTTTCAAAATGTCCTAAAATGTGTTGAAATATTTCAAATCCGTCCAGAATGTTTTAAAATGTTCCTAAATGTATCAGGACGCTCCAAAATATTCCAAAACGTTCCGAAATGTTTAAAGTCCCTACAGGATGCTTCGAAACATTGCAAAATGTGTCAGAACGTTTTAAAATGTCCTTTGACACTTGTAGAATATGTCAAGATGTTTTAATGCGTTCCAGATTGTGTCAGGATGTTCTAAAATGTATGAAAAAGTTCCGAGAGGTTGCAAAACCTTCTAGGATGCTTTAAGACATTCTGGGATGTTTCAAAACCTTCTAGGATATTTCGAAACTCTCTAGAATTGGTCAAGTCGTTCCAAAATATCCTAAAACGTTTCAGAATATTTAAAAACTGCCCAAAATGCTTTAAATGTTTCAAAATGTCCCAAAAGTTTCCAGGATGTTCAAAAACCTTTCAGGAAGGTTCAAAACATTTCAAAATGTGTCAGGACGTTCCAAAATATCCCAAAATTTTTTGGAATCTTTAAAAACGTTCCAGAAAATGCCTGAAAACGTTCTGGAATGTTTCAAAATGCTTGGGGATGTTTCAAAACAACAATACAATAATTATCCTGATCAGGATCATCAGGATTAACGATTCGCTTGCAACTTGAAAATGAAAAACAAATTATAGTTTGAAGAACTGAAAATCACGAACCGAAAAGATAAAAATTATTTTTAAAATAGAAAAAGTAATTAACGAAATGTTGACTGTGACTGACGTAACCAACTGATATGTGTCAGGACGTGGTGACGTCTAAGAACTGATTTTTTATTCCCAGTTATATCTATACAAATGGTTTTATCTATGTGAAAATTATTTTGACTCAACAGAAGTTTGAAACGAAGCTAAAATAATCTTTAATTAATCTTCTTTGGTTCAGTGCATCACAACATCGATTTTACCTCCCACAACTTTGATTTTAAGATCAGTTGTTATTTGACTGCATCTTTCTGCGCATCTGGTATTTTAAATATCCAAAGTGTTATCGTTTTTGTATCACCAATCAAAAGCATTCCTATTACTTGGTATTCCGAATACACTATTTCGCTTTTATATTTGTTTAGTAGGAATTTCTAAAAGAGTGCATTAGCTTTCAAGCTAAAAGAGATATCTAATCATAGTTTGTAACATTTATTTATAATTGAATAATAAATTTGTGCTCAGTGACTTCAAAAATGTTGAAATAGACTGTTGGAATGTTGGAGCTATGACTCATCCTGTTTATTGGAAATATTGAGCTTCATAATTCTTCTGAAATTTATTTTTTGTTAAACTCCTTCTATAACTTAGAATCAAAGATTGAATCTTTGCAATGGTATGCACAGCATTTTCTTGTGAAAACCAGGTCACAGTAAGCCATGAGAACAAACAGCGATCTTGAGCAAAAACAAATGAACAACAAAGCGAACCGTGTTCGTCCACCTACACCCACATGACCAGTCCAGTGGCGTAGGTGGACGCAATTACCAGCCCCAGGGGCACATGGGTGGATGATTTATGCTTCAATTTCTACGCCGCCAGTCAATCAAAATTAAATTTCACAATACATTTTTATTGATAGTAATTAGTATTTTTCAACACTTAGTATGTAATGTAATGTGGCCACTTGGGTTTTTTCCTGATCCTGTCTACTTATTCCTGTACTTGTGTTAAGGAACTGAAGGGCTCTGTACAGCTCAATGTAGTCAAGAGAGTTGAGTACTTTAATCTGAAAGTAGCTAGCTAATGACATTCTTATAATTAGTGAGTGGCTAATTAACGATGTTGCAATTAACATTCATGAGTCAGTGCAGTGCAAGGGTTGTTCGCGAATACAAGAGCACTCAAAAGGAAAGAGGGATGCAAGAGATAAAGGGAACGCGAAATTTTGCGAGATTTCTGAATGCAGAATTATAAGATGATACTTTTTACTTGTTAATGTTAGTACCACAATAAAGTACTCTCACTAAGGGTCAAAAGGGTCATCTTGTTTGTATAAATAAATTTAATTCTATGTACAATAACAATAAAAGTGAAAGTAGTAATTACGAATTACATGAACTCAAAATTAAATTACAAATGTACAACGAGGAAGATTTTTCATAAAAATGTCGACTCACGATCATCGTAAACGTCAATAGATTTGTGTTTGGATTTAAATAATGAATTTAATTGCGGAATGTTATTTCATTATACATAATTTATTGCTCATTTCAAACATAAATATGTTGGAGCGAAAATCGGGCAACTATAAGTTGATTCGATTCATTTACACTTTTTAAGACATTAAAATGACTCATTTAAAATATTTTGAGTCATAAATCCAAGGCGTGCGCTGTGTACCAAACCAATCGCTACATAAACATTCAAACAAAAGATAAAATTGTTTAATTCTTCCATTATTATTCATTTATAACCGCAAAACCTTCAATTATTTCCCTTTTCACAGTCGCCAACCTTAAAAGTCAAAATATTTACTTGTTCAAGAATCTGTGTAACAAATCGTTTCTCTCTGGTAAACTCGAATCAGCTTTGGTTGAAATGTAACCATAGAAACCAGTCTTTGAAGCTGTGACACCGACATCAAGTAGGCATAGCGAATTTTGAATTTTATTCGATGTTGAAGTACACAATCAGGAAGTGATTGAAAATCAACTTTGATGAAAAAACGATGTGTGAAAGTGTTCTACCGCAACCAAAAGAGGCCATTCCGTCAGTTATCTCCATGAAATTGTTTAAAAAATAATAAGTCGTTAACATCCATCAAATTCTTCATCACATAAACTGAAAAAAAGTTCCTCATGATCATTATTATACGATTACTTATTAACAAATCATTACTCATTAATAATGAAAAATTAGTCCGCGCCGCTCTTCATATAATTACTTATAATTATTAAACTGTTCGACTTATTATTCTGATTTTCAATTGGCCTTTAGACAGGTCACAGATTAAACAATAAATAAAAAATTGGATGATTCCTAAACGTATTGAAGTAAATGATGCAAAAATTAACTAAAATAATGTATACTTAAGTCCCTCCCTCTAATATTCTTATGAGAGCACATCATACATCAAACTATGAGGTACACACTGTTTTGATTGGTTGCCGGACGTTAAACACAGTAATTTATTCGAACTCTATGCTCTAAATCTGTCCAACGTAATTGTCATGATTTTTTTTTATACTTAATGTAGAAATCAGTAAAGAAAAGTGCCAGTTTACCAGTTAGCAACACTTTACTGATTAGCAACAAAAAATAACAAACAAAAAACGCACTATGATACGCGCCCAAATGACAGCTTCAACCTAATTAAGAAAAAATATGAGAAAACAAGTTTTCTCGATGTCACCGAAAATAAATATGAATTCGCTTCTTTAGCTGCATCCAGAATTCAACGAGAATCTTTAGCTTCCGACGTTTCTGACAAATTAATTTTTAATACTGTTTATTTTTTACTATGCTTTTTTTTGGCAATATTACTTTGCTCGTGTAAATTTCATTCACTCGCTCGTTGCTCTCGCTCGTGAATTGAAAAATTTACACTCGCTAGTAAACTCTCACTTTTCTCTACTTGTCAAACAATCTTATATTGATATATTCTTATTGAAAATCTATTTAATGAACTTCAAAAGGTCCTAAATTTCACTAAATCAATTTTTTGTAACCCGTACACCGAAAGTACTCTATTACTGAGCTGGCTTTTGCTTCGAAAATTCGCAATTCCAAACCATGGTAACAATTTTCATTAATTCTCTGTTGACTGGGAATTAATGAAATTGTAGATCATGGATCATAGATGCCGTTGGATTTTTTTTTATAAATTGGAAATTGATATTTGAAAGAAATTTGTATTATAAAATCTGTTCGTTATAGTATAAGCATTTATTGTGAACGGGATGACCTAGAAAATGTGAAAAATATCAATCAATAAAATGAATAATGTAAGTTATGTTTCATTGTATTAGTTTACTGTAATGTGATTGCATTTGCAAAAATCTGGTCGTCAAATCGATAAGATAGTTTCGATACATCCAAATTAATTTAAAAAGTTTAGTAATGGGGGTACTTCGGTGCACTTGTTACAAAAAGTATCGTATGCAACACGGCCACTGAACGACTGTCATTATTGTCACGGACAAATTTGGCTGCACAAAGCTACGCCTTGGGCTTTACCCTCGTCTACACCGAATGCAGCAAAATTTATCCTGCACAAAAATGACAGTCGTTCGGTCCTTGTAGCATAATATATTATTTGGGTTATTATATAACTAAGTAAAATCCATGCATAGACATCTTTCAACTTGAAAACTTAAATAATATTTGTATTAAATTATCATTATTTATCTCCTTATATTCCTAAACGTATTTATGTAAATAACCCAAAAATTAATAAGCAATGTATACTTAAGTCCCTCCCTCTAATATTCTTATGTGAGCACATCATACATCGAACTAAGAGGTACACACTTATTTGATTGGTTGTTGGATGTTAAACACAGCCACCCATTTGAAGTCATGCTCTAAATCCGTCTAACGTAATTTTCATGGATTTGCGATTTTATCTTAATGATTAAAGAAATACATTTCAATGCATTTATTATGTGAAAGACTTGAAATAAGTGAGCTTTTTGGATAATTTAGATGATTTTATATTAATATATTCTTATTATGAATCTATTTGAAAGATTTTAGAAAGTCCTGAAGCTCACTAAATCAATTATTGGACTATTATATAACTAAGTATAGACCTTTCTCTTATAGAAACACATCTTTCCACTTCGAAACTTCAATAATATTTGTGATTTATCACCTTAGATTCCTAAACATATTAACTGGAAAAAAAATTCCCCCAGCCCCAATGCATATGTTGAGAATATGTGTATACTTAGGCCCCTCCCTCTAATATTCTTATGAGAGCACATCATACATCTATCTATGAGGTACACACTAATTTAATTGGTTGCCGGACGTTAAACACAGCAACTTATCTGAACCCTATGCTCTAAATCAGTCTAACGTAATTTTCTTGAATTTGCGACTTTATTTTAATGATATATGAGCTAAAGTGATTGAAGAAATACATTTTAATGCATTTATTATGTAAAAATCTTGAAATAAAAGTTAAATCTAGTTGATAATATGAATTAAAATTAACTGAAATTTTTTTCCAGTCCTAATGAACAATGTATACTCAAGCCCCTCCCTCCAATATTCTTATAAGAGCACATCATACATCAAACCATGAGGTTCACACTGATATGATTGGTTGCCGGACGTTAAACACAGCAACTTATTTGAAATTCATTCCCCAAATCTGTCTAACGTAATTTTCATGATTTTCCGACTTTATTTTGATGAAATATGACTTGAAGTGATTAAAAAGATACATTTCAATGCATTTAGTATGTTATTATGAATTCTCGACTTTATTTCAATGAAATATGAACTGAAGTGATCGAAAAAATATATTTCAGTGCATGTATTATGTGAGAGACTTGAAAAAAGAAATAAATCAAATTGATAATATGAATTTGGATGCAATATTTATGGAATACATCCAATAGTGTATAATTATATTTAATCTTAATTGTAAAAATTATTAGTAATTCTTAAAAAAGCTTTTTGGATAATTTAGATGATTTTATAATGATATATTCTTATGATTAATCTATTTGACGGACTTCGGAAGGTCCTAAAGCTCACTAAATCAATTATTGGGCTATTATATTGTAAATTGCAAAAGTTTCTTAATTCGCAAACATAAAATAAGCCCTAAATTGATCTCTGTTGTCTGGGCGGGGCCTTTCGTACTGTTTGTTTAGTATTATTATTATTACTAATCTAGAATATTTCGAGAAATGGACATCTGTATATATATGAGAAAACGACCTGACTGACGAGCAATGAACAATAAAACAGTGAAATAGTGAGTGATCAGTGTAATAAATGAATAAATAGTTGAAAATAGATATCTGCGGCTTTGTTTAATAGTAGTTAGTGATAAATAAATTATATAGTGTTTGTTTAGTAATATTTCGAGGAATAAAACTTTTATTTCATTTTCAATTATTAAATAGTCCTAATAAACCATGTGCACTTAAGTCCCTCCCTCTAATATTTTTATGAGAGCACATCATACATCGGACTATGAGGTACACAATGATATGATTGGTTGCCGGACGTTAAACACAGCAACTTATTTGAATTCTATGCTTGAAATCTTTCTCCTGTAGTTTTCTTGAATTTGCGACTTTATTTTAATGAAATATGAACTGAAGTGATTGAATAAGTACATTTCAATGCATTCATTATGTTAAAGGCTTTAAATTTCTGTAACCGGAATTGAATTACAGTCACCGGAACAATTGTCAAGTATCTAGGCAACAATACATGAACTTCCTGATATAAATCAATCAAAAATTAAACCAAGGATAATGGGCTAACTGTAGGCCAACTAAATCAATCTAGATAGTCTATCTATTACTAATTTGTACTGACAGCAAGAAATCCGGTATCGGTTACTGAATCCGGCGTCTCCATCGGATAAGCTATTCCAATCGAATTACATGAAAATTAATTTCATTTGATAAGAAAGAATAAGTACTTGAGCTTTAATTTATCTACATTTTCACAAAATGTTTTGTATTGATTAGTTTAGCTTGTATCCTCCAGGTGGCTACAAGTTTTCTCTTAGCCGATTTAGAATTGACGTTCTTTCCAATTGTTTTCCCGTAGTGTATCGTGACTCCTAATTTATTTACGTTCAGTCTAGTTACAAAGCTATTTGTTGTACCAATAAGAAATCAATAAATCAATACTATCTTCAATTAATTAAACACATAATGGAAGTGTTATTATCGTATTATGGTCTAGAATGTAGAACATATAGGGCTTCACTCGACCCTAATAAATATCTAATTACAGTCATTAGTTTTATCCTTTATCCCACTTGTCATCGGGGTCATGCCTTCAAGGGTTAAAAATTACTTCAATTATGGAAAAATAAGCACACTTCAAGTAGTATATGGTTGAAGATTTTGACAACCACTGTTTTACAGCACACTTCGTTGATTTGGTAGTATTTCATAAGGAGAAAAAGAATACTAAATAAACAGTTCTTGAAAATACAGAGCCGCCCAGAAATAATATTGGGGGATCATTTTTACTGGAATAACATTGCACTACGCAGAGCAAATTGAGAATGAATTCGAGGGTTCTATTATTGGAATTGGAAAGATTTGGAGCTCTGCCAAATGTCAATCTTGATGAAAGATGAATTTAAATATATCATTGAATCTACCGCTTTGAGCAAGCCGCGCAGCGCTAATGTAGAATCATGATATTATTTTCTAATGGAGAACCTAACTTTATTATCGATAATCTTGATGATTGTGTATCATCCTGTATGTATAAATATAAGGTTGAAGGTGGACAATGAAAAACGAACGTGTCGAACGAAATTATGGCCGTTAATTTAATGGGATGTGGAACTGTAATGTGTGGGGTAGCATTAAATATATCTTTTGATGTTGATGGGCTTCCTAGGTGAAATATAAACAGGTGCGTGTTGTAAATTGTCTTCTAGACGTGCTTGTCATTATTATCTAACTGAAACAAATCATATTTTCTTAAGTTACAGCATTTGCTGAAGCGTTTACACCTGGCATGTCTTCATGTTATGAAAGGACTATTAAATTTACGAGAGTACTGAGAATTTACATACAGGCTATTTCAATTAGTTAAATAGTTGTTTTTTAGCGGACCGTAAATGATGGCAAATGTTTCCACTTTTTTTATTTTTTTATCGTAGAAAATTCGTTTCAAATCCGCTGAAATAATTTAGTATTACTTTCGTTTATTTTCATTTTTAATTCGTGTACCGTACTTTGAAGGAATTAATTTGAGTATAATTGCCGAAATATCAAATCCTGTTTAATGGGTCTTAGTTATAAATAATTACTAAGGACAGCTATTGAATTCTGTCAACGAATAAATCAGAATATTTCAGATGTGATAATTTGTATTTCAAAAGGATTCTTCTGTTTTTGATGCAAATAACATGCTTTAATTTACATCTTAGAAATTATTTAAAATGTTTGCATTAAATTTTTTTTTTATAGAATTTAAATAAATGTGTTACGCATGTCATTCCCTTATTTCGACCCTCTATAATTCGAATCTACAATCTAAATTTGAATAGGAGCTCTAGTTCTTGCCTAATTCGCCCTTTTCTTATAGGGTTTTTAACTCAAACTCATGTTATATTTATTAATTTATTTAACTCTCTAATTGGAAATTTTAAGGGATGAAGAACATATTTTCATACAGATTAAGGTCCATACAAACAGAATATGAAAAAATAAATCCAAATTTCTCCATTGTTTTTAAGATATGCGGCCTTTAATATTTTGAAGGGGTGTTTCACCCTCTAAGTATTTTTTCAAAACTCTTCTTACTCAATTTATTGAAGTATAGATCCTTATAGAGGTTTTATACCAAATTTGAAAAAAATCAGAGAGACAGGTCCTTTTTTGCTTAAAAAAATCTCAAGGCTTCAGTCCACCCTCTTGAAATGGATAATAAAATTTTAATAAATGTGCTACGCATATCATCCCCTTATCTCGATCCTCTAGAATCCAAATCTATAATCTAAATTCAAATTTGAGCTTTAGTTCTTGCCTAATTCGCCCTTTTCATATGACGTTTTTAAGCCAATCTCATATTATATTTATTAATTTATTTAACCCTCTAATTGGAAGTTTTAAGGGATGAAAACTATATTTTCATATAGATTAAGGACCATACAAACAGAATATGAAGAAATAAACTCAAATTTCCCAATAGTTTTTAAGATATGCGTCCTTTAATAATTTGAAGGGGTGTTTCACCCCCTAAGTATTTTTGAAAAATTCATTCGACTCAATTTATCAAAGACTAGATCCTTATAGAGGCTGTATACCAAATTTTAAAGAAATCTGAGAGACAAGCCTTTTTTTACTTGAAGAAAACTCTAATGCTATAGTTCACCCTTTTAAAATAAATAATAAAGATTCAAAAAAATGTGTTACGCATGTCATCCCCTTATTTTGACCCTCTAGAATCCGAATCTACTATCTAAATTCAAATAGGGGCTCTAGTTCTTGCTTAATTCCCCCTTTTCATATAGCGTTTTTAAACCAATCTCATATTATATTTATTAATCTATTTAACCCTTAAATTGGAAGTCTTAGGGGATGTAAAATATATTTTCATATAGATTTAGGTTCATACAAACAGAATATCAAGAAATAAATCCAAATTTCCCAATAGTTTTTAAGATATGCTTCCTTTAATAATTAGAAGGGGTGTTTCACCCACTAAGTATTTTTAAAAAATTCATATTACTCAATTTTTCAAAGAATAGATTCTTATAGAGACTGTTCACCAAATATGAAAGAAATCAGAAATACAAGCCCTTTTTCGCTTAAAAAAACTCACAGGCTTAAGTCCACCCTTTTGAAATAAATAATAAAAATTTAAAAAAATATATTACGCATGTCATCCCCTTAATTTGAACCTCTAGAATCCGAATCTACAATCTAAATTCAAATACGAGCTCTAGTTCTTGCATAATTCGCCCTTTTCTTATAACGTTTCTAAGTCAACCACATGTTATATCTATTAACTTATTTAACCCTCTAATTGGAAATTTGAAGGGATAAAAATATATTTTCATATAGATTAAGGTTCATACAAACAGAATATGAAGAGATAAATCGAAATTCCCCGATAGTTTTTAAGATATGCGTCCTTTAATAATTTGAAGGGATGTTTCACCCCTAAGCATTTTTTAAAAATTCATTCGACCATATTTATCAAATAATAGATCCTATTAGAGGTTGTATACTAAATTTGAAAGAAATCAGAGAGACAAGCCCTCTTTTGCTTGAAAAAACCCCAAGGCTACAGTCTACCCTCTTAAAATTGATAATAAAAATTTGAAAGAATATGCTACGCATATCATCCCCTTAATTCGACCCTCTAGGATTCGAATCTATTATCCAAATTCAAATAGGAGCTTTTGTTCTTGCCTAATTTGCCCTCTTCTTATAGCGTTTTTAAGTCAATATCTTATTATATTAATTAATTTATTTAACCCTCTAATTGGAAGTTTTAAGGAATGAAAAATATATTTTCATATAGATTAAGATCCATGCAAACAGAATATGAAGAGATAAATTCAAATTTTTCAATAGTTTTTGAGATATGCGTCCTTTAATCATTTGAAGGGGTGTTTCACCCCCTATATATCCATTAAAAATTCATTTGACTCAATTTATCAAAGAATAGGTCCATATAGAAACTGTATACCAAATTTAAAAGAAATCAGAGAGTACAAGTCATTTTTCGCTTAAAAAAACCCCAAGGCTACAGTCCACCCTTTTAAAATGAATAATAAAAATTTAAAAAAATGTGTTACGTATGTCATTTTTCTGATTTGAATCTCTAAAATTCGAATCCACAATCCAAATTCAAATAGGGACTCTAGTTCTTGCATAATTCGCCCTTTTCATATGACGTTTTTGAGCTGATCTCATATTATGTTTATTAATTTATTTAACCCTTTAATTGGAAGTTTTAGGGGGTGAAAAATATATTTTCATTTAGGTAACAGTTCACACAAACAGAATATGAAGATATAAACTCAAATTTTCCGATAGTTGTTAAGATATGCGTCCTTAAATAATTTGAAGGGGTGTTTCACCCTCGAATAATTATTTAAGAATTCATTTGACTCAATTTATCAAAGAACATATCCTTATAGAGGCTGTATACCAAATTTGAAAGAAATCAGAGAGACAAGCCCTTTTTCACCTAAAAAAACCGCAAGGCTATATATAGTCCACCCTTTTAAAATAAATAATAAAAATTTTAAAGAATGTGTTACGCATGACATCCCCTTACTTCGACCCTCTAGAATCAGAATCTACAATCTAAATTCAAATACGAGCTCTAGTTCTTGCATAATTCGCCCTTTTCTTATGTCGTTTTTAAGTCAATCTCATATTATATTTCTAAATTTATTTAACCCTCCAATTGGAAATTTTAAGGGATGAAACATATCTTTTCATATAGATTAAGGTCCATACAAACAGAATATAAAGAGATAAATTCAAATTTCCCGATAGTTTTGAATATATGCGTCCTTAAATAATTGGAAAGGGTGTTTCACCCTCTAAGTATTTTTTTAAAACTCTTCCGACTCTATTTATTAAAGTATAGATTCTTTAGAGGCTGTATTCCAAATTTGGAAGAAATCAGAGAGACAAGCCCTTTTTCACCTGAAAAAAACCGCAAGGCTTTAGTCCATCCTTTTAAACTAAATAATAAAAATTTTAAAGAATGTGTTACGCATGTCATTCCCTTAATTTGAACCTCTATAATCCGAATCTACAATCTAAATTCAAATAGGGTCTATAGTTTTTGCCTAATTCGCCCTTTTCAAACGGCGTTTTCAAGTCAATGTCATTTTATATTTATTAATTTATTTAACCCTTTAATTGGAAGTTTTAGGGGATGAAAAATATATTTTCATATATATTAAGGTCCATACAAATAGAATATGAAGAGATAAATCCAAATTTCCTGATAGTTTTTAAGATATGCTTCCTTTAATAATTCAAAAAGTTGTTTTATCCCCTAAGTATTTAAAAAAAATGCATTTGACTCAATTTATCAATTAGCCTAACGAGTATTTCAGATATTCAAAAAAAAATTAATTTACATGTGTCTAATATACTTTTTTTTATGTTTCAGGTGAGTATTTATTCTTTTCCACCCTCTTCAAGTAGTAAGTAGCACTATTATTAATTTGTCCGCCTGTTGACAGCCACTGCTCCCATCCTCCCTTATGCAGGTACATACTTCCTGTGTCTTGGGACTTTCCACACCCACATCACACAAACACAAGCACAAATAGCTCCACCGCCCTCAGACTCCTACAAATGCTTCCACACGTGCCTTTGCTAAAATCATAGCATGCGTCGACGTTCTAAAGCACCTAAGGTCTAGCCCTTAACAACCGCTGCGTTAAGATGGTTAGGGACTTGGAAAAAAATGCTGAAAGGGATTCTACGGGATGCGAGGCTTCCTGTGAGATCAGTGTCAAAAGTATTAGAAATATGTTGGAAATGTGTCGAAATGAGAATTAGGAGAAGCTAAGTTTTTCAGCGTTTCTGAAAAAAAGTCGCTAATTCACGTTATTAAAGTTGATTATTTTGGCAGAATATGTAGACACTAATTGAATTGTTGGATTCACCAATAAATATGTAAAATATTTAATATAGTGCTTTAATAAAGATGGATATGACGTCGTTCTGAAAATTAATATCATTGAATTAATCATAAAACTGTTTTAACGTCATATCGCTTGGAATTAAATTTTAATTACACAAACTTCATTGTCTTTTTCATTAGAATAAAATGCATAAAATATTGAATTACTTCCTATTCTGTTCATAATACCCACAATATCCAAAAAAGTATTTCCTTGATAATATTTATGAGTTTTTTCTTCAAAAATGTTTAAAATAAAAATGTATCCCACTTCTGACACCAATTGTGACGAAGTTGACTTGTTCGTTCAACTTTAGTGGTGAAAAAGATTGTGTTTTGAGGTAACCGTCTTGAAAAAAAATATTCCGAAAAGTATCTTATTTATTTATCTATTTATATATCATTTTTTCTCGTTAGTACAAAACTTCACGGTCGATAATATTACTTTTTTGACAGATGAGTACAAGGAAAGGTGCTAGCAGCTGTTAAGTAGGTTTTGACAGATGTGTAAAAAATGGTAACACTTCATAATCTTCAAAAGATTTCTATTTTTGTAACCGAACGAAACTGTCTGCAAAAGCCGACTAAAAAGTATTTTTCATCAACAGAAATTTATTTTTATTAAATAAAGATTCAAATAATAATTCTTTTGATTATTTATGCACAAGGAGTCATCTTAATAATAATGTAGTCTTTTCTCGTGATCTTAAAACTTGTTATTCACAACAAATTCTCTTTCATGTGCCCGGCGAAGAGGGACAGACGTAATTTACTTTAAAAATATGTTCGGCCTTTTTGCATCATAAATTAATATTTAATTTCCATTCAAAATTCACAAGACATATGTAAGCAACCCTCTATTAAATATTTCATGGAATATTGTCTAAATTTAGCAAGGCCGGCCCTGCTTGTATTTTCCATCTCTTTTCTTTATACGTGGAAATGTTTAATACATCACCTACAGTCATCATATGACCTATGTCCATTCCTTCCTCTTCCCCCGTAAACAGCCTCCGGCCAACCAAGTTGTTAAATAATTCCGGATGTTCTACACCCGGAAAAAGTCTGGATTATTCAAAGAAACGCCCGAAATGTATGTTTTTTAAATTGTAATAACTCATATGCTTGGAAATTTACGTGAATGATATATGAGGCTAATCTTTTTATCTCAAAAGTAAGGCGAAATTTAAATTTACGACTAAGAATGGAATTGTATTTTTATCTACCTCACGAAGGGTGGAATTCACGGATGTCTGCAATTTTTAACGAAATAGGAAATGCATTTGTAATTTCTCATTTGACAATAAGTCAATTCGTACTTTTAAATATAAATGAACATTCAATTAAACGTTGAATTGGACAATGTAGCGCTCACATATTAAAATTCAAGCATATCAAATGAATCTGCCGAAACTTCACGACTGTAGTACTAACAAATGTTACCAGCGCCATCTCTTATTACAAAAGTATAACTTTCAAGCATTAGCGCCATCTTTGATACAAAAGCTTCTGCGCAGTGGCGTTTCTATATATAAATTTGACAGATGTTCAATAATTACAATTATAACTCATTTAGAACACTTAATTATGGCCTTAATGGTTATTCTAATATTTAGTTAACACTTTGTCAGTCAGTAAAGTGTATCATGTAAATTAGTTTATCTTCTTCCACTATTATTGTTTGTAGGTTATGATCACAGCGCGAGCACCAGAAATGTTTCATACAAATATTCTAGTGTAATAAGAAACAAAATTAATTTCCATTACTCGAACAGAAAATTCTACTTACTGACTACAATTAAGCGTGTGCTAAAACAGCAAAAAGCTTGAGAAGCATTTTGTGCCTTATCTCGTTTGGCGTGCGCTGGTCAGAAAAAATTAACTGCGTTGCCAAACGTTCTCAATGTTCTACATTTTTGCCAAATCTAAGTCTTAAGTATGCAATCTGTATACATTACACATTAAAATTTATTGTTTCCGTTTTGTAGTTCTTTAGTGATCCTTAAAGTAAAATAATTGATGATGAATAAAGTAGATATGTGTGTCATTTAAATTTCTAATATTTTTGTGCCAGCCAAATCAATAATAAACACAATAGTAAGGAATTTCTCCACTAATATAGAATGTATGACACATGAATTATTGAAGAAAGTTCGTGTGAAACTATTGTTCTATTGGGAGGATAATAAGGCTGTATATATTCGTGGCGTGAGTTTTGATTAATAAATAACTCAAATAATATATGTATGGAGCTTTGCAACAAATTATTCTCACTGTTTTATGTGATTTCAGAGTAGTTATTTATTGTATCAACTTATAAAATAATTACAAAAGCGGTTCTTAAATGAAAATATTCTGGCATTGTTCAATTACGTTTCGCTGCAATTTTTTACAGATTTTTCTTATTTGCTTCAAGAACTTAAACATTCTTATCGCTTTTCGTGCATCATTTCATTTGTAAGTACAGTCTGCTAAAATAGAATTCGTACCACTGTGAAGCATTTTCATCCTTATACCGATTTACCTAAAGTATAAACACTTGAATCGTACTCGTGAAATAAAATGAGACAAGTGCTCGTAATTTATTATTTGTAATTAACAAACGAAGATCACTAATCGATGTAATTGATGTTTGTGGTGGATATAATTACTTTGTGCTTTTGTTTTGCTTTGTTTAAGCTGTGTTATTCGGGTTGATTGTGCTTTTGGAATTATTAAAACTTGCTTAATACAATTACAAAAGCAAATTACTTATTCTAACAGAAACAATTGACAAACGTTTGCATATAATGTCCAAATATGAGTAATAATAATTCTAATTACACATTATGATTCCGAGCGAGCGAAGCAAGCTCGGTTAACTACAAGAAATTCCAGAATGTGTCAGGATGTTCCAATATATTTCAAAACGTTCTAGAATACTTCAAAACTTCCTAAATATTCTGGAATGTTTAGAAACGTTCTGAAATATTTGAAAACTTTCCAGGATATTTCGGAAAACTCCAAAATCTATCAGAATGTTCCAAATAATCTTAATACGTTCTAGAATGTTTCAAAACTTTTCAGAATGCTTCAAAACATTTTGGGATGTTCCAAAACCTTCCACGACATTCCAAAACCTTAAAAAATTTGTCAGGATATTCCGAAATATCCTAAAACGTTCCGGAATGTCTAGAAAACTTTCCAGGATGCTTCAAAACATTGCAGAATGTATCAGGACTCTCCAAAATGTCCTTAATCGTTTCAGGATGTTTCAAAACGTTCCAGAATGTGTCAGAATGTCCCAAAAAAATTCGGGATATTTGAAAACCTTCCAGGGTGCTTCAAATATTTTTGGATATTTCAATACATTTCAAAATGTCCTTAAATGATCTGGGATGTTTCAAAACTTCCCAGGACATTTAAAAACCTTCTAGAATATTTCAAAGCCTTCCAGGAGGTTTGAAAATGTATCAGGACCTTCTAAAATATTCCAAAATGTTCCGAGATGTTTACAAACTTTCCAGGATGCTTCAAAACATTGCAAAATGTCCTAAAACATTTTTAGAATATGTCAAGATGATTTGATACGTTTCAAATTGTATCAATACGTTCTTAAATGTGCCAAAACATTTTGGGATGTTTAAAACCTTTCATGACATTCCTAAACCTTATTGAATTTGTCAGGACATTCCAAAATATCCTAAAACGTTCCGGTATGTTTTAAAAACCTTCCAGAATGCTTCAAAATATTGCAGTATGTATCAAGACGCTCCCAAATGTCCTAAAACGTTTCAGGATCTTACAAAACGTTCCAGAATGTATCAGAATGTCTTAATACGTTCCAGATTATATCAGGATGTACCAAAATGCCCCAAAGAACTCCGGGATGTTTAAAAACCTTCTAGAATTTGTTAGAACGTCCCCGAACGTCCTTAAATGTTGCGAAATATTTCAAAGCCTTACAGAAAGTTTTGAAAATGTTTCCAGATGTATTAGAACATTCTAAAATATTCCAAAACGTTCCGGAATGCTTGAAAACCTTCCAGGATGCTTCAAAACATTGCAAAATGTCCTTAAACATTTTAGAATATGTCAAGATGTCTTAATACATTCCAGATTGTGTCAATATGTTCTAAAATGTCTTTAAACGTTCTGGAATGTTTCAAAACCTCCTTCGATGTTTTATAACTTACTAGAACTTTTTAAGTTGTTTCAAAATATTCCAAAACGTTCTGGGATATACCAAAACTTCCTAAAATACTTGAAAATGTTCCAAAATGACCCAAAAGATTTAGAAATGTTTCAAAGCCTTCGAGAAGGTTTAAAATTGTGCCAAAATGTATCAGAACGTTCTAAAATATTCTAAAACATCATGGGATACTTAAAAACCTTCCAGGATACTTCAAAGCATTTCGAAATGTCCTTAAACATTTCTAGAATATGTCGGGATGTCCTGATACTCTTCTAAAATGTGCCAAAACGTTCTGGGATGTTTCAAAACTTCCTAAAATGCTTGAAAATGTCCCAAAAGTTTCCGGAATGTTTCAAAGCCTTCCAGAAGGTTTGAAAATGTTCCAAAATGTATGAGGACGTTCTAAAATGTTCCAAAACGTTCCGGGATTCTTAAAAACCTTCCAGGATGCTCCAAAACATTGCAAAATGTCCTTAAACAATTCTAGAATATGTCGAGACGTCCTGATACATTTCTAAAATGTGCCAAAACGTTCTGAGATGTTTCAAAACTTTCTAAAATGCTTGAAAATGTTCCAAAAGTTTCCGGAATGTTTCAATGCCTTTCAGAAGGTTTGAAAATGTTCCAAAATGTATGAGGACGTTCTAAAATATTCCAAAACGTTTTGCGATGCTTGAAAACCTTCCGGGATGCTTCAAAGCATTTCAAAATGTCCTTAAACATTTCTAGAATATGTCAAGATGTCCTGATAAATTTCTAAAATGTGCCAAAACGTTCTGGGATGTTTCAAAACTTCCTAAAATGCTTGAAAATGTCCCAAAAGTTCCCGGAATGTTTCGAAGACGTCCAGAAGGTTATAGGAAATGCTCCAAAATGTATGAGGACGTTCTAAAATATTCCAAAACGTTCCAGGATGCTTCAAAATGTTCCAGGATGCTTCAAAACATTGCAAAATGTCCTTGAACAATTCTAGAATATGTCAAGATGACCTGATACATTTCTAAAATGTGCCAGAACATTCTGGGATGTTTCAAAACTTCCTAAAATGCTTGAAAATGTCCCAAAAGTTTCCAGAACGTTTCAAAGTTTTCCAGAAGGTTTGAAAATGTTTCAAAATGTGTGAGGACGTTCTAAAATATTCCAAAACGTTCCAGGATGCTTAAAAACCTTCCAGGATACTTAAAAACATTGCAAAATGTCCTTAAACAATTCTAGAATATGTCAAGATGTCCTGATACATTTCTAAAGTGTGTCAAAACGTTCTGGGATGTTTCAAAACTTCCTAAAATGCTTAAAAATATCCCAAAAGTTTACGGAATGCTTCAAAGCCTTCCGGAAGGTTTGCAAATGTTCCAAAATTTATCAGAACGTTGTAATATATTCCAAAACGTTCCAAGATGTTTAAAAACATTCCTGGATGCTCCAGAGCATTGCAAAATGTCCCTAAACAATATGTCAAAATGTCTTTATACGTTCCAGATTGTGTCAATACGTTCTAAAATGTGCCAAAATGTTCTGGAATGTCTTAAAACTTTCTTCAATATTTCAAAACTCACTAGAAGTTGTTTCAAAATGTTCTAAAACTTTCTGGGATATTTCAAAACTTCCTAAATGACTTGTAAAGGTGCCAAATGTCCCAAAAGGTTTCGGAATGTTTCAAAGCCTTTCAGGAGGTTTAAAATTGTGCCAAAATGTATCAGGATGTTCTAAAATATTCCAAAACGTCCCGGGATGCTTAAAAACATTCCAGGATGCTCCAAAACATTGCAAAATGTACTTAAACATTTCTGGAATATATCTTGATGTCTTGATACTTGTGCCAAATCTTTCTGGGATGTTTCAAAACTTCCCAGAATGCTTGAAAATGTTCCAAAATGTCTCAAAAGGTTCCGAGATGTTTTAAAACCTTTCATGATGGTTCAAGACATGCCAAAATGTGTCAGAACTTCTAAAAATATCCCAAAGCATTGCGGAATGCTTAAAAAACTTCCAGGGAGCTTCAAAACGTTTTAGAAAGTATCTTAAAACATTGATGATGACTAATTTTTGTATTTTAATATTATTTTTTGACGTCTGTAGAAAAGTGTTGTGTGCAGCTCATGCGCAAAATTTCTATAGTGCTTTTTAATGATTTCATTCTCGATTCACACTAGATACATAAATAAATATTTTTAAATAGAACCGCGATGTTTTCTTTTCATTTGCTGGGAATATAAATTTATCTTGTAAAATAAATATTGATTAAATATGTTTAAAAAAATTCTTGATTAATTCTGATTTATTTTCACAATCCGTTTTAATTAGATAAACCAGTTTGTTTGAAAATTAGTATACAGTATAAATATTGCAAGCCTTTATTTGCAATATCCATCAATAATAAAAAATATATTATTGTCAACAAGAGCTTTATTTATTGTTTAGATGAAAAAAAAATATTGGGTCATTGTTTTGATTGAAAATATCCAATATTCATCACTATAAAATTTATTAAAAAATAATCCTGAAATATTTCTACCAAACATAAAATAAATAATCTCCTATAGTAATGGGAGTCATTCAAAAAATTCCCACTTATATCTTAATTAAATGGACCATTAAAGCCCGACTTACACACATTAATTCTTATTACAGGGTGCTAACGACTTTGAAAAAAATTAAAAACGGCTTACATATTTAGGGAACATTAATTCGGAATAATACGAGAAATGAGTAAAATTCCTGCCAGTATTGAAAATTTCAAAAAATGTAAAATTATCATAAAAGCTACTCAATATTAATTAAATATTTTAATTAAATTTGCGAACTATTTTATAATGAATATTTTTTGAATCGCGAAAAGATCACATTTATTTTCAACCCGTGAAATATGTCCTGGCATCATTTCCGTCTATTAATTTTAACTAGAAACGTTCCTCAGTACCACACACGTTTCAAATGCGTTCGTTCGTTCGTGTGTGTTGTCTTGTAATGAGTGAATGACATGTTTGCGTCATTTAAGTCCCCGAGAAACGCAATCTTGAATTATAGCGAAGAAAAGTTACGAGGAATGTTGGGAGAATCAAATGTTTGATGTTGGTATTTTCACTATTTTGTTTTTAGAGCGGCGTGAAGATTGATAATATCGTGAAATTGTTTGGAGTTCTTTTGAAATGTATTGGTATTCTTTCACAATACGAAATGAATGGTTTTTGGTAGTAATTATGGGTAATAATTGTTATTATATCAGGAAGATTATTTTGAAAAATTGTTCTAACAGCGAACTAATTATAAAATAATATCAGGTTAATTAGACCGCTTGTACTGTTCCACCCTCTGGTTATTCCTCCAGTGCTGTACTTTAAAATTTTGAGGGTGTAACGCAAAGGAACTGGTTACAGATACTCCGCAAAGAATCGGCTTTTGACTTTAATTATGCCCGGCAGATATAAATGAAAGGAAGTCGGTGCTTTAGTATAAAGGTTTTTATTCATTAACCTTGCTTTTATGTAGAGGATGTAGATTTTTTCCATCTAATTTGATGGGTACTGGAATGTATTATTATTAATAATTCCCAGGATTTCAAGTGCTCAACATTTCATGACGTCAAATATCACCAAATCCCCAACAATAAACCAACTATGCTTAGCTAAATTCATCTATCTGTCCGAAGTGCAATTCCAGATTCAAACTTCAAACAAGGTAGAATAACTACGTTAGCCAACGTCTTAACAGTGTAAGATGTACGTCACAGACGAATACCAAGTGTTATCGTTATGGTGTACACAATTCACATACATACAGACATCGGGACAGAATTATTCGCCTCATTAATCTAGAGTGTTGTGAAACCCCGCCATGTGTGAATGTGTTTGTATGTTTGAATGGGAGAAAGATATTTGTGTAAGGGGATGTTGAGAATAAGCTGCAGCCAGACAATTGGTCTGCTGTCTGGACGGATACTACAGAGTGTGACCAACATTTTGAAGAAGCACTGATCATTATTATTAATTGTTCCACTGTACTAAAAATTAAGCTTAAACGAAAATCACACCACCACCTCAATTAAGATTGGATTTTTAAACTCTTTGAATAAATATCCAAAATCCTAAAATAAAAATTAATTAAAATTGAAATATATTGATCTATATTAGATTCAATTCGTAGCTAATCTGCTTTTAATATAGATTTATTGACATGGTTGTAATTGTTTAAATGCGAGCACCCTGTGTATACAAACAAATAAAAGGGCCTTTGTGGTTATGATGGTAATTTTATTTGTCTAGGGAAAGTAAATATTCAGAGGCAATACTAGGATATCAAGCATAAAGGGTTTAAGTCCCCTCCCTCTTTAATAGGGGTTCTATTTTAATCATACAATAATGCAGCATATAAATACGGGTCTCAATGAGATTCAAGAGCTTTTAATTAAATTAAAATGATACGCTAGTTTTTTTTTTTTTTAATAAACAAGTACAAAGAGATGAATATTGGATTTAAATTTCATTATGGTAATTGTTTGGAATCAAAAATAACATGCGCGGTGCATTTTCAAATATTTTTTGTGTAAACGTATCGTAATATGGTTTCCAAATGAGCTTCCAGCATTGGAATTTCAAATATCATACCACAACAAGTATTTTCATTATTAAAACAAGCACAGGAATGAACAAGGGCTTCAAAAGGTAACGTCATCAAAATTAGAAAAAATTGTTGAACAAAATTTCAGATTATGCCTATTCTCAGATTTTCCTCTGTAAAAACTGTACTTGTTGTTCAATCCCATTGAAATTCGGAACACTTATAGTATATAGTATGCCTTATCGATTGGTGCCATTGGCATTCAGGTATATCCATTATTTCCATGATAATTTCAGTCCCCGCTTCCACCTACGCTTCTGCCTGAGATTTTAAAATTGTTGATATCTCGAAAACTAACCTTCCAAAACAATTTTTTCCAGAGTATCGTGATCTACATGTATGAAACTATATAATTTCATGCCAAACTCAAAATATTTTGGTTTGAAATTTTAACAATTTTTTTCTAGGGTAACCATTTGCAATAAATCTCAGATTATGCCTATTCTCAGATTTTCCTCTATTGAATCTGTACTTGTTGTTCAATCGCTTTGAAATTTGGAAAACTTATAGTATATAGTATGCCCTATCGATTGATGCCATTGCCATTTAGGTATATCCATTATTTCCATGATAATTTCAGTCCCCGCTTCCTACTCCGCTTCCGCCTAAGATTTTAAAATTGTTGATATCTCGAAAACTAACCTTCCAAAACAATTTTTTTCCAGAGTATCGTAATCTACATGTATGAAACTATATAATTTCATGCCAAACTCAAAATGTTTCAGTTTGAAAATTTTAACAATTTTTTACAAGGGTAACCACTTGCTATAAATTTCAGATTATGCCTATTTTCAGATTTTTCTCTATCAAATCTGTACTTGTTGTTCAATCGCTTTGAAATTCGGAACACTTATAGTATATAGTATGCCCTATCGATTGGTGTCATTGACATTTAGGTATATTTATTATTTTCATGATAATTTCAGTCCCCGCTTCCACCTCCGCTTTCGCCTAACATTTTAAAATTGTCGATATCTCGAAAAATAACCTTTAAAATCCATTTTTTTTCTAAAGTATCGTAATCTACATGTATGAAAGTATATAATTCCATGCCAAACTCAAAATATTTTGGTTTGAAAATTTTAACAATTTGTATTATGGGTAATCACTTGCAATAAATTTCAGATTATGCCTATTCTCAGCTTTTCCTCTATAAAAACTGTACTTGTTGTTTAATCGCTTTGAAATTTGGAACACTTATAGTATATAGTATGCCCTATCGATTGGTGTCATTGACATTTAGGTATATCCATTATTTTCATGATAATTTCAGTCCCCGCTTCCACCTCCGCTTTCGCCTAACATTTTAAAATTGTCGATATCTCGAAAAGTAACCTTTCAAAACCATTTTTTTTCTAGAGTATCGTAATCTACATGTATAAAAGTATATAATTCCATGCCAAACTCAAAATATTTTGGTTTGAAAATTTTAATAATTTTTATTAAGGGTAATCACTTGCAATAAATTTCAGATTATGCCTATTCTCAGATTTTCCTCTATAAAAACTGTACTTGTTGTTCAATCGCTTTGAAATTTGAAACACTTATAGTATATAGTATGTCCTATCGATTGGTGCCATTGGCATTTAGGTATATCTATTATTTCCATGATAACTTCAGTCCCCGCTTCCACCTCCGCTTCTGCCTGGTATTTTAAAATTGTTGATATCTCGGAAACTAACCTTCCAAAACAATTTTTTTCCAGAGTATCGTAATCTACATGCATGAAACTATATAATTTCATGCCAAACTCAAAATATTCTGGTTTGAAAATTCTAACTATTTTTTACAAGGGTAACCACTCGCTATAAATTTCAGATTATGCCTATTCTCAGATTCTCCTCTATCAAATCTGTACTTGTTGTTCAATCGCTTCCAAATTTGAAACACTAATAGTATATAGTATGCCCTATCGATTGGTGCCATTGGCATTTAGGTATATCCATTTTTTCCATGATAATTTCAGTCCCCGCTTCTACCACCGCTTTCGCCTAAGATTTTAAATTTGTTGATATCTCGAAAACTGCCGTTCGAAAACAATTTTTTTTCAGAGTATCGTAATCTACATGTATGAAACTATATAATTTCATGCCAAACTCAAAATATAATGGTTTGAAAATTTTAACAATTTTTTTCAAGGGTAACCACTTGCAATAAATCTCAGATTATGCCTAATCTCAGATTTTCCTCTATTAAATCTGTACTTGTTGTTCAATCGCTTTGAAATTTGGAACACTTATAGTATATAGTATGCCCTATCGATTGGTGCCATTGGCATTTAGGTATACCCATTATTTCCATGAAAATTTTAGTCTTCGCTTCCATCTCCGCTTTCGCCTAACATTTTAAAATTGTTGATATCTCGAAAACTAACCTTCCAAAACTATTTTTTCCCAGAGTATCGTAATCTACATGTATGAAACTATATAATTTCATGCCAAACTCAAAATATTTTGGTTTGAAAATTTTAACAATTTTTTTCAAGGGTAACCACTTGCAATAAATCTCAGATTATGCCTATTCTCAGATTTTCCTCTATTAAATCTGTACTTGTTGTTCAATCGCTTTGAAATTTGTAACACTTATAGTATATAGTATGCCCTATCGATTGGTGCCATTGGCATTTAGGTATATCCATTATTTTCATGATAATTTCAGTCCACGCTTCCACCTCCGCTTTCGCCAAACATTTTAAAATTGTTGATATCTCGAAAACTAACCTTTCAAAACAATTTTTTTTCTAGAGTATCGTAATCTGCATGTATGAAACTATATAATTTCATGCCAAACTCAAAATATTTTGGTTTGAAAATTTTAACAATTTTTTTCTAGGGTAACCATTTGCAATAAATTTCAGATTATGCCTATTCTCAGATTTTCCTCTATAAAAACAGAGCTTGTTGTTGTATCGCTTTGAAATTTGGAACACTTATAGTATATAGTATGCACTATCGATTGGTGCCATTGGTATTTAGGTATATCCATTATTTCCATGATCATTTCCGTCTCCGCTTCCACCTCCGCTTCTGCCTGAGATTTTAAAATTGTTGATATCTCGGAAACTAACTTTCCAAAACAATTTTTCTCCAGAGTATCGTATTCTACATGTATGAAACTATATAATTTCATGCCAAACTCAAAATATTTTGGTTTGAAAATTTTAACAATTTTTGTCAAGGGTAATCACTTGCAATAAATTTCAGATTATGCCTATTCTCAGATTTTCCTCTATAAAAACTGTACTTGTTGTTCAATCGTTTCGAAATTTGGATCTCTCATAGTATATAGTATGCCCTATCGATTGGTGTCATTGACATTTAGGTATGTTCATTATTTCTATGATAAATTCAGTCCTTGCTTCCACCTCCGCTTCCGTCAAACATTTTAAAATTATCGATATCTCGAAAACTAACCTTCCAAAATCATTATTTTTCTAAAGTATCGTAATCTACATGTATGTAACTATATAATTCCATGCCAAACTCAAAATATTTAGGTTTGAAAATTTTAACAATTTTTATCCAGGGTAACCACTTGCAATAAATTTCAGATTATGCCTATTCTCAGATTTTCCTTTATAAAAACTGTACTTGTATTTCAATCGCTTCGAAATTTGGAACACTCATAGTATATAGTATGCCCTATCGATTGGTGTCATTAACATTTAGGTATATTTATTATTTCTATGATAATTTCAGTCCCCGCTTCCACCTCCGCTTCCGCCTAATACTCCCAAATTGTTGATATCTTGAAAACTAATCCCCCAAACCTATTTTTTTTTTTGAGTAGGTAATTTCAGAAATTGGCTTCTAACGTTAGTACTCCAGTGCACTATTTACCCATTTTCTGTATTGATAATCGATATCCTCCAATATTAACGAAACACACGGTATACTGTTAAATTTTTGAAGTCCCTTTCAACGTATGAATTTTTCATGTCAATGAAGAGCCATTATCTATGGCACAAAGGCATTTTTATCTTCCAAATTAAGTAAAGTTTAAATTGTGGGCCACACATTAAGGTTTTCCCACGGGTACCAACTGCCAAGCAGTGAGCTATCGTTTCCCTAGACACTCGTAAAAAAGACCAAATTTGAAAATAATTACTGCATTATGAAGTTGGGAGTTTTTATGCGATGGTGACAATGATTATGCAGACTGATCTAAGATGTCGTTGAAGGATCATCATTATTTTTAATGAATCTTTCTAATAATCTGTATTTTAATTACTTGGTATATAAGTATCGTGGAAAAATAAATTTATTCAATTGTTGGTAGAATTTATGTCGACTATAATTCTTCGTTTCAGGAATGTTTTCGAAATTCTGAAAAACTTGTTCCAGCCATATTTCAGATTTGAAACAATAAAGCAGTACCATAAACAACTATTCATTATTCCAGAGAAAATATTATTTCATTTCTAAAATACGTTGTAAATTCAGCAGAAAGCTTCCGGAAAATTGGGTCGGAAGGAAGCAACATAGGCGGCGAAATGAAAACTTGCCACTTAAAACTTCAGCGAATAATTTTCCTACTTATTATTACAGCTTTTTGAACTTGTTTCGTTTTTTTATAGATAACTTACTAAAAATTCTTCCATAGCAAGTGGATTATCCAAATGGTTTTGTTGTCAGGAAATACGTAAGCGCCACCACTGGTTAAGTATATACACAAGGGACAGCTAATTCAGTTTAAGTTCTTTGGACGTCTTTTTACTTCGAGCGCAAAAACAGCCATTTGCTGTAAAGTTTCGCAAAAAAATATAATTTCAAGTTTAGAACATGTTCGTAAATACAAAATATGAACGTGAGGGCTTAAAAATACAACTAAACCACCCCCACAGCGCAAAAAGCGAATCACTGATGGCTTCTAACCCAATTCGCTTTTAAAAGTTTCTTTGAAAGACTTGAAAGTGAAAATTGTGCTACATTTGATCGGAAATTCGTGACACTATTATTGGAATGTGCACTATTTAAACTAAGCGGTTAATGCTAATGATAGCTATATATGCCGCTCGATTAAAAGTTTATCTTAACTGTCAGTTGTTAGTTAATGGAAAGTGATTCTCGAACCATTATTTCTATTACCAGAACCATTAAAACTAAACTTATAAGACTTGCATGCAAATTAGATACCAGAGATATTGTACAAGTGGACAGCTTGACGTTCTTATTATAGACTTCAACATACGAATGGATTAAATATTCAATATATTTCTTTTCATTTAGTGTGTGAGTGTGTGGACTTGTCAAACAACTGCGTCGCGATTTTTCATTATGGTTATTGCTCAATGGGAGGTTGAATATCGGCTACATAAATTTTAATTTTTGTATCCATCCATAAATCGATTGTCAATGGTCTTGTAGCCAAAATAGTGAACCTGTGGACCTCCTAGTAGGCAAGAATTAATTAACAAGATAATTAGAATTTAATACTAATTAGTGGTGAGCCCTGTTTTTTTCACCTCGTCGATTCATGGCATTTTTTCCATTACCAAATTTTCTTGATAGTTTTGTTGTTATTTATTGGTTGTTCTCTCACATAATTAATTCAAATTAACCAAACAAGTTACTGAATTAATTGATTTTTATCTTGTAAATATTTATTTGTTTTACGTAAACATTTTGTGGTGCACTGCTTTAATCCATGCAAGAAAATTAAAGGACGTGTGTATTAAGTCCCCATTTTCAAAAAATAATTAGCTCCCGATTTCGCGATTCCAACTGCGTTCTTTCAACCGTGCAACTCTTTGTAATGTTCTCGGAGCTTACTGCAACCGGGGTCTGTTCTGTTGTCCCGGAAAAAACTAATAAAAAACGCTCCCTCATTATACCTCGTCTTGTTTTATGTGCCTTTCAATTTACGGTGGAGAGTAGAGTGTGTCCCGCAGTTCCACACACGAACAAAACGACATTCAAATCGTCCAAATCACTTTAAAACACTAAACGAACTTATTTTTTGGACTTATTTATGAATATTTGTTGAGGATTTATGACTGCAGTTAATTTTTATGCACAATAAATAAACAAAATTAATAAAAGTGAAATAGAGTTGGATGTATAAATTATTAATAAACGAAGTTTATGGGACAAGTTTATTGGGCATATTTTTAAAATCAATGCAGTTTTATTATAAATTTGTAGCAAAATCTTCTGGTAATTAGTTGATTGTTTGAGAACTGCAGCATTGAAAGACTAGGATCTTAATATCGAGGATGTAAACACGGCTTACGCCCTTTGAAACTAAAGAATTGCGTATAGTTTCTATAGAAGATGCCGTTCTTTTATATTTTCTTTCATTATTTTCCATCATTACTGTTCTCAACGCTCTTTGTGTCTTAGCTCAGATTTCTTAATATAAAACAACCTAATCTTGTTCTATTCCAAGACTAATTTTAGTTCGTTGATTTTGAGTGAGAAGTTGAAAGGATGCGGAAATATTTTAACGATTTGTGATGAATTCGAATGAAAATCTCGTATTTATGAAATACTTCTCTGTTGAAATGTTTTCCATTTTTATGTATGCTGTAAATTGCTAACATAAACTAGCGATAATACCGAGCTTTTTACGCCATTTAAAAACATAAAAGCTCTGGAATATATTGCACTATTACAGATATTAGACCTAGAGTATCTCGTCTAGATTCTAAAGCATGAACTATTGATTATTCCATTATATTGTCAGAGGTCTGTTATTCCGCAATGATACTATACATTATTTATCCTCGATGCGACAGGAGCAAACTCACTTTATATGAAAATATTTATCAAAGTTAAATAAAATTTGAAGAAAATGAGTAACGGGTGGTCATGTACTGTCCAAAATTGATCATAAAAATAAAAGTTTAATTCATTCTGATACTAACATCGAAAACCGCATGTCAATATCTTGTGTAATTCAGGAGATATTGAGATAAATAGTTTATACCCTAAAATGGGTACTAATTCATATCAGTTCAAAATTTAGGGTATTAAATTTGATTACTAACATGTTGCTCATTTTGTGCAGCAATTTTCAGATTTCAATTATGCATAGTTCAGCTGTAATTACTTTTTGAATTTTTAATTAATCTTTACCCAAAACTGGGAGTATTAATAAAAAAATCAAGCTGAGTGGGCAAATCTACAATGCAGCAGCTTTCATTTAGTACCGAATTCAAGCCTGTAAGTGTTGTAGTTGCACTTCAGAATTAATTCTGGCTAAAAATTCAATCAGAATTAACAGAATTCAAAATTATTTTATTTGTTTATTTCTACGCTTTCAAAAGCAAATTTTCTTTGTGCTTGTACAACTATTGATGGTTTGCTTGTATACTTTTGAAAGTTTGTATTTATATCAATAATTTATGACCCTATAATGTCACTTGTCAAAATACAATATTTATTTGGTGTAGAATAAACACGCGGACTACAAGATATAAATTATAAAACATGATCTGAATTATTGTTTGTATTTTCCATTTCCATTCCGCATTCTGCTTTCTGCATTCTGTTGAGCAAATGTTTTTCTATTTATTTTCACTTGTCTAGTTCATTTTTGCGCGCTCCGTAACCAAACAATCAACCAATATTACTTCAACGCGCTCCAAATATTGTCCTGTTTCCTTTCTCACCACTGTCTTATTTACTGCTCCGCACGATACATTCTGTCGAATCTTTTCAGAAATTAAAAGGAATTAATCTTTTGTTGAATGATTTTTGATGAATCAATCTTCAACAACAAAGCCACAAATATTTATTTTTAAACAACTTATTTATTTATTACACTTATCACTCATTGGTTATTCACTATTTCACTGTTTTACTGTTCACTGTTCGTCAGTCAGGTCGTTTGCTCATATATATATATATATATATATATATATATATATATATATATATATATATATATATATATATATATATATATATATATATATATATATATAAATATATATATATATATATATATATATATATATATATATATATACAGATGTCCGTTTCTGGAAATGTTCTAGATCAGTCGAGAGCACGTTACTAGAATTTAAGACCGTGCGGGGCGGTGCCCAAATAGGGCCGGATTCAGGGCTTATTTTATTTTCACGAATTATGACACTTTCGCACGTTACTGTTATGTCCGGAGCACTTCCAGATGAATTTACAGTCTCTCGAAAGGCACTGGAACTGTTTGAGAGTAACACTAGTCTATATAAAGGACTGCATCGTTTATTTGTGAGGTCGAAAAGCAAATAATACAGAGTGATCAATAATGATTGTCTGACAGGTGACAGGCAAAAGTTCGCATTATGATCAAAACTATCTTCATGGAATAAAGTTAGTATAAATTTATTCATTTTGAAAACTACATTACCGACATTTCAAGAACACAATGGCGTATATTTTGCATATTTTATGACGGATTCATCCATAATCTGATTCAATAAACAAAAAAGTAAGTAAATAGCTGTATTATTGACTGATTATTGAGAATTGATTATTATTCTACCAAATTATTAGGTTAGACTAGTGTTTTCAGAGGAACTGTCATCTGTCATTTGAAGATCATTATCTCAAGCAGGCGGCAAAGAAAAAATCAGAACAAAGCGGCACGGACAATCATTTTTGATCACTCTGTATTACGGAGCAGGTTTTTATTAATATTTAAACATTTACTGGAAATAAAGTATTGTGAAACCGACAAAATTCACATATCAAGATTTTGATGGATATATCCGTTTTGAGCACACCTGAATCCATTTTGACTATTTTCGGCTTGATGTCGGTACGTATATATGTACGGATATCTCAAAACCTGTTGAACGTATAATGCTGCAATTTTGTATTTAAGACTGGTTTAGGGTCTAGTTGTGCACCTCGCATTATGGTTGATATAATCTGTACCGGAAGTGCACTTTACTTGAAACTTTTTTTGAATTTTCTGCATAAATCCTGAATATTCAGCTGTAGCAAACTGAAATTCAGTATTTGCAATTGTCGTGGCATCTCAATTTGTGTACTAATTGGCTTAACCGGAAGTGCACTCTATATAACATACTTTTCGAATTTTCCGCATAAATTCAAAACAATCAGTCGTAGAATATTGAAATTTTGTATTAGGTACTTCTGTAACATCAAATTGTGCACCACGCATTATGATTGTGATCGGCTGTACCAGAAGTGCACTTTACTCAAAACATTTTTAGAATTTTCCGCCTAAATCCAAAACGGTTGAACGTAGAATGTTGAAATTTAGTATTTAAGATGGCAGTACCGTCTAGATACTCATATCCTATTTTCATTGAGATCGGCTGAGCCGGAGGCGCACTTTACTTGACAGTCTTTTAGAATTTGTTGCATAAATTCGAAACGATTGGTTGTAGAGTATTGAAATTTAGTATTTCAGTCTACTGTAGTATCTGAATGCAGTATTTTTATGAAAAAAATGTATCCAATGATTGTTAAGCATAGAGTAATAAATAAAATGTCAGAATAGAGAGATGAAATTTTAATTAAGAATGTTTATTCTAAATATTTATTCGTTTTTGCAAAATGTGCTCAAGTTTGCCGGCGTAACGTTTGAATTACGTTAACAACAAACAACTGTACATAATATGTTTACTTTAAACTTTGTTGTTCCGTTGTAACCTACCCTGAAGCGGTTACCGGCAGAGCAAAATTCCGAATAACTGAATAAATGCATACTTGATGACCGATGAAAGCAAACATTTATAGAAGAGCGAATTCAGACTCATTACTCTTTGTCTTTCGAATTAACATAAATTTCTATTAAATATCGAACAAATAATTTTACCAGAAGAATTGTTTTTTTTTTAATCTCAAATCAAAATATATGGAAGAAGGCATTTCAAAATTTGCGTGACTAGCAATAAAGTATGAACTTTCATATCCATTCTCTTCATAAACAAAAAAGTCCGCTGTTTATAGCTCCTGCAGTCTATTTTATCGGAACTCATTCAATTTATGTTTGTTGGTATTGGACCGGTTTCCAAGAATTTAAAACTGCATCTCTTGAATTCGTTTTGTATTGTGAGTTGGGTTTTATATCAACATTATTGATAACTTATTGATTTTGTCGAAAATATTCAAAAGAACTGCCCTGTGTTTAATTTTATTAATAAATTGCTTCCTATAGAAAGTTTCTATGATTTATAGAAGGCATTTTTTAATCTTGTTGATTTCTGAACATATTTCTTTGTATTGAACCTGATTCTTTCTTGTATGTTGTACAAAAGAAATATAAATTGTTCTTTTGCAGAAGAATTTCTTTATGTATTGTGAAAGTTTTCAATATTGAACATTCTTTTGTTTGAGACAACAATATTGCTGTGAATTATGTTTTCAAAATAAATTGAGGGGCACATTTTGGCAAGTATTTTCAATAAATTATTGACATTACAGAAAAATTTAATTTGCGCTTTGGTTGCGACGATTTTTCCAACATTTAATAACATAAAAAAGCGCTCTCGCGACTGAATGAAAAGATTCAAAAGAAATAAAACCACGGAGTAAACATTTATGCTGCCCAGTTTGGTACTTAGTTCACACTTTCTGTAGAGTGTTCTGTGTTCGTTACATTTGTTGTCTTTGTTGCAAAGTGTGCGATGTTGTTGGGAGAAGAAAGATGGAACTCTGGGGCTACATATGCGGCAAAATTCCCAACATCTGCTCTGTAGTTTAAATGTTTATATTGAGTTCATTAGTTTGCCGAGTTTGGGAGCAAATATTAATAAGAACTTTAATTATTTTTATAGAAACTAGCCCAAAATCTTCCGGTTTTGCAGAGACTGCTGATAATATGGTTGTATTACTATTGATCTCTTCTAGTTCACCATTATTCAAATTATTTGTTGAGATCTCAATTATATTCTGCAACTCAATTTAAAATTCAAGTTCAGTCTCATCTGACTCTGTAATCACCCGTCTCCGAATCATTGCTCCAACTTTGCGACAATCAACCATTAAATTTTTTGCTCCGTTCCATATTAAACCCCGAGCTTCTTTGTTCAAGTTCGCAAAGAAAAATAAGCTAAAAATCTAGTGTGTATGAAGTATACGAATGAGCAAATGTTTTCGAAAGAGACAAATGACAAGCGTCGCAGAATGCATGTGGAATGTTCGGAACGCGCAAGCAAATGTTCAACACCTATGGAAAATAGACCACACAGAAGAAAAATTTTTCCATGACATCGTTAGCGTAAAAAGGAAACCTACTAACTATCCAGCTTATTTAATACTTTTAAGCTAATTAAAAATGAGGGAAATATTTCTCTAATTATTGCAGAAAACTTTGGAGTTGGATTAGTGGAAAATAAACAGAAAAAATTTAAAAAGGAAATTAGAATAGAAGTTTTTTACTACGACTTAATTGCAATTTATTTACTGAAAGAGTAATTTAAACGAATGAGTTAAGGTATCAAGTAAAGTGTACTTTCGGCTCAGTCAATCTCAATGAAAATTGGATCTTTAATACTGAATTCCAACATTCTACGTTCAACCGTTCTGAATTTATCCGAAAAATTCAAAAAATGTTTCGGGTAAAGTACACTTCCGGTTCAGCCGATCACAATCATAATGCGAGGTGCACAACTGGATGTTATAGAAGTACCTAATACGAAATTTCAATATTCTACGACTGATTGCTTTGAATTTATGCCTAAAATACAAAAAGTCTGTTATATAAAGTGTACTTCCGGTTCAGCCGATTGGTACAAAAATATTAGATAAGTATTAAGATGCTACAGCAATTTCAAATACTGAATTTTAATAGCCTACGGCTAATCATTTTGGATTTATGCGGAAAATTCGGAAAAAGTTTCAAGTAAAGTGCACTTCCGGTACAGACGATTGCAACCATAATGCGAGGTGCACAACTAGACCCAATACCAGTCTTAAATACAAACTTTCAGTATTATACGTTCGACGAGTTTTGAGATTTGCGTATATATATATGTACCAACATCAAGCCGAAAATAGTCAAAATGGATTCAGGAATGCTCAAAACGGATATTTCCATCAAAATCTCGAAATCTGAATTTTGTCGTTTTCACAATACTTCCTTGTACTTTGTAAAAATAAAAATGCAGTGCAATTTCTTACACACAAGTTGGCTGTAGTTGCCTTGATTTTGCTTTTTAAAGTGATTTTTAGGTATTATCTTCAAAGTAATTTCGATTTTATTCGATATTCGTAATATTTAATATTTCATCTGAGTTCGAAAGTTTCATGATAAAATTTATACGCAAAATTTGCCTCTCTCATATTATATTTGCAGGGTAATGCTTTAAGTTTGCTGATTCAAGCTCAGCAGAAGATAAACAAGATAAATATTCTGAAGTATCAGATCGTTCGAATCTCGAATTGGTTTGCTTATTTTTTCTTCTTTTGCTAAACTTCAGATACAAGAAGTTTATGCCTTGTTTGAATTTCAAACTTTGTAGGATTAAACTTTTATGTTTTAATTTTCTTACGTTGGCAAGCCTTACAGTTAAACGCTTCACTGACACCACTAGGGACATTTTAGCGGAACGTAAATATTACAGCAACTTTTTTAATTTATTAATTTTGCGGAAAAACAAACATATTTCACCAATACGTGTTTTAACTTGATTTATCACCTATTTCAAGCCTTTTACATAATAAATGCATTGAAATGTATTTATCAATCATTTCAGTTCATATTTCATTGAAATAAAGTCGCAAATTCATGAAAATCACGTCAGACAGATTTAGAGCATAGAGTTTAGATAAATTGTTGTGTTCACCGTCCGGTAACCAATCAAATCAGTGCTTGACTCATAGTTCGATTAGAGGGAGGGGCTTAAGTATACATTGTACATTAGGACTAAGAAAAATTCGTAAGTAATTTTTGCTTCATTTACATTAATACGTTTAGGAATCTGAGATAAATAATGATAATCTACTACAAATATTATTGAAGTTTTGAAGTAAAAAGATTAAAATAAAGTCGCAAATTCATGAAAATTACATTAGACAAATTTAGAGCATAGAGTTCCGACAAGTTGCTGTGTTTAACGTCGGACAACCAATCAAATCAGTGTATACCTCATACATCGATGTATGATGTGCTCTCATAAGAATATTAGAGGGCGGGGCTTAAATATACATTGTTTATTAAGGAAATGCAAGTTTTTTGTAATAAAAGTCTCCCCTATATAGAAATCGGCAATTTCCCATCTTATATCTTTAATCTTACCGATTCTACGCCTTTCTGGATACTACCATATGTGTTTAGCACCTCCAATTTCCTTCTGAACTTTGTTACTGTGTCAAACGTTCCCCCATCGTCGAATTTTTATTTCAGAGCGATCTGAACGTTCAGCAACTTCACGGTATAATATTCAAATCTTCCCGAAATTCCCTGTCTTCCTTTTAAATCGTTCGCGAGTTTCAAACACGCAGGAGGAGCTAAATATAGTCGGGAGATGTTTGGAATCCGGGAAAAATGCAGATTATGCATAATTTTTCGAATTTTTGTGTAACACCCCGAATATTTAATAGAATTCGTTAAATATTTACCTGTCATATAATTTTGAGCAAAGCCAAAACTAACCACAACTAAAAACATTTTTAGGGACTCTTTTACGAATCAATATTAATATTTCACGGTAAAAACAAAAACCAGTGCGAAACTTTTTTGAATATTTTGTATGCCCGGTGGAAACCCACCAGCTCACTTCGATTAAACCATTCGAATTTGAATTCATTAGAGAAATGAGGCAAAAGCTGATGATGACGTCATTTGGACCGCGAGTTCTGATTGGCGCATTTAGAGCGGAATTCATTTCGATATAGTGGAAATAAAACAACAGTTTTGCTGATCAAAAGAGGGCACGTAATCTCGTTATTTGGGAATTTGGCTTTGTGATATTCATGAAGAAATTTTCTTTTTTTGTTACAATTATTGTAGTTCGTTACATATTTGTCAAAAACTGTCAAACTGTTTTTAGTTATTCTCGCTTCCGTTTTCCCATTTGTTTTATATCTTCACTTGTCTTATATATATGCATCCTGTCCATTTGATATGTCACATACATATCTATGATACGAACAGCATCTTTATTCTTTGTTTTGTATTCAAGTTGAAATGTGTAACATGTAGAGGGAGCATGAGGAGCTGACCTAGGGGTCAGGGGGGACTGAGGTTAAAGGTCATCAGTGCATTATGTGCCAGACTGCGTTGTTAAAACAATGAGAAGAACAGAAGCGGTATGAGAGAGATTTTAATTATCAGAAATTGTTTTTGCCGATTTTTAAATATTTCTTGAATTTTTTCCACAAACCCTCCTTAAATAAATATATAATTATAAACTAGAAAGGTTTTCAAATAATATATTCCTGATTACAAAATGAATTAAGTGATAAATTCAGCAGATTTTATCCTGGGAATATTTTACATGTTTCAGTTTTTTTTACCTTTTTTGATGAATTGTTTCATATAGTGACATTTTTCCAATACTGGAAACATTTCACTTTTTTTGCTTGTCCAGAATTAGTGATGATATATTCTTCTACAGAATTTGAAATGCAAAATTTATATATTTGATTCATTTGAAAACTATACTATATTACATGGAGATATCAGTGATGGGGCGTGGTTTTCAAGAAAATTCACATTTCGAGATATCAAAACCCGTCGAACGTTTAACGTTGAAATTTTGTATTTGAGGTCTAGTTATGCACCTCGCATTATGATTGCAATCGTCTGAACCGAAAGTGCACTTTACTCCAAAGTTTTTGAATTTTCTGCATAAATTCAAAACGGTTGAGCGTTTGACAGATAGAATAAAAAAGTATGATTGTATTTTTTTTTTAAATGTGTGGATACGTTCCTGCAAGTATTGCACTTGCTTGATCCCAAGTTAAGTCCATCAGTTACAAACTAAACAATAAAGCCGCCTCGAGTCAAATGGATCGCGCTTTCATACAGACATACATGTCGTTCGTCGACTAACTAACCAACACTAAAACAGCTACCGACACATTCACTATAACACTATACCATTTCACTGACAGTGACGTACTATCTCGCTAAAGAGACACATTAATTGATTGCGCCAATAAAGAAATTGGGAGCAACAGACTTTGTTTTTCAACACTCAATTACTATATCATATTACAGATAGTCAAATTTTCAAAAAGATTTAATTAAATATTCACAAATCTGGCATTGATTATATTCGACTTCATGGAGATGTTTCGAACAGCTTTTCGTGCAATAAAAGAGAGTTGAATTACGAGTAGAGTCATCGAAATTTGGTGGCAGCTTTTGAGGATAAGTATCCTTCAAAATTCGCGCCTCATGCTTCAAGCCGAGTCCAACTTTTTTAACACAATGATTGATTCTATAATATGCAATATGACTTTATCAAATTTGTTGGACAACATCTTCCTTACAAATTTTAATTATCCTGTTTCGTTCAGACAGCAACAAACATTGTGCTACTACAATAGTCGATTTTAGAAATAGTATTGAGTATTGAATCTCAATCGATCATATTCATATTTCTGAAGATATTCTGATGAAACTCTCCATCGTGTTACATCTAAGTATGTAGATCACAATACTTTTCACACATTTCGATTATCTCAATTGAGTCGAAAAATACAGCTACAAATTCTAAATGTTATTCATCAGGTAATGGTATTTGAATTTTTTCAAATATTCCAATAATAATTCTTATTACATTAGAATGAATTGTGCAGAATACGATACTTTTTACAGACTTCAATTATCTCAATTCGTTCAGGAGATACAGAGTCAAACAGTGTGTGCTGCTGATTCGGCTATTCTCTCCTCCGTCCGTTACTTGAGTACTACAGCGCGCGACCGTTGCATCATTATGTTTATAACAACAAAAATTATTAGAATCGATTCTTGTTGATATATTTTGTCTTAGAATATACAAATTTCAGGATATTTTAGAAATTAAGCTATATTTGTGATTTTAAAGAGAAAAAATAATAAAAAACTTCCATGATTTACACACATTTCTGCGAGTGGCAGATCTTACGAATTTTATGATCCTAAATGTACCAGACTTCATTAAAGATGTGAAAGAAATTCACCCAAATAAACACTGAGGTGAGCTACGTGAAGGTTACAAAAATAAAACTTTTACTGAAATTACTTATGTACATTTGAGTAGCAACGCTACTATCTTCAGAGTACAATAAATCAGAGCAGAAAACAAATTTTGTAACTACAAACATGATACAAAATACCAAAAGAATATCCAATCAAATCATAGGATTTGGAGTGGGTGGAGCCAAGAACTACAAAGTAAGTTTGAGTGAAAACAATAGGTAAAACCTAATCAAAGATTATCTGAAGGAGACATACGTAATGCAAAACCAAAACGAAATCAAGTCAAAATACAGAGTTTGAGGTGGGTGGAGCTAGGAACTACAGTATAATAATAAAGTAAAACCAAAGAAAATATTAATCAGTGCAATCCAATAAAGGGTTATCTAGAGGAGACAGATCGAAATTCAATAAATAATTTATGTGTTCTTTCGTAAATATAGCTTCTGACATGTTCAATTGACATGGTTAATTGACAATAGTTACAGTTTTTCAGCAATTTCATATTATTTTCTTCAAAATAATAATAATAATATCATAATATCAATAATAATAAAGTAAGTAAGAAGAATCTTCCTGTAGTTTTACTTTATTATTACACTGTAGTTCTTAGCTCCACCCACTTCAAGCTCTGTATTTTGATTAGAGTTCAGAAATATTATAAATAATATAGTATGAATGTTCCATGAAGTACAAATTTAAGAGTCGGATATATGTCCATCATCTTAGATAGGGGATTAACTGTATACACGTGTTTTGTCCTTATTAGAACTCATCAGTACAGTATAGCCAAAGTTTAAGATAGTCAGGGCTTGGAACTCCAAGTGTTCAATCTTACAAAGAGAAATTGTCCGCAGAGGTAGAAACTACATGCAACGCCATCCATCCCGCATAGATTGAACACTTGGAGTTTCAAGCCCTGACTATCTTGGGCTTTGGCTATACTGTACTGATGAGTCCTAATAAGGACGAAACACGTGTATACAGTTGCTCCCCTATCTAAGATAATGGACATATATCCGACTCTTAAATTTGTAGTTCATGGCGCATTCATATTATATTATTCATAATATTTCTGATTTTATTAGAATGCTCACAGCATAACAGAATATTACATTTGTGATATTTCTTTGTGAATTCTGTATTTTGACTTGATTTTTATTTGGTCTTGCATAACTTGGATTGGGTTTTACCTATTTTGTAGTTCTTGGCCCCGCCCACCTCAAATCCTGTATTTAATTGGATATTCTTTTGGTATTTTGTATCATGTGAAAATTATCGGAAGGAGATATACGTAATGCAAAACCAAAAAGAAATCAAAGCCAAAGAGCAGAGTTTTAGGTGGGTGGAGCTTAGAACTACAATGTGATAATGAAGTAAAACCGCAGGGAGAACTAATCAATGCAGTTTAATAAAAGATTATCTAGAGGGGACAGATCGAAATTCAATCAATAATTTTTGTGTTTCTTCATAAATATAGTTTCTGACATGTTCAAATGACTATAATAGTTACAGTTTTTTAGTAATTTCAAATTATTTCCTTTAAAAAAACTGTAACTATTATAGTCATTTGAACATGTCAGAAGCTTTATTTATGGAGAAACACAAAAATTATTTATTGAATTTCGATCTGTCCCCTCTAGATAATCATTGATTAGTTCTCCCTGTAGTTTTACTTCATCATCACATTGTAGTTCTAAGCTCCACCCACCTCAATCTCTGTATTTTGACTTGATTCCTTTTTGGTTTTGCATTACGTTTTGCAGAACTTTGATTAGGTTTTACCTATTGTTCTCACTCGTACTTACTTTGTAGTTCTTGGCTCCGCCTACCTTAAACCCTATGATTTGATTGGATATTCTTTTGGTATTTTGTATCATGTTTGTTGTTATAAGATTTGTTTTCTGCTCTGATTTATTGTATTGTGGAGATGGTAGCTTTGCTACTGGAATATACATAAGTAATTTTGTTAACAAAAAAAATATTTGAATTGAATTTTAATGTGGGAGGTGTCACTTGAAAGGCAGAAATTTGGTGGAGGAACCTATTCAATCACAATCCTGTCATTATTAACTATGAAGCAATATTCAGTGCCTAATTTATGTTTTGAAATCTTCACATGAAAATTAATCAATACAAAATAAATCTCTTGTCATTGGAAATAACGACCAATTATACCAACTTACAAACTTCAAAACTTGTATGCAAGATAAACAAATTGTTCAACAATCACTGTTGAACAATTACACTCATACAAAGAACAGTAACTAGCTGAAATCAGGGATGGACTGGCCAAAAAAAATAAATATCGAGGTACAAATTTGTTACAATTTGTGACATAAAGGCACCAACTGTCAAATTACAAAATTAATGGGCTAATTTTGTTTTAATTTTTTTTTCCTCAAAGTTAGTTCGTCCCTGGCTAAACTCACACAATGATATGCAAAGCCAGCTACAATCCTATTGTTCTATTCTCAAATACTCAAATACAGTCGCAGACTGCATCATCATGAGCACTATAAGCTTCTGTTTCTCGCAGTAAATCACAAGACTGGGAAGCGGTTCAGGGTAAAGAGGGGTTGATTCCTGGCTATTAATTTAATCAAGCCGTCATTAATTACTTATTCACGAATGATCAGGAGATTGGACTACAAGCATGATTGAGTTGTCCTGTCCAAACGAAGCTTTGTGATAAGTATAGGATTTGTGACAGTGCTTGAATCAAACTAAATATATAAAATGAATTGAATTCTGGGTACTGATATTAGCTACGATTGTATGTGTTGTAAAGTGATTGTTCTGTGCCGTATGGTCTTATTAATAATTCAGTCCGGCTGTGTGTTCGTATGTGTGACTTACAGGTCAATTCGTTAGATGGACGAAGCGGAGAGAATGTGTGGGAAAATAGTAGTGCTTTATTTGGAATGCAGTTCTGGAATTAATTGTACTAAGTGATTCAATTTAATTTTGTACTTGCTACCAGTTAGCACCACGGATGCTCCATTCAGCAGATGGCGCTGTTAAATGCTCTTTATTATGTCTTCATCTTCATTTTATTGTTTTCATTAAAATGTCATTCTAATTTTACTGCAATCATCGTTTCTATTTTAAAACATATGTCACTGCATTCAATGATATAATAAGAGAAAAAGTAACATTTTGTTGAATACAACTCTGGTAAAAAATGATGGATTGTAATGATAAATTTAACATTAAAGAAGTCGATAAACTTGTCAGGTTTTTCTCTGTAAGTGACAGGAATAGCAAGACCGCTAGACTATCTTGATAAATGCATTATATTACAATGAAAAATTATCTTTGAAAAATAGTTAATGTACTGAATCCATTAAGCTGAATAATCAAACATAAAATTTATATACGTTTATCACTTAAGAATGCAACTTATATTTTTTTTTTGTAGGTTAGATGTGGCATTCATCTGGTGCCCACCCGCAACACGCTCCGCAATGCAGTATGGAGACATACCCCCCGTCAGCGGGCTCAACTCCCCGCCATTTAATCTCCCCAATATCCCCACTCAGTCCAAGCGATTCCCCCACTTGTTTACAATCTCCCACTCCTTGTTTGCAGTCCCCCACTCCAAGCGGTAGTTATTCGCGTCGCTGTGTGCCTCAATCCCCACCACACGCTCGACGACCACTACTTAACTTTCCTCCACCACCAGCGTATCCCCCTCCACAGCCTGGCCACGCCCATCATGCTCCCTACCATCACCACGAGCACGTCGTACAAGTACATACCCCACCACATAACCCTCTGCAACCAATCAGAGAGCAGGATTTGTGCCTCGCTGTTGCTGGAACGAGTAGAGGGGGGCCGCAGCCTTCTACGAGCTGGGATACTGGCGAGTTTTTTCCTAATGATTATTCGTATGCCTATTATGAGCCTGGGCCGCCTACTAAGCATACTAATGTGCCTCATAGGCATCCTATAACAGGTAATGTATTAAATTTGTTTCTGGTTTCAGTACTCGAATTTTTTTTGGTCTGTAGGTAGCTGTAGAGACAGAGTTAGTAGACATACATATTTAACCCGTTATGGGACTGAAGAAAATATTTATGAAGAAATTAGCGACGCCCGAGCGAGACTAATGATGCGACCAAGTCAACAGCAGTCCCTGCTGTCTTTAAACCAGAGTATTATTGAAGAAGAGGTACGAAGAGTACAACACAGACACAGAAAAGTTTTAGGAGAGCTCAACTTATCGGTAAATACTAAAAATAATAGCGATTCTTGTTGGAACACAATTTTTCCTTCAAGGTGGAAGCCATGCTCATGCCAACTTCCAGTTCCCAAGACTCCGATACCGACAAAGAGCTCGACGACCAACTCGCGGACCTCCTCACCGTCGGTCCAACCGACGAACTCCTTTCCCCAGCCCCACCACTTGATTTGGACAGCGGTTTCAGTGGATCTAGTAGTGGTACCAGTTACGTAGGGTCTATGAGACGTACCGAGCGATTTAAAAATAGTAAAAGTGGGGTAAATAGTACGCTGAGTCAGGGAAGTACGCTTGGAGGGGGGAGCACTAAAAGTAGTAGGGATGATAGTGGTAGGGATGACGGGAAGGAGAAGGAGGGGAAAGGGTTCTGGAGGAAGGGGTGGAAGAAATTGGCGGGGGTTGGGCTCGGAGGACGCGCTAATGGTGAGTCTTTTCTTAATAGTTTTTATTATTTGACCCCAAATAACAAATTGAACGTCGTTTGGGGGCGATTTCCTTTGGCAGAAACGATGTCGTCCGTGCTCTGCTCGATATTAAAATGATTAACCAACTCGGGTGCTATTTTTACCGTCCGGGTTACAGTTTTAATCTGAAGTAGCACGCACTGAGATTGGCGTGAAATATTGCGATGATATAGTAGGCCGCGGGAAATTCATATCATTCAGAAAAAATATAATATACATTTGTTATTTTTTTAATGGTTTTAAAATTACATAAATTGGAGTATTATGCAAAATAAGGAAAAGGGGTAGGGATTTCTTTGAAATATATGGTACGTTTTGGAATAACACCCAGTATAGACTCAAGTTAAATTAATGTGCATCCATTTTTCTAGCTTGTTATCACTATTATTTCGTATCAGTACGATCACATGACGTCCTCAGGAGAAACAAAGCTAAGCTGTGTCATTTATCAAAATATCATTAATCATACGATGTCATTCTCCAACGCCTTTTAGTTGGCAAGACGATTTTGTATTTTAAACGCCAACAATTCCATTACAGAATAAATTGCAATAAAAATATAATAAAATAAAAAAGAAATCCATCTTACATGATGTTAACATGTATTTCACATAAAAGCATTTTGTCCGCTCATCGAAGTTAGCCATGTTTCGATTCTTATCTGTTTTTTGTCCGTGTGATTCGTTTTTGTTTTTATATTGGCTGGTGTTCTTTTGTTCGGATGTTTTTTGTTATTTCTGCTCAGCTGATTCGATTCTTCTCAATGCGTATTGTCCTTAGTTAAAGAATTAATGATTCAACAAAATCGAACTGAATTTTTCTCATTGTTGTCGTTATGAGATTTGTTTTGTTGGTTTAGGCAATTGAATTAGATGATAAAAAATCTATTTATCTACTACTAATTATGGGAATCAATCCAATTTGACAAATTTATTACTCAAAACTTTATAACGGAGCTTTGTATGTAGATACAGCCCTCAACTTTTATATTTTGATGAATATCGAGCAAACAGTAAATGAGAGGACAAGTTGACATTTAGACTTTCAAAATAACCCAACAAATTGGTGATTGGAGTATCACATACTTACATACAAAAAAAAAAAAAAAGTGTTATTCTTCGAAGTATGACTAAACAAAAACTATACAATTTATTCCGTTCTCACTATTATTGAACCTCAACTACAAAGCCACCAATATTTATTTTCAACAACTTATTTATTTATCCACTCCATTTCACTATTCACTGTTCTTAAGTCAGGTTGTTTGCCTTTATATATACGCAAACCAGACATCTAGAAATTTCTACGTCATCCTCGAATGTCGCTTAACGCGACGTAGAGATAACAAGCTCCGTCCAGACAACAGAGACGGATTCAAGGCATATTTTATTTTTACGAATTGACATTTCGCACTTTAAAATTCGTTTTAGAATATATCAGGATGTAGCAAAATGTCCCAAAAATTCCGGGATGTTTAAAAACTAAAGGAAGGTATGGTTTAAATTAATTAAAACGCAGTGAGTGTAAATAAGTTCTTTAATATTTATTGTAAATTAAGATCCTTTCAATATGAGAACTTTCATCTAACTAACTATCTCAAAGAGTCGAGGGACTGTTGTGTGTGGTTACAAAAATATACACAGAATTAAAATGATTTGTATGCATAGTAAAAACGTCATCAGAAAGAAAGACGTGACCTGATATTGAGACATAATAATATTTGTTTGGTCTAGAGCATCTTGAAGTGAATACAGTTTTTGTAATTAAATTAACACCCAAAACCAACAAAAACCTTCCAGGGTGCTTCCATAATGTTCTAAAATATTCTGAGATGTTTGAAAACTTCCCAGAACATTTCAAAACCTTCTAGAATTTGTTAGAACGTTCCAGAATATTCTAAAATGTTGCGGAATATTTTAAAACCTTCCAGGAGGTTGGAAAATGTTCCAAAGTGTATCAGAACGTTCTAAAATATTCCATAACGTTCCGGAATGTTTAAAAATCTTCTAGGATGATTCAAAACATTGCAAAATGTATCAGGATGCTCCAAAATGTCCCAAAAAATTCCGGGATGTTTGAAAACCTTCCAGGGTGCTTCAAGATAGTCAAGAATATATCAGTACATTTCAAAATGTTCTAAAATGTTCTGGGATGTTTCAAAACTTTCTGACATTTCAAAACCTTCTAGAATTTGTTAGAACATTCCAAAATATCCTAAAATATTGCGGAATTTTTCAAAACCTTCCAAGAGGTTGGAAAATGTTCCAAAATGTATCACAATGTTCTAAAATATTCCGTAACGTTCCGGGATGTTTAAAAATCTTCCAGGAAAATTCAAAACATTGCAAAATGTATCAGGATGATACAAAATGTCCTAAAAAATTCCGAGATGTTTAAAAACCTACCAGGGTGCTTCAAGATATTCTAAAATATATCAGTACATTCTAATATGTCCTAAAATGTTTAGGATGTTTCAAAACTCCCCAGGACATTTCAATACCTTTTAGAATTGGTTAGAATGTTTCAGAATATCCTAAAAGGTTGCTGAATATTTCAAAACCTTCCAGGAGGTTGGAAGAAGTTCCAAAATGTATCATAACGTTCTGAAATATTCCATAACGTTCCGGGATGTTTAAAAATCTTTCAGGATGATTCAAAACATTGCAAAATGTATCAAGACGCTCCGAAATGTCCAAAAACATTTCAGGATGTTTCAAAACTTTCCAGAATGTGTCAGAATGTCCTAATAATGTGATGTTTATTTCTTTTAAAGAATTGTTTATAGTTAAAATAAAAAGTCACTATTCTTCAGTTAGGTTGTTCACCCCTATATATACGCAAACCAAACATCTAGAAATTTCTACGTTATTCCCAAATGTCGCCTGGCGCGACGTAAAGAGATAACAGGTTCCGCCCAGACAACAGAGATGAATGCAAGACCTATTTTATTCTTACGAATTATGACATGACACTTTTGTACGTTACAATATGTTTTAGAATAGATTAGGATATAGCAAAATGCCCCAAAAAAAATCCGGGATGCTTAAAAACGTTCCAGGGTACTTCAAGATATTCTAGAATATATCAGTACATTCTAAAATGTTCTAAAATGTTCTGGGATGTTTCGAAACTTTCCAGGACATTTCAGAAACTTCTAGAATTTATAAGAACGTTCCAGAATATCCTAAAATGTCACGAAATATTTTAAAACCTTCTAGAATTTGTTAGAACGTTCCAGAATATCCTAAAATGTTGCGGAATATTTGAAAATCTTCCAGGAGGTTGGAAAATATTCCAAAATGTATCAGAACCTTTTAAAATATTTCATAACGTTCCGAGATGTTTAAGAATCTTCCAGGATGATTCAAAACATTGCAAAATGTATCAGGACGCTTCGAAATGTCCTAAAACATTTCAGGATGTTTTAAAACGTTCCAGAATGTGTCAGAATGTCTTAATAATGTAATGGTCATTTCTTTCAAAGAATTTTTGATAGTTGAAATATAAAGTCACTATTCCTCAGTTGTTCGCCCTTATATATACGCAAACCAAACATCTAGAAATTTCTACGTTATTCTCAAATGTCACTTGGCGCGACGTTAAGAGATAACAGGCTCTGCCTAGACAACATAGATGGATTCAGGGCCTATCTTATTTTTATAATATTGAAACGAAACTTGAACTCTCGTTCGTGGGTTGATAATTTATTTTCATCTTTATCTACTTTTATATAACTAAAATTAAACATTATTCAGTGTTTCTACTAATAATTGCATTTATTTCCATGTCTTCTATTTTATTTCTAACTGTTTCTGTATTTATTTTTCATTCATTTTCACCGGTGTACTTCGTCCAGTTACTAACTACTATTACTTCTTCGCGCTCCGTAATTACTCCCCCAACTCCTTATTCGCCTGGCTTTGTCTCCGATTTATATATTAATTATAGGAGATACAACGTCGGTTAAATGAAACTTTTTGTGTGCCTCTAAAAAAAGATTTCAGACATATTTTTGTTTTTTAAAAAATTTCCATAGGTTTCTAGATAATGACAAAAAATTAATTTTGGACGATTTGTAAATAAGTCTTTAACTGTCGTGAAGTAAAAAAGTTGATTATTATTATTGGGCAACCAGTGATTTTTTGACAGTTCGAGATTTTGATGAATCTTCACGTTTTAGACCCTAATGAACCCAAAAAACATAATTTTGGAAAAAGTAGGTTTGTTTGGAAGCACGATAACTTGGGAACGCGTACGAATTTTCGACTGAAATTTCATATTTGAGTGTTTCATCAAAAAAGTTAGGTTCAAGTTTGTAGATGAGCTTTTTTCAACCAGTGGTACTCAAGCTTTATTGATGGAACTTTTTAGTTTTTTGCGTTTATTTTATAAACGGTAGTATTTATCATAAAATATGAAATGAGTAAAATTAATCCTTGAATGATTTGGCACAACATTCACCTAAAACATTTTCCAAAATTATCAGCGGTTTATTTGTTATTATCAAAATTCAAATTATTATTGAATTCGTTATAATTAGGATTATTAAGAGGATATTTGAACGATTGTCAATTGTTTCTTTCACAAATAAAATATTGCGATTGATTTTTGGTCAATAATAATTTATTTATACCAATATCAAAGAAAACTAATTTTCTCTTTAATGTTCGCCACTCACGCAATAATTTCCACATCCTTTCTGAGGTACTCTGCGTTTTCTTTTTTGTGTAACGTCATAGCACACTAGCGCCATTATTAATTCAGTGTACGTTACAATAACTATTAGCTACCCCCCACGTTTCTTAAGAAATAGGTTGTGTTGTGATTTTTTTCATTTTTTACCTCAGTTTCCTGAGTATAAAGCAAGTATATCAGGACATGGAAAAACGTTTACTGGAAAATAAGAACGTATAATGTTACCGGGAAAAGTACACTGTTATGCAGAACGGAAGCCGGAAGTTATATTAATAAAAGACTTATTACGTTCTTAAAGATTTATTATTGGAGTGCGTTATTTTATTTCATGTTCTAGGTTTGTCAGAGTAGTCTAATCAATATTTTTCAGTGTATATTCGCAAATAATCGTGTATTTGATAAATTGACCGACCATTGCCTGCATTTTCGCTGTTTTTTTAGAAACATTACTGGCAAATGAAAATTAACGAACGTGAACATTTTTATTTATTTTTTGTGGGCTCAGTCAATATATCTTTATTAAAATGCAATAATATGAAGCATTGTTTGAAAAAATAAGCGAGATTATAAGAAAACTTCGTGGAGCTCAGAATATAACAATAAAATAAAACGACTGGAGTTTAAACTTATACAATTATCATAACAATCATATGAGGTCCTAAAACGACTCCAATTCAAACCCTGGCATTAGAAAAGGAGTAAAATATCCCTCCAGAGTCCTTTTGAGGTTAGAACTTCCCTCAAATGTCCTAATTAATACAATTAAGTGTATAACTACCTCCCACGATATTTTGGCTTTATAAATAAAAGCGAAAAACCTTCACGATCCTTCTTGAAGATTGGCGAAGTGACGTTAATTGGACATTGAGTGTGCCAACGTACAAATGTTGGAAAGTGGAATTGTTCTCGCGTTCTTTTTGGGAATTTCATTCTTTGAGGTTGTCAGACTGTGATTGACGCGGGGGAAAATTGAAAGAGTAGTTAAAGGTATTTTTACTGCGCTATTTTCAAGTTGTTGAAATTTTGGGGATGAAAATTTATTTAGTCATCCTCAATTTTTATTATTTTCAATTTAAATTCAATTTAAAAGTTGCTGTTGGTAGCAGTTTCACAGAAATTGAAGAACAATATAATAACTGATGTTTTCTTAGCTTATGTCACGACAAAATACAAATTAAGATGTCAAAATAATTTGCTATTATTACGCGTTTTACGTATGGGAAAATGTCTCGAAGTATATAATAAAAAATAATTTTAAACGTTTCACTGAAATCTTTTGTGTGCCATCCATTAAATTTCTAAATACGGATTTTATAATTTATAAAAAGCATTGTCTGGCGATTGTCTAGTGTTTTTGTCTTGAAGGTTGTCGCGACATTTCCTCAATTCCGTTCCTCTCAGTTATTTTACACTTAAAGTTCTTTCTTTCCGTCATTACCAGGCCCGGTATCTCGATTTTTCTAGTAGTGGTGTAATATATAACTGTCAGACACCTATCATTCGTTCCCGAGCTGCATTTGTCTGCCTCTATTCTTGTCATACTGTGTGCCATGGAATAAAGAGATGCTGTCTTGTTTTTATACGCTAGTAGTTCGTTTATTTTTAGTTTTGCGCCACTCAAAAGCGACACTTTCATACCCAATTTTTTTGAGGAATGGGACAGGACAACAGAAAATGATATATTACACATTATACAAAAATATTTATTTACATGAAAAAAAATTGAGAGAGCAATGAATGATCAATTCTCTAAATATGATAACAATTTCATCGATTTGTAATATTTATTGCTTCGAAATTGCTTATAATTTAAATAAAAATCACTGTTTAATAATTTAAAAGTCGCAGATATTTATATTTAACTATTTATATCCACTGAGCACTTCACTGTTTGATATTCACTGCTCTATAGTTTCACCATTACACTACATTACCGTTTGCCTCCGTTTATATACAGAAATATCCATTTCTCGATTCTTCTACCACATTTCTGGAATATTGCTAGAGACTTTCATCAAGAGAGGTGATGTGATGCGGCGCGGCGCAACGAAGACTTAAGGCTCCGCCCATGCAAGGTTACCTTTACGAACGTCCACACTGTCGCACGTTACAGATTAAACGCAAGATTTTTCAATTAATAATAATGAAAACGCGAAAAAAAGCAATTTGAAACAAGCAGCTTCCTTTTGTTCACAGACAAAAACTTTTCCAATAAAATATTTAGAGGATAGCCTGATGCATATTTTTTGTAAATATCGCAAATCCGTGTGATGCTTATTTCAAGCGTCAGAGGGCGCAAAAGCTACCAAGAATCGTTCTTACTTACACCAAGGAAACTATTAAAGAATCTTCATATTCGGCGCGCTTCAACCTCGTATCTCATAAATGTTACAATTGTTCAATTGTTTGGCCTCAAAATTATTCAACTCTATTTATTTACACGTCGTTTGTACTCACTTGTACATCAGCTTGATGTCGGTACGTATATATGTACGCAAATCTCAAAACCCGTCGTACGTATAATGTTGAAATTTTGAATTTAAGACTAGTATAGGGTCTAGTTGTGCACCTCGCAATATGATTGCGATCGTCTGAAACAGAAGTGCACTTTACTTGAAACTTTTTTTGAATTTTCCGCATAAATCCAAAACGGTTGAACATACAATATTGTAATTCAGTATTTTAGATGATTGTACCATCTAGATGCTCATATCCTATTTTTATTAAGATCGACTGAGCCGGTAGTGCACTTTATTCGACAGTTTTTTGGAATTATCTGCATGAATTCGGAACGATTAATCGTAGAGTATTCAAATTCAGTATTTTAGTCTGTCTTTTCAAACAGTACCATTTTTGATTTTTTTTATATTTATTATGAAACAAATTGGTTCATGAAATATTTCTTCTTTGATCTGTACGTATGGAACACCCTATATATCGCAATACCGGATAAATTTCGACAATATTTTTTTAAATAATTGTACAATTATCAAGTAATAACCGTATTGATTTTTATAATAATAAATTAAATGTGTAATTTTTTAGGAATTTTTTTATGCCGAAGCACCGTGTGCTATATTAGACCAGCGCGCCAGCCTAAATTCTGGACCATAATTGGAGTTATTTGACAAGTACATCACTTTAAATGTTATTTTTGAATTAAGGACATCTTCTTCTTTAAACAGTACCATTTTTAATTTTTTTTGATATTTATTATGACACAAATTGGTTTATGAAATATGACTTACATTTTCGTTCTTCAGTCTGTACGTATGGGACATCTGTACATCGCAATACCAGATAAATTTCAACAATATTTTTTTAAATAATTGTACAATTATCAAGTAATAACCGTATTGATTTTTATAATAATTAGTTCAATGTGTCATTTTTTATGAATTATTTTATACAAAAGCACCGCGTGCTGTATTGGACCAGCGCGCCAGCTTAAATTTTGGACCATAACTGGAGTTATTTGAATTGTTAATTGAATTCTCATAACAATTGACTGTACCGGAAGTGCACTTCAGTTGAATTTTTTTTAATTTCGCGTATACATTCTGAGCTATTAGCAGCAGAATCTTTCCATAGCAACTGATTGGCCCGAAAGCGCACTTTACTTGACAAATTGTTAGATTTTTTTGGATAAATCCAAATTGTGACTCCTGAGTTGCCTATTTTATACCCTCTAGACTTTCAGGAATTTTCTGGCTAATGACTCAAAAGAAGCGAGAATTTAATGCGTACATTTCCGGAAACAATAATTGGTAAGCCAACAAAGCTTAAATTTGTTACAATATTATTAAGACGGTTTCTTGTAAATTTTTTCGAGTTGTACAACATTCACAACAAAATAAATCCGAAAAAACTATTTTTACGGGGTAATAACGGCGGAAGAATGATTTTGAAGATTCTGCGCCCTCTGACGCTCAGAATATCAACTGTATGTTTTCATGACATTGACAAAAAATGTGTAAAATACTATATTCTACAATTTTTGTCCAAAAAGTTTGTGGCTACGAGGCACAGGAAACGATATAATTCAATTTTGAGGTGATATAGGTAAAAGAATAAATTTGGAGCTCTTGCGCCCTCTGACGCTTGGAATATCAACTCTATGTATTGACGACATTGACAAGAAATGTGCAAAATACTATATTCTACAATTTTTGTCTGAAAAGTTTTTGGCTTCGAGGCACAGGAAACAATATAAATCAATTTCGAGGTGGTATAAGTGGAAGAATAAATTTGGAGCTCCTGCGCCCTCTGACGCTTAGAATATTAACTCTATGTATTCACAACATGGACAAGAAATATGCAGAATATTATATTCTACAATTTTTGTATAAAAAGTTTTTGGCTAAGAGGTACAGGAAACGGAATAAATAAATTTTTCCTATTTTAAAAAACTACCTTAAAAAGATTAGGGTTTGAGAGGGTGGTTGTGTTAGTTTGAGCGAGGTGAAAATTGTCTGATTATGGGTGAGAATTCACTGTTTGTTCATTCTGTGCAGGGTCCTCCAACTGCACAGTTTTTTGATCAATTGCACTGGGCCCCAAGGAATTCGAGCCACTGACAACTGTCGACCCCTAAGTACGTCCCTGTTTTAATACTCTGTGTTCATTACATCGAAATGTTACTTAAACTTAATACTTAGTTCAATTTTATATGTGGTGTATTATAATATTCAAGATACACGGAAGCGTAGACGGAAACTTTTACCATTTGATAAATTATTATCAATACAGAAATTAGAGCTACGTTTAGAGATTAATATTTTTAAATTTTATCATAGTTATACCTGTCCAAATAACTGCCAGATTTTTTAACATCCTTTTACGCTTTCGTCAATATGTAAATTTTGTGTATGTATGTAGAAAATATCAATATTACAATAAATAATTGAATACATTAATTTTAATCCTTTTATATTCCTTGCAGTCCCATTGTGCAATTGGTCAAAAAATAATAAGAATTTTACTTCGATTTCCAAGCGGTTACATATTTTCCTTTGTTCACTTTAGATTGACATATTATTCCTAAATCTAATTTTAATGTTACTGTTATTCTAACTTATCTTTATTTACTTTAACTTTTCTTTATACTTGAAATAACACCCGACTATTAAAAAACCATCAGACTATTTTCTCGTTTTCGACCGTGTCGTTATTTTTGTTTTTCTACACCTTTGGTGCCTTTCCAGTTCTCTTTAAGACGATGCTATTCAATTTAATATCAATGATTATAGTCATGCAACAATTAACAACTCAGTAGCGTAGAGAAAAATATCAAATAAGTACCAAACTATGTTTTAATAATAAACTGAGTACTTGCAGTGGATTAATTCCAGCAAAGTTTCCAACCAGGTAAAAGCTCGCAACTTTTGGATATAAACTAAAGTTTAAACTTAATGTTTAGTAGTTTGGAAATAATGTTATAAACTAAGATAAATGTTTGAAAGTTTTTCAAGAATATAGTAAATTGAATATTCTCCCAATTAGCCACAAATGAATTTATGACGTCATTGGGTCCTAGTGGCAGTTGTTTTCTGTGTATAGTCGAGTTCGGCAGGTCACGTGAACGATGTTCGTGGCCTGGCGCGACCTCCCAACACGTTTATTCACCTCATCCGAACCAAACTGAGGCGCTCCAAGAAGAAAGACTCAGATTCACTAGCACAGAATAACCGTGCAGCAGTCTTCAGCTGATGTTGCGGAATGGAATGCTGCACTACAGATGCCACAGTGCAATATTGGTGCGAACGAAGAAAGAGCATCTTGTTGATGTTGAGTTGAGTTTACACAGCTGATGGCTATTATATAAAATATTGCTTACATAATGACTAAAATGATCGTTCCGTTGATTCCAGAGCCATAAATAAATAGTAAAAACTCGAATATTTCAAGAGAAGGACCGTCAAGTTGCCAGAAAACATTTAAAATCACTAACCAAATTTAATTTAATTACATTTGTAGGTTATGTTTTCTGTTGTTCAAGAATAGAAGCTTTCAGATTTGTAGCATTATTTTCAATTGAATTATTCACTAATTTCATTTAATATTCCACCGTTTTCTTTTCTATTTTGACTGTTTGATGACAAATTGATAGGGAATTAGCCTAAAAATGACATTTAAAATGCGAATTATGCAAAAACTAGAGCTCCAATTCAAATTTGGATTGCGGATTCGGATTCTAGAGGGTCGAATTAAGGGGATGACATGCCTAACACATTTTTCCCAAATTTTATTATTCATTCTAAATTGTGGACTATAGCCTTGATGTTTTTTCAAACAAAATAGGACTTTTTCTCTGATTCTGTTCAAATTTTATGTACAGGCTCTCTAAGGGTCTGTTCCTTGATAAATAGTGTCAAATCAATTCTAAAAAATTATTCAAGGGATGAAACATCCCCTCGAATTATTAAGTGGCACATATTCTGGAAACTATTGGGTAGTTCAAATATATCTCTTCATATTCTGATTGTATGGATCTCAATCTATACGAAAATATACTTTTTATCTCTTAAAACTCCCAATTAGAGGGTCAAATAGACCAATTAAATTGACAGGGAATTAGCCTAAAAATGACATTTAAAATGCGAATTATGCAAAAACTAGAGCTCCAATTCAAATTTGGATTGCGGATTCGGATTCTAGAGGGTCGAATTAAGGGGATGACATGCCTAACACATTTTTCCCAAATTTTATTATTCATTCTAAATTGTGGACTATAGCCTTGATGTTTTTTCAAACAAAATAGGACTTTTTCTCTGATTCTGTTCAAATTTTATGTACAGGCTCTCTAAGGGTCTGTTCCTTGATAAATAGTGTCAAATCAATTCTAAAAAATTATTCAAGGGATGAAACATCCCCTCGAATTATTAAGTGGCACATATTCTGGAAACTATTGGGTAGTTCAAATATATCTCTTCATATTCTGATTGTATGGATCTCAATCTATACGAAAATATACTTTTTATCTCTTAAAACTCCCAATTAGAGGGTCAAATAGACCAATTAAATTGACAGGGAATTAGCCTAAAAATGACATTTAAAATGCGAATTATGCAAAAACTAGAGCTCCAATTCAAATTTGGATTGCGGATTCGGATTCTAGAGGGTCGAATTAAGGGGATGACATGCCTAACACATTTTTCCCAAATTTTATTATTCATTCTAAATTGTGGACTATAGCCTTGATGTTTTTTCAAACAAAATAGGACTTTTTCTCTGATTCTGTTCAAATTTTATGTACAGGCTCTCTAAGGGTCTGTTCCTTGATGAATAGTGTCAAATCGATTCTAAAAAATTATTCAAGGGATGAAACATCCCCTCGAATTATTAAGTGGCACATATTCTGGAAACTATTGGGTAGTTCAAATATATCTCTTCATATTCTGATTGTATGGATCTCAATCTATACGAAAATATACTTTTTATCTCTTAAAACTCCCAATTAGAGGGTCAAATAGACCAATTAAATTGACAGGGAATTAGCCTAAAAATGACATTTAAAATGCGAATTATGCAAAAACTAGAGCTCCAATTCAAATTTGGATTGCGGATTCGGATTCTAGAGGGTCGAATTAAGGGGATGACATGCCTAACACATTTTTCCCAAATTTTATTATTCATTCTAAATTGTGGACTATAGCCTTGATGTTTTTTCAAACAAAATAGGACTTTTTCTCTGATTCTGTTCAAATTTTATGTACAGGCTCTCTAAGGGTCTGTTCCTTGATAAATAGTGTCAAATCAATTCTAAAAAATTATTCAAGGGATGAAACATCCCCTCGAATTATTAAGTGGCACATATTCTGGAAACTATTGGGTAATTCAAATATATCTCTTCATATTCTGATTGTATGGATCTTAATCTATACGAAAATATACTTTTTATTTCTTAAAACTCCCAATTAGAGGGTCAAATAGACCAATAAATTTGACAGGGAATTAGCCTAAAAATGACTTTGAAAATGCGAATTATGCAAAAACTAGAGCTCCAATTCAAATTTGGATTGCGGATTCGGATTCTAGAGGGTCGAATTAAGGGGATGACATGCCTAACACATTTTTCCCAAATTTTATTATTCATTCTAAATTGTGGACTATAGCCTTGATGTTTTTTCAAACAAAATAGGACTTTTTCTCTGATTCTGTTCAAATTTTATGTACAGGCTCTCTAAGGGTCTGTTCCTTGATAAATAGTGTCAAATCAATTCTAAAAAATTATTCAAGGGATGAAACATCCCCTCGAATTATTAAGTGGCACATATTCTGGAAACTATTGGGTAGTTCAAATATATCTCTTCATATTCTGATTGTATGGATCTCAATCTATACGAAAATATACTTTTTATCTCTTAAAACTCCCAATTAGAGGGTCAAATAGACCAATTAAATTGACAGGGAATTAGCCTAAAAATGACATTTAAAATGCGAATTATGCAAAAACTAGAGCTCCAATTCAAATTTGGATTGCGGATTCGGATTCTAGAGGGTCGAATTAAGGGGATGACATGCCTAACACATTTTTCCCAAATTTTATTATTCATTCTAAATTGTGGACTATAGCCTTGATGTTTTTTCAAACAAAATAGGACTTTTTCTCTGATTCTGTTCAAATTTTATGTACAGGCTCTCTAAGGGTCTGTTCCTTGATAAATAGTGTCAAATCAATTCTAAAAAATTATTCAAGGGATGAAACATCCCCTCGAATTATTAAGTGGCACATATTCTGGAAACTATTGGGTAATTCAAATATATCTCTTCATATTCTGATTGTATGGATCTTAATCTATACGAAAATATACTTTTTATCTCTTAAAACTCCCAATTAGAGGGTCAAATAGACCAATAAAATTGACAGGGAATTAGCCTAAAAATGACATTTAAAATGCGAATTATGCAAAAACTAGAGCTCCAATTCAAATTTGGATTGCGGATTCGGATTCTAGAGGGTCGAATTAAGGGGATGACATGCCTAACACATTTTTCCCAAATTTTATTATTCATTCTAAATTGTGGACTATAGCCTTGATGTTTTTTCAAACAAAATAGGACTTTTTCTCTGATTCTGTTCAAATTTTATGTACAGGCTCTCTAAGGGTCTGTTCCTTGATAAATAGTGTCAGATCAATTCTAAAAAATTATTCAAGGGATGAAACATCCCCTCGAATTATTAAGTGGCACATATTCTGGAAACTATTGGGTAGTTCAAATATATCTCTTCATATTCTGATTGTATGGATCTCAATCTATACGAAAATATACTTTTTATCTCTTAAAACTCCCAATTAGAGGGTCAAATAGACCAATTAAATTGACAGGGAATTAGCCTAAAAATGACATTTAAAATGCGAATTATGCAAAAACTAGAGCTCCAATTCAAATTTGGATTGCGGATTCGGATTCTAGAGGGTCAAATTAAGGGGATGACATGCCTAACACATTTTTCCCAAATTTTATTATTCATTCTAAATTGTGGACTATAGCCTTGATGTTTTTTCAAACAAAATAGGACTTTTTCTCTGATTCTGTTCAAATTTTATGTACAGGCTCTCTAAGGGTCTGTTCCTTGATAAATAGTGTCAAATCAATTCTAAAAGATTATTCAAGGGATGAAACATCCCCTCGAATTATTAAGTGGCACATATTCTGGAAACTATTGGGTAGTTCAAATATATCTCTTCATATTCTGATTGTATGGATCTCAATCTATACGAAAATATACTTTTTATCTCTTAAAACTCCCAATTTGAGGGTCAAATAGACCAATTAAATTGACAGGGAATTAGCCTAAAAATGACATTTAAAATGCGAATTATGCAAAAACTAGAGCTCCAATTCAAATTTGGATTGCGGATTCGGATTCTAGAGGGTCGAATTAAGGGGATGACATGCCTAACACATTTTTCCCAAATTTTATTATTCATTCTAAATTGTGGACTATAGCCTTGATGTTTTTTCAAACAAAATAGGACTTTTTCTCTGATTCTGTTCAAATTTTATGTACAGGCTCTCTAAGGGTCTGTTCCTTGATAAATAGTGTCAAATCAATTCTAAAAAATTATTCAAGGGATGAAACATCCCCTCGAATTATTAAGTGGCACATATTCTGGAAACTATTGGGTAATTCAAATATATCTCTTCATATTCTGATTGTATGGATCTTAATCTATACGAAAATATACTTTTTATCTCTTAAAACTCCCAATTAGAGGGTCAAATAGACCAATAAAATTGACATGGAATTAGCCTAAAAATGACTTTGAAAATGCGAATTATGCAAAAACTAGAGCTCCAATTCAAATTTGGATTGCGGATTCGGATTCTAGAGGGTCGAATTAAGGGGATGACATGCCTAACACATTTTTCCCAAATTTTATTATTCATTCTAAATTGTGGACTATAGCCTTGATGTTTTTTCAAACAAAATAGGACTTTTTCTCTGATTCTGTTCAAATTTTATGTACAGGCTCTCTAAGGGTCTGTTCCTTGATAAATAGTGTCAAATCAATTCTAAAAGATTATTCAAGGGATGAAACATCCCCTCGAATTATTAAGTGGCACATATTCTGGAAACTATTGGGTAGTTCAAATATATCTCTTCATATTCTGATTGTATGGATCTCAATCTATACGAAAATATACTTTTTATCTCTTAAAACTCCCAATTAGAGGGTCAAATAGACCAATAAAATTGACATGGAATTAGCCTAAAAATGACTTTGAAAATGCGAATTATGCAAAAACTAGAGCTCCAATTCAAATTTGGATTGCGGATTCGGATTCTAGAGGGTCGAATTAAGGGGATGACATGCCTAACACATTTTTCCCAAATTTTATTATTCATTCTAAATTGTGGACTATAGCCTTGATGTTTTTTCAAACAAAATAGGACTTTTTCTCTGATTCTGTTCAAATTTTATGTACAGGCTCTCTAAGGGTCTGTTCCTTGATAAATAGTGTCAAATCAATTCTAAAAGATTATTCAAGGGATGAAACATCCCCTCGAATTATTAAGTGGCACATATTCTGGAAACTATTGGGTAGTTCAAATATATCTCTTCATATTCTGATTGTATGGATCTCAATCTATACGAAAATATACTTTTTATCTCTTAAAACTCCCAATTAGAGGGTCAAATAGACCAATTAAATTGACAGGGAATTAGCCTAAAAATGACATTTAAAATGCGAATTATGCAAAAACTAGAGCTCCAATTCAAATTTGGATTGCGGATTCGGATTCTAGAGGGTCGAATTAAGGGGATGACATGCCTAACACATTTTTCCCAAATTTTATTATTCATTCTAAATTGTGGACTATAGCCTTGATGTTTTTTCAAACAAAATAGGACTTTTTCTCTGATTCTGTTCAAATTTTATGTACAGGCTCTCTAAGGGTCTGTTCCTTGATAAATAGTGTCAGATCAATTCTAAAAAATTATTCAAGGGATGAAACATCCCCTCGAATTATTAAGTGGCACATATTCTGGAAACTATTGGGTAGTTCAAATATATCTCTTCATATTCTGATTGTATGGATCTCAATCTATACGAAAATATACTTTTTATCTCTTAAAACTCCCAATTAGAGGGTCAAATAGACCAATTAAATTGACAGGGAATTAGCCTAAAAATGACATTTAAAATGCGAATTATGCAAAAACTAGAGCTCCAATTCAAATTTGGATTGCGGATTCGGATTCTAGAGGGTCAAATTAAGGGGATGACATGCCTAACACATTTTTCCCAAATTTTATTATTCATTCTAAATTGTGGACTATAGCCTTGATGTTTTTTCAAACAAAATAGGACTTTTTCTCTGATTCTGTTCAAATTTTATGTACAGGCTCTCTAAGGGTCTGTTCCTTGATAAATAGTGTCAAATCAATTCTAAAAGATTATTCAAGGGATGAAACATCCCCTCGAATTATTAAGTGGCACATATTCTGGAAACTATTGGGTAGTTCAAATATATCTCTTCATATTCTGATTGTATGGATCTCAATCTATACGAAAATATACTTTTTATCTCTTAAAACTCCCAATTTGAGGGTCAAATAGACCAATTAAATTGACAGGGAATTAGCCTAAAAATGACATTTAAAATGCGAATTATGCAAAAACTAGAGCTCCAATTCAAATTTGGATTGCGGATTCGGATTCTAGAGGGTCGAATTAAGGGGATGACATGCCTAACACATTTTTCCCAAATTTTATTATTCATTCTAAATTGTGGACTATAGCCTTGATGTTTTTTCAAACAAAATAGGACTTTTTCTCTGATTCTGTTCAAATTTTATGTACAGGCTCTCTAAGGGTCTGTTCCTTGATAAATAGTGTCAAATCAATTCTAAAAAATTATTCAAGGGATGAAACATCCCCTCGAATTATTAAGTGGCACATATTCTGGAAACTATTGGGTAATTCAAATATATCTCTTCATATTCTGATTGTATGGATCTTAATCTATACGAAAATATACTTTTTATCTCTTAAAACTCCCAATTAGAGGGTCAAATAGACCAATAAAATTGACATGGAATTAGCCTAAAAATGACTTTGAAAATGCGAATTATGCAAAAACTAGAGCTCCAATTCAAATTTGGATTGCGGATTCGGATTCTAGAGGGTCGAATTAAGGGGATGACATGCCTAACACATTTTTCCCAAATTTTATTATTCATTCTAAATTGTGGACTATAGCCTTGATGTTTTTTCAAACAAAATAGGACTTTTTCTCTGATTCTGTTCAAATTTTATGTACAGGCTCTCTAAGGGTCTGTTCCTTGATAAATAGTGTCAAATCAATTCTAAAAGATTATTCAAGGGATGAAACATCCCCTCGAATTATTAAGTGGCACATATTCTGGAAACTATTGGGTAGTTCAAATATATCTCTTCATATTCTGATTGTATGGATCTCAATCTATACGAAAATATACTTTTTATCTCTTAAAACTCCCAATTAGAGGGTCAAATAGACCAATAAAATTGACATGGAATTAGCCTAAAAATGACTTTGAAAATGCGAATTATGCAAAAACTAGAGCTCCAATTCAAATTTGGATTGCGGATTCGGATTCTAGAGGGTCGAATTAAGGGGATGACATGCCTAACACATTTTTCCCAAATTTTATTATTCATTCTAAATTGTGGACTATAGCCTTGATGTTTTTTCAAACAAAATAGGACTTTTTCTCTGATTCTGTTCAAATTTTATGTACAGGCTCTCTAAGGGTCTGTTCCTTGATAAATAGTGTCAAATCAATTCTAAAAGATTATTCAAGGGATGAAACATCCCCTCGAATTATTAAGTGGCACATATTCTGGAAACTATTGGGTAGTTCAAATATATCTCTTCATATTCTGATTGTATGGATCTCAATCTATACGAAAATATACTTTTTATCTCTTAAAACTCCCAATTAGAGGGTCAAATAGACCAATTAAATTGACAGGGAATTAGCCTAAAAATGACATTTAAAATGCGAATTATGCAAAAACTAGAGCTCCAATTCAAATTTGGATTGCGGATTCGGATTCTAGAGGGTCGAATTAAGGGGATGACATGCCTAACACATTTTTCCCAAATTTTATTATTCATTCTAAATTGTGGACTATAGCCTTGATGTTTTTTCAAACAAAATAGGACTTTTTCTCTGATTCTGTTCAAATTTTATGTACAGGCTCTCTAAGGGTCTGTTCCTTGATAAATAGTGTCAAATCAATTCTAAAAAATTATTCAAGGGATGAAACATCCCCTCGAATTATTAAGTGGCACATATTCTGGAAACTATTGGGTAATTCAAATATATCTCTTCATATTCTGATTGTATGGATCTTAATCTATACGAAAATATACTTTTTATCTCTTAAAACTCCCAATTAGAGGGTCAAATAGACCAATAAAATTGACATGGAATTAGCCTAAAAATGACTTTGAAAATGCGAATTATGCAAAAACTAGAGCTCCAATTCAAATTTGGATTGCGGATTCGGATTCTAGAGGGTCGAATTAAGGGGATGACATGCCTAACACATTTTTCCCAAATTTTATTATTCATTCTAAATTGTGGACTATAGCCTTGATGTTTTTTCAAACAAAATAGGACTTTTTCTCTGATTCTGTTCAAATTTTATGTACAGGCTCTCTAAGGGTCTGTTCCTTGATAAATAGTGTCAAATCAATTCTAAAAAATTATTCAAGGGATGAAACATCCCCTCGAATTATTAAGTGGCACATATTCTGGAAACTATTGGGTAATTCAAATATATCTCTTCATATTCTGATTGTATGGATCTTAATCTATACGAAAATATACTTTTTATCTCTTAAAACTCCCAATTAGAGGGTCAAATAGACCAATAAAATTGACAGGGAATTAGCCTAAAAATGACATTTAAAATGCGAATTATGCAAAAACTAGAGCTCCAATTCAAATTTGGATTGCGGATTCGGATTCTAGAGGGTCGAATTAAGGGGATGACATGCCTAACACATTTTTCCCAAATTTTATTATTCATTCTAAATTGTGGACTATAGCCTTGATGTTTTTTCAAACAAAATAGGACTTTTTCTCTGATTCTGTTCAAATTTTATGTACAGGCTCTCTAAGGGTCTGTTCCTTGATAAATAGTGTCAGATCAATTCTAAAAAATTATTCAAGGGATGAAACATCCCCTCGAATTATTAAGTGGCACATATTCTGGAAACTATTGGGTAGTTCAAATATATCTCTTCATATTCTGATTGTATGGATCTCAATCTATACGAAAATATACTTTTTATCTCTTAAAACTCCCAATTAGAGGGTCAAATAGACCAATTAAATTGACAGGGAATTAGCCTAAAAATGACATTTAAAATGCGAATTATGCAAAAACTAGAGCTCCAATTCAAATTTGGATTGCGGATTCGGATTCTAGAGGGTCAAATTAAGGGGATGACATGCCTAACACATTTTTCCCAAATTTTATTATTCATTCTAAATTGTGGACTATAGCCTTGATGTTTTTTCAAACAAAATAGGACTTTTTCTCTGATTCTGTTCAAATTTTATGTACAGGCTCTCTAAGGGTCTGTTCCTTGATAAATAGTGTCAAATCAATTCTAAAAGATTATTCAAGGGATGAAACATCCCCTCGAATTATTAAGTGGCACATATTCTGGAAACTATTGGGTAGTTCAAATATATCTCTTCATATTCTGATTGTATGGATCTCAATCTATACGAAAATATACTTTTTATCTCTTAAAACTCCCAATTTGAGGGTCAAATAGACCAATTAAATTGACAGGGAATTAGCCTAAAAATGACATTTAAAATGCGAATTATGCAAAAACTAGAGCTCCAATTCAAATTTGGATTGCGGATTCGGATTCTAGAGGGTCGAATTAAGGGGATGACATGCCTAACACATTTTTCCCAAATTTTATTATTCATTCTAAATTGTGGACTATAGCCTTGATGTTTTTTCAAACAAAATAGGACTTTTTCTCTGATTCTGTTCAAATTTTATGTACAGGCTCTCTAAGGGTCTGTTCCTTGATAAATAGTGTCAAATCAATTCTAAAAAATTATTCAAGGGATGAAACATCCCCTCGAATTATTAAGTGGCACATATTCTGGAAACTATTGGGTAATTCAAATATATCTCTTCATATTCTGATTGTATGGATCTTAATCTATACGAAAATATACTTTTTATCTCTTAAAACTCCCAATTAGAGGGTCAAATAGACCAATAAAATTGACATGGAATTAGCCTAAAAATGACTTTGAAAATGCGAATTATGCAAAAACTAGAGCTCCAATTCAAATTTGGATTGCGGATTCGGATTCTAGAGGGTCGAATTAAGGGGATGACATGCCTAACACATTTTTCCCAAATTTTATTATTCATTCTAAATTGTGGACTATAGCCTTGATGTTTTTTCAAACAAAATAGGACTTTTTCTCTGATTCTGTTCAAATTTTATGTACAGGCTCTCTAAGGGTCTGTTCCTTGATAAATAGTGTCAAATCAATTCTAAAAGATTATTCAAGGGATGAAACATCCCCTCGAATTATTAAGTGGCACATATTCTGGAAACTATTGGGTAGTTCAAATATATCTCTTCATATTCTGATTGTATGGATCTCAATCTATACGAAAATATACTTTTTATCTCTTAAAACTCCCAATTAGAGGGTCAAATAGACCAATAAAATTGACATGGAATTAGCCTAAAAATGACTTTGAAAATGCGAATTATGCAAAAACTAGAGCTCCAATTCAAATTTGGATTGCGGATTCGGATTCTAGAGGGTCGAATTAAGGGGATGACATGCCTAACACATTTTTCCCAAATTTTATTATTCATTCTAAATTGTGGACTATAGCCTTGATGTTTTTTCAAACAAAATAGGACTTTTTCTCTGATTCTGTTCAAATTTTATGTACAGGCTCTCTAAGGGTCTGTTCCTTGATAAATAGTGTCAAATCAATTCTAAAAGATTATTCAAGGGATGAAACATCCCCTCGAATTATTAAGTGGCACATATTCTGGAAACTATTGGGTAGTTCAAATATATCTCTTCATATTCTGATTGTATGGATCTCAATCTATACGAAAATATACTTTTTATCTCTTAAAACTCCCAATTAGAGGGTCAAATAGACCAATTAAATTGACAGGGAATTAGCCTAAAAATGACATTTAAAATGCGAATTATGCAAAAACTAGAGCTCCAATTCAAATTTGGATTGCGGATTCGGATTCTAGAGGGTCGAATTAAGGGGATGACATGCCTAACACATTTTTCCCAAATTTTATTATTCATTCTAAATTGTGGACTATAGCCTTGATGTTTTTTCAAACAAAATAGGACTTTTTCTCTGATTCTGTTCAAATTTTATGTACAGGCTCTCTAAGGGTCTGTTCCTTGATAAATAGTGTCAAATCAATTCTAAAAAATTATTCAAGGGATGAAACATCCCCTCGAATTATTAAGTGGCACATATTCTGGAAACTATTGGGTAATTCAAATATATCTCTTCATATTCTGATTGTATGGATCTTAATCTATACGAAAATATACTTTTTATCTCTTAAAACTCCCAATTAGAGGGTCAAATAGACCAATAAAATTGACATGGAATTAGCCTAAAAATGACTTTGAAAATGCGAATTATGCAAAAACTAGAGCTCCAATTCAAATTTGGATTGCGGATTCGGATTCTAGAGGGTCGAATTAAGGGGATGACATGCCTAACACATTTTTCCCAAATTTTATTATTCATTCTAAATTGTGGACTATAGCCTTGATGTTTTTTCAAACAAAATAGGACTTTTTCTCTGATTCTGTTCAAATTTATGTACAGGCTCTCTAAGGGTCTGTTCCTTGATAAATAGTGTCAAATCAATTCTAAAAAAATTATTCAAGGGATGAAACATCCCCTCGAATTATTAAGTGGCACATATTCTGGAAACTATTGGGTAATTCAAAATATATCTCTTCATATTCTGATTGTATGGATCTTAATCTATACGAAAATATACTTTTTATCTCTTAAAACTCCCAATTAGAGGGTCAAATAGACCAATAAAATTGACATGGAATTAGCCTAAAAATGACTTTGAAAATGCGAATTATGCAAAAACTAGAGCTCCAATTCAAATTTGGATTGCGGATTCGGATTCTAGAGGGGTCGAATTAAGGGGATGACATGCCTAACACATTTTTCCCAAATTTTATTATTCATTCTAAATTGTGGACTATAGCCTTGATGTTTTTTCAAACAAAATAGGACTTTTTCTCTGATTCTGTTCAAATTTTATGTACAGGCTCTCTAAGGGTCTGTTCCTTGATAAATAGTGTCAAATCAATTCTAAAAGATTATTCAAGGGATGAAACATCCCCTCGAATTATTAAGTGGCACATATTCTGGAAACTATTGGGTAGTTCAAATATATCTCTTCATATTCTGATTGTATGGATCTCAATCTATACGAAAATATACTTTTTATCTCTTAAAACTCCCAATTAGAGGGTCAAATAGACCAATAAAATTGACATGGAATTAGCCTAAAAATGACTTTGAAAATGCGAATTATGCAAAAACTAGAGCTCCAATTCAAATTTGGATTGCGGATTCGGATTCTAGAGGGTCGAATTAAGGGGATGACATGCCTAACACATTTTTCCCAAATTTTATTATTCATTCTAAATTGTGGACTATAGCCTTGATGTTTTTTTCAAACAGAATAGGACTTTTTCTCTGATTCTGTTCAAATTTTATGTACAGGCTCTCTAAGGGTCTGTTCCTTGATAAACAGTGTCAAATCAATTCCAAAAAATTATTCAAGGGATGAAACATCCCCTCGAATTATTAAGTGGCACATATTCTGGAAACTATTGGGTAATTCAAATATATCTCCTCATATTCTGATTGTATGGATCTTAATCTATACGAAAATATACTTTTTATCCCTTAAAACTCCCAATTAGAGGGTCAAATAGACCAATAAAATTGACAGGGAATTAGCCTAAAAATGACATTTAAAATGCGAATTATGCAAAAACTAGAGCTCCAATTCAAATTTGGATTGCGGATTCGGATTCTAGAGGGTCGAATTACGGAGATGATATGCCTAACACATTTTTCCCAAATTTTATTATTCATTCTAAATTGTGGACTATAGCCTTGATGTTTTTTCAAACAAAATAGGACTTTTTCTCTGATTCTGTTCAAATTTTATGTACAGGCTCTCTAAGGGTCTGTTCCTTGATAAATAGTGTCAAATCAATTCTAAAAAATTATTCAAGGGATGAAACATCCCCTCGAATTATTAAGTGGCACATATTCTGGAAACTATTTGGTAATTCAAATATATCTCTTCATATTCTGATTGTATGGATCTTAATCTATACGAAAATATACTTTTTATCTCTTAAAACTCCCAATTAGAGGGTCAAATAGACCAATAAAATTGACAGGGAATTAGCCTAAAAATGACTTTGAAAATGCGAATTATGCAAAAACTAGAGCTCCAATTCAAATTTGGATTGCGGATTCGGATTCTAGAGGGTCGAATTAAGGGGATGACATGCCTAACACATTTTTCCCAAATTTTATTATTCATTCTAAATTGTGGACTATAGCCTTGATGTTTTTTCAAACAAAATAGGACTTTTTCTCTGATTCTGTTCAAATCTTATGTACAGGCTCTCTAAGGGTCTGTTCCTTGATAAATAGTGTCAAATCAATTCTAAAAAATTATTCAAGGGATGAAACATCCCCTCGAATTATTAAGTGGCACATATTCTGGAAACTATTGGGTAATTCAAATATATCTCTTCATATTCTGATTGTATGGATCTTAATCTATACGAAAATATACTTTTTATCTCTTAAAACTCCCAATTAGAGGGTCAAATAGACCAATAAAATTGACAGGGAATTAGCCTAAAAATGACTTTGAAAATGCGAATTATGCAAAAACTAGAGCTCCAATTCAAATTTGGATTGCGGATTCGGATTCTAGAGGGTCGGATTAAGGGGATGACATGCCTAACACATTTTTCCAAATTTTATTATTCATTCTAAATTGTGGGACTATAGCCTTGATGTTTTTTCAAACAAAATAGGACTTTTTCTCTGATTCTGTTCAAATTTTATGTACAGGCTCTCTAAGGGTCTGTTCCTTGATAAATAGTGTCAAATCAATTCTAAAAAATTATTCAAGGGATGAAACATCCCCTCGAATTATTAAGTGGCACATATTCTGAAAACTATTTGGTAATTTGGACTTATCTCTTCATATTCTGATTGTATGGATCTTAATCTATACGAAAATATACTTTTTATTCCTTAAAACTCCCAATTAGAGGGTCAAATAGACCAATAAAATTGACAGGGAATTAGCCTAAAAATGACATTTAAAATGCGAATTATGCAAAAACTAGAGCTCCAATTCAAATTTGGATTGCGGATTCGGATTCTAGAGGGTCGAATTACGGGGATGATATGCCTAACACATTTTTCCCAAATTTTATTATTCATTCTAAATTGTGGACTATAGCCTTGATGTTTTTTCAAACAAAATAGGACTTTTTCTCTGATTCTGTTCAAATTTTATGTACAGGCTCTCTAAGGGTCTGTTCCTTGATAAATAGTGTCAAATCAATTCTAAAAAATTATTCAAGGGATGAAACATCCCCTCGAATTATTAAGTGGCACATATTCTGGAAACTATTGGGTAGTTCAAATATATCTCTTCATATTCTGATTGTATGGATCTCAATCTATACGAAAATATACTTTTTATCTCTTAAAACTCCCAATTAGAGGGTCAAATAGACCAATTAAATTGACAGGGAATTAGCCTAAAAATGACATTTAAAATGCGAATTATGCAAAAACTAGAGCTCCAATTCAAATTTGGATTGCGGATTCGGATTCTAGAGGGTCGAATTAAGGGGATGACATGACTAACACATTTTTCCCAAATTTTATTATTCATTCTAAAATTGTGGACTATAGCCTTGATGTTTTTTCAAACAGAATAGGACTTTTTCTCTGATTCTGTTCAAATTTCATGTACAGGCTCTCTAAGGGTCTGTTCCTTGATAAATAGTGTCAAATCAATTCTAAAAAATTATTCAAGGGATGAAACATCCCCTCGAATTATTAAGTGGCACATATTCTGGAAACTATTGGGTAATTCAAATATATCTCTTCATATTCTGATTGTATGGATCTTAATCTATACGAAAATATACTTTTTATCTCTTAAAACTCCCAATTAGAGGGTCAAATAGACCAATAAAATTGACAGGGAATTAGCCTAAAAATGACTTTGAAAATGCGAATTATGCAAAAACTAGAGCTCCAATTCAAATTTGGATTGCGGATTCGGATTCTAGAGGGTCGAATTAAGGGGATGACATGCCTAACACATTTTTCCCAAATTTTATTATTCATTCTAAATTGTGGACTATAGCCTTGATGTTTTTTCAAACAAAATAGGACTTTTTCTCTGATTCTGTTCAAATTTTATGTACAGGCTCTCTAAGGGTCTGTTCCTTGATAAATAGTGTCAAATCAATTCTAAAAAATTATTCAAGGGATGAAACATCCCCTCGAATTATTAAGTGGCACATATTCTGGAAACTATTGGGTAGTTCAAATATATCTCTTCATATTCTGATTGTATGGATCTCAATCTATACGAAAATATACTTCTTATCTCTTAAAACTCTCAATTAGAGGGTCAAATAGACCAATTAAATTGACAGGGAATTAGCCTAAAAATGACATTTAAAATGCGAATTTTGCAAAAACTAGAGCTCCAATTCAAATTTGGATTGCGGATTCGGATTCTGGAGGGTCGAATTAAGGGGATGACATGCCTAACACATTTTTCCCAAATTTTATTATTCATTCTAAAATTGTGGACTATAGCCTTGATGTTTTTTCAAACAAAATAGGACTTTTTCTCTGATTCTGTTCAAATTTTATGTACAGGCTCTCTAAGGGTCTGTTTCTTGATAAATAGTGTCAAATCAATTCTAAAAAATTATTCAAGGGATGAAACATCCCCTCGAATTATTAAGTGGCACATATTCTGAAAACTATTTGGTAATTTGGACTTATCTCTTCATATTCTGATTGTATGGATCTTAATCTATACGAAAATATACTTTTTATTCCTTAAAACTCCCAATTAGAGGGTCAAATAGACCAATCAAATTGACAGGGAATTAGCCTAAAAATGACATTTAAAATGCAAATTATGCAAAAACTAGAGCTCCAATTCAAATTTGGATTGCGGATTCGGATTCTAGAGGGTCGAATTAAGGGGATGACATGCCTAACACATTTTTCCCAAATTTTATTATTCATTCTAAATTGTGGACTATAGCCTTGATGTTTTTTCAAACAAAATAGGACTTTTTCTCTGATTCTGTTCAAATTTTATGTACAGGCTCTCTAAGGGTCTGTTCCTTGATAAGTAGTGTCAAATCAATTCTAAAAAATTATTCAAGGGATGAAACATCCCCTCGAATTATTAAGTGGCACATATTCTGGAAACTATTGGGTAGTTCAAATATATCTCTTCATATTCTGATTGTATGGATCTCAATCTATACGAAAATATACTTTTTATCTCTTAAAACTCCCAATTAGAGGGTCAAATAGACCAATAAAATTGACAGGGAATTAGCCTAAAAATGACATTTAAAATGCGAATTATGCAAAAACTAGAGCTCCAATTCAAATTTGGATTGCGGATTCGGATTCTAGAGGGTCGAATTAAGGGGATGACATGCCTAACACATTTTTCCCAAATTTTATTATTCATTCTAAATTGTGGACTATAGCCTTGATGTTTTTTCAAACAAAAATAGGACTTTTTCTCTGATTCTGTTCAAATTTTATGTACAGGCTCTCTAAGGGTCTGTTCCTTGATAAATAGTGTCAAATCGATTCTAAAAAATTATTCAAGGGATGAAACATCCCCTCGAATTATTAAGTGGCACATATTCTGGAAACTATTGGGTAGTTCAAATATATCTCTTCATATTCTGATTGTATGGATCTCAATCTATACGAAAATATACTTTTTATCTCTTAAAACTCTCAATTAGAGGGTCAAATAGACCAATTAAATTGACAGGGAATTAGCCTAAAAATGACATTTAAAATGCGAATTATGCAAAAACTAGAGCTCCAATTCAAATTTGGATTGCGGATTCGGATTCTGGAGGGTCGAATTAAGGGGATGACATGCCTAACACATTTTTCCCAAATTTTATTATTCATTCTAAAATTGTGGACTATAGCCTTGATGTTTTTTCAAACAAAATAGGACTTTTTCTCTGATTCTGTTCAAATTTTATGTACAGGCTCTCTAAGGGTCTGTTTCTTGATAAATAGTGTCAAATCAATTCTAAAAAATTATTCAAGGGATGAAACATCCCCTCGAATTATTAAGTGGCACATATTCTGAAAACTATTTGGTAATTTGGACTTATCTCTTCATATTCTGATTGTATGGATCTTAATCTATACGAAAATATACTTTTTATTCCTTAAAACTCCCAATTAGAGGGTCAAATAGACCAATCAAATTGACAGGGAATTAGCCTAAAAATGACATTTAAAATGCAAATTATGCAAAAACTAGAGCTCCAATTCAAATTTGGATTGCGGATTCGGATTCTAGAGGGTCGAATTAAGGGGATGACATGCCTAACACATTTTTCCCAAATTTTATTATTCATTCTAAATTGTGGACTATAGCCTTGATGTTTTTTCAAACAAAATAGGACTTTTTCTCTGATTCTGTTCAAATTTTATGTACAGGCTCTCTAAGGGTCTGTTCCTTGATAAATAGTGTCAAATCAATTCTAAAAAATTATTCAAGGGATGAAACATCCCCTCGAATTATTAAGTGGCACATATTCTGGAAACTATTGGGTAGTTCAAATATATCTCTTCATATTCTGATTGTATGGATCTTAATCTATACGAAAATATACTTCTTATCTCTTAAACTTCCCAATTAGAGGGTCAAATAGACCAATTAAATTGACAGGGAATTAGCCTAAAAATGACATTTAAAATGCGAATTATGCAAAAACTAGAGCTCCAATTCAAATTTGGATTGCGGATTCGGATTCTAGAGGGTCGAATTAAGGGGATGACATGCCTAACACATTTTTCCCAAATTTTATTATTCATTCTAAAATTGTGGACTATAGCCTTGATGTTTTTCCAAACAGAATAGGACTTTTTCTCTGATTCTGTTCAAATTTTATGTACAGGCTCTCTAAGGGTCTGTTCCTTGATAAATAGTGTCAAATCAATTCTAAAAAATTATTCAAGGGATGAAACATCCCCTCGAATTATTAAGTGGCACATATTCTGGAAACTATTGGGTAATTCAAATATATATCTCCTCATATTCTGATTGTATGGATCTTAATCTATACGAAAATATACTTTTTATCCCTTAAAACTCCCAATTAGAGGGTCAAATAGACCAATAAAATTGACAGGGAATTAGCCTAAAAATGACATTTAAAATGCGAATTATGCAAAAACTAGAGCTCCAATTCAAATTTGGATTGCGGATTCGGATTCTAGAGGGTCGAATTACGGGGATGATATGCCTAACACATTTTTCCCAAATTTTATTATTCATTCTAAATTGTGGACTATAGCCTTGATGTTTTTTCAAACAAAATAGGACTTTTTCTCTGATTCTGTTCAAATTTTATGTACAGGCTCTCTAAGGGTCTGTTCCTTGATAAATAGTGTCAAATCAATTCTAAAAAATTATTCAAGGGATGAAACATCCCCTCGAATTATTAAGTGGCACATATTCTGGAAACTATTGGGTAATTCAAATATATCTCTTCATATTCTGATTGTATGGATCTTAATCTATACGAAAATATACTTTTTATCTCTTAAAACTCCAATTAGAGGGTCAAATAGACCAATAAAATTGACAGGGAATTAGCCTAAAAATGACTTTGAAAATGCGAATTATGCAAAAACTAGAGCTCCAATTCAAATTTGGATTGCGGATTCGGATTCTAGAGGGTCGAATTAAGGGGATGACATGCCTAACACATTTTTCCCAAATTTTATTATTCATTCTAAATTGTGGACTATAGCCTTGATGTTTTTTCAAACAAAATAGGACTTTTTCTCTGATTCTGTTCAAATTTTATGTACAGGCTCTCTAAGGGTCTGTTCCTTGATAAATAGTGTCAAATCAATTCTAAAAAATTATTCAAGGGATGAAACATCCCCTCGAATTATTAAGTGGCACATATTCTGGAAACTATTGGGTAATTCAAATATATCTCTTCATATTCTGATTGTATGGATCTTAATCTATACGAAAATATACTTTTTATCTCTTAAAACTCCCAATTAGAGGGTCAAATAGACCAATAAAATTGACAGGGAATTAGCCTAAAAAATGACTTTGAAAAGCGAATTATGCAAAAACTAGAGCTCCAATTCAAATTTGGATTGCGGATTCGGATTCTAGAGGGTCGAATTAAGGGGATGACATGCCTAACACATTTTTTCCCAAATTTTATTATTCATTCTAAATTGTGGACTATAGCCTTGATGTTTTTTCAAACAAAATAGGACTTTTTCTCTGATTCTGTTCAAATTTTATGTACAGGCTCTCTAAGGGTCTGTTCCTTGATAAATAGTGTCAAATCAATTCTAAAAAATTATTCAAGGGATGAAACATCCCCTCGAATTATTAAGTGGCACATATTCTGGAAACTATTGGGTAGTTCAAATATATCTCTTCATATTCTGATTGTATGGATCTCAATCTATACGAAAATATACTTTTTATCTCTTAAAACTCCCAATTAGAGGGTCAAATAGACCAATAAAATTGACAGGGAATTAGCCTAAAAATGACTTTGAAAATGCGAATTATGCAAAAACTAGAGCTCCAATTCAAATTTGGATTGCGGATTCGGATTCTAGAGGGTCGAATTAAGGGGATGACATGCCTAACACATTTTTCCCAAATTTTATTATTCATTCTAAATTGTGGACTATAGCCTTGATGTTTTTTCAAACAAAATAGGACTTTTTCTCTGATTCTGTTCAAATTTTATGTACAGGCTCTCTGCGGGTCTGTTCCTTGATAAATAGTGTCAAATCAATTCTAAAAAATTATTCAAGGGATGAAACATCCCCTCGAATTATTAAGTGGCACATATTCTGGAAACTATTGGGTAATTCAAATATATCTCTTCATATTCTGATTGTATGGATCTTAATCTATACGAAAATATACTTTTTATCTCTTAAAACTCCCAATTAGAGGGTCAAATAGACCAATAAAATTGACAGGGAATTAGCCTAAAAATGACATTTAAAATGCGAATTATGCAAAAACTAGAGCTCCAATTCAAATTTGGATTGCGGATTCGGATTCTAGAGGGTCGAATTACGGGGATGATATGCCTAACACATTTTTCCCAAATTTTATTATTCATTCTAAATTGTGGACTATAGCCTTGATGTTTTTTCAAACAAAATAGGACTTTTTCTCTGATTCTGTTCAAATTTTATGTACAGGCTCTCTAAGGGTCTGTTCCTTGATAAATAGTGTCAAATCAATTCTAAAAAATTATTCAAGGGATGAAACATCCCCTCGAATTATTAAGTGGCACATATTCTGAAAACTATTTGGTAATTTGGACTTATCTCTTCATATTCTGATTGTATGGATCTTAATCTATACGAAAATATACTTTTTATTCCTTAAAACTCCCAATTAGAGGGTCAAATAGACCAATAAAATTGACAGGGAATTAGCCTAAAAATGACATTTAAAATGCGAATTATGCAAAAACTAGAGCTCCAATTCAAATTTGGATTGCGGATTCGGATTCTAGAGGGTCGAATTACGGGGATGATATGCCTAACACATTTTTCCCAAATTTTATTATTCATTCTAAATTGTGGACTATAGCCTTGATGTTTTTTCAAACAAAATAGGACTTTTTCTCTGATTCTGTTCAAATTTTATGTACAGGCTCTCTAAGGGTCTGTTCCTTGATAAATAGTGTCAAATCAATTCTAAAAAATTATTCAAGGGATGAAACATCCCCTCGAATTATTAAGTGGCACATATTCTGGAAACTATTGGGTAGTTCAAATATATCTCTTCATATTCTGATTGTATGGATCTCAATCTATACGAAAATATACTTTTTATCTCTTAAAACTCCCAATTAGAGGGTCAAATAGACCAATTAAATTGACAGGGAATTAGCCTAAAAATGACATTTAAAATGCGAATTATGCAAAAACTAGAGCTCCAATTCAAATTTGGATTGCGGATTCGGATTCTAGAGGGTCGAATTAAGGGGATGACATGACTAACACATTTTTCCCAAATTTTATTATTCATTCTAAAATTGTGGACTATAGCCTTGATGTTTTTTCAAACAGAATAGGACTTTTTCTCTGATTCTGTTCAAATTTCATGTACAGGCTCTCTAAGGGTCTGTTCCTTGATAAATAGTGTCAAATCAATTCTAAAAAATTATTCAAGGGATGAAACATCCCCTCGAATTATTAAGTGGCACATATTCTGGAAACTATTGGGTAATTCAAATATATCTCTTCATATTCTGATTGTATGGATCTTAATCCATACGAAAATATACTTTTTATCTCTTAAAACTCCCAATTAGAGGGTCAAATAGACCAATAAAATTGACAGGGAATTAGCCTAAAAATGACATTTAAAATGCGAATTATGCAAAAACTAGAGCTCCAATTCAAATTTGGATTGCGGATTCGGATTCTGGAGGGTCGAATTAAGGGGATGACATGCCTAACACATTTTTCCCAAATTTTATTATTCATTCTAAAATTGTGGACTATAGCCTTGATGTTTTTTCAAACAAAATAGGACTTTTCCTCTGATTCTGTTCAAATTTTATGTACAGGCTCTCTAAGGGTCTGTTTCTTGATAAATAGTGTCAAATCAATTCTAAAAAATTATTCAAGGGATGAAACATCCCCTCGAATTATTAAGTGGCACATATTCTGAAAACTATTTGGTAATTTGGACTTATCTCTTCATATTCTGATTGTATGGATCTTAATCTATACGAAAATATACTTTTTATTCCTTAAAACTCCCAATTAGAGGGTCAAATAGACCAATTAAATTGACAGGGAATTAGCCTAAAAATGACATTTAAAATGCGAATTATGCAAAAACTAGAGCTCCAATTCAAATTTGGATTGCGGATTCGGATTCTAGAGGGTCGAATTAAGGGGATGACATGCCTAACACATTTTTTCCCAAATTTTATTATTCATTCTAAATTGTGGACTATAGCCTTGATGTTTTTTCAAACAAAATAGGACTTTTTCTCTGATTCTGTTCAAATTTTATGTACAGGCTCTCTAAGGGTCTGTTCCTTGATAAGTAGTGTCAAATCAATTCTAAAAAATTATTCAAGGGATGAAACATCCCCTCGAATTATTAAGTGGCACATATTCTGGAAACTATTGGGTAGTTCAAATATATCTCTTCATATTCTGATTGTATGGATCTTAATCTATACGAAAATATACTTCTTATCTCTTAAAACTCCCAATTAGAGGGTCAAATAGACCAATTAAATTGACAGGGAATTAGCCTAAAAATGACATTTAAAATGCGAATTATGCAAAAACTAGAGCTCCAATTCAAATTTGGATTGCGGATTCGGATTCTAGAGGGTCGAATTAAGGGGATGACATGCCTAACACATTTTTCCCAAATTTTATTATTCATTCTAAAATTGTGGACTATAGCCTTGATGTTTTTTCAAACAGAATAGGACTTTTTCTCTGATTCTGTTCAAATTTTATGTACAGGCTCTCTAAGGGTCTGTTCCTTGATAAATAGTGTCAAATCAATTCTAAAAAATTATTCAAGGGATGAAACATCCCCTCGAATTATTAAGTGGCACATATTCTGGGAACTATTGGGTAATTCAAATATATCTCCTCATATTCTGATTGTATGGATCTTAATCTATACGAAAATATACTTTTTATCCCTTAAAACTCCCAATTAGAGGGTCAAATAGACCAATAAAATTGACAGGGAATTAGCCTAAAAATGACATTTAAAATGCGAATTATGCAAAAACTAGAGCTCCAATTCAAATTTGGATTGCGGATTCGGATTCTAGAGGGTCGAATTACGGGGATGATATGCCTAACACATTTTTCCCAAATTTTATTATTCATTCTAAATTGTGGACTATAGCCTTGATGTTTTTTCAAACAAAATAGGACTTTTTCTCTGATTCTGTTCAAATTTTATGTACAGGCTCTCTAAGGGTCTGTTCCTTGATAAATAGTGTCAAATCAATTCTAAAAAATTATTCAAGGGATGAAACATCCCCTCGAATTATTAAGTGGCACATATTCTGGAAACTATTGGGTAATTCAAATATATCTCTTCATATTCTGATTGTATGGATCTTAATCTATACGAAAATATACTTTTTATCTCTTAAAACTCCCAATTAGAGGGTCAAATAGACCAATAAAATTGACAGGGAATTAGCCTAAAAATGACTTTGAAAATGCGAATTATGCAAAAAACTAGAGCTCCAATTCAAATTTGGATTGCGGATTCGGATTCTAGAGGGTCGAATTAAGGGGATGACATGCCTAACACATTTTTCCCAAATTTTATTATTCATTCTAAATTGTGGACTATAGCCTTGATGTTTTTTCAAACAAAATAGGACTTTTTCTCTGATTCTGTTCAAATTTTATGTACAGGCTCTCTAAGGGTCTGTTCCTTGATAAATAGTGTCAAATCAATTCTAAAAAATTATTCAAGGGATGAAACATCCCCTCGAATTAATAAGTGGCACATATTCTGGAAACTATTGGGTAATTCAAATATATCTCTTCATATTCTGATTGTATGGATCTTAATCTATACGAAAATATACTTTTTATCTCTTAAAACTCCCAATTAGAGGGTCAAATAGACCAATAAAATTGACAGGGAATTAGCCTAAAAATGACATTTAAAATGCGAATTATGCAAAAACTAGAGCTCCAATTCAAATTTGGATTGCGGATTCGGATTCTAGAGGGTCGAATTAAGGGGATGACATGCCTAACACATTTTTCCCAAATTTTATTATTCATTCTAAATTGTGGACTATAGCCTTGATGTTTTTTCAAACAAAATAGGACTTTTTCTCTGATTCTGTTCAAATTTTATGTACAGGCTCTCTAAGGGTCTGTTCCTTGATAAATAGTGTCGAATCAATTCTAAAAAATTATTCAAGGGATGAAACATCCCCTCGAATTATTAAGTGGCACATATTCTGGAAACTATTGGGTAGTTCAAATATATCTCTTCATATTCTGATTGTATGGATCTCAATCTATACGAAAATATACTTTTTATCTCTTAAAACTCCCAATTAGAGGGTCAAATAGACCAATAAAATTGACAGGGAATTAGCCTAAAAATGACTTTGAAAATGCGAATTATGCAAAAACTAGAGCTCCAATTCAAATTTGGATTGCGGATTCGGATTCTAGAGGGTCGAATTAAGGGGATGACATGCCTAACACATTTTTCCCAAATTTTATTATTCATTCTAAATTGTGGACTATAGCCTTGATGTTTTTTCAAACAAAATAGGACTTTTTCTCTGATTCTGTTCAAATTTTATGTACAGGCTCTCTGCGGGTCTGTTCCTTGATAAATAGTGTCAAATCAATTCTAAAAAATTATTCAAGGGATGAAACATCCCCTCGAATTATTAAGTGGCACATATTCTGGAAACTATTGGGTAATTCAAATATATCTCTTCATATTCTGATTGTATGGATCTTAATCTATACGAAAATATACTTTTTATCTCTTGAAACTCCCAATTAGAGGGTCAAATAGACCAATAAAATTGACAGGGAATTAGCCTAAAAATGACTTTGAAAATGCGAATTATGCAAAAACTAGAGCTCCAATTCAAATTTGGATTGCGGATTCGGATTCTAGAGGGTCGAATTACGGGGATGATATGCCTAACACATTTTTCCCAAATTTTATTATTCATTCTAAATTGTGGACTATAGCCTTGATGTTTTTTCAAACAAAATAGGACTTTTTCTCTGATTCTGTTCAAATTTTATGTACAGGCTCTCTAAGGGTCTGTTCCTTGATAAATAGTGTCAAATCAATTCTAAAAAATTATTCAAGGGATGAAACATCCCCTCGAATTATTAAGTGGCACATATTCTGGAAACTATTGGGTAGTTCAAATATATCTCTTCATATTCTGATTGTATGGATCTCAATCTATACGAAAATATACTTTTTATTCCTTAAAACTCCCAATTAGAGGGTCAAATAGACCAATTAAATTGACAGGGAATTAGCCTAAAAATGACATTTAAAATGCGAATTATGCAAAAACTAGAGCTCCAATTCAAATTTGGATTGCGGATTCGGATTCTAGAGGGTCGAATTAAGGGGATGACATGCCTAACACATTTTTCCCAAATTTTATTATTCATTCTAAATTGTGGACTATAGCCTTGATGTTTTTTCAAACAAAATAGGACTTTTTCTCTGATTCTGTTCAAATTTTATGTACAGGCTCTCTAAGGGTCTGTTCCTTGATAAGTAGTGTCAAATCAATTCTAAAAAATTATTCAAGGGATGAAACATCCCCTCGAATTATTAAGTGGCACATATCCTGGAAACTATTGGGTAGTTCAAATATATCTCTTCATATTCTGATTGTATGGATCTTAATCTATACGAAAATATACTTCTTATCTCTTAAAACTCCCAATTAGAGGGTCAAATAGACCAATTAAATTGACAGGGAATTAGCCTAAAAATGACATTTAAAATGCGAATTATGCAAAAACTAGAGCTCCAATTCAAATTTGGATTGCGGATTCGGATTCTAGAGGGTCGAATTAAGGGGATGACATGCCTAACACATTTTTCCCAAATTTTATTATTCATTCTAAAATTGTGGACTATTGCCTTGATGTTTTTTCAAACAAAATAGGACTTTTTCTCTGATTCTGTTCAAATTTTATGTACAGGCTCTCTAAGGGTCTGTTCCTTGATAAATAGTGTCAAATCAATTCTAAAAAATTATTCAAGGGATGAAACATCCCCTCGAATTATTAAGTGGCACATATTCTGAAAACTATTTGGTAATTTGGACTTATCGCTTCATATTCTGATTGTATGGATCTTAATCTATACGAAAATATACTTTTTATTCCTTAAAACTCCCAATTAGAGGGTCAAATAGACCAATAAAATTGACAGGGAATTAGCCTAAAAATGACATTTAAAATGCGAATTATGCAAAAACTAGAGCTCCAATTCAAATTTGGATTGCGGATTCGGATTCTAGAGGGTCGAATTACGGGGATGATATGCCTAACACATTTTTCCCAAATTTTATTATTCATTCTAAAATTGTGGACTATTGCCTTGATGTTTTTTCAAACAAAATAGGACTTTTTCTCTGATTCTGTTCAAATTTCATGTACAGGCTCTCTAAGGGTCTGTTCCTTGATAAATAGTGTCAAATCAATTCTAAGAAATTATTCAAGGGATGAAACATCCCCTCGAATTATTAAGTGGCACATATTCTGGAAACTATTGGGTAATTCAAATATATCTCTTCATATTCTGATTGTATGGATCTTAATCTATACGAAAATATACTTTTTATCTCTTAAAACTCCCAATTAGAGGGTCAAATAGACCAATAAAATTGACAGGGAATTAGCCTAAAAATGACTTTGAAAATGCGAATTATGCAAAAACTAGAGCTCCAATTCAAATTTGGATTGCGGATTCGGATTCTGGAGGGTCGAATTAAGGGGATGACTTGCCTAACACATTTTTCCCAAATTTTATTATTCATTCTAAAATTGTGGACTATAGCCTTGATGTTTTTCCAAACAGAATAGGACTTTTTCTCTGATTCTGTTCAAATTTTATGTACAGGCTCTCTAAGGGTCTGTTCATTGATAAATAGTGTCAAATCAATTCTAAAAAATTATTCAAGGGATGAAACATCCCCTCGAATTATTAAGTGGCACATATTCTGGAAACTATTGGGTAGTTCAAATATATCTCTTTATATTCTGATTGTATGGATCTCAATCTATACGAAAATATACTTTTTATCTCTTAAAACTCTCAATTAGAGGGTCAAATAGACCAATTAAATTGACAGGGAATTAGCCTAAAAATGACATTTAAAATGCGAATTATGCAAAAACTAGAGCTCCAATTCAAATTTGGATTGCGGATTCGGATTCTAGAGGGTCGAATTAAGGGGATGACATGCCTAACACATTTTTCCCAAATTTTATTATTCATTCTAAAATTGTGGACTATAGCCTTGATGTTTTTTCAAACAGAATAGGACTTTTTCTCTGATTCTGTTCAAATTTCATGTACAGGCTCTCTAAGGGTCTGTTCCTTGATAAATAGTGTCAAATCAATTCTAAAAAATTATTCAAGGGATGAAACATCCCCTCGAATTATTAAGTGGCACATATTCTGGAAACTATTGGGTAATTCAAATATATCTCTTCATATTCTGATTGTATGGATCTTAATCTATACGAAAATATACTTTTTATCTCTTAAAACTCCCAATTAGAGGGTCAAATAGACCAATAAAATTGACAGGGAATTAGCCTAAAAATGACATTTAAAATGCGAATTATGCAAAAACTAGAGCTCCAATTCAAATTTGGATTGCGGATTCGGATTCTAGAGGGTCGAATTAAGGGGATGACATGCCTAACACATTTTTCCCAAATTTTATTATTCATTCTAAATTGTGGACTATAGCCTTGATGTTTTTTCAAACAAAATAGGACTTTTTCTCTGATTCTGTTCAAATTTTATGTACAGGCTCTCTAAGGGTCTGTTCCTTGATAAGTAGTGTCAAATCAATTCTAAAAAATTATTCAAGGGATGAAACATCCCCTCGAATTATTAAGTGGCACATATCCTGGAAACTATTGGGTAGTTCAAATATATCTCTTCATATTCTGATTGTATGGATCTTAATCTATACGAAAATATACTTCTTATCTCTTAAAACTCCCAATTAGAGGGTCAAATAGACCAATTAAATTGACAGGGAATTAGCCTAAAAATGACATTTAAAATGCGAATTATGCAAAAACTAGAGCTCCAATTCAAATTTGGATTGCGGATTCGGATTCTAGAGGGTCGAATTAAGGGGATGACATGCCTAACACATTTTTCCCAAATTTTATTATTCATTCTAAAATTGTGGACTATTGCCTTGATGTTTTTTCAAACAAAATAGGACTTTTTCTCTGATTCTGTTCAAATTTTATGTACAGGCTCTCTAAGGGTCTGTTCCTTGATAAATAGTGTCAAATCAATTCTAAAAAATTATTCAAGGGATGAAACATCCCCTCGAATTATTAAGTGGCACATATTCTGAAAACTATTTGGTAATTTGGACTTATCTCTTCATATTCTGATTGTATGGATCTTAATCTATACGAAAATATACTTTTTATTCCTTAAAACTCCCAATTAGAGGGTCAAATAGACCAATAAAATTGACAGGGAATTAGCCTAAAAATGACATTTAAAATGCGAATTATGCAAAAACTAGAGCTCCAATTCAAATTTGGATTGCGGATTCGGATTCTAGAGGGTCGAATTACGGGGATGATATGCCTAACACATTTTTCCCAAATTTTATTATTCATTCTAAAATTGTGGACTATTGCCTTGATGTTTTTTCAAACAAAATAGGACTTTTTCTCTGATTCTGTTCAAATTTCATGTACAGGCTCTCTAAGGGTCTGTTCCTTGATAAGTAGTGTCAAATCAATTCTAAAAAATTATTCAAGGGATGAAACATCCCCTCGAATTATTAAGTGGCACATATTCTGGAAACTATTGGGTAGTTCAAATATATCTCTTCATATTCTGATTGTATGGATCTTAATCTATACGAAAATATACTTCTTATCTCTTAAAACTCCCAATTAGAGGGTCAAATAGACCAATTAAATTGACAGGGAATTAGCCTAAAAATGACATTTAAAATGCGAATTATGCAAAAACTAGAGCTCCAATTCAAATTTGGATTGCGGATTCGGATTCTAGAGGGTCGAATTAAGGGGATGACATGCCTAACACATTTTTCCCAAATTTTATTATTCATTCTAAAATTGTGGACTATTGCCTTGATGTTTTTTCAAACAAAATAGGACTTTTTCTCTGATTCTGTTCAAATTTTATGTACAGGCTCTCTAAGGGTCTGTTCCTTGATAAATAGTGTCAAATCAATTCTAAAAAATTATTCAAGGGATGAAACATCCCCTCGAATTATTAAGTAGCACATATTCTGAAAACTATTTGGTAATTTGGACTTATCTCTTCATATTCTGATTGTATGGATCTTAATCTATACGAAAATATACTTTTTATTCCTTAAAACTCCCAATTAGAGGGTCAAATAGACCAATTAAATTGACAGGGAATTAGCCTAAAAATGACATTTAAAATGCGAATTATGCAAAAACTAGAGCTCCAATTCAAATTTGGATTGCGGATTCGGATTCTAGAGGGTCGAATTAAGGGGATGACATGCCTAACACATTTTTCCCAAATTTTATTATTCATTCTAAATTGTGGACTATAGCCTTGATGTTTTTTCAAACAAAATAGGACTTTTTCTCTGATTCTGTTCAAATTTTATGTACAGGCTCTCTAAGGGTCTGTTCCTTGATAAATAGTGTCAAATCAATTCTAAGAAATTATTCAAGGGATGAAACATCCCCTCGAATTATTAAGTGGCACATATTCTGGAAACTATTGGGTAATTCAAATATATCTCTTCATATTCTGATTGTATGGATCTTAATCTATACGAAAATATACTTTTTATCTCTTAAAACTCCCAATTAGAGGGTCAAATAGACCAATAAAATTGACAGGGAATTAGCCTAAAAATGACTTTGAAAATGCGAATTATGCAAAAACTAGAGCTCCAATTCAAATTTGGATTGCGGATTCGGATTCTGGAGGGTCGAATTAAGGGGATGACATGCCTAACACATTTTTCCCAAATTTTATTATTCATTCTAAAATTGTGGACTATAGCCTTGATGTTTTTCCAAACAGAATAGGACTTTTTCTCTGATTCTGTTCAAATTTTATGTACAGGCTCTCTAAGGGTCTGTTCATTGATAAATAGTGTCAAATCAATTCTAAAAAATTATTCAAGGGATGAAACATCCCCTCGAATTATTAAGTGGCACATATTCTGGAAACTATTGGGTAGTTCAAATATATCTCTTCATATTCTGATTGTATGGATCTCAATCTATACGAAAATATACTTTTTATCTCTTAAAACTCTCAATTAGAGGGTCAAATAGACCAATTAAATTGACAGGGAATTAGCCTAAAAATGACATTTAAAATGCGAATTATGCAAAAACTAGAGCTCCAATTCAAATTTGGATTGCGGATTCGGATTCTAGAGGGTCGAATTAAGGGGATGACATGCCTAACACATTTTTCCCAAATTTTATTATTCATTCTAAAATTGTGGACTATAGCCTTGATGTTTTTTCAAACAGAATAGGACTTTTTCTCTGATTCTGTTCAAATTTCATGTACAGGCTCTCTAAGGGTCTGTTCCTTGATAAATAGTGTCAAATCAATTCTAAAAAATTATTCAAGGGATGAAACATCCCCTCGAATTATTAAGTGGCACATATTCTGGAAACTATTGGGTAATTCAAATATATCTCTTCATATTCTGATTGTATGGATCTTAATCTATACGAAAATATACTTTTTATCTCTTAAAACTCCCAATTAGAGGGTCAAATAGACCAATAAAATTGACAGGGAATTAGCCTAAAAATGACATTTAAAATGCGAATTATGCAAAAACTAGAGCTCCAATTCAAATTTGGATTGCGGATTCGGATTCTGGAGGGTCGAATTAAGAGGATGACATGCCTAACACATTTTTCCCAAATTTTATTATTCATTCTAAAATTGTGGACTATAGCCTTGATGTTTTTTCAAACAAAATAGGACTTTTCCTCTGATTCTGTTCAAATTTTATGTACAGGCTCTCTAAGGGTCTGTTTCTTGATAAATAGTGTCAAATCAATTCTAAAAAATTATTCAAGGGATGAAACATCCCCTCGAATTATTAAGTGGCACATATTCTGAAAACTATTCGGTAATTTGGACTTATCTCTTCATATTCTGATTGTATGGATCTTAATCTATACGAAAATATACTTTTTATTCCTTAAAACTCCCAATTAGAGGGTCAAATAGACCAATTAAATTGACAGGGAATTAGCCTAAAAATGACATTTAAAATGCGAATTATGCAAAAACTAGAGCTCCAATTCAAATTTGGATTGCGGATTCGGATTCTAGAGGGTCGAATTAAGGGGATGACATGCCTAACACATTTTTCCCAAATTTTATTATTCATTCTAAATTGTGGACTATAGCCTTGATGTTTTTTCAAACAAAATAGGACTTTTTCTCTGATTCTGTTCAAATTTTATGTACAGGCTCTCTAAGGGTCTGTTCCTTGATAAGTAGTGTCAAATCAATTCTAAAAAATTATTCAAGGGATGAAACATCCCCTCGAATTATTAAGTGGCACATATTCTGGAAACTATTGGGTAGTTCAAATATATCTCTTCATATTCTGATTGTATGGATCTTAATCTATACGAAAATATACTTCTTATCTCTTAAAACTCCCAATTAGAGGGTCAAATAGACCAATTAAATTGACAGGGAATTAGCCTAAAAATGACATTTAAAATGCGAATTATGCAAAAACTAGAGCTCCAATTCAAATTTGGATTGCGGATTCGGATTCTAGAGGGTCGAATTAAGGGGATGACATGCCTAACACATTTTTCCCAAATTTTATTATTCATTCTAAAATTGTGGACTATAGCCTTGATGTTTTTTCAAACAGAATAGGACTTTTTCTCTGATTCTGTTCAAATTTTATGTACAGGCTCTCTAAGGGTCTGTTCCTTGATAAATAGTGTCAAATCAATTCTAAAAAATTATTCAAGGGATGAAACATCCCCTCGAATTATTAAGTGGCACATATTCTGGAAACTATTGGGTAATTCAAATATATCTCCTCATATTCTGATTGTATGGATCTTAATCTATACGAAAATATACTTTTTATCCCTTAAAACTCCCAATTAGAGGGTCAAATAGACCAATAAAATTGACAGGGAATTAGCCTAAAAATGACATTTAAAATGCGAATTATGCAAAAACTAGAGCTCCAATTCAAATTTGGATTGCGGATTCGGATTCTAGAGGGTCGAATTACGGGGATGATATGCCTAACACATTTTTCCCAAATTTTATTATTCATTCTAAATTGTGGACTATAGCCTTGATGTTTTTTCAAACAAAATAGGACTTTTTCTCTGATTCTGTTCAAATTTTATGTACAGGCTCTCTAAGGGTCTGTTCCTTGATAAATAGTGTCAAATCAATTCTAAAAAATTATTCAAGGGATGAAACATCCCCTCGAATTATTAAGTGGCACATATTCTGGAAACTATTGGGTAATTCAAATATATCTCTTCATATTCTGATTGTATGGATCTTAATCTATACGAAAATATACTTTTTATCTCTTAAAACTCCCAATTAGAGGGTCAAATAGACCAATAAAATTGACAGGGAATTAGCCTAAAAATGACTTTGAAAATGCGAATTATGCAAAAACTAGAGCTCCAATTCAAATTTGGATTGCGGATTCGGATTCTAGAGGGTCGAATTAAGGGGATGACATGCCTAACACATTTTTCCCAAATTTTATTATTCATTCTAAATTGTGGACTATAGCCTTGATGTTTTTTCAAACAAAATAGGACTTTTTCTCTGATTCTGTTCAAATTTTATGTACAGGCTCTCTAAGGGTCTGTTCCTTGATAAATAGTGTCAAATCAATTCTAAAAAATTATTCAAGGGATGAAACATCCCCTCGAATTATTAAGTGGCACATATTCTGGAAACTATTGGGTAATTCAAATATATCTCTTCATATTCTGATTGTATGGATCTTAATCTATACGAAAATATACTTTTTATCTCTTAAAACTCCCAATTAGAGGGTCAAATAGACCAATAAAATTGACAGGGAATTAGCCTAAAAATGACTTTGAAAATGCGAATTATGCAAAAACTAGAGCTCCAATTCAAATTTGGATTGCGGATTCGGATTCTAGAGGGTCGAATTAAGGGGATGACATGCCTAACACATTTTTCCCAAATTTTATTATTCATTCTAAATTGTGGACTATAGCCTTGATGTTTTTTCAAACAAAATAGGACTTTTTCTCTGATTCTGTTCAAATTTTATGTACAGGCTCTCTAAGGGTCTGTTCCTTGATAAATAGTGTCAAATCAATTCTAAAAAATTATTCAAGGGATGAAACATCCCCTCGAATTATTAAGTGGCACATATTCTGGAAACTATCGGGTAGTTCAAATATATCTCTTCATATTCTGATTGTATGGATCTCAGTCTATACGAAAATATACTTTTTATCTCTTAAAACTCCCAATTAGAGGGTCAAATAGACCAATAAAATTGACAGGGAATTAGCCTAAAAATGACTTTGAAAATGCGAATTATGCAAAAACTAGAGCTCCAATTCAAATTTGGATTGCGGATTCGGATTCTAGAGGGTCGAATTAAGGGGATGACATGCCTAACACATTTTTCCCAAATTTTATTATTCATTCTAAATTGTGGACTATAGCCTTGATGTTTTTTCAAACAAAATAGGACTTTTTCTCTGATTCTGTTCAAATTTTATGTACAGGCTCTCTGCGGGTCTGTTCCTTGATAAATAGTGTCAAATCAATTCTAAAAAATTATTCAAGGGATGAAACATCCCCTCGAATTATTAAGTGGCACATATTCTGGAAACTATTGGGTAATTCAAATATATCTCTTCATATTCTGATTGTATGGATCTTAATCTATACGAAAATATACTTTTTATCTCTTAAAACTCCCAATTAGAGGGTCAAATAGACCAATAAAATTGACAGGGAATTAGCCTAAAAATGACTTTGAAAATGCGAATTATGCAAAAACTAGAGCTCCAATTCAAATTTGGATTGCGGATTCGGATTCTAGAGGGTCGAATTAAGGGGATGACATGCCTAACACATTTTTCCCAAATTTTATTATTCATTCTAAATTGTGGACTATAGCCTTGATGTTTTTTCAAACAAAATAGGACTTTTTCTCTGATTCTGTTCAAATTTTATGTACAGGCTCTCTAAGGGTCTGTTCCTTGATAAATAGTGTCAAATCAATTCTAAAAAATTATTCAAGGGATGAAACATCCCCTCGAATTATTAAGTGGCACATATTCTGAAAACTATTTGGTAATTTGGACTTATCTCTTCATATTCTGATTGTATGGATCTTAATCTATACGAAAATATACTTTTTATTCCTTAAAACTCCCAATTAGAGGGTCAAATAGACCAATAAAATTGACAGGGAATTAGCCTAAAAATGACATTTAAAATGCGAATTATGCAAAAACTAGAGCTCCAATTCAAATTTGGATTGCGGATTCGGATTCTAGAGGGTCGAATTACGGGGATGATATGCCTAACACATTTTTCCCAAATTTTATTATTCATTCTAAATTGTGGACTATAGCCTTGATGTTTTTTCAAACAAAATAGGACTTTTTCTCTGATTCTGTTCAAATTTTATGTACAGGCTCTCTAAGGGTCTGTTCCTTGATAAATAGTGTCAAATCAATTCTAAAAAATTATTCAAGGGATGAAACATCCCCTCGAATTATTAAGTGGCACATATTCTGGAAACTATTGGGTAATTCAAATATATCTCTTCATATTCTGATTGTATGGATCTTAATCTATACGAAAATATACTTTTTATCTCTTAAAACTCCCAATTAGAGGGTCAAATAGACCAATAAAATTGACAGGGAATTAGCCTAAAAATGACTTTGAAAATGCGAATTATGCAAAAACTAGAGCTCCAATTCAAATTTGGATTGCGGATTCGGATTCTAGAGGGTCGAATTAAGGGGATGACATGCCTAACACATTTTTCCCAAATTTTATTATTCATTCTAAATTGTGGACTATAGCCTTGATGTTTTTTCAAACAAAATAGGACTTTTTCTCTGATTCTGTTCAAATTTTATGTACAGGCTCTCTAAGGGTCTGTTCCTTGATAAATAGTGTCAAATCAATTCTAAAAAATTATTCAAGGGATGAAACATCCCCTCGAATTATTAAGTGGCACATATTCTGGAAACTATTGGGTAATTCAAATATATCTCTTCATATTCTGATTGTATGGATCTTAATCTATACGAAAATATACTTTTTATCTCTTAAAACTCCCAATTAGAGGGTCAAATAGACCAATAAAATTGACAGGGAATTAGCCTAAAAATGACTTTGAAAATGCGAATTATGCAAAAACTAGAGCTCCAATTCAAATTTGGATTGCGGATTCGGATTCTAGAGGGTCGAATTAAGGGGATGACATGCCTAACACATTTTTCCCAAATTTTATTATTCATTCTAAATTGTGGACTATAGCCTTGATGTTTTTTCAAACAAAATAGGACTTTTTCTCTGATTCTGTTCAAATTTTATGTACAGGCTCTCTAAGGGTCTGTTCCTTGATAAATAGTGTCAAATCAATTCTAAAAAATTATTCAAGGGATGAAACATCCCCTCGAATTATTAAGTGGCACATATTCTGGAAACTATCGGGTAGTTCAAATATATCTCTTCATATTCTGATTGTATGGATCTCAGTCTATACGAAAATATACTTTTTATCTCTTAAAACTCCCAATTAGAGGGTCAAATAGACCAATAAAATTGACAGGGAATTAGCCTAAAAATGACTTTGAAAATGCGAATTATGCAAAAACTAGAGCTCCAATTCAAATTTGGATTGCGGATTCGGATTCTAGAGGGTCGAATTAAGGGGATGACATGCCTAACACATTTTTCCCAAATTTTATTATTCATTCTAAATTGTGGACTATAGCCTTGATGTTTTTTCAAACAAAATAGGACTTTTTCTCTGATTCTGTTCAAATTTTATGTACAGGCTCTCTAAGGGTCTGTTCCTTGATAAATAGTGTCAAATCAATTCTAAAAAATTATTCAAGGGATGAAACATCCCCTCGAATTATTAAGTGGCACATATTCTGGAAACTATCGGGTAGTTCAAATATATCTCTTCATATTCTGATTGTATGGATCTCAGTCTATACGAAAATATACTTTTTATCTCTTAAAACTCCCAATTAGAGGGTCAAATAGACCAATAAAATTGACAGGGAATTAGCCTAAAAATGACTTTGAAAATGCGAATTATGCAAAAACTAGAGCTCCAATTCAAATTTGGATTGCGGATTCGGATTCTAGAGGGTCGAATTAAGGGGATGACATGCCTAACACATTTTTTCCCAAATTTTATTATTCATTCTAAATTGTGGACTATAGCCTTGATGTTTTTTCAAACAAAATAGGACTTTTTCTCTGATTCTGTTCAAATTTTATGTACAGGCTCTCTAAGGGTCTGTTCCTTGATAAATAGTGTCAAATCAATTCTAAAAAATTATTCAAGGGATGAAACATCCCCTCGAATTATTAAGTGGCACATATTCTGGAAACTATTGGGTAATTCAAATATATCTCTTCATATTCTGATTGTATGGATCTTAATCTATACGAAAATATACTTTTTATCTCTTAAAACTCCCAATTAGAGGGTCAAATAGACCAATAAAATTGACAGGGAATTAGCCTAAAAATGACTTTGAAAATGCGAATTATGCAAAAACTAGAGCTCCAATTCAAATTTGGATTGCGGATTCGGATTCTAGAGGGTCGAATTACGGGGATGATATGCCTAACACATTTTTCCCAAATTTTATTATTCATTCTAAATTGTGGACTATAGCCTTGATGTTTTTCAAACAAAATAGGACTTTTTCTCTGATTCTGTTCAAATTTTATGTACAGGCTCTCTAAGGGTCTGTTCCTTGATAAATAGTGTCAAATCAATTCTAAAAAATTATTCAAGGGATGAAACATCCCCTCGAATTATTAAGTGGCACATATTCTGAAAACTATTTGGTAATTTGGACTTATCTCTTCATATTCTGATTGTATGGATCTTAATCTATACGAAAATATACTTTTTATTCCTTAAAACTCCCAATTAGAGGGTCAAATAGACCAATAAAATTGACAGGGAATTAGCCTAAAAATGACATTTAAAATGCGAATTATGCAAAAACTAGAGCTCCAATTCAAATTTGGATTGCGGATTCGGATTCTAGAGGGTCGAATTACGGGGATGATATGCCTAACACATTTTTCCCAAATTTTATTATTCATTCTAAATTGTGGACTATAGCCTTGATGTTTTTTCAAACAAAATAGGACTTTTTCTCTGATTCTGTTCAAATTTTATGTACAGGCTCTCTAAGGGTCTGTTCCTTGATAAATAGTGTCAAATCAATTCTAAAAAATTATTCAAGGGATGAAACATCCCCTCGAATTATTAAGTGGCACATATTCTGGAAACTATTGGGTAATTCAAATATATCTCTTCATATTCTGATTGTATGGATCTTAATCTATACGAAAATATACTTTTTATCTCTTAAAACTCCCAATTAGAGGGTCAAATAGACCAATAAAATTGACAGGGAATTAGCCTAAAAATGACTTTGAAAATGCGAATTATGCAAAAACTAGAGCTCCAATTCAAATTTGGATTGCGGATTCGGATTCTAGAGGGTCGAATTAAGGGGATGACATGCCTAACACATTTTTCCCAAATTTTATTATTCATTCTAAATTGTGGACTATAGCCTTGATGTTTTTTCAAACAAAATAGGACTTTTTCTCTGATTCTGTTCAAATTTTATGTACAGGCTCTCTAAGGGTCTGTTCCTTGATAAATAGTGTCAAATCAATTCTAAAAAATTATTCAAGGGATGAAACATCCCCTCGAATTATTAAGTGGCACATATTCTGGAAACTATTGGGTAATTCAAATATATCTCTTCATATTCTGATTGTATGGATCTTAATCTATACGAAAATATACTTTTTATCTCTTAAAACTCCCAATTAGAGGGTCAAATAGACCAATAAAATTGACAGGGAATTAGCCTAAAAATGACTTTGAAAATGCGAATTATGCAAAAACTAGAGCTCCAATTCAAATTTGGATTGCGGATTCGGATTCTAGAGGGTCGAATTAAGGGGGATGACATGCCTAACACATTTTTCCCAAATTTTATTATTCATTCTAAATTGTGGACTATAGCCTTGATGTTTTTTCAAACAAAATAGGACTTTTTCTCTGATTCTGTTCAAATTTTATGTACAGGCTCTCTAAGGGTCTGTTCCTTGATAAATAGTGTCAAATCAATTCTAAAAAATTATTCAAGGGATGAAACATCCCCTCGAATTATTAAGTGGCACATATTCTGGAAACTATCGGGTAGTTCAAATATATCTCTTCATATTCTGATTGTATGGATCTCAGTCTATACGAAAATATACTTTTTATCTCTTAAAACTCCCAATTAGAGGGTCAAATAGACCAATAAAATTGACAGGGAATTAGCCTAAAAATGACTTTGAAAATGCGAATTATGCAAAAACTAGAGCTCCAATTCAAATTTGGATTGCGGATTCGGATTCTAGAGGGTCGAATTAAGGGGATGACATGCCTAACACATTTTTCCCAAATTTTATTATTCATTCTAAATTGTGGACTATAGCCTTGATGTTTTTTCAAACAAAATAGGACTTTTTCTCTGATTCTGTTCAAATTTTATGTACAGGCTCTCTGCGGGTCTGTTCCTTGATAAATAGTGTCAAATCAATTCTAAAAAATTATTCAAGGGATGAAACATCCCCTCGAATTATTAAGTGGCACATATTCTGGAAACTATTGGGTAATTCAAATATATCTCTTCATATTCTGATTGTATGGATCTCAGTCTATACGAAAATATACTTTTTATCTCTTAAAACTCCCAATTAGAGGGTCAAATAGACCAATAAAATTGACAGGGAATTAGCCTAAAAATGACTTTGAAAATGCGAATTATGCAAAAACTAGAGCTCCAATTCAAATTTGGATTGCGGATTCGGATTCTAGAGGGTCGAATTAAGGGGATGACATGCCTAACACATTTTTCCCAAATTTTATTATTCATTCTAAATTGTGGACTATAGCCTTGATGTTTTTTCAAACAAAATAGGACTTTTTCTCTGATTCTGTTCAAATTTTATGTACAGGCTCTCTGCGGGTCTGTTCCTTGATAAATAGTGTCAAATCAATTCTAAAAAATTATTCAAGGGATGAAACATCCCCTCGAATTATTAAGTGGCACATATTCTGGAAACTATTGGGTAATTCAAATATATCTCTTCATATTCTGATTGTATGGATCTTAATCTATACGAAAATATACTTTTTATCTCTTAAAACTCCCAATTAGAGGGTCAAATAGACCAATAAAATTGACAGGGAATTAGCCTAAAAATGACTTTGAAAATGCGAATTATGCAAAAACTAGAGCTCCAATTCAAATTTGGATTGCGGATTCGGATTCTAGAGGGTCGAATTAAGGGGATGACATGCCTAACACATTTTTCCCAAATTTTATTATTCATTCTAAATTGTGGACTATAGCCTTGATGTTTTTTCAAACAAAATAGGACTTTTTCTCTGATTCTGTTCAAATTTTATGTACAGGCTCTCTAAGGGTCTGTTCCTTGATAAATAGTGTCAAATCAATTCTAAAAAATTATTCAAGGGATGAAACATCCCCTCGAATTATTAAGTGGCACATATTCTGAAAACTATTTGGTAATTTGGACTTATCTCTTCATATTCTGATTGTATGGATCTTAATCTATACGAAAATATACTTTTTATTCCTTAAAACTCCCAATTAGAGGGTCAAATAGACCAATAAAATTGACAGGGAATTAGCCTAAAAATGACATTTAAAATGCGAATTATGCAAAAACTAGAGCTCCAATTCAAATTTGGATTGCGGATTCGGATTCTAGAGGGTCGAATTACGGGGATGATATGCCTAACACATTTTTCCCAAATTTTATTATTCATTCTAAATTGTGGACTATAGCCTTGATGTTTTTTCAAACAAAATAGGACTTTTTCTCTGATTCTGTTCAAATTTTATGTACAGGCTCTCTAAGGGTCTGTTCCTTGATAAATAGTGTCAAATCAATTCTAAAAAATTATTCAAGGGATGAAACATCCCCTCGAATTATTAAGTGGCACATATTCTGGAAACTATTGGGTAGTTCAAATATATCTCTTCATATTCTGATTGTATGGATCTTAATCTATACGAAAATATACTTTTTATCTCTTAAAACTCCCAATTAGAGGGTCAAATAGACCAATTAAATTGACAGGGAATTAGCCTAAAAATGACATTTAAAATGCGAATTATGCAAAAACTAGAGCTCCAATTCAAATTTGGATTGCGGATTCGGATTCTAGAGGGTCGAATTAAGGGGATGACATGACTAACACATTTTTCCCAAATTTTATTATTCATTCTAAAATTGTGGACTATAGCCTTGATGTTTTTTCAAACAGAATAGGACTTTTTCTCTGATTCTGTTCAAATTTCATGTACAGGCTCTCTAAGGGTCTGTTCCTTGATAAATAGTGTCAAATCAATTCTAAAAAATTATTCAAGGGATGAAACATCCCCTCGAATTATTAAGTGGCACATATTCTGGAAACTATTGGGTAATTCAAATATATCTCTTCATATTCTGATTGTATGGATCTTAATCTATACGAAAATATACTTTTTATCTCTTAAAACTCCCAATTAGAGGGTCAAATAGACCAATAAAATTGACAGGGAATTAGCCTAAAAATGACATTTAAAATGCGAATTATGCAAAAACTAGAGCTCCAATTCAAATTTGGATTGCGGATTCGGATTCTAGAGGGTCGAATTAAGGGGATGACATGCCTAACACATTTTTCCCAAATTTTATTATTCATTCTAAATTGTGGACTATAGCCTTGATGTTTTTTCAAACAAAATAGGACTTTTTCTCTGATTCTGTTCAAATTTTATGTACAGGCTCTCTAAGGGTCTGTTCCTTGATAAATAGTGTCAAATCAATTCTAAAAAATTATTCAAGGGATGAAACATCCCCTCGAATTATTAAGTGGCACATATTCTGGAAACTATTGGGTAGTTCAAATATATCTCTTCATATTCTGATTGTATGGATCTCAATCTATACGAAAATATACTTTTTATCTCTTAAAACTCCCAATTAGAGGGTCAAATAGACCAATTAAGGGCCAGTTTCACCAAAGCCAGTTAAATTTATCCAGAGGTTATTCTATACGAAAACTATTGTTGATACAATTGTAACTATAGTTACTAACTCAAAATAACCTCTAGATAAATTTAACTGACTTTGGTGAAACCGGGCCTAAATTGACAGGGAATTAGCCTAAAAATGACATTTAAAATGCGAATTATGCAAAAACTAGAGCTCCAATTCAAATTTGGATTGCGGATTCGGATTCTAGAGGGTCGAATTAAGGGGATGACATGCCTAACACATTTTTCCCAAATTTTATTATTCATTCTAAAATTGTGGACTATAGCCTTGATGTTTTTTCAAACAGAATAGGACTTTTTCTCTGATTCTGTTCAAATTTCATGTACAGGCTCTCTAAGGGTCTGTTCCTTGATAAATAGTGTCAAATCAATTCTAAAAAATTATTCAAGGGATGAAACATCCCCTCGAATTATTAAGTGGCACATATTCTGAAAACTATTTGGTAATTTGGACTTATCTCTTCATATTCTGATTGTATGGATCTTAATCTATACGAAAATATACTTTTTATTCCTTAAAACTCCCAATTAGAGGGTCAAATAGACCAATAAAATTGACAGGGAATTAGCCTAAAAATGACATTTAAAATGCGAATTATGCAAAAACTAGAGCTCCAATTCAAATTTGGATTGCGGATTCGGATTCTAGAGGGTCGAATTACGGGGATGATATGCCTAACACATTTTTCCCAAATTTTATTATTCATTCTAAAATTGTGGACTATTGCCTTGATGTTTTTTCAAACAAAATAGGACTTTTTCTCTGATTCTGTTCAAATTTCATGTACAGGCTCTCTAAGGGTCTGTTCCTTGATAAATAGTGTCAAATCAATTCTAAAAAATTATTCAAGGGATGAAACATCCCCTCGAATTATTAAGTGGCACATATTCTGAAAACTATTTGGTAATTTGGACTTATCTCTTCATATTCTGATTGTATGGATCTTAATCTATACGAAAATATACTTTTTATTCCTTAAAACTCCCAATTAGAGGGTCAAATAGACCAATAAAATTGACAGGGAATTAGCCTAAAAATGACTTTGAAAATGCGAATTATGCAAAAACTAGAGCTCCAATTCAAATTTGGATTGCGGATTCGGATTCTAGAGGGTCGAATTAAGGGGATGACATGCCTAACACATTTTTCCCAAATTTTATTATTCATTCTAAATTGTGGACTATAGCCTTGATGTTTTTTCAAACAAAATAGGACTTTTTCTCTGATTCTGTTCAAATTTTATGTACAGGCTCTCTGCGGGTCTGTTCCTTGATAAATAGTGTCAAATCAATTCTAAAAAATTATTCAAGGGATGAAACATCCCCTCGAATTATTAAGTGGCACATATTCTGGAAACTATTGGGTAATTCAAATATATCTCTTCATATTCTGATTGTATGGATCTCAGTCTATACGAAAATATACTTTTTATCTCTTAAAACTCCCAATTAGAGGGTCAAATAGACCAATAAAATTGACAGGGAATTAGCCTAAAAATGACTTTGAAAATGCGAATTATGCAAAAACTAGAGCTCCAATTCAAATTTGGATTGCGGATTCGGATTCTAGAGGGTCGAATTAAGGGGATGACATGCCTAACACATTTTTCCCAAATTTTATTATTCATTCTAAATTGTGGACTATAGCCTTGATGTTTTTTCAAACAAAATAGGACTTTTTCTCTGATTCTGTTCAAATTTTATGTACAGGCTCTCTGCGGGTCTGTTCCTTGATAAATAGTGTCAAATCAATTCTAAAAAATTATTCAAGGGATGAAACATCCCCTCGAATTATTAAGTGGCACATATTCTGGAAACTATTGGGTAATTCAAATATATCTCTTCATATTCTGATTGTATGGATCTTAATCTATACGAAAATATACTTTTTATCTCTTAAAACTCCCAATTAGAGGGTCAAATAGACCAATAAAATTGACAGGGAATTAGCCTAAAAATGACTTTGAAAATGCGAATTATGCAAAAACTAGAGCTCCAATTCAAATTTGGATTGCGGATTCGGATTCTAGAGGGTCGAATTAAGGGGATGACATGCCTAACACATTTTTCCCAAATTTTATTATTCATTCTAAATTGTGGACTATAGCCTTGATGTTTTTTCAAACAAAATAGGACTTTTTCTCTGATTCTGTTCAAATTTTATGTACAGGCTCTCTGCGGGTCTGTTCCTTGATAAATAGTGTCAAATCAATTCTAAAAAATTATTCAAGGGATGAAACATCCCCTCGAATTATTAAGTGGCACATATTCTGGAAACTATTGGGTAATTCAAATATATCTCTTCATATTCTGATTGTATGGATCTCAGTCTATACGAAAATATACTTTTTATCTCTTAAAACTCCCAATTAGAGGGTCAAATAGACCAATAAAATTGACAGGGAATTAGCCTAAAAATGACATTTAAAATGCGAATTATGCAAAAACTAGAGCTCCAATTCAAATTTGGATTGCGGATTCGGATTCTAGAGGGTCGAATTAAGGGGATGACATGCCTAACACATTTTTCCCAAATTTTATTATTCATTCTAAATTGTGGACTATAGCCTTGATGTTTTTTCAAACAAAATAGGACTTTTTCTCTGATTCTGTTCAAATTTTATGTACAGGCTCTCTAAGGGTCTGTTCCTTGATAAATAGTGTCAAATCAATTCTAAAAAATTATTCAAGGGATGAAACATCCCCTCGAATTATTAAGTGGCACATATTCTGGAAACTATTGGGTAGTTCAAATATATCTCTTCATATTCTGATTGTATGGATCTCAATCTATACGAAAATATACTTTTTATCTCTTAAAACTCCCAATTAGAGGGTCAAATAGACCAATTAAGGGCCAGTTTCACCAAAGCCAGTTAAATTTATCCAGAGGTTATTCTATACGAAAACTATTGTTGATACAATTGTAACTATAGTTACTAACTCAAAATAACCTCTAGATAAATTTAACTGACTTTGGTGAAACCGGGCCTAAATTGACAGGGAATTAGCCTAAAAATGACATTTAAAATGCGAATTATGCAAAAACTAGAGCTCCAATTCAAATTTGGATTGCGGATTCGGATTCTAGAGGGTCGAATTAAGGGGATGACATGCCTAACACATTTTTCCCAAATTTTATTATTCATTCTAAAATTGTGGACTATAGCCTTGATGTTTTTTCAAACAGAATAGGACTTTTTCTCTGATTCTGTTCAAATTTCATGTACAGGCTCTCTAAGGGTCTGTTCCTTGATAAATAGTGTCAAATCAATTCTAAAAAATTATTCAAGGGATGAAACATCCCCTCGAATTATTAAGTGGCACATATTCTGAAAACTATTTGGTAATTTGGACTTATCTCTTCATATTCTGATTGTATGGATCTTAATCTATACGAAAATATACTTTTTATTCCTTAAAACTCCCAATTAGAGGGTCAAATAGACCAATAAAATTGACAGGGAATTAGCCTAAAAATGACATTTAAAATGCGAATTATGCAAAAACTAGAGCTCCAATTCAAATTTGGATTGCGGATTCGGATTCTAGAGGGTCGAATTACGGGGATGATATGCCTAACACATTTTTCCCAAATTTTATTATTCATTCTAAAATTGTGGACTATTGCCTTGATGTTTTTTCAAACAAAATAGGACTTTTTCTCTGATTCTGTTCAAATTTCATGTACAGGCTCTCTAAGGGTCTGTTCCTTGATAAATAGTGTCAAATCAATTCTAAAAAATTATTCAAGGGATGAAACATCCCCTCGAATTATTAAGTGGCACATATTCTGAAAACTATTTGGTAATTTGGACTTATCTCTTCATATTCTGATTGTATGGATCTTAATCTATACGAAAATATACTTTTTATTCCTTAAAACTCCCAATTAGAGGGTCAAATAGACCAATAAAATTGACAGGGAATTAGCCTAAAAATGACTTTGAAAATGCGAATTATGCAAAAACTAGAGCTCCAATTCAAATTTGGATTGCGGATTCGGATTCTAGAGGGTCGAATTAAGGGGATGACATGCCTAACACATTTTTCCCAAATTTTATTATTCATTCTAAATTGTGGACTATAGCCTTGATGTTTTTTCAAACAAAATAGGACTTTTTCTCTGATTCTGTTCAAATTTTATGTACAGGCTCTCTGCGGGTCTGTTCCTTGATAAATAGTGTCAAATCAATTCTAAAAAATTATTCAAGGGATGAAACATCCCCTCGAATTATTAAGTGGCACATATTCTGGAAACTATTGGGTAATTCAAATATATCTCTTCATATTCTGATTGTATGGATCTCAGTCTATACGAAAATATACTTTTTATCTCTTAAAACTCCCAATTAGAGGGTCAAATAGACCAATAAAATTGACAGGGAATTAGCCTAAAAATGACTTTGAAAATGCGAATTATGCAAAAACTAGAGCTCCAATTCAAATTTGGATTGCGGATTCGGATTCTAGAGGGTCGAATTAAGGGGATGACATGCCTAACACATTTTTCCCAAATTTTATTATTCATTCTAAATTGTGGACTATAGCCTTGATGTTTTTTCAAACAAAATAGGACTTTTTCTCTGATTCTGTTCAAATTTTATGTACAGGCTCTCTGCGGGTCTGTTCCTTGATAAATAGTGTCAAATCAATTCTAAAAAATTATTCAAGGGATGAAACATCCCCTCGAATTATTAAGTGGCACATATTCTGGAAACTATTGGGTAATTCAAATATATCTCTTCATATTCTGATTGTATGGATCTTAATCTATACGAAAATATACTTTTTATCTCTTAAAACTCCCAATTAGAGGGTCAAATAGACCAATAAAATTGACAGGGAATTAGCCTAAAAATGACTTTGAAAATGCGAATTATGCAAAAACTAGAGCTCCAATTCAAATTTGGATTGCGGATTCGGATTCTAGAGGGTCGAATTAAGGGGATGACATGCCTAACACATTTTTCCCAAATTTTATTATTCATTCTAAATTGTGGACTATAGCCTTGATGTTTTTTCAAACAAAATAGGACTTTTTCTCTGATTCTGTTCAAATTTTATGTACAGGCTCTCTAAGGGTCTGTTCCTTGATAAATAGTGTCAAATCAATTCTAAAAAATTATTCAAGGGATGAAACATCCCCTCGAATTATTAAGTGGCACATATTCTGAAAACTATTTGGTAATTTGGACTTATCTCTTCATATTCTGATTGTATGGATCTTAATCTATACGAAAATATACTTTTTATTCCTTAAAACTCCCAATTAGAGGGTCAAATAGACCAATAAAATTGACAGGGAATTAGCCTAAAAATGACATTTAAAATGCGAATTATGCAAAAACTAGAGCTCCAATTCAAATTTGGATTGCGGATTCGGATTCTAGAGGGTCGAATTACGGGGATGATATGCCTAACACATTTTTCCCAAATTTTATTATTCATTCTAAATTGTGGACTATAGCCTTGATGTTTTTTCAAACAAAATAGGACTTTTTCTCTGATTCTGTTCAAATTTTATGTACAGGCTCTCTAAGGGTCTGTTCCTTGATAAATAGTGTCAAATCAATTCTAAAAAATTATTCAAGGGATGAAACATCCCCTCGAATTATTAAGTGGCACATATTCTGGAAACTATTGGGTAGTTCAAATATATCTCTTCATATTCTGATTGTATGGATCTTAATCTATACGAAAATATACTTTTTATCTCTTAAAACTCCCAATTAGAGGGTCAAATAGACCAATTAAATTGACAGGGAATTAGCCTAAAAATGACATTTAAAATGCGAATTATGCAAAAACTAGAGCTCCAATTCAAATTTGGATTGCGGATTCGGATTCTAGAGGGTCGAATTAAGGGGATGACATGACTAACACATTTTTCCCAAATTTTATTATTCATTCTAAAATTGTGGACTATAGCCTTGATGTTTTTTCAAACAGAATAGGACTTTTTCTCTGATTCTGTTCAAATTTCATGTACAGGCTCTCTAAGGGTCTGTTCCTTGATAAATAGTGTCAAATCAATTCTAAAAAATTATTCAAGGGATGAAACATCCCCTCGAATTATTAAGTGGCACATATTCTGGAAACTATTGGGTAATTCAAATATATCTCTTCATATTCTGATTGTATGGATCTTAATCTATACGAAAATATACTTTTTATCTCTTAAAACTCCCAATTAGAGGGTCAAATAGACCAATAAAATTGACAGGGAATTAGCCTAAAAATGACATTTAAAATGCGAATTATGCAAAAACTAGAGCTCCAATTCAAATTTGGATTGCGGATTCGGATTCTAGAGGGTCGAATTAAGGGGATGACATGCCTAACACATTTTTCCCAAATTTTATTATTCATTCTAAATTGTGGACTATAGCCTTGATGTTTTTTCAAACAAAATAGGACTTTTTCTCTGATTCTGTTCAAATTTTATGTACAGGCTCTCTAAGGGTCTGTTCCTTGATAAATAGTGTCAAATCAATTCTAAAAAATTATTCAAGGGATGAAACATCCCCTCGAATTATTAAGTGGCACATATTCTGGAAACTATTGGGTAGTTCAAATATATCTCTTCATATTCTGATTGTATGGATCTCAATCTATACGAAAATATACTTTTTATCTCTTAAAACTCCCAATTAGAGGGTCAAATAGACCAATTAAGGGCCAGTTTCACCAAAGCCAGTTAAATTTATCCAGAGGTTATTCTATACGAAAACTATTGTTGATACAATTGTAACTATAGTTACTAACTCAAAATAACCTCTAGATAAATTTAACTGACTTTGGTGAAACCGGGCCTAAATTGACAGGGAATTAGCCTAAAAATGACATTTAAAATGCGAATTATGCAAAAACTAGAGCTCCAATTCAAATTTGGATTGCGGATTCGGATTCTAGAGGGTCGAATTACGGGGATGATATGCCTAACACATTTTTCCCAAATTTTATTATTCATTCTAAATTGTGGACTATAGCCTTGATGTTTTTTCAAACAAAATAGGACTTTTTCTCTGATTCTGTTCAAATTTTATGTACAGGCTCTCTAAGGGTCTGTTCCTTGATAAATAGTGTCAAATCAATTCTAAAAAATTATTCAAGGGATGAAACATCCCCTCGAATTATTAAGTGGCACATATTCTGGAAACTATTGGGTAGTTCAAATATATCTCTTCATATTCTGATTGTATGGATCTCAATCTATACGAAAATATACTTTTTATCTCTTAAAACTCCCAATTAGAGGGTCAAATAGACCAATTAAGGGCCAGTTTCACCAAAGCCAGTTAAATTTATCCAGAGGTTATTCTATACGAAAACTATTGTTGATACAATTGTAACTATAGTTACTAACTCAAAATAACCTCTAGATAAATTTAACTGACTTTGGTGAAACCGGGCCTAAATTGACAGGGAATTAGCCTAAAAATGACATTTAAAATGCGAATTATGCAAAAACTAGAGCTCCAATTCAAATTTGGATTGCGGATTCGGATTCTAGAGGGTCGAATTAAGGGGATGACATGCCTAACACATTTTTCCCAAATTTTATTATTCATTCTAAAATTGTGGACTATAGCCTTGATGTTTTTTCAAACAGAATAGGACTTTTTCTCTGATTCTGTTCAAATTTCATGTACAGGCTCTCTAAGGGTCTGTTCCTTGATAAATAGTGTCAAATCAATTCTAAAAAATTATTCAAGGGATGAAACATCCCCTCGAATTATTAAGTGGCACATATTCTGAAAACTATTTGGTAATTTGGACTTATCTCTTCATATTCTGATTGTATGGATCTTAATCTATACGAAAATATACTTTTTATTCCTTAAAACTCCCAATTAGAGGGTCAAATAGACCAATAAAATTGACAGGGAATTAGCCTAAAAATGACATTTAAAATGCGAATTATGCAAAAACTAGAGCTCCAATTCAAATTTGGATTGCGGATTCGGATTCTAGAGGGTCGAATTACGGGGATGATATGCCTAACACATTTTTCCCAAATTTTATTATTCATTCTAAAATTGTGGACTATTGCCTTGATGTTTTTTCAAACAAAATAGGACTTTTTCTCTGATTCTGTTCAAATTTCATGTACAGGCTCTCTAAGGGTCTGTTCCTTGATAAATAGTGTCAAATCAATTCTAAGAAATTATTCAAGGGATGAAACATCCCCTCGAATTATTAAGTGGCACATATTCTGGAAACTATTGGGTAATTCAAATATATCTCTTCATATTCTGATTGTATGGATCTTAATCTATACGAAAATATTTTTTTTATCTCTTAAAACTCCCAATTAGAGGGTCAAATAGACCAATAAAATTGACAGGGAATTAGCCTAAAAATGACTTTGAAAATGCGAATTATGCAAAAACTAGAGCTCCAATTCAAATTTGGATTGCGGATTCGGATTCTGGAGGGTCGAATTAAGGGGATGACATGCCTAACACATTTTTCCCAAATTTTATTATTCATTCTAAAATTGTGGACTATAGCCTTGATGTTTTTCCAAACAGAATAGGACTTTTTCTCTGATTCTGTTCAAATTTTATGTACAGGCTCTCTAAGGGTCTGTTCCTTGATAAATAGTGTCAAATCAATTCTAAAAAATTATTCAAGGGATGAAACATCCCCTCGAATTATTAAGTGGCACATATTCTGAAAACTATTTGGTAATTTGGACTTATCTCTTCATATTCTGATTGTATGGATCTTAATCTATACGAAAATATACTTTTTATCCCTTAAAACTCCCAATTAGAGGGTCAAATAGACCAATAAAATTGACAGGGAATTAGCCTAAAAATGACATTTAAAATGCGAACTATGCAAAAACTAGAGCTCCAATTCAAATTTGGATTGCGGATTCGGATTCTAGAGGGTCGAATTAAGAGGATGACATGCCTAACACATTTTTTCCAAATTTTATTATTCATTAAAAAATTGTGGACCATAGCCATGATGTTTTCTCAGACAAAAAAGGACTTTTTTCCTGATTCTGTTCAAATTTTATGTACAGGCTCTCTAAGGGTCTGTTCCTTGATAAATAGTGTCAAATCAAGTGCACTTTACTTGACAGTCTTTTAATATTTTTCACATAATTTCGGAACGTTCGGCTGTAAAGTATTGAAATTTAGTATTTCAGTCTGCTGTAGCATCTGAATGATTGCCTACCATTCTCATAACAATCGACTGAACCGGAAGTGCACTTCAGTTGAATTTTTTCTCATTTCGCATATAAATTCAAAACTGTTAACCATAGAATCTTGAATAGCAACTGACTGGGGCGAAAGAAAACTTTACTTGACTTGCGATTCATTTAAGAATTAAATTTCAATGATCTATACATTCTTTCAGAATTATATCATAATAAATAGACTTTTTTGATTTTAATTCTGTATATTTTATTTTATTTTTGACGTTTCGACTCTCTAACCGAGCGTCTTCATCAGAAAAAATGATACAAAAATAAACAAGGCAAGAAGGTATCTAGATAATTAGATATTAAAAATTGAAAATATACAGATAACTAGATGTGAATACGTGGATTCCACATTTAGTGCAAAAAGAACAAAATTCCTCCGGCATTTACCCAAAGTCTGAGGAAAAACCACGTAAAAACCTCAACAGAGGAATCAACGATATGAGTCTTGACAATTATTAAAGAGAAAGATTTAATTGATATAACACATTAGGACGATGTCCCGTTTCTGCAACGCACACAGTTCCAAGGTCCAAACATGTCATAAAAATTTATTTATTTTTTTTTTTTTTCAACAGAAAAACTGAATTTCAATAATCTACATCTACATGAATATAACAAAACAAGTGTCAAGACAAATATTTCACAAATCAGGAATAACTATTACAAATGAATAAAATAATATGAGTCTTGACAATTATTATAGTCAAAAATGAATGAATTAATATAACATACAAGGACGATGTCCCGTTCTTGCGGACGCACACAGTTCCAAAGTCCAAACATGTCATAAAAATTTTTTTATACAAAAATTGAGTTACAATTACGTACATGAACGTGATAAAAATAAAATATACAGAATTAAAATCAAAAAATTCTATTTATTAATTAAATTTCATTCAAAATTCCACCGTTTTCTTTTGAAAATTGAGAATAATATTTAGTTTAAATGCCAATCATAGATGGCAGCACATGTTTTGACTGTTTAAATCAGCTGTTCTTTGTCAAAGTGCAATAAACTTGTGCAGACAATCCAATTTTTTTAAAATGTTCCAACTGAATTCAACTCAAAAGGAGTACAAGTAAACAATATTCACTCTTAAATTAAACACAGCTCTAAATTCCGGCTGTCTTATTTGGTAATGTACTATTTAATTCAGTGCTCACGAGAGGAGGGTAAGAATTCATGGTCATTGTAATTTGTGTTCTTTTCATGTGCTTGTTGGGTAATAAAATTAAAATTTCATTTTTATCTTTTTCAAGACCGAAAATACTAAGTATCAATTTCCGGATCATGAATTCAATTCAATTTTATGGTTATTTTGGCTTGAATATTATAATAATTTTCAGTTTCAAAAGCGGTGTTTACCACACAATCAATCATAATTCTTCCGTTGCATCATTTAAGACAATGTCCGTTTAAACCCACTATAAGTACAGTAAGTAGTGTGCATAACGCGTATACCTTTAAAAGTTGGTAATGTAGAGGACCCAGCTGGCTTGGCGTGGGTGGATAATTACAGGCCCGTATCTAGTGAAATATCGCGACAATAAACACTAAATTCTATGCCTAATTAATGAAACTGCCTTTTTGTAGCCACAAATTATTAGTTGTATCTACTTTTTATTGCATCACAACATTTGATTTATCACTTTGAAATTTTTTGAAGTTCCCGAAATATTTTTTAAACTAATATAGGAAAAAATTTGAATGAATAGCATGACGTCACCCAACTTTTTCAACTCGGTGCTGCCATCTATTCTCTTCAACAGGAAATACGACATGCGCGGTAGAACGTTCAATAAAAGTATTTACAAGTTCGCACATGGTGCGCTAGATGTCACTACTGAGCAAAACAGTTGCTAGGAGTACATAGGAAACAACCTTCAAATATTTATGTACTAATTATGTGTACAAAAAAATAAATTTTGGTGTGTGCATTTCATTTAAAAAAAAATGCAAGTAAGGTATGTTTATTTACAGTTAAACAAATCACTTTAAGTGTAATTTTGTGTTTAGGTTATGAGTGCTAGCATTTTTGCATATTTTATCTTAATAATTATAGTTGCAGTATGCAAATATGTCATGAATGAATGTCAGCACCTATAATTAAGATTTGTTAGTCATTTTGCAATTACAAAATTTTATTTAGCTTTGTACATATAAGCTCATACATCTCTTTATGATTCATCTTGTTTATGGCGTAATCTTTTGTCATGCGGTTTTATTTTTTGCGGGTTCTTGATTAATTCATTGTAAACAGACGTAACGTCATTATTTATATTTTAATGTTTCATTCATAAAGTTGAAAAAAAGGCACTTTCTAAATTGTGCGTAAAAGGAATGATTTTTTATGGAGTGTACACCTGTATTTGAATGGGTAAATATGTCAGGAGGGTGGACTTGTTTTGTTTTGAGTTCCCACGCATTCTAGATGCATTTTACTGCAAAATCTTTACTTGCTGTGGTTCAAGAAAAATATTTTAACATTATTATTTCGAACATTGCTCTTCAAATAGAAGCACCAACAACATCTCAAGAGTTAAAAACCAGATGGTCCACCATCTGCCACCCTCGAATCTTCCCAAATCTTGTCGAAAATAATACCTAACAATTTTAGCTGGCCTTCTGGTTTCAAATTACCTCTGCTCACTTCCATTCTGTTCAAATCAAAATCCCTGGAAGGCGCTAAGCCGTGCCATATGTTCGTTTTTTGTATTTTACTGAATGCAGTGATTTAAGGTGTGTGATCAAAGTAGGTTGCTATCAATCAAAAGAGAAAAATGAATCAGTGAAAAATTATTATAAGTTATGTGTAGGAGAATTATTAATGTTTTGTATGCAAATTATTTTGCCTGCATTTAAATAGTTGTATTTTAATAGATTCTCATTTTATGATTTTGAGCATCCCTGAATCCATTTTGACTATTTTCGGCTTGATGTCGGTACGTATATATATATATATATACGCAAATCTCAAAACCCGTCCAACGTATTGAAATTTTGTATTTAAGACTGGCTTGAGGTCTAGTTGTGCACCTCGCATTATGGTTGCAATCGCCTGTACCGGAAGTGCACTTTACTTGAAACTTTTTTTGAATTTTTCGCATAAATCCAGAATATTTAATCGTAAAATACTGAAATTCAGTATTTAAAATTGTTTCTGTGAACTGGAAGTGCACTTTATACCAAGACTTTTCGAATTTTCTGCATAAATTTAAAACAATCCGTCGTACAATATTCTATAACATCTAGTTGTGCACCTCGCATTATGATTGCAATCGGCTGAACTGGAAGTGCACCTTACTCGAAACATTTTTTGAATTTTCCGCATAAATCCAAAGCGGTTGAACATAGAATATTAAAATTCAATAAGACGATTGTACCATTCAGATGCTCATATTATATTTTCATTAAGATCGACTGAACAGTCTTTCGGAATTTTTCGCATTAACTCGAAACAATCAGGCGTAGAGTATTGAAATTTAGTATTTCAGTCTGCTGTAGTATCTTAATAATTGCATTCTGTTCTCATAACAATCGACTGAACCGGAAATGCACTTCGGTTGAATTTTTTTCTAATTTCGCGTATAAATTCAGAACTATCAGCCGTGGAACGATGATGTATACTTATGTGGTTTGACTTTCGATAACATTCCAACTAATTTTTGTATTATCTATATTCTATATAAATATTAGAAAATCTTGGAACCATGTGAACTCTTGAGACACAAGAAGTCAAATAATGCCGGGCGTCTATTGTCGCTTTCTGTTTTGCTTCCACAGTCTGCACAATATTTATTTTAAATAATATTTACTCATGAATTCTTGCCAATATTCACTCAGCAAGAATAAAGAATTATTATTCAGGGATGTCCAATTTATAATTTTTTGGCAATGCGTGCACGCACAATTTTTAACATGCATTTATCAGCATCTTTGTTAGTAGTCGTTTGTAATTTAATAAAAAGGCAACAATGAAAGACAGTTGTAATTACAATTTATACATTACTCAAACTTTATTCTTACCCTTAGACATAAATGGATATTCAATTTTTTTACCATGAGGTTTTATATGCAGAAGTCCGGTTCTGGAATGTAAAAATATTTTCCCCAAAATGAAACCATAGAATGAGTTTTATGAATTTAAATTGATTAAGGGAAAATAAATAAAACATAAACGAAATAATAATTACAACAGATTGACTCATGAATCTAATGTAAACAATTTCAAAGAAATAAATCATGAACCAAACAATAACTACAACAGATTGGTTTATCGTAAACAATTATTCAACAAATAAAAATTGATTTTAAAAGAGATGGCGTTTTTAAAAGAATTTAAAACTGCTCAAAAATAATTCGAACCCAACAATGCTACCAACCAGTCCACATTTAGAAGAAAAGAAATAAATCTGAAAACCTTAATTCAATTTCAATTGTCTTATTGGAATTATATATTGTAGCGCTTCACGAAGGTGATTCTATTATCTGATGCCAAATACTCAGAAAAGTGAAGAGTGCATATCTCAAGTATTTCTCATTGGAAATGCAAGCCTATCCTATTGAATCCATCGCGCCTTTATGACTGTAGAACGATTAAGTGTCGTAAGCGCCATCTCTTATTACAAAATTGGAACATACGCGTACCGCCGCCATCTTGGTTACAAACATTTCTGCGCAATGGCGCCGTTATCTGTCAAATCTGGCAGACGTCCAACAATTATAACTGTAACTTTTTTAAACACTTAGCTATGGTATTAGTAGTTAGTCTAACACTTAATTCACACTGTTCAACTCAGTAAATGGTATTACATTAGTAAGTTCATCTTCTTTCACAAAATGTTTTAATCCACTATGGTTTGTAGGTTATGTTCACGGCGCGAGCACTAGAAATGTAATTGTAATACTCCTTATTTTGTACTAGATTATTTAGGAATTGCTCCTGAAGATGGTTAAGGTGTAGCCGAAACTGTAAAGTTATAATAATCGACTGAATTTCGGTATTTCCTTTACTTACATTCACTAATTCAGTTTTTGGTAGACAAATCTGAAAAATTAGGGCTTCTTTTTTATTGGATAGAAACTAAAAAATAAAAGCCTGAATTATGATAAAAATATTTATTACTCCATCAACTGTTTCATAATTAATTTTATCTCAACTGAATGATATTAAAAATATTTTCCACAAAGTTTGTGCAATTCAAACAAAAATAAACGACCATCATTGAAACATCAATCATTCTGGACCATTACAGTACGGCACACTCATTTTTTTGCATCATTAATTCCAATTTATCAAAATATTCATATTTTCATGAAAATGTAACCCATTATTGATTATTTGTATAACTATTAACCCGTGCAGGCATTTCATAATGGGGCCCTCATTTATTTTTTTTCTGGAATTCGATTAATAATTTTAAAGTTTGTCGAACTCACCAAATTCTGTACTTTCGTAAATATATACAGGTATATCATAAATAAGTACATTTATTTCAACCAGCGATAAAGCTCGTCGAGTATAACAATTTTTTCTGTAAATCCTTTGGATGTCGAGAAAAAATTCATTAAAGTTTTGTTCATTTGTTGGAAGAACTGCCATGACTTTGAATTAACGTAGTCCTGTCAATCATTCATTCGAATTTGAAAGAATATTTATATTTTGGTAATACATTTAGATTTTCGCGTATCTTAGTAATTCTATTTCTGTATAAACGTAAAGTTGAACTACTGTATTTCAATGCCCGTGTTCACAATACTCTTACGTAATTCTTACGTTTATGTATTGACATAGGAGCTACGTAATGAAAACGTAATGTTAAGGTAAATTCAATTTTATGTTATGTTTATGTACGAAACAACTAATAGCGCATGCGTCAACTTTAAACACATGTTTTCATCTGCCAGTTGACCCTGGATCGAAACGTGCTTCAAATATGATGGACATAGTATTATTAATAAAAAAAACAACAATCTGTTCCTCGTCTTCATATTTCTTTCGATGGAGACTTTTATAACGCAGTTTCAATAATAAAAACAATCGCAAGATCTTTTTTAGACATTATATAATAAAACAAAACAAACTAAACTCCAAACTGTTAAAGTGAAACAAAAAAAAAACAGTACACACGAAATCAACAGAATATTTGAAAATGACAGTCAGAGAAACCAACACAATATATCAATAACTCTAATTTGTACCAAATTAAAATGAAAAAAATATTTTATTTTGATATTTTACGTTACGTTCATTGTGAACATACATAATTCGTTACGTTTATGTTTTTACGTACTCCTTATGCTTACGCACATTGTGAATTGGCACTCAAATAACAGCTGAGGACAACAGTTGCAATATGTGCTGCCATCTATGAACCAGTCAATAAAAATTAGATTGTCTGTACAAGCTCATTGCACTCTTACAGAAAACAGCTGAAGAAAACAGTATGTGCTGCCGTCTATGTGCGGCAAATAGATTTACTGTTACTCTTAAAGTTTGTGACGTTACTTTGAACATTTCTCATTGTAATTATGACTAAAAATTATCAATATCAATAATTTTTTTTGTCTAAAATGTTTATTTCCACCAAATTTATTATAATAATAGGAAATAAATGCAAATATTAAGGAACTAGATTTTGTTGTGAATTCAAATTCATTTTCATTTCACTTTCTCACCGCGATTGAATTAAGTTAAAATTAATTTCACTATCTAATTCCTATTGTCACATTTACTTATTTATATAGGGAAGTATGTACGTTTAACAATGCCTGTGTTTGTTAACTTCCGGTATACGAGACACCGAAGCTTTTGTTTTGATTCATCGCTTTCGGGAATTCCTGTTTCATAGCGGTTTTATCTGTGGTCGTTGTCTGCGTATTTGTGGTTAAATCGGAACATTTCTCAATTTGCTTTTTAAGGATAAATTAAAAGACTTAAACATATTCATAGATACATAAGTTGAGTGGAAATATATGTTAAGTTAATTACTTGGAAATTCAAATAAATATTTCATTCTGACAACCTACGCAATTAGTTCAGTTGAATGTAACCTACATTAATATTGATTTGATATTGACTATCGGTCTACTGGTATTAATTACATGCAAATTTAAATATCAAACAGAATTTTAACTGAATTGTTGATTTAAAGTTGTGCTATATTTCTTCTTGAAACATTAACATTAATAAATAATTTAGCATTAGAAACTGTTTCACCTAGAACACGTTCTGAGAAAAACTCAACAATTTCTTCATTGAAACTCAAGTATAATTGTATATCATCTTCTTTTACGCGGTAGTTTTGCTTACAATGTGCAGTGGATAGCACTTTGCATGATGCATGGCGATAATCTCATAATTCTTATTCACAATCCCACGCTAGAAGGCTGCTAGAATTACATTAAAACATCGTGACATCGTGTTTAACTGACCCATATTTGCAAATAGTCCAAGGATGAGAATCTCATGGACTTGTGGGCGTAAGATTACTTTATAGAATTGAATGGTGCAAAATATATAAATTAATTCGATTCTAGAAAATGTTTCTGTCAGTTTTTAGACATCATTGTCTCTAAATGTGATTGTTGCGGCTAAATGTATTCGATTGGTCCGCTGTCGGTCTGACGACGCTCTGATTGGTTGAGAATATTCGGGAGCATTGCTAATTTCGTCCAGTCACGAAATTGTCTAATTTAAAATAAATTTGAGAGGATATTTATTTGATTCAAATCTTAATTCATTCATAAAAAAATTCGCTGATAAGTAATCTGTTTTAGCAAGTCGGAATTTTTTACTATATTTGACGTATACAGATTACTATGTAAGCATAATTGAGTTTATTGCTCTTTTAAATTGAACAAAAAATTTGATGAATCACCAAAGAACTACCACATTATTATTCTTGGAATTATAGTGGCTCCCTTATCAATAAAATTCGAATCTTTACGACATTTCTACTATTAACCCAATTTTCCTGTTTTATTTTCTAATATAACTCCAATTCTCGAGCCGCCACTGATCCCTCCATCTCTCTCTTACTTATGCTCGAAGCGTATTCTCTGCATTAAACAAAGATGAGTGGTGTTTATAGGGCTTTAGACAGAGAAAAATAGCGGTCAGAACGTTTGTCCTTGAACGTTGACCCCTACGGTGCCCGCATTCGACGAAATGTGATACGGTGGACTGCAGTGTTCAGTAGACGTTAGTGTAACAGCAAAATAGAAATAACTAACCAGAAGACGAAATAAAAAAAAAATTTACAAGATTATTATTTTAGGGGTGCCTGAATTCTCAAAATTTAATCCAGTTCACTAATATTTATTATTATTATCTTCTAAAATAGCTTTTGCAAGCATTCTATAATCTAGAAAATGTTTTGTCAGTTTTTAGGCATTCACTGTCGCATAATGTGATTGTTGCGTCAAAATGTATCCAATTGGTCCGCTGACGGTTTGGCGACGCTGTAATTGGTTAAAAATCAGTGGTGGTCGTCATGGCAACCACCGCTGCCCTTGCAAATAGTCAATGATATTTTTTTTAGTTTTATTATTTTTATTGGACATTGAACTAGGCTTTCGCCCTTGCCCCTCTCAGGTCCATAAATTGCGAAATTCACAGTGTGCGACAATTTGTAAAGTAAAAAGTTTACTAAAACTTGGGTTAGACCTTTTTTCAGCTTGCAGACCAATCTTTGATTTATTATCTCTTCTTTTAAACTAGTGTTCTTTCCAAATATTTTTGCAGTATTAGAATTAAAAATCAAAACCTGATTGTTTTACAAGATTACAGGTCAGGAGTTGTTTTTTTTTTATTTGGGGATAAATAGGGCGGCAACTGTAGACACGTGTTTCGTTTCAGGGTCGTGTAATACAATTGATTTGTGAGCATTTATACTGTCTTGCAATTTTTTGAGATCTGTTCTGGATTAAAAATGGAATTGTAAAATTAGTGGCATCGGTAACAGTAAAAAATTTAAAGCTATAAAAATTTGTTTGTCATGAATCTTTTGTAACGTGCGAAAGTGTCATAATTCGTAAAATTAAAATAGGCCCTGAATCCCTGTTGTCTGGGCGGAGTCCGTTATCTCTATTCTACATTCGAGAATAACGCAAAAATTCTGGATGTTTGGTTTCCGTATATATTGTAACAAATTTAAGTCAATCAATTAGTCATTTCGGTTTTACTGGTGCGTAGAATTATTGTGAAAATATTTTACATCAAGAAATAGAAGCGAATATATTTATTTTCTACAAAATTGCTGGTACCTTCTAGCGCTTTCTAGAAAAGCCTGGACGTTTGTGGGAAAAACGTAGTGGGGAGAGACCCACAGTATATATCACTGGCTAACTCAACAAGAATTATTATTGATTTTGGCTCAGAGACCTTATAATATAGACTGCTGGTTGAAATAAATTGTGTTATCTAAAATAAATCAATATTGACATAAATAATTAAAGTCAAGTTATAGTGTAGTGTAATAATCTTTAGTAAATAAATATTGCTTTCCTTCCTACTCAACATTTTCGGCCACAGCTTGATCATTTCAGGAGTGGAAGGAATTATTTAATGATCCACACATTTTTTTCAGGATCAAATTTTGGTTTGAACTCTGTATATTTAATTTATTTTTGACATTTCGACTCTCGACAGTCTTCAACAGAAAAACAATGATAGTGTAATGTTTATCGCTCTTGAAGGAATTGATTATTGTTGAAATAAAAGTCATTATTTATTGAATGAATGCAACAACAAATTATTTGTGTATTACACTCTGCTTTTTGCTATATTTTCGGATGTCCATACGTCCAAAAATTTCTACGTTATTCTTGCAAGCTACTCGAATGTTCAATTGGATAGAGGGGCGTGGCATAAAGAGACAGAGTCGAATTCAAGGCCTATTCTATTTTTATGAATTATAACACCTTCGCACATTACAATTGGAAGTCTAAACATCAAAAATAAATAAAATATACAGAATTTAAACAAAAAACTTTTTGGTCCTGATGATGGTCAAGGTGTAGCCGAAACTGTATTTCACGGAATTTTGTGAAAATCAGTTTACAGTGTCCTGTATTTCTTGAAAAAAATTAATGTTTCAAGATATTTCAAAGAAATGTTGACGATTCCGGAATACTGATCTATTTTTTGTGTTGGACGATTATGTAATTCCCTCTGGGCCTAGACAAAGGTTGACCCTTAATTTCTGGTTGAGTGAGCCCAGCTATCTTGTTTTTTCTTTACGGCGCAGTTCAAAGAACCAGTCGAAATTATTTTGTAATTTTAAAATTATGTTTTATCTGTTCTCGGGCGAAAGGAAACGCCGCTGCATTCATGCAGAAAGTGAATTTATTCGTACAATTTTGATGTATGCACTTCTGTACCTGGCCCGCTTTGTTGCAGTGGTAACACACCAGTAGTACCCAATTTGTTTACTACCCCTCGATAAATTGTTTAATAATTCTCTCCCACATTTTGAGGTCTCCTGCTCGGTAGGAATGCTCCTCTAGGTGGGGGAAATTTTCTCCTCCGTTTGTTGGCTTCAGTTTCGCGGTGCTGATCGTAGCGCCATGTTGTTGACTTGTGTTCAAACCCGGTGTGTTGAAAAATTCAATGTTTATGTGTTGTGGCTGTCAAAATGTTGGTGAATTAGTGGGCTGTGATAGTGGATTTTGAATAGGGGACCATGGAGGATATACATAATGGAGTTGTGCTCATTAAATGTGAGTAGGGAAACGAACACGTGGGGTAGAATTTTCGAAAACATTTGTTTATCATTTTGATTTAGTATTTATTGAAGTTTACTGTTCAAAATAACAACCCACGGTTTGCCCGACTACTGTAATCAATTTTATTTTTTATATATGCGAACGAATAAAAAAACTGGGCGCCCTAAAGCAAAAAATCCGGGTGGTTCGTTACACTTTGTACATATATATAGAATAATCAAAGGCAGTAATTACCAATATTTTCAATTTTTGTGGGGAGTATGTTTTGATTTAGTGAAAATCTTATTGTAATAAACAAAATTCGTACTTGCCGGATGAACGGGTGGCAAACGCAAGGACGTAGTATGATTGAAAATAAGATAGTCGAAATAAATAGCTATACTGTTCCCTGAAGAGCAAATGAAAAACAATTTTTTTTATGGTGTTAAATAAACGTTATTTCGTTGACAAAGCACATAATGAAATTCAAGTACACGAATTTAAATAAATCAGCTGCACCTGTCCCCCAAAGCAGAACAAATAGATCCCGATAGTGTGTTGTTTGATGACGTCATATTTGAATAACAAATGAGTACATAGGTGGAATAAAAGCACGTATTTTACGTTTGTGCGAACAGAGGCTGTATATTGTAACATACCTACACATACTGTGGTTAAAAATAGCCGCGCAGTCTGTGTGTGAGAATAAACTGACATTGGGAGCATAAATTGTTAAATTTTATTCTAATTTTAACGGTATTACATTTAGATATCTTTTTTGATTGATATTTTTAGCTATTGAAGGCAGGAATCATGTACCATTCTCCTTATTCTAATTTGTATTTCATAGTCAACGAAGCAGAATTGATGTTAATTCAGTTAAGATCACACCAACCTGTTGCTTGTGCATTGCTCTCTGTTGGGTTGACTTGTAAGTGAGCCTTGCGTACTCCAGTGACGGCCGAATGAAAAATTATAGGGAGGGGGTGTATTTGACCGGAAGTAAATATAAACGGAAGCTAGGCAGTCAAGTGAGACGCCTTGTTCAACGAGCAGGAAATGATTACTTTTAATGTTTAATGTGGATCGGTGATTAAATTGTTTAACACACCTTTACAGTAAGCTTGAGAAGTTGATAAGTAAATATATAATTTATTCAAGTATATAGTACTTCCTTTAGTAATATAAAAATTATAGAATGGGTATTCCCTTAAGATTTGACGTTTAATCAAACAAGTCGTCATGTTGTGTATATTTGCGGGGTGTCAAATATCTGCTGAACATATGTACACCAGATGTCCTATTCTGAAAATTATTTTTACTACAAAATGTGTAATTCTAGTTAGTTGACTCTGCTAATTTTAGTCGCAGGGTTAAGATCGAGCCGGAAAGACTTAAGGTTAGCTAAAAATACGTACATATCATAATTCAATTTATGTTTGCATTTCTGGTTTATTTAAAAGGAGCACCCTGTAAGCTGGATAAACAGATGAATGTTCAAATCCTGTTCTTTTAAAACAAGTTATCGTTTATGTAATAATACGTTACGTAATACATGCGCCAAGTATGAACGCAGTGTTAATGATATGTAATTGTTAAGTGTTAACTGAAGCGTTGCAAAAACCAATTCATATACATGCGGAGGTGTTAATTTGTACATATAAATTCCGAATTGAATATAGAGTACCTATAAATTGAACAAACAATGCATAATTTAACTCATTCCAAACAAGATATTAGAAGAAAAATGATTTGTTGAAATGCTTTGACAATAAAGACTATTTTAAAAGTTAAATTAACTGGAAAAATTTGCACATATTTTAAATAAAATCAATAACTAATAATCCTGAAAACGTGGAAAAATTCAAGGTCCATTATGATTCAAAATTTCATCAAACGCATTGCAAGTGTGAAAACTCAAACATTATGACAAAAAAAATTAAAATTATTGCAAATTCCAATAATATTTAAAAAAAAAATGTTTTTCCGGACAGCATTTTGCATGCCTCTGTAACGTAAAATAGTTGAGTGATTTAAAGCCTTGTAGTGAAAGGCATGCAACTCAAGAAAGATCAAAAGACATTCTACCTTTCTTTGTATAGTAAAATAATTGAAAGTGATTTAAAACCTAGTGTTAGCTACGCATAGCAGGCGACGAACGGTACACATAACAACGAAGCCTGTCAATATTGAAGAGAGACGACAGAAATAATTATTGAGACGATTACACATATATTTTGTAATAAAAACCAGTTGTAATCAATAAAACATTTGATATAAATATATTTTGAGGGTTTATAACACTAGTAATGAAAGGCATGCAATTCAAAAAGCTTCTTTCAATTATTTTGCGTCACAAAGGCATGCAAAATGTAGTCATGGAAAATATTTTTTACTTGTACAAAATAAGTACAAGAAAATATTGTGAAGTCGACAGAATTCACATATCGATATTTTGATGGATGTATCCATTTTGAACATCCTTGAATCCATTTTGACTATTTTCGGCTTGATGTCGGTACGTATATATGTACGCAAATCTCAAAACTTGTCGAACGTATAATGTCAAAATTTTGTATTTAAGACTGGCTTGAGGTCTAGTTGTGCACCTCGCATTATGGTTGCAATCGTCTGTACCAAAAGTGCACTTTACTTAAAACTTTTTTTGAATTTACCGCATAAATCCAGAATGATTAGTCGTAGGATACTGAAATTCAGTATTTGAAATTGCTGTGGCATTTTTGTACCAATCGGCTGAACTGGAAGTGCACTTTATATAACAGACTTTTCGAATTTTCCGCATGAAGTCAAAACAATCAGTCGTAGAATATTGAAATTTTGTATTACACACTTCTATAATATCTAGTTGTGCACCTCGCATTATGATTGCGATCGGCTGTACCGGAAGTGCACTTCACTCGAAACATTTTTTGAATTTTCCACATAAATCCAAAACGGTTGAACGTAGAATGTTGGAATTCAGTATTTAAGACAACTGTATCATCCAAATGCTCATATTCTATTCTCAGTAAGATCGACTGAGCCGGACATGCACTTTATATAACAGACTTTTCAAATTTTCCGCATGAATTCAAAACAATCAGTCGCAGAATATTGAAATTTTGTATTACACACTTTTATAATATCTAGTTGTACACCTCGTATCATCATTGCAATCGTCTGAACCGGAAGTGCACTTTACTTGAAACATTTTTCGAATTTTCCGCATAAATCCAAAACGGATGAACGTAAAATGTTGTAATCCAGTATTTAAGACGATTGTACCATTTAAATGCTCATATCCTATTTTCATTGAGATCGACTGAGTCGGAAGTGCACTTTACTTGACAGTCTTTTAGAATTTTTCGCATAAATTCGAAACGATCAACCGTAGAGTATTGAAATTTAGTATTTCAGTCTGTTGTAGCATCTGAATGATAGCCCACTATTTCCGTAACAATCTACTGAACCGGAAGTGCACTTCAGTTGAAATTTTTTTTTATTTTTGCGTGTACACATAGTTCTGCGAGTGGGTGGAAGTAGTGACTTCTAGCCTTACGAATTGTATGCTCCTAAATGTACCAAACTTCAATAAAGATGTGAAAGAACTGCCCCAATATTGAGTAGAAAATAACTTGAATTTTGTTACTGTTGATAATCTTCTATTCTCATTTTTAAAACAGAAATATTTTATCAGCTCAATTTCTAAGACATTTTTATTAATTTTATTGTGGGACAACATGTTGCTTACAAATATTAATTATCTTGTTTCGTTCAGAAGATACAGCAACAAACTTTGTGCTACTACAATAGTCGATTTTAGAAATATTATTGAGTATTGAATTTCTAATGATCATATTATATGTATTTCTCGAGATATTTCAATAATAATTCTTATTACATTAGAATGAATCAAGCAGAATACGATACTTTTTACAGAATTCAATTATCTCAATTCGTTTAGGAGATACAGAGTCAAACAGTGTGTGCCGCTGATTCAGCTATTCTCTCCTCCGTCCGTTACTCAAGTAATACAGTGTGCGATCGTGTTCCGCGTATAAATTCAAAACAGTTAGTCGTATAATTTTGGGAGTTAGTATTTAGGAATGTTGTAGCATAAGAATGATGACCTACTGTTTTCATAGTAACCGAGTGGGCCGAAAATGCATTTCACTTGACAAATTTTTAGTATTATAGGCACTTTTTATGCGCCTGCAATCCGCAGAACTTGAGTGTTGAATTGGTGGCGAGCAATGCATTGAAAATATAGTTATTTAAAAACCTAAAATCAACTTCAATTCGTTTTTTATTGAATCGGCGTGTCCTGTCCATAACTCAATTAATTTTCCTGTATGGTACAGCCTCATTAACGTTTCCAGTGTCCTTCAAATAGGATGCGGGTACGATATTAAAGTTGCTTTGTATAGTACGGACATTTTGATAATGAAATTTCTAATAGTGCCGTCCTTGAGAGCTAATTTTATTTAAAATTTAATGGCAATATTTATTTTGTGGAAAATGAAATTTTAACTCAATCAGATCCTGTGAACTGAAACCAATAAACCGATCTGTGACGCAAGTAACGAGTCGCAGTCAATTTCCAATTTTCAGTTGTACATCCAATTCCTTGGGAATTGGATGACAAATTAAATAAATAAAAATATCACTTTCTTCATTACGATTTTCTCTATGACATTCCATTACAAAATTAATTGATTAATGTCAGCGTATTTATTTTCATTAATCAAATATTTATCTTAAGGATTTGAATTATGTAAACAATTTATCCAAAATCTAATTTGGAATTTCATGGATTATTATTAAACGGTTGAAATCACCAACCAAAACAACGGAATTACGCGATAATTATACAAAATTTCATTAAAAGCAGGAGTTAATTTGCATTTAACGGGTAATCAGCTTGCTCGAATTTCCAGAATATTACAGAATCATTAACGTACTTAATAAATAATTTGAAGTAGGAATTCAATTTTTCTTTTAAAGTGTTGCCTTCGTCATTCATTTACTTCTGACGTCACAAACGTACGTCAGTACGTGTTGGTGTTGCATTGACGTCAAGCTGGTTGCCGGCTTAGTAGGCTGATTATTTTTAATTTGAGTGACACTCGAACGTTCTTCAAATTAATTAGAAATGTTTCTGAGATTTGCAGCCTTCTCAATAACAAACTAATAATTATGTAATGTATTTTTCTGAAAATTCTATTCGTAAGTAAATATTATATAACATCGTCTTCAAAATGCAATTTGAATTTTAAAACACCCTGTATATTTTATATCAGCTCCACATTTAAAATGAAATACGATCCCTACTTCCTTTATACTGGAAAGTTGAATAGAAAAAGCGGCAACCATTTTTTGTGCGACCGGACCCTACTTCTAAGAAAATGGGGCGGTATAACTCAAAACCCTATTCTAAAATAAAACTATAAAACGAAAAATTAAATTTTAAATGCACAATTAACAAAAATCCAATTGTTTTTACGTTTTGCCACCATGAAGACCAAAAAAGTTGCACAAAAAATTGCAGTGGGAGATCGTAGCGTCTATAGATAAACACATGATTTTTTATTGCTTGCGCCCATAAAATCTGACAAAAATGGGAAAAAAAACAGTTACTTTTAAGGTTCAAAAAATTATTTACATAACATATTCAATTTCAATAAAATTTCAATTACTCTTCTCAATCTTCTAAACATCCTCATCTCCACTTCGGGTGTTTTCGCGCATCGCACGCACTTTATTCGGTTGCGTTCGTCTGTGAAGTCTGGGCGCCAGTTCAGCTCCGTCTTTTGTTTAGTGCGGTAGGCCTTACAATGATAGCTTATGAAAGTTTAATAACATTCCTTTGTTTCAAAGTAAATAATTGACAATCAAATACGCGAGTGACTTGATGTATTTTCCAAGTGGAATAAATGAAAACTTGTGAAGTTTGCACTTCGGAGTTCTTGATGACATGTGAGTGGTTTGTTTTTGTTGTGTAAATTGTGGGGGGGATGCCTTTGCAAGAAATTTTAGGTAATTGCTGGATAAATTAAATTTACTAACAAAAATAATTGTTATCTCAGTTATTTACTGTAATAATATTTATTTGCGATAACATTTTATTTTTCTATTGACGTATTTTGATTATAATGCAAATTTTTGAGAAATTGGGCGCACCTGGTTTACTCACGATTGTCACATGTTTGCAATAATAAATAGCATCTGATATGCAATTGTTTTCACTATGCTTTCAATTCGGATTAACAATTGCTACTAAAAAAGTGAAAATTTTATTGCAATTATTTTTTGAAAGTATCGATTCTCAATTGCGCGAAAATGGAGCACCCTGTAGAAAATTTTATATAACAAAAAATTTGGGTAATTCAATGGTGAATAAACTTTGTTTGGAAAATTTTTCGGTAATATTTAAAATAATCGGGTTAAAAGGAAAGTACAGACTGATGGACTATCCCGTATATATATATATGTTCAAATTGCTTCCCAAATTATATTAAATGAAAATACTTCAAATATAACTTTTAGAGAATTGAATTCTGCATCTAAATCAGTAATCCCTTTTTATTTCACAGCTTCATTTACAGAAATATTCGTGTTTAACGATTCATGGATATTGCTCATTTGTAGTGATAGCCATGGAATTTAAACAACATTCATTTGTTTGTATTTTTGTTTTTATTTCATGGCTACCTAAACTCAGCTATTGGACATTTCAGTCCTGGCGCCAAATAAACATGTAACAGTCAAGTTTACTAACTTAAATTAATTTTTTGAAGGTAGCACTGTGCGCAACGCTTGACACTGATCCATTTGTCAAGATATTTGTAATGCAAAAAATTCGGATAGTATTTGTGGCACAGTTTTCCTGCTTTTTATCATTTTCTGTTGATCCTGCGTTGAAAATGCGTTAGACTAATTTTGTAGAAAATAAAATTTCCTACAATTTTCATTTAAAATATTTTGTTGTATGTTAATTATTTAAACAATATTATAAATCGAAACAATGAAGTATAAAACGGATTTTTCGCTGAATATATTAAAGATAGCTCAAAACTGTAAAAGAGAAAATTGTAGAGGGATGTTTGATGCATATTTTGGTGCCAAAATCAGGTCTTCAAGTAAATTCTACTAAAAGTTATTTTGTTCAATATTACAATATGCTCTCACTTATTGGGAATAACTCAATATAATAATTTTAAAGTATTTTAATTTGATTTGTGGGTTACTAAATTTATTATTCACACAATTTCGATTGATTTACTTATTTATTTTCATTTCTACGCGCTCTGTAACCGAACTACCAACCATAACTGTCCTCCATTTTGACTTAGTCCCGGGTTTTTTCGAAGCTTCTAGAAATTTTTAGTGGATCAGACGTCACCACGTCCGTGACACATATAGTTACATTTGCCACCCGTTTAACCAACGTGCTCCAATTATTTACTTGTATAAAGTACAAGAAAGTATTGTGAAACCGACAAAATTCACATATCGATATTTTGATGGATATATCTGTTTTGGGCATCCCTGAATCAATTTTGACTATTTTCGGCTTGATGTCGGTACGTCTATATGTACGCAAATCTCAAAACTTGTCGCACGTATAATGCTGAAATTTTGTATTTAAGACTGACATAGGGTCTAGTTGTGCACCTCGCATTATGGTTGCAATCGTCTGTACCGGAAGTGCACTTTACTTGAAACTTTTCGTGAATTTTTCGCATAAATCCTGAATATTCAGCTGTAGCATACTAAAATTCGGTATTTGCAATTGCTGTGGAATTTAAATGGTCGGCTAGTATTTTTGTACCAATCGACTGAGCCGGAAGTGCACTTTATATAACAGATTTCTCGAATATTCCGCATAAATTCAAAACAATCACTAGTAGAATATTGGAATTTCGTATTGAGCACTTCTATAAGATCTAGTTGTACATATTGCACTATGATTGCAATCGACTGAACCGGAAGTGCACTTTACTCGAAACTTTTTTTGAATTTCCCGCATAAATCCAAAACGGTTGGACTTAGAATGTTGGAATTCAGTATTTAAGACGATTGTACTATCTAAAAGCTCATATCCTATTTTCATTGAGATCGGCTGAGCCGGAAGTGCACTTTACTTGACAGTCTTTTCGAATTTTTTTGTATAAATTCGAAACGATCAGCCGTAGAATATTGAAATTCAGTATTTTAGTCTGCTGTAGCATTTGAATGATTGTCTAATAATTTAGTAACAATCGACTGAACCGGAAGTGCAGTTTGCTTGAAATATTTTTTGAATTTTCCGCATAAATCCAAAACGGTTGAACATAAAATGTTGAAATTCAGTATTCAAGACGATTGTACCATCTAATTACTCATATCCTTTTTTCATTAAGATCGGCTGGGCTAAAAGCGCTTTTTACTTGACTGTAGAAAGTTACTTTTGTGTGAAAAATAAACAGTGCAAATTTTCCATTACACCTATCTGCAAGATAATATACAATCTGCTATAAAAGAGCAGTAAATGCTAAAAATAAAAATGCGTCCCTCAACAAGTCAAGAGTGCTGTGCTGGATGTAAACTTCCTGTCTTTGATCTCTTTCTAACACAGTACAGTCTGTGCAAAATTACTTATGTATAGATGGACCCTAGCAGGCACCAAATGTCAAAACAAATAATTTATTTATGATATGATAAGTATATGGAAATAGAAATGTATGACTACCATGTTATAAGTTGTTTATTCACTTGTCTTCAATATTTAAATGATTTTGATAGCAAATTCAAGTTGCACCCTAGTAAATGAATTGGGACATATTAATTGAGCAATTTAATAAATGAATGGAATAATAAATAATGGTCAAATAGTTCCCACAATATTGTAAACGTCGCAATATAAGTTCACTCATATTTCTTGACCCCATAATCTTTAAATCTCTAAGCGCACATTCTAAACCTTTCGACTGGATGCATTATCCATCTTATTATCTTAAGCTATTAGATACACTATATACAAAGTGTTACAACGAAATGTTACAATTAAATTTATTCCAACACAAAAATGTATTAGCATTCCACGAATGATTTTACAACAATAATTACGCAATATCTTTGTGTAAGCCGCGACTGAACTACAAACTATTAAAGTACGCCGCCTTGTAGATAAATACTTATTAAAATTCATTAAAACAGCTGACTAACGACTGATGCATAAAGCGACGTGAAGGACATCTCAAATACAATCAGTCTTCAAAAATTTATTATTTATTTGACTTGAAAGTTTATAGAAGGTAGAAAACTTTGACTATTTTTGATTATTGATACTTATATTTACGCATGAGTGACCCTTAAAGAGTAAGCTTTAATTCGGCGGATGTACAAAAGACAAATTTACTTTAGTCTCTTCGTATGAAATAAAGCCATTGTTGTAGAACTTATAGAAGATAATTCAAGGATGAAATACAGAATTGGTGAGCTGTATAAGCGTCTAATGATATCTGTTATCTGTCACTAACACTGCGCCAGTCAGAAACGTGTACTGATCGGAAACAATGCACTGTATTGTTGTGATATTACCACAGAAAGGCAAATGTCAGAAATTGTTACATTTAATGAATAACACGATATTATCGGCATATTAATTGATTAATAAACAAAATATGTTTCATGGTTCGAATTACATGTTTCGTAATTTTTTATTTGGCTTCCAGCTATTTGAAAAGTATCAATTTGCAAACTAGTTAGTAGTGACCCAAAATAATCGGTGTCAAAAAGGGAAAACAATTCTAAAAATGCTGTCCGAAATTTAACAGCTAATTAGATAAATAAAAAACTATAATATTGCTTTCCACAGCTCTCTGAGAACTCAATCAAAATAATAATTAAATTTCTCCGCTTGTAAAGTGGTCCAAGAATAGTGAATTCAAATGAAAATGTGTGAGAATAAAAAAGCTTCTCTTGCGATTTGCCTGTCAGCAACAAATGCTATTTGTCGCATATAATCACTATAGTGACACATATAAACAAATAACAATAATGTATACAGGATGTTTGGATTGTAAAAACTGTGAAACGTCAGTAAAACCAGATCTTGCTATCGGAAATCGCCGAGAAAACGTGACAGCCATAAGCAGAAACCGACAATTTATTATTGGATTCCAAGAAAGGAAATTAAACACAAACTTCAATATCAAGAGATGAAGAAATTGTTGATCATTAAATTGGAAATTGTTCAAATATTTCGTTTCTTTAGATGAAATATTCGAATTTTGTCACATGTCAACTGTCACCCATTCAACAAACTAAACAATACAATATTCATATTTCATATTCATTTAATGTCCTTCAATGAGCAAAACCAGACAGTCTCTTCAATAGATTAGCGGAAATTTTATTGCAAATTCAATTAAATGGAACAAAACGCCAGAGTGCGGAATTTGATTTAAGTGGCGCCGGAAATCAAAGGTTTCATAACCACCCTGCACCCTTGACCCAAATTAATCATACAACTAGCAGAATATGTTACAATATTTTACATGAAATTTGCCTAAAAAATTTGTTAAGTGAAGTGCGCAGTTCTGAATTCATACGCAGCAGGCCAAGCGCTAGTTCCTACATACTAATTTCCAAGATTCTACGGCTAACAGTTCTAAATTTATACGCGAAATTGAAAGTAAATTCAACTGAAGTGCACTTCCGGTTCAGTCGATTGTTATGAAAATAGTAGGAAATCATTTAGATGCTACATCACACTAAAATACCAAATTTCAGTACTCTAATTATAATTATTTTAATTAGGAATATATTGATTGATTGATAAAAAATATAAGAGATAAAAAGTCAAATTGGATCGTAAAAAAATTTTAAATTCATATTAATTTCCAATTAAATTTCAAACTACTTGATATCCAGAGGATTCACAGGAAAAAGTTTTGAAGAAGAATTGTTGTAATTGACGAGTTTTATTACTAGTTAAAATTTAATAATAAATAGAACAATTGATAAGTTTATTTTGCACACTCATACATTTTATTTATCTTCTCGATATCCTTTTTGCTGAATCCTTTTCGTTGGCCGATTTCTACACCCTTTACCTGAAAAAAAAATAGTGAGAGTAAGTACGAAAGGTCCTAAAAATTCTAAAAATTTGTCAAGTAAAGTGCGCTTTCGGCTCAATTGGTTGCTATGGAAACAGTGGGTCATCATTCTTAGGCCTGCGTAGCAGGCCAAGCGCTAGTTCCTACATACTAATTTCCAAGATTCTACGGCTAACAGTTCTAAATTTATACGCGAAATTGAAAGAAAATTCAATCGAAGTGCACTTCCGGTTCAGTCGATTGTTATGACCAATAGTAGACAATCATTCAGATGCTATAGCAGACTGAAATACTAAATTTCAATACTCTACAATCAATCGTTCCGAATTTGTGCAAAAAATTCTAAAAGATTGTCATAAGTAAAATGCACTTCCGGCTCACTCAATCTCAATGAAAATAGGATATTTAGATGGTACAATCGTCTTAAATACTAAACTCCAACATTCTACGTCCAATTGTTTTGGATTTATGCAGAAATTTTAAAAAATGTTACTAATAAAGTGCACTTCCGGTCCAGACGATTGCAATCATTGACGAGGTGCACAGCTGGTTGTTACACTTAATACGAAATTTCAATATTCCACGACTGATTGTTTTCAATTCACGCAGAAAATTTGAAAAGTCTGTTATATAAAGTGCACTTCCGGCTCAGCCGATTGGTACAACAATAGAAGATGACCATTTAGATGCCACAGCAATTTCAAATATTGAATTTCAGTATTTTACGGCTGATCAATTAGGATTTATGCGGAAAATTCAGAAAAAGTTTCAAGTAAAGTGCACTTCCGGTACAGACGATTTCAACCATAATGCGAGGTTCACAACTAGGCCTAACACTAGTATTAAATACAAAATTTCAGCTCAATACATTCTACGCGTTTTGAGATTTGCGCATTTATATACGTACCGACATCAAGCCGAAAATAGTCAAAATGGATTCAGGGATGTTCAAAACGGTTATATCCATCAAAAAATCAATATGTGAGCTTTGTCGGTTTCACAATACTTTATTTATTAATTGAAACATTTTTCCCCATCTCGCTTAGTTCTCGAAATATTAATCACTCATGAATATTAGCTGCCATAATCGCTTTTTGATAATTTGTTATCATTTTTATTCTTATAATTATTCCTCATTTTGTCCTTTATAAGCTTCAATTCTCAGTTTCACTCTAAAATTGATAGTTGGCCCAAAAAACGACCAAACTGTTTTGAAAATTACAGCTGTTAGCTTAACGCAACCAACTTGACAATTTTGTACTGCAGGTTGTGATGAATACAATGTTTGAGTTAACTTAGATGCATGTTTTTGAATAAATTGTATCAGCTTTCTCATCTAATGGACTTCTCCAAACTCATCAAAATACGCGATCCAATTTCCTAAACTTCGTGGAACACTCCACATTAAAAATATTTACATTAGTTACACTACGTCATTAGTATCGTACTTAGTTGTATGTTCGCAATTAATACGGGGTCATAATACATACACAGACAAACTACTATGTATATAGAACAAAGTTCAAACGGATGCGTGATCTTTGCTTGCAGGATGAGCCGATTAAAAACGAAATGTATCCACATGAGAAAAAAATTACTAGCGGTAATTGACAAAGTGAAGGAAACAAATATTTTTATTCCGTAATTTTCAAAACAACAACATTTACAGAAATTTGATTCCATAAATACATTTTGTCTGGGAACTCGCAGTATGTTGTGATAAGAATAAATATTCTGTCACATACAATGTTTACAAACAGAATAAGACATAAATACGATGTCAAATTGCTTTTTTTTTATTTCTATGGGCTGTCAATATTATTCAATATCACAACCGTAAAAAACAAGACGTGATCCTTGAACCTGTCAACAGTAGCAAGGAGGAATACATGTCCATGAAAATATGTGACTAGTTTTGCTGAATGATAGCGAAAATAAAAAATGGCAATGGAATTTGCACTTTATTTCTTTGAACGTAACAAAAAACAATTTTCCAATCGTCTTTTTCTATTTCGTGAATTAATTTAGGTTAGGTTTGAAATCTGTTTGAGTCAAAGCGGGCGAAGCCCGCCCGCTTGTTGGGTGCGAAGCACCGCCTATTGTTAAATTTTACGCATTTTATGTTGGACCTCCTGTATATTTTTTAGTTTTATTATGTTGAATAGTGTGTGTAATATATTTTTGTTATTAAATTTGAACATCTGTTATTTTTCTCTCGCTAATGTTTTATTTTTTGTTTCAGGTGAGTACTTTTCCGAATTAACTCATTTTCCTGGAACAAAAAACCGTGTAAACAATCGTAAGTCAGTTTTATTTTTTTGTTCTTATCTTATATTTTACTTCCCACCATCTTCGTACATTTTTCTTATTTAATGTTGTAAAGCCTGTCAGACAAACGGAGCAAAATATATTTTAACGTAAATTTGGATTTAATGTGGGAACATTAACATGTGTTGCCAATTTATGACTTATTTTTATTATTTGACATTTACTCATGTCTTTTTCCACTATTTGCCATTAAAGTGACCAATGTGTGGCCAGTCTCTCAAAGTCTAGGAGATTTTTAAGAGAAGAACTACAGAATTTAAATCTGTTTGTTAAATAATTAAAAATTAAACATTCCGCATGCATATGGAGTGCACAGAACGTTCCGAACACATTTTACGCCGAACAGCAACGAAGTCTGTTTGATTAATAAAACAAATAAAAAGCAGAATTAGAATACGTAAAAATGCAAGGTTATTGGGAGTACAAAAAAAATTTGACCTTTCAAAATTTACAGTTTACATAAGCACGTGCGAATTCGACTTTGCAAATTGCAATTTGCATACTGAACAGGTGACGCACAAAAAACAGCTGCATGTGTTGTTACCAATTTCGATTTATTTGTAAATTTACTTTTTGTCAATCAAGTCTGAAAATATGATTCATGCTAAACAATCTTTAAAAATAGAATTGCGAATAAAACATTTAAACATTTAGTTTCAATTTCACTCCAATTTCCTTTTATTCATTGACGCAATTTTCCGTTTCATTCACATCAAGCCAACCATTGATTTCGCATGGAAACAAATGAAAACAGGATCAAAATAACCAATGAAATGCATTGGATGCTCGCTTTCAACAAACAACACACTGTCGCTTTGAAAATGACAGTAGTTGTTCGATACCAGACACATTATTCATTTCATGTTTGGAATAAGAGGAAGAAAATCGAAGATTTTTTGTGGTGTGAATATTAGCAGTAATTTTTCCCACCCCTATCACTTGCAGCATCAATGGCGTCGTCTGGACATCAGACTACCCCTTCCAACAGTCAAGTGTTAATTACACAGCATGCTAGATTAAAAAAAACGAAATGACATGACATTGAAAAAATTAACGCTGCAGCGTTTATTATTTTTATTTAGGGGCTCCTAATGAAGTGGGAAAATGCAGGGACGTATTTCATAATAATTTCGTATTTCTTACTTATTTCTCTTTTAGTATTTTGTTTTTGTCAAGCAAGTTTATTTATGACAGTACAGCGCTGTCTATTTTTCACTTTAATTTTAATATTTGTTATACTCTTACTAATTTATTTTTCAAAACGGTGAAAATATACATCTGTTCATGTTTAGATGTACTTAGAACTCGACATGTTTTTATCTTGCGTCCGTGTGTGTTTACGTAAGTTAATTTTCTACTTTTTCCTTTCTTGATTGCACTTAAAACATTCTTAAAATAAATTTCCGCAAATTTCATAAAATATCTGCTATTTTTCAAATTGATTACTGACTAAAATGGATAAATGAATAATGTGAGCAAAATATTTAAACTTGAAATATTCACAACCAAAACATTTGTTTTATGTGTTTATTCAGTGAGGCTATCGCGGTGTCCTTATCTGTACATGACACAGTCGTAAAGTTGAAACATCAAACAATTATTAATAGATCTGACATTTATAATAATACGGGAATATAAAAAAAATCTGACGTGGACATCACGTGACTTAAAAATTTGTCAAGTAAAGTGCAACAGTTCTGATTTTATACACGAAATACGATCGCACACTGTATTACTTAAGTAACGGACGGAGGAGAGAATAACCGAATCAGAAGCACACACTGTTTGACTCTGTATCTCCTAAACGAATTGAGATATTTGAAATCTGTAAAAGTATCGTATTCTGCACGGTTCATTCTAATGTAATAAGAATTATTATTGAAATATCTCAAAAAATACAAATACCTTTACTCGATGAATAACATTTAGAGTTTGTAGCTGTTTCGACTCAATTGAGATAATAAAAATGTGTGTAAAGTATTGTAATCCACATATTTAGATGTAACACGAAGGAGAGTTTCATGAGAATATCTTCAGAAATACAAATATGATCGACTGAAATTCAATACTCAATAATATTTCTAAAATCGACTATTGTAGTAGCACAATGTTTGTTGTGTATCTTCTGAACGAAACAAGATAATTAAAATTTGTAAGGAACATGTTGTCCAATAATAGAATCAATGAAAATGTGAAAAATGTCTTAGAAATTGAACTGACAAGATTTCTGTTTTAAAAATGAGAACAAAAGATTATCAACAATAACAAAATTCAACTTATTTTCTATTATGTATTGGAGTAGTTCTTTCACATATTTAATGAAGTCTGATACATTTAGGATCATACAATTCGTAAGGTTAGAAGTCACCCACTTTGCTCTTTTGGTATATTTTTGAATTTCCTCAAATCAGGAAACCAAAATTTTCAATTTGTTCATTTAATGACATAAATCTCGAATCCTTATTGCTTATTATAGAATCAATCATTGTGTTAAAAAAATTTGACTCATCTCGGCTTGAGGCGCGAGCCGCCTCGGACTTCCTCGGAGAATACGAGCCTCCATTTTATAAAATCGTACAATTTTCGTCCTTATGTTATTATCCAATCAAGCCTCAGAACTGTCCTAGAGACGATTTAATAAGGGCTACATTTCTTTGCTTGCTTGCGACTAGACCTTATTAATATGAGTAATTAGGATCAGTTTCATTTAACTTGCAAACTGTATTGGTATACTAAAATGGACTTTACGGACTCCGTTCAGAGGCTGTAGAGCGACCCGTCATGCCAAAGGAAGTGGAAGTAGTTGTAATATGCTTAGCTCACGGTTTTTATGTAGTCCCCCGCAGCCAGAACCAAAATTTATGTTTTATACGATTTACAAATAAATTTTGAGCTTCTACGTTTCACATTAAGTATTATATTATAATAATATATTTTTAATAATAATTTTATTTACATTACAGTAAATTTATAATTACTAGAAGCTTGGAAGGCGCCTAAAGCGCCCTTTGAAGAGTAATGAATCGGCAGTCAAATAAAATATGTTTAGCACATGATAACTAGCATAAAATACCTTAAAAGTAAATGATGATGCTTTAAGTATTCTATTTACAAAATATTATGCACAATTTTCTGCACTCAAATCGAATGAAATGTAGTATTGAAGTATGGTAACACTTTTGAGTTTATTTATAATAGTAGAGAGTTCAAATATGTAATTTTCTTATTGAATTAGTAATTTTGAAGCTTTCTTAACGTAATGGCAGCATCAATAAGGCCCAGAAGTTGAAAATAGCTCAAAAAAATGATTTTAAAATATTTATATACTTATGTGAGTGTAATCGGACCGAGGAGAGAACACTCAAAATAACTTTTCCTCAATTTTTAAATTATTGAGCAATTTAAATGCAGTTTTTTCGTGATTTTCAGATAACTACATATAATTATCATTGATTTAGTTCAAATTTGTTGCAATAATACAAAAAATCAGCCTAAAAAATGGCGTTTTACATCTATAGAATGCCATCTCAGGGAGGTAATGTTTATTAATAATATATACATCTATTTCATTCTTATCTCCAGTGTCTTGCATTCCTGCTGAAGGCAAATGTTTGTTCTACCAGATGCTTCTTTGTTTAACCTCATTGCCGACGTTTTTTTCTTATATTTCATTTGTTTTTGCTGCTTCTCTCTGCTGAAGAAGAGATTACAGGCTCAAAGAACGTCGGACTTATCTTGAGTTATGAAGTTATAAGCATCGCTGTTCTTATGTTTTAAATTTTTTGTTATCACACCCGGTATATATTTATTTCATTACTTTATCATTCCTTTAAAGTATGATGTGCTAAATAACTTCAGTAACTTTAAAGTCATATTTGACCTAAATTTAAAGTTCAGATTCTTCAATAATTCTTCTTCCATTTAAACTTGACACACATTGGTTCTTCGAAACTAATTCACAAGTTCAGAGGTCACTTGTTCATTGTTATTCTACACCCAATGCGAAACTAATTCTGCCAGCTTCCAAAAAGTTTTGCAATTTGGTAAAACAAGCCATAAAACTTTGAATTAATTTTTAATTTTATTTGATACCGTCACGCCACTGACTCACTTGATTCTCCTTAGACTTCGAGCATAAATAAACCCTTTATATACTTGCGTGTGTATATATATTAAAATATTTCAATACCTATCAGGACAGAAGAATGAATTATCCGAAAAGGAAGTGAATTTATAAGTTTAATAATCTAATAAAAGAGATATTAAGCATTTTATTGTACAAAAAATGATTCAACTGGAGAATTTATGATGAAATATTCTTGAAGTCTTCAACTGGAGTCTGCAATATCTCATAATTCAATTTTTTTCATCTTTTGTCTTTGCCAAATCCGATATTATTCCATTCATGATTCGCTTTCCGGAATTGCTTTTATGAATTTTTGTGTTTCATGTTGCTGAAAATAAGATGAAACTCTAAAACTCGTTCTTAAAAAAAATATTGCATAAATTTTATGCTCTGTACTACCGTTATTCATATAATGACTTTGTTTTGAATAAAATCTATTTATTGATAAGTTTATGTATTGAGAAACATATTTATTGTTAACAGCCATTATTCCTTGTACTATTCGTTCGATAAAATGAAATTGCCGTAAAGTAAAACAACATTAAAATATTATTGGACATTTGTGACCATTTTACAATCAATAAAATTGAAATAACCTGACTAACAAATGAAACAACATTGACATTTCGTTATGCCACACAGACTAGAGTGCGTAGGTCTGGATTTACATGAAAAAATTGTGAAAAAGTGAGAGCAGTGCGAAAAAAATAACGCGAACCTTGGAACCCACATTAAATGACAAACTGGATGATTTAAAACAAATTCAATTCATTGTAACTTTATTTAAATAAAAATAAAACGTTAATCTTATCTTTCTAATTATATTTGGGTATGAAGATTTTATGTGGGTAAATATATTTTTATCAACTGGGTAAACAAATATTACGAAACTGTAGTTTTTATAGTATCGTTTATTTTATTTCCTTTTATATTTAGTTCGCCATGTTCCAGCGTTTATCATCCTAACAAGATTAAATCCTACCTAATAAAACTCACCAACACATCTTTACATATAGTCATTCAACTGTTTATTGATTGCAAATGCAGACACTTGACAGCCACCTACAAATGAAAAGCTACAAAACAGATAATTACATCGCCTACTATTTAATTACTGTTACAATGCAACTATTGTATTATTTTATTAAATACTGTCAAATGAGTCATTAAATACTGCTGTCTCATTTTATTAAGATCTTAGTTTGTCATGACATTTTTTGGGCTGATTTTTTGTATTATTGCAACAAATTTGAACTAAATCAATGATAATTATAAGTAGTTATCTGAAAATCACGAAAAAACTGCATTTAAATTGCTCAATATTCTAAGAATTGGGGAAAAGTTATTTTAAGTGTTCTCTCCTCGGTCCGATTACACTCACATAAGTATAAATATTCAAGTAATCATTTTTTTGGGCTATTTTCAACTTCTGGGCCTTATTAATGCTGCCATTACGTTAAGAAAGCTTCAAAATTACTAAATCAATAAAAAAATTACATATTTGAACTCTCTACTATTATAAATAAACTCAAAAGTGTTACCATACTTCACAATACTACCTTTAATTCGATTTGAGTGCAAAAAATTGTGCATGTTTTGTAAATATGTATATGGTTCGACAGGTACCAAATTAAAATCGCGCATCATTATTTACATTCAAGGTAATAACGGCAAAAATCGTGCGATTTGATTCTGTGCCAAATCAGTCTTTACAATTTTGTGGAGTCGCAAGTCTACGCCAACAAACAAACAACATTTTTCAACTAAAGAAGGAAAATCGATTCGAAGTCAAAGTTTAATATTTTTGACATCAAAAACTTATCGTCGGATTAACTTACATGTCCTGAAAGAGGAAACTTCAAGCTTTCCTAAATTCAAAGATTCATCCATTTTCGATTGAAATCAATCGAGTTATGGCGGTTTGAAAAATCGGTATTTTTGGTGCATTTTTAAGCTGAGAATTTGTGCCAACTTCCAGCAACTCCCACATTTGTAGGTTGTTGAAGTTATTGATTGTAGATATATGCTGACATTTACGTGCATAATTTTATGCCTTATAAGAGTACCCCATTAATTTTTGCCATCTCTGTTATTCTCTGCAGCGTAAGCAATAAAAAATTAAATGGCACCATTTGCTCAAACAACATCTTAGAATTTTTATTTTGATAAATTGTTAAAAAAATTGAAGAATCATCTAGATGATGAAAACGCATTTTTGACAGCTCATGAATGCTTGTTACTTCAGAAATTTCGCAAATTACCATCTCTTACAATTACTGAGCTTGAAATCAAGCAGTTTGGGCAAACTTACGAAACAGCAGCTTCCATTTAGTACTAGTTTCAAGTTGACTATTTGATAGGTACATAATTTATGCATGTACAAACTCAAAAATACATTTTAATCTTCATTATTTAGTTATTGACTGACGGGAGGTCAAGTGCTGTACCTTAAAATGATAATTTGATCTTTATCAAAGCTATATAAAAAATACACCAAAAGTAAGCAAATTTTCATCCAATAATAGTAATTAATTCCAATAAGCTTCAAATTCGCGTCAAACAAGTCATTGAATGAATCCCGGACGGATTTGACAACTGTACATAATAATAGTGACACCCGCGGCGAAAGTTGTAACTAAATTTTTATCTACTTGAACAAACTTTAGTTGGCATACCCCTAATGTCATATATATCTATGGGCATTGTTTCACTTGAAAGAAGTAATTGAATAATTGAATCTTCCACAATCACTGAGCTTGAATTAAAGCAATTTGTGCAAACCTGCGAAACGGCAGCTTTTATTTAGTACCAGTTTCAAGTCTGTAAATAGTATAGTTGCTGAGCGCCTTTTTTGTAAAAAAGCGCTATTATATTCACTTTGGCTGTCTGGCTGGCTGGCTGGCGTGATGCTGAGTTCTCAGCAACTATACTATTTACAGACTTGAAACTGATACTAAATAAAAGCTGCTGTTTTGTAGGTTTGCACAAATTGCTTTAATTCAAGCTCAGTGATTGTTGACGATTAAATTATTCAATTACTTGTTTCAAGTGAAACAATGCCCATAGATATATATGACATTAGGGATATGGCAACTGAAATTTATTAGAGTAGATAAAAATTTAGTTACAACTTTCGCAGCGTCTGTCACTATTATTATGTACAGTTGTCAAATCTATCCGGGATTCATTCAATGACTTGTTTGACGCGAATTTGAAGCTTATTAGAATGAATTATTATTATTGGATGAAAATTTATTTACTTTTGGTGTATTTTTTTATATAGCTTTTATAAAGATCAAATTATCATTTCAAGGTACAGCACTTGACCTCCCGTCAGTCAATAACTAAACAATGGAGATTAAAAGGTATTTTTGCGTTTGTACATGCATAAATTATGTACGTATCAAATAGTCAACTTGAAACTAGTACTAAATGGAAGCTGCTGTTTCTTAAGTTTGCCCAAACTGCTTGATTTCAAGCTCTGTAATTGTGAGAGATGGTAATTTGCGAAATCTTTGAAGTAACAAGCATTCATGAACTGTCAAAAATGCGCTTTCATCATCTAGATGATTCTTCCATTTTTTTTTCCTTGATATATTTTATGTAACAATTTTGTATAATTATATCATGAAAATAATAATAAACTTGGCGGAAATTCATATGACCTTACGTTTTTTTTTTTTTTCTTAAAGATAATTATTAGAATCACCTCAACAATTCAATGTCTTTTGCATGTTAGAACAAAAAAAAAGTCACTGTTATATCAATTGGAATAAAGTATTGATTGTTCTGAAACATGTGCTACATTTTCGAAGAGATAAAAAAATGAACACATATTGAATTCTTAATATTTGTAGTCCTTGAACTATTAAAAAACTAGATTAATTTTTATCTTTTTTGATGAAAACACTTGTGAAATATTTTTTTAGATTCCTCTTTAATCTAGAAATTATAGAATAATTTAGGACAAAATTCACATATCGAGATTTTTATGGATATATCCGTTTTGAGCATCCCTGAATCCATTTTGACTATTTTCGGCTAGATGTCGGTATGTATATATGCGCACAAATCTCAAAATCCGTTGAACGTATAATGTTGAAATTTTGTATTTAAAGCTCGCCGCACACGATGCAATTTTTCAAGCAATTTTGTTCGCTTGGCGCCGCGCTGGGTGCCACGCTTGCTCCGATGCAAGAAATTTGGTGCGATGTGGGGTACTAGACTTACCACGAGACTTGTTTTTCAAGATAGGTTCGGTGCTATTTTTCGCACTTGCTGCGCCACTGGCTGCTGTCCACAGCCCATCAAAGCAGACGACGAATTCACGTGATTACATCACTGAGTTGTATGTCGCATCAGAATGCTGTGCCTCATTAGTACATTGTGTTTTGTGATGTTTTAAGATACAAATAAGTAAAAATTATGGCTAGTGGTAATTAGGTTATGTTTACGTACCCTAGCTCAGAGTGTCTACCAAAAAATTAAATGAAAATTCTCTGACTTCCAGTTTTTCCAGGTTATTTTCAATAAAATTCCAGACAGTAGAAAACAAAAGTTTGATACAAGTTTACATATAATCACAGATTAATGTTGCAATTCTGTGTGAACCCTATAAATCTGTAAATTAAAAACAAATGAACTTGATATCCTTATGAACGAGTTTACATTGATGGACAAAAATAAATATACTTTAATAAATTTTTTTTTCATGAATTTATAGATCTGGAAGACTTATAGATTTGCACAGATGGCCCTAGTATCTTAAAGAGTGAAAATATACATTTATGAGTAATAATGCATAAATATCCTATAATGTATTTTCTCCAGACAAATATCAGAAATTCCCTGACGATTCCATGACATTTCCAGTTTATCTAAATTCCCTGACATTTCCAGGTTTTTCAAGTTTGGTATACATCCTACTAGCTCGCCAAACAACATGTTGAAAACTCTGCGGCCTTGATTCCTTCTCAAAAGTCCCTCTCTTGATTAAAGTTTTTTCTTCTTTTTTTTTTCTGTTTTGTAATTCGCAAGCTATAACTGCAGCAAATGCTCCTGCTCTCCTCCGACGATTATTTTCGGCAACATCCATACTTGTAATGTGCAAATCTATCAAGTCTACGTTCTAGTCTTAGAATGAGTGGCGCAGCTTGCATCGTGTGATGCGAGAATAAGTGTCACACCAAGTGTACCTCAGTGGCCCAGTGCGCAAGAAAACTTGCTGCAAATTAAGTGAACAAAATTGCATGGAAAATTGCCTCGTATGCGGCGGGCTTAAGACTGGTATAAGGTCTAGTTGTGCAGCTCGCATTATGGTTGCAATCGTCTGTACCGGAAGTGCACTTTACTTGAAACTTTTTTTGAATTTTTTGCATAAATATAGAATGATTCGCCATAGCATATTGAAATTTCGTATAAAGAACTTCTATAACATCTTATTGCACATCTTGCATTATGATTGCGATCGGCTAAACCGGAAGTGCACTTTACTTGAAACTTTTTTTAAATTTTCCGCATAAATTCAGAATGATCAGCCATAGGATACTGGAATTTAGCATTTGAAATTGCTGTAGCATCTAAATGGTCATCTATTTTTGTAACAATCGGCTGAGCCGGAAGTGCACTTTATATGACAGACTTTTTGAATTTTCCGCATAAATTCTAAACAATCAGTCGTAAAATATTTAAATTTTGTATTTAGCACTTTTATAATATCTAGTTGTACACCTTGCATTATGATTGCTATCGATTAAGCCGGAAGAACACTTTATTCGAAACATTTTTTGAATTTTCCGCATAAATCCAAAACGTTTGAATGTAGATTGTTAGAATTCAGTATTTAGAACGATTATACCGTCTAGATGCTCATTTCCTATTTTTATTGAGATCCATTGAGCCGAAAGTGCACTTTACTTGATAATCTTTTGGAATTTTTCGCATAAATTCTAAACGATTAGGTGTAGAATATTGAAATTTGGTATTTCAGTCTGCTGTAGTATCTGAATGATTGCCTACTATTTTCATAACAATAGACTGAACTGGAAGTGCATTTCAGTAGGAATTTATTTTTTAATTTTGCGCATAAATTCAGATCTGTTGGTAGTCGTAGAATTTTGGAAATCAGTATTTAGGAATGTTGAAGTATAAGAATAATGGCCTACTGTTGGCTGAAAGCGCATTTTACTTGACAGATTCTTGATCAACTGTGGAACGATGAGATTTTTTTATCTTGTAAAAAGGAAGGAATAAATTTATTAAAAACATGGTAAACAATATAATTATCTCCATAAGTTGTGTACATCTGACAACGCTGCTCCCAAGTGACAGATTTCAACATTAATTCAATCAAGTAGTTAGTAACATAATTGTTACATCCGTTGTGTTCCATTGCACTAACAACTTTGGAAATATTCACTCGGCGTATACGATTAAACATGAATTGTTGACATGAGTATCCATGGTTACGACAAAATAAAACTCGTCTGGAAAGTTGGGAACTATTCACCCAAAAAATAAATAAGACAATGTATTTTATTTGCTTTGATATTCTTACTGAACCTTGCTTGCAAAGTTACTTAAATAAATTTAATTTCAAGTGATTTTAAAGTGCGAAGGTCAAAGATCTTGAAGTGTTCTACGATTTCCTGCCAAAATCAATAACTCATTAGGAGATTTATTAATATTTGGACAGCCTACGCAACATATTTCACAAGTTATAATTCAATAAGTTTATTTTTGTTTGAAATTGAAACTACTTCAAAGATATTTGTTACAGTTTATTAATTTTGATATTTACATCTAATTTCATAATGAATCATGCCCAAAGTGTTTTTTTAATGAAAATAAATGAAATCGAAATATTTGTTTTTCTTGTAGATGAGCCCCGCGGCCGGTCAAGCGGCTGCTGGGACGATTCGCTCCCCAGGGGCGCTTTGACAGTGTCTTCCGGGGCCTCCACCCCAGTGAGGGGTGTAGGGGGTGGTGTGCCCAGCCCCGCTGGAAGCACCGGAACACCAAGCACCCCCAATAGAAGCCAGCATCACCAGCAGCATCCTTTATCCACCCAAAGAACCATTTCCAGCGAGGATAGCTGGTGCAGTGGCTCTGAAGGAGAGCTTAGCTCTGAGGATGAAAGTGATAGGAGTGCGGCTTCCAGCACAAGGTAAAAACATATATTCTATTTATGCATCTTCATAACATCTAAGTTATAATAAAACAAAGACAAAACTACAGACAAAATTAACCCAAATTGGCTGCTTTCCAAGAGCCAATCACGGCTGGGATTTTGAATGAAGCAGCGACTAGAAATGTCATCTACGTATATTTAGATTGATTAAAGAAAATAAATATTTTCCTAGAAGTAACGGCCAGCTCCGCTCCACCCTCCATAAAGCGCGCACCCTCTGCGACAAATTTCGGTCGAGTTCACGGGGGTCATGCCAAGGTCAAGGCGGTAATACTAGCGTGTCGGGCTCATCAGCAAATCTACTTCCTGGGGACATGTCTCCAGCAGCAGCTGCGGCTGCCCAGGGACGCCTCTCCCGGTGGTTCAGCATACGAAGAGGATCCACTCATCAGTATGATGTTGAGGGTTCTGAAGTTGGGGAGGGGGTCAAAGGCAGCCCAAAGGGAAAAATGCCTTTGTTACCGGAAGTAAGAAATTAATCAAATTGCTAATCGAATCAATATTTTCAAACATTACAGTTTTTTAAATATATTTTATGTGCTATTATTATTTTATGTCAGTGTTGAGGATTAAAACACAATACAAACAACACTGTTTCATTGCTTGTATGTATTTATAATCTCAAATTATTTGTAGGTGTATTTTAACTTGTGTAATGAAATATTACGGTATTATCACGTATGCAAAGTGTGAATGACCGCTACAGCTAAATACGGCAGGAGATCTCAAGGAACATTTGTTAAATCATTTTTCTTTTTGATATTATCAAAAGGTCGCAAAAATCAGTTTTTTATGAATATCTCGCTTTCTATGCTTCAAATCGTATCTGCATTCATACAAACATTTGAAGATGGATGGGTGCGCATCCGAAACGTTCGAACTTTAATAGTCAATTTCAATAAAATCAATGAATTGGTATCTTTTTTCCTTGCTTACAAGTTGACCGATCCGAGCACGAAAACGAATAGTCCAAGTTTAGACGTACCCCGTAATAATGTACGTTCGAAATAAAATAATACTAATTCTTTTAACAATTTTTTGTATATTTGTTGTTATTATCTACGTACTTTTTCTTATTTAATTTGTCTAGAGCCAGGGCCCCCCCAACTCATAGGTCCTTCCGCATTGCTGTCCCTTGCTATGCAATAGCTACGCCACTGGCTAAAATAATTAAAATCATTCATGTTTTCTACCTATTAGTGGGTGTAACACACCCAGATTTTGGATAATTAAGTTGAGAACAAACTAGCCGTCAATCAACAAGCATTTCCAATAATATCAAATAAATATATCAAATCCAAGAGACATTTCCTTATATACTTATACGTTGTCGTGTAGACAAATTTAAAACGCCATTTTTTGGGCTGATTTTTCGTATTATTACAACAAATTTGAACTAAATCAATGATAATTTTATGTAGTTATCTGGAAATCACGAAAAAACTGCATTTAAATGTCTCAATAATTCTAAAATTGAGAAAAAGTTATTTTAAGAGTTCTCTCCTCCGTCCGATTACACTCACATAAATATAAATATTTCAGTAATCATTGTTAGCGCATTTTTAGCGCATTTTTCCGAAAAAAGCGCTATTATATTCACTTTGGCTGGCTGTCTGGCTGGCTGGCTGGCTGGCGTGACGCTGAGATCTCAGCAACTATACTATTTACAGACTTGAAACTGGTACTAAATAAAAGCTGCTGTTTCGTAGGTTTGCACAAATTACTTTAATTCAAGCTCAGTGATTGTGGAAAATTGAATTATTCAATTACATGTTTCAAGTGAAACAATGCCCATAGATATATATGACATTAGGGATATGTCAACTAAAATTCATTAAAGTAGATAAAAATTTAGTTACAACTTTAGCCGTGGGTGTCACTATTTTTATGTACAGTTGTCAAATCTGTCCGGGATTCATTCAATGACTTGTTTGACGCGAATTTGAAGCTTATTAGAATGAATTATTATTATTGGATGAAAATTTGTTTACTTTTGGTGTATTTTTTTTATATAACTTTGATAAAGATCAAATTATTATTTTAAGGTACAGCACTTGACCTCCCGTCAGTCAGTAACAAAACAATGAAGATTAAAAGGTATTTTTGAGTTTGTACATGCATAAATTATGTACCTATCAAATAGTCAACTTGAAACTAGTACTAAATAGAAGCTGCTGTTTCTTAAGTTTGCCCAAACTGCTTGACTTCAAGCTCAGTAATTGTGAGAGATGGTAATTTGCGAAATCTCTGAAGTAACAAGCATTCATGAGCTGTCAAAAATGCGCTTTCATCATCTAGATGATTCTTCCATTTTTTGGGGTATTTTCAACTTTTAGGCCTTAGTAATGCCATTACGTTAAGAAAGCTTCAAAATTACTAATTCAAAATCTAAGAAAAAAACGTCGGCAATGAAGTTAAACAAAGAAGCATCTGGTAGAGCAAACATTTGCCTTCAGCAGAAATGCAAGACACTGGAGATAAGAAAGAAATAGATGTATACATTATTAATAAACATTACCTCCCTGAGATGGCATTCTAGATGTAAAACACCATTTTTTGGGCTGATTTTTCGTATTATTGCAACAAATTTGTTCTAAATCAATGATAATTATTTGTAGTTATCTGAAAATCACGAAAAAACTGCATTTAAATTGCTCAATAATCTAAAAATTGAGGAAAAGTTATTTTAAGTGTTCTCTTCTCGGTCCGACTACATTCACATAAGTATAAATACTTCAGTAATCATTTTTTTGGGCTATTTTCAACTTCTGGGCCTTATTAATGCTGCCATTACTTTAAGAAAGCTTAAAAATTACTAATTCAATAAAAAAATTACATATTTGAACTGTCTACTATTATAAATAAACTCAAAATTGTTACCATACTTCAATACTACATTTCATTCGATTTGAGTGCAGAAAATTGTGCATAATATTTTGTAAATAGGATATGTGTACAAAGTTATGGCTCAGAGGTAGAGCGTTGATCTATGGTTTGACTGGATTAGAACCGCGTTGGGGTGAAATTGAAAATGAAATAAAAATGAATTACTGTTCGTTAGTCTCGCTAAAATTCAAAAACGGCTTGACCGACTTGAATATTTTCTTCTTTGTTTTGTTTGCTCTGATACAGTGGTCTAAATGGAAAATGGTCAACATACAGTAAGTAGTGCACGAGCTGTAATTGTACATTCGCGCACCGTTTATCCAATTGGTTTAAAACATTTTGTAGTTATTGGTGGCATCATTCATCTGATTGAGTTGAAGCTTATTACAGTTGTTGGTACTTTCGTGAGGATTCTTATTGTAGTGTCATCAAAGTGGCGCGCGAGCGGTATTTGTTCGTTCGCACATCGTTTACCCGATTGAGTTGAAACTTACTACAGTTGTTGTTGGATCTTTCGTGAAGGTTCTTATTATTGTATTATCAAGTGTCACACGAGCCGTATTTGTCCGTTCACGCATCGTTCATCCGATTGAGTAGGAACTTCATATAATTGTTGTTAGCACTTGCAAGAAGGTTTTGTACTAACGGTATTTGTTCGTTCGAGCATCGTTCAATCGATTAAATTGTTACTGGCGTTCACAAGTAACAAAAAAATTGAAGAATCATCTAGATGACGAAAGCGCATTTTTGACAGCTCATGAATGCTTGTTACTTCAGAGATTTCGCAAATTACTATCTCCCACAATTACTGAGCTTGAAATCAAGCAGTTTGGACAGACTTACGAAACAGCAGCTTCCATTTAATACTAGTTTCAAGCTGACTATTTGATAGATACATAATTTATGCATGTACAAACTAAAAAATACCTTTTAATCTCCATTGTTTAGTTATTGACTGACAGGAGGTCAAGTGCTGTACCTTAAAATAATAATTTGATCTTTATCAAAGCTATATAAAAAAAAATACATCAAAAGTAAACAAATCTCCATCCAATAATAATAATTCATTCTAATAAGCTTGAAATTCGCGTCAAACAAGTCATTGAATGAATCCCGGACAGATTTGACAACTGTACATAATAATAGTGACACCCGCGGCTAAAGTTGTAACTAAATTTTTATCTACTTGAATAAACTTTAGTTGCCATATCCCTAATGTCATATATATCTATGGGCATTGTTTCACTTGAAACAAGTAATTGAATAATTTAATCTTCCACAATCACTGAGCTTGAATTAAACTAATTTATGCGAACCTACGAAACAGCAGCTTGTATTTAGTACCAGTTTCAAGTCTGTAAATAGTATAGTTGCTGAGAACTCAGCGTCACGCCAGCCATGAACTACGCACTTATTAACAAATTTTGACAATTTAGGTTATGTTTTAATTGTGTTACCCAAGCAAGAAATGTGGTGTTATTCATAATGCTTTGAAGATACAAACAAAAATATTGAATCTTAATAAATGTCCATCCGTGCGAAGCCGGCACGGGCTACTAGTTGCCCAATAAAAATTCATCTATTTTTATGAAGAAACCGTATAAATTAAAGCTTTTTCCTATTACCCAACTCACGCTGGATTAGATTGTCTTCTCACTATTATTTATTCATGAAAACAATTTCCAATTGAATTGAAATTAGGTTAGTAAATAACTGCAACAAATATTTTCTCAGAATTTAGTCCAGTTCAAGCGAAATATTGCGCAAAATTCCTGTTTATTTCTTGATTTTTATTAAAATTTACGTGACTTAAACAAAAACTTAAGTACAATTTTAAATATTTTTTTTATCAGTGCTCCATATTTGATCTTGCTTTAGTTTAACAGCTCAAACAACTGTTTTCGAAAAATCAATTTGAGCTTACACATTTTTCTATTTATTTTGTGTTTAAAGAAAGGCATGCATCACAACTGTCAACCTAAAATTGCATTTTACATAACCGTGCTTGTAATCTCCAGAAGATTATTGGGGGCCGTTTTCTTATATTAAATATAACTTTAAAATTATAATTTTAAATCAAATTTACAGTAAAAAAATAAAATAAAATTGTGTAGTAGTTGGATTACTGGAGTACAGGAATATTTTTTTAAGGTGGAAGAAGAATCACCTAGTACTTTGGCTGGGTGTATATTCCAACAACGTCGCCAAGTGCCCCCATCTTTGCCTCCGCCGCCCCCAAATATCACCCCTCAGCAGCAAAAAAGACGAATGATTATAGCAGCCATTGTTCACAGCGAAAATTCCTATGTTGCTACTCTACAGAGACTTGTAAATGTAAATTTACTTAATTTTCTTTTAATTACCCCTAATTAAAAACAAATATTTTTTTTAGGATTATAAGAAGCCGCTGGAAGAGAGCAGCCCCCCAATTTTAAGTAGCTCAAAAATATCAACTTTATTTCACAGACTGCCAGAAATTTTACAGTGCCACACCTTATTTAGAATCGCGTTAGCTGAATGTGTTAGAAATTGGGATAGGGATGAGAAAATCGGTGATGTTTTTGTTGGTAGCTTTTCCAAAGCTATTGTGTTGGATATTTATAGTGGTTTTATTAATAATTTTTCCGTTGCCATGGACCTGGCCAAAATGGAAGCGAAGCGGAAGAGTGCCTTGGCTGATTTCCTCAAAGTAAATAACAAAATTTTAAAATTTTGTGTTGATTTAACAACAAATTTTTTATTAGGTGAAACAAATCAGTTCCCACGACAGGCTCTCATTTTTTGGCTTGATGGTAAAACCAGTTCAAAGGTTTCCCCAGTTTATTCTGTTCCTTCAGGATCTTCTAAAACACACCCCCCAAGGACACCACGACCGGATGTCCTTACAATTAGCTTTAACTCAACTAGAATCTCTTGCAGAATTGTTAAATGAAAGAAAACGGGAGGCTGAACAATGCCAGGCATTCAGGGAAATGCTTAGGCATATTGGCGGGAAATTCACCGCTAGGCCCCTATCAGATGCCAACAGATATTTGTTGAGGGAAGACAATGTCACGCAGTTGGTAAGTCGTATTATTCAAGAAGACAGTTACTAATACTATGATGCTGGTCGTTCGACGACGAAACTCGTTATTTTTAATAAAATAATATTTTTTGGTTCTCCTAGGAATTCAATCAATGCGGAATGATAACAAAGTCAAAATCCCGGCGCCTCCTTCTGCTCAACGATTTAGTCGTCTGTGTTTCTGTGGCCCCAAAAGCCTCCGACGATTTCGGGGCTAGTGAACGACTGACCCTAAAATGGACGTACCCTGTGAATGACGTAGAAATACAAGATACCAGTGCTTCCCCAACTTTAACTAGACTTTTAACAGCTGGAATGAATAAAGGCGCTAGTTTACGATCAAATGGAAGCACAATTAGTTCGGAGTCTGTTACAGGGGGGCTAGTAGCGGATAATTTGTGCACTGAAATGAGCAACCTCATGCACGATTTTGAGGTAATATTCGTAATTATAAATATTTATTTATACTAAACAATTTTTTTTAGGTAATGAGTAGAGTACAAGATTTGGTATCCTCTTTAAAAGGATCCTACAAAGATATGACAGTGGAAAATACTCGCAGAATATTAAATTCCATCCAGGCATCAATTCAACGTAAAGATGAAGAAATGGCTTGGGTTGATTCTTGCTGCTTACAATTAGTTGTCAAAAATAAAGGTAAATATTTCTGCCCCTCATTTTTTCAAAATTAAACCAAAAAACTTTTTAAAGGCAAAGAAGAAGTGTACACTTTCCAAACTGACAATCCATCTGTTAAAAAAGAATGGATTACCGAATTACGTTTAGCCCAATTAGCCCTTGACCCCAATAATTCTCCTGCTTGGGACGTCCCAGAACAAGAACAAAGACCATCAACTAAAATGCCGTTGTTTGTTAGATCTCAGCCTGTTTTTAGATCACAGCATCAAACTGAGGTTAGTGAATTATTTTTTTCTTATCATTTTATTGTATTTCAAACAAGTAGAAATTATTCAAATTTTTTTAAATTATTAAATTACAGTAGAATTTTGTATTTAGCCTCCCTAGAAATTGGATTCGGTATGAATTTGATTTTTTTAGTCACTTATACTGTTTTTGTATTAGCAGCACGAAAAACGTAGATACACGCAAAGTTTATTCTTATTTTAATAATTTAACAGTTAAAAAACTAAAATGTGGACACCACCTGACTTGTACACCTTTTGACTAAATAATTGACAGCTGACACTGACTACAATTCAATAAAACACTCAAATACTGAATTCTACGGCCAATAGTTTCGAATCTATGCGAAAAATTCTAAAAATGTTCAGTAAACCGCACTTTTGGTTCAGCCGATCGCAATCATAATGCGAGTTGCACAACTGGATGTTACTGACGTGCTTAATATGAAATTTCAATATTGTACGACTGATTGTTTTGAAGTTATGCGGCTAATTCGAAAATTCTGTTACATAAAGTGCACTTCCGACTCAGCCGATTGGTACAAAAATATAAAATAACCATTTAGATGCTATAGCAAGTCCAAATATTGAATTTAAACATCCTACGGCTAACCATTTTGTATTTATGCGGAAATTTCAAAAAAAGTTTCAAGTAAACTGCACTTCCGGTACATACGATTGCAACCATAATTCGAGGTGCACAACTAGACCCTATAACAGTCCCAAATACAAAATTTCAACATTATATGCTCGACGGGTTTTGAGATACGTACACATGTCAAGCCGAAAATAGTCAAAATGTATTTAGAAATTTCCATCAAATACTTAACTATTTGAAGCCTAAATTATATGAATTTATTATTTTTTAAAACGTGTCAGTCAATATATGTACCAATGTAAACGTAGTAAACATTTGGTAATAGCAGGATTAATTTGGAATAATTAGCTTTGACGCTGAAACAAGCAGTTCAAAATGTCTGCAGTGCTACAGAAAAGTAAAATTGTGAAGTTTGTGTTACGAATTTGTGTCAAAAATACTGTCAGCTTCATTGTTAAAGTGTCAGAACTGTCAATAAATGAATTAGTTTGGAGTTTTCGGTAAGTGAATTTTATAAAAGAGATGTAGCATTTTACATAACTAGTATGATTCATAAAAATGAATTTTTGTTGATTTGCAACTGGATTTGATCTTTATGTTATTTTTATTAGTGTTTGAAATAAAAAAATATTAACTAGAGAAATAGCGATAAATGTGTACTTTGATTTTGTTTCTCGCAGAAGCTAATTATTCACTCACGATAAATAAATAATTGACCAAGTACATAATAATAGAACAGGGCTCTGTAAAAGGAAGCACTGTACAAAAATTGAAACGTCAATTCTCCTAATAATTTGTTTGGGCAATTATTATCACCCGAAAAATAAGCTAACATTATAGTAATTAAGGTATCAAGGGTGTTAAAAGGACAATAATGCCTGAGGTCAACAGTGTACTTTCCAAGGGCCTCTGGCCCGAGGTTTGTACGTTGACCGTAGGCATTATTGTCTGTTCAACTCCCGTGGTGCCTTCAATGTTTAATGTCCGACTTTTGTTGTATTTCAATCAAAATTTTTAGCAATGTATGTCCTGTCATTGTGATTTCTGCCAGAGGAATTACTCTAGTTACTTGCTGTAACTAGGAAACTTGTTTGTTATCCTTCAAAATAATGAAAAATAACAAACAAGTTGCCTAGTTACAGCAAATAACTAGAGTAATTTCTCTGACAGAAATCATAATGACAGGACATACATTACTAAAAATTTTGATTGAAATACAACAAAAATCGGACATTAAACATTGAAGGCACCACGGGAGTTGAACAGACAATAATGCCTACGGTCAACGTACACACCTCGGGCCAAAGGCCCTTGGAAAGTACACTGTTAATTTCAGGCATTATTGTCCTTTTAACACCTTTGATACCTTAATTACTATGATATTATTGTTATCTGTAATAGGATTTCGTCTTTCCAATTTCTCCTTAAACGATCCGTATTTCCATAAATTTTGAATTATCCTTATAACAACATGATTTGATGGTCTAGATTTATCAGGATATCTTTCACGAAAGACATCACACGTCCTTTAAAAAATATATGTCATTCTTCATGAATAAGAAGCATTTGTAAATGATCTTTATTTTAAATTCAACCTCTCAAAGAAAACTAAACAATTAAATTAAATCATTAATCGAACTACGTGAAGAGCAGTTTAATAATAATAATTTTAATAAATATAAATCTTCTTCACAAATTTATTTGAACAAACGAGATGTACATTTCGATTACTAAGTAATCATCATCAAAATAAAATAACAAAATTGTGGCTATTTGTACAAAATTTTTTCACAAAAACTGGTGAGAGAACTCAAAACAAATTTGATCTAAGTCTGAAAGAAGATTTCTGCAAACTAATCTTACAATAAACACTGAGCTAAGCAACGTGAAGAATACAATATAAAAACAATATACCTTTTGTTCACTTTTTATTAAAATTACTTATGTACATTTCAGTAGCAAAGCTACAATCTTCAGAGTACAATAAATCATAGCAGAAAACAAGACTTATAACTACAAACATGATACAAAATACCAGAAGAATCAGGGTGTATACCAAGCCTGGAAAACCTGGAAAACCTGGAAATATCAGGGAATTCAGATAAATTGGAAATGTCATGGAATCGTCAGGGAATTTCAGTTATTTGTCTGGAAAAAATAAATTCTAGGATATTTATACATTATTAATAAAAATACATGAAATTTTCACTCAGTAAAATACTAATGCCATCTGTCGTATGAACCACAGTGACACAGTTAATACAGTGAATGATTTATGTTGTAATTCTGTGCAAATCCATGAGTTTTATAGATCTATGAATCCATAAAAAAATATTAAAGCGCATTTACTTTTGTTGATTAATATAAATTTGTTCGTGAGGATATCAAGTTCATTGCATATATTATAATATCTATCAAACATTTTGAATTTTACCGCCTGGAATTTTATTAAAAATGATCTGGAAAACCTGGAAATGTCAGGGAATTTTCATCAAATTTTTTGGTATACACCCTGAAGAATATATAATCGAATGTTTGAAGTAGGAGGAGCCAAGAACTACACAGTGAGTTTGAGTGAAAACAATAGGTAAAACTCAAATAAAGATTATCTAAGAAGATGTAATGCAAAACCAAAAAGAAATCAAGTCAAAATACAGAATTTCAGGTGGGCGGGGCTAGTAACTACAGTGTTTTGATAAAGTAAACCACAGGGAGAAATAATCAATGCAATTTAATAAAGGGTTATTTAAAGGAGACAGATCGAAATTCAATAAATAATTTTTAGGTATTCTCATAAATATAGCTTCTCACATGTTCAAATGACTATAGGCTACGTGCATGAAGTCTAGCGGGCAATGGAGAACGATTGTTGCATACCTATAATTTTTTAAATATACTAATATTATTTCATTCAGCTGTGTGCGGATATTATAACTTGCACAGTATAAAACGTACGTTAATATTATTTATTTTGGGTATTTTTTTCTTCTATTATGACGTACCTATTGGAGAAAAATTCTTAATCTGTTCAAATTGACAGGATAACCTCAATCTATGGCGCCGATGATCTTACGAACTGAGTTTAAATGTATTAAGCACTATCCCTTTTACCGAGGAAGCATTGAAATTAGCTTTTTGCCATATTAAACATGCTGAAAAATATGTTGCTAACAATATTAGCAACAAAATTATTGCGAAGTGCATCCGACCAACTTCTATTACTGAAACACCTCACAAATTAAAGATAGGGGTAAAGTCATGAATCCCAAATCGATGATTAATTTCACAATTGAATTACAAACATCTTTGTTATATAGATTAATAATGAAAGACAGATAATATTCTATTTGCTGCTTTGATCCAATTCACTCGTTTTTTTATGTTATTACCCCGTACAGGAAATCTATAAGACTGTATTTCAATGAACACAACAGCCTAAAACACAACAAGCGTTTTTCTACGTTTTATAAGCAATTATTTCCTCTTTTAAACTGCAATGCTCAATGACGCATTTTGAGACATGAAGTTCAATAGTTTTTAACTCCGCCCCCTTGCACATAGCCTATAATAAGGAAGAAATATTGGGACTAGATTCAAGCAATATTTTTATCATATTATATACAAAAATATATCGCAATCCGCTCTAGCTCACCACCACCATGAAACAGGACACAGATTTGAAAATAATTTGAACATGTCAGAAGCTATATTTCTGAAAAAACACAAAAATTATTTATTGAATTTTGATCTATCTCTTCCAGATAACTCTTTATTGAATTGCATTCATTAGTTCTCCCTGTGGTTTACTTTATAATTACTCTATAGTTCTTAGCCCCGCCCATCTTTAACCTTGTATTTTGACTTGAATTCATTTGGCTTTGCATTACTTCTTTTTGGAAAATCTTTATTGCATAACTTTCATTAGGTTTTACCTATTGCTTTCACTCAAACTCACTGTGTAGTTTTTGGCTCCTCCCACCTTAAATCCTATGATTTAATTGGATATTCTTTCAGTATTCTGTATCATGTTTGTAGTTATAAGATTTTTTTTCTGCTATGATTTATTATACTCTGAAGATGATTGCTTTGACAAGTCCATTATAGATCCACCATTTTGTGCTGCTCTCAACGATAATTTTACTTGCCATCTAAAAATGCCAAATTGAAAAATGTAGTTGAGGAAACCTGAAATTTTTTTCAATACTGACTTGAGACTGACTGAAGAAATGTTAAACTGCACGCAAACTGACAAATTTTTATTATTTGGAAATGAATTGGGACTGACCAAATTTTAACAAAAACTTCAACATTAAATTGAAATTATAAGAAAAAAGACAACAAAATTATTTTTTCGAAAGACAGGACGTGTACGTTGACCATACTAATCGGGATTTATTGGCCCCGCCCAACTTTTCCATCATTCTCTGAACAGTGTATAGTCGAAATTTCCAAATTTAGAACATGAGAAATCAGTGATGACACAATAAGTGAAGTTGAAGATAAATTTGTACTTCTAGGTGCGCTGTGGTTGTTTCTACACAATCGGCTCTGCGAAGCCCACCCGCCGAAAGGGGCGTTCCACGAGTTACTTATGGGTTTGTACATCAGATGGCATAAACAGCCACATAGCAATCTTAAGCCAACACCAGCAGCAAGCTGGTGTGCTTAAAGACATCGCTAGTTTCGATTTAGTCGAGACTCAAGTCACCGCCATGGAATTTGTCCGCGGTTTAGGGTCTAACTCAGCGAACAACACTTCCGTTGACACTGTCTGGATGGGAACAGACAGCAGAAGACTGCTTTTATACTCCGCGGGAGAGCCTGAAAAGCAAGAAGAGTTGGCTAGTTGTACAGTTCCCGCAATTATTGTTCAAATTAAGTACCACTGTGATTCTGTTTTTGTTGCGCTTGGTAACGGTTCTTTGTTAGTTTATCGACGCAATCCCATAGATGGAACTTGGTTATTAAAAGAGCCGCAGAATATGAGTTTAGGGACAGATACTGTTAGTTGTATCCTACCGATTAATGTTTCAGTTTATGCTGCTTGCGGAAAAAAAGTTTGGGTTTTGAGTGGAATAACCGGCGAGATACAAAAAAGTTTCAGCGTTCAACATGAACACGTAGGAAATGTTAATCTAATGGCGCATTCTGGAATCGGATTATGGATTTCGCTTAAAAATTCGAGTACTGTTTGTTTGTATCATACTGAAACGTTTAAACATTTACAAGATATTAATATAGCATCGAATGTTATGAGAGTAACAACCGGATCTGACTCGACTTCCTGCGGAAGTCGAGACTGCATCAACAACAACAAATCAGTTGTTAATGTTACTGCTTTAATGGCTTGTAAAGGACTTTTATGGGTCGGTACAAATGTAGGAATTTGTTTAACAATTCCTTTACCGCGTTTAGAAGGTGTTCCGATTATCAGTGGGCGTGTCAACATTTCTTACCACGCCCACTTCGGCCCAATATCATTTTTATTAGCATTACAACCAAAAAGTCATACCACAATAAATATCCCAACCAAAGAAGAAGAACGAGAGAATAAAATTGAAGAAAAGGACGATAAAAAAATGGAAAAACAAAATAGTGATAGTTCTGTCACAAGTATGACCGCTAAATTGAAACAACAATTAACTAGTAGTCCTGTTATACTCAGAAGGAGGCGTTCCAAAGATTTAGATATGTCTAGATTATCCAAAACGCTTCCTCGAGGTTTAGGTAGCGGTTTTGGTATGCTTTCTATGTCTACAACCTCTTCACAATCATCTGGAGATACTTGTGATGTGTACGGCCTTTACGGCGAACTAATGTACGTGAAAGATTACGAAGGAGATGATCACGATCTAGGTGATACGATTTATGAATCGCTTCGCAGAAGCGATCCAGAATTAGCCGCAATTCCCGGAAAAGTTTCTACTTTAGACAGAAGGCTAAAAATGAAAGTCAGTCGGCCTAGATCTTTAGATTTATCTAATTGGTCAGTTGATTCACGTAGCTCCAGTTTGTATACTTCTTCCGGAAGTGAAGAAAGTATGGCTGTCAGAAACGGAAGAAGCATTTCGAGGAATAATAGTAATGCTAGTAGAACTTTAAATGGTGTTTCTGAAGATACGATTCAAGAAACAGTAGCAGTAACAAATACAAGTAATAATCAAAAAGTAAATAGTAAAACTCTTCAGAAAAACGCAACTAATGAAGCTCCTAGAAGAACGGTGATAACTCTGATGGGAGGCAGAGGTTATGTCAACTGGCGGCAGCCATGTTGTACGGATAAAACGAAACATTCTTCGCTTATAAGAGAGCCTAATAATACTGATGCACATATTGTGATATGGGAACTCAAATTGTGAATTTAACCAAAAGTAGTGTTACTAAAAACTCTTTTGTATATTTATTTTATGTATGAATTTTTTCGTACAAATCTCAAACAGCAGCACATTGTTTAAATGTCTTTTTTGACACTTTTAAATTATTTATTAGACTTATTTTTAATATTTTACATTCTTAAAATTGATTTTTATTTTATTGTTGTAAAAATAAGAATAATTGACTAATTGTTTTAATCATTGTACCACACCGCGCAATGTATACATTTTTAATGATATAAATTCAGCGTCATACAATTTATCCACGGAAAAAATAATGTATTTTTCTATTTTCAACTACGTAAAATTAGAAAGGTATAAAATAATTTGCAAATTAGAACAAATAGTCGATCAAATCATAAAAATTGACTCAACATTTAAAGATGAATCAAAATTCGATTCATCTTTGTATGGTTTCTTATTTATTTCATCTAAAAAGTATTCATATAGTGAACAATTTGCGCTTGCAAAAATGTGTTCATATTTTTGAATATTTTTTATAATTGTTTGAGAATGTACACTTCTATATATATTTTATATAGTAATTGTTAATTGTTAGTGAATTTAAATATACACTTTGCTTATTTATACAATGAAGGACCATTTTAATGAAAATTTGTAAAACAAAGTTTTGTATAAATTTAATGTACACTTTTCAATCTTGTATATTTCAAGATATTTGGTGCAAAAAAAACCAGTGTCTGTTCAGTAAAAATGAAAATTATTATGTATTATACTACATGAACAAATATATGTAGAACAATATGCTTACTCTTCTGACTTTTAGCTGTAAAAAACTGAATAAACTACAGAAAATATCAAGGTGCTTGCCACGAAAGACTGCCATCTGTTAGTCAAACGCTTGAAACAATTAAAAAAGAATGCAAATCAATAATGTAGTAGATAATGTGTAAAAGAGGCGGAGTTATGGATATGTTGAAACCAGACAAAGAGAATACAGGGGGTGGGGCTCAATATTGATTTTCAGTCCGGAACCGAATTTAATATTAAAAACTTGCCGTAGGAGTTGAAAAATCATCTAACTTTTAGCTGTAAGATAAATTTTGGAAGATGAAAACTGAAGAAACTACAAAAAATATTAAGGTGCTTGCCACGAAAGTCTGCCATCTGTTAGTCAAACGTTTGAAACAACCAAAAAATAATGCAAATCAACACAGTAGATAAAGTGTAAAAGAGGCGGAGCTATGGATATGTTGAAACTAGACAAAGAGAATACAGGGGCGGGGCTTAATATTGAATTTCTGTCCGGAACTGAATTTAATATCAAAAACTTGCCGTAGGAGCTAAAAAATCATCTAACTTTTAGCTGTAAGATAAATTTTGGAAGATGAAAACTGAAGAAACTACAAAAAATATTAAGGTGCTTGCCACGAAAGTCTGCCATTTATTAGTCAAACGCTTGAAACAACTAAAATATAATGCAAATCGATAACGTGGATAAAGTGTAAAAGAGGCGGAACTATGGATATGTTGGAACCAGACAAAGAGAATACAGGGGACGGGGCTTAATATTGATTTTCTGTCCTAAACTGAATTTGATATTAAAAACTTGCCGTAGGAGTTGATTTAACTTTTAGCTCAAAGATAAATTTTGGAAGATACAAAAAATATTGAGGTGCTTGTCACGAAAGTCAGCCATCTATTAGCAGGATGTATACTAAAACTGGAAAGCCTGGAAATGTCATGGAATTTAGATAAACTGCAACTGTCATGGAATCGTCGATATTTGTCTGGAAAACTAAATCATGGGATATTTATGCATTATTAATTTTCATTCTATAAGATACTAGGACCATCTGTCGTATGAACCATAGTGAATACAGTCGGAATACAGTGTCTGATTTATGTTGCAACTCTGTGCAAATCCATAAGTCTTACAGATCTATAAATCCATAAGAAAAATTATTGAAGCGCATCTACTATTATTGATCAATATAAATTCATTCATAAGAATACCAAGTTCATTGCGATTTTGTTTGTAGTACACAGAATTGCAACATTAATCTGTGTTATATGTAAACTTGTATCAAACTTTAGTTTCTTACTGTCTGGAATTTTATCTAAAATAACCTGGAAAATGTCAGGGAATTATCTTATAATTTTTTGGTATACACCCTGATTAGTCAAACACTTGAAATAACTATAAAAGAATGCAAATCGATATTGTATATTAAGTGTAAAAGAGGCGGAGCTATGGATAATGATGAAACTAGACAAGGAGAATACAGGGGGCGGGGCTTAATATTGATTTTCTGTCCTGAATTGGATTTAATATCAAAAATTTGCTGTAGGAGTTGAAAAACCATGTTTTACTAAAGAAAAATTCAACTTTTAGCTGTAAGATAAATTTTTAAACATGATAACTGAAGAAACTATAAAAAACTGTTGAAGTGCTTGCCACGAAAGTCTGCCATTTGTTAGTGAAACGCTTGAAACAACATAAAAAGTATTCAAATCGATATTGTAGGTGTAGATAAAGTGCAAAAGAGGCGGAGCCATGGATATTGTTGGAACTATATAAAGAGAATACAGGGGACATGCTTGATATTGATTTTCTACACTGAACTGAATTTAATATCAAAAACTTGCCGTAGGATTTCAAAAATCATTCAACTTTTAGCTGTAAGATCATTTTTGAATGATAGAAACTGGAGAAACTGCAAAAAATATTTAGGTATTAGCAACGAAAATCTGCCATCTGTTAGTCAAACGCTTGAAACAGCTAAAAAGAATGCAAATCGATACTGTAAAGTGTAAAAGAGGCGGAGCTATAGATAATGTTGAAAAGAGAATGCAGGGTGCGAGACCTAATATTGATTTTCGGTTCTGAACTGAATTTCATGTTGAAAAACTGGCTGTAGGAGTTGAAAAATCATTTTTTACAAAAGGAAAGTTCAAATTTAAGCAGTAAGATAAATTTTGGGAGATGAAAACTGAAGAAATTACAAGAAATATTGAGATGCTAGTCATGAAAGTCTGCCATTTGTTAGTCTAACACTTGAAACAACTAAAAAAGTATGTAAATCGATACTGTAGTGGATAAAGTGTAAAAGAGGCGGAGCTATGAATAATGTTGAAACTAGATTAAGAGATTACAGGGGGCGGAGCTTAATATTAATTTTCTGTCCTGAACTGAATATAATTTTGGAAAACTTGCTGTAGGTGTTGAAAAATCATGTTTTACAAAAATGAAATTCAACTTTTAGCTGTAAGATGAATTTTGGAAGATGAAAAATGAAGAAACTACAAAAAATATCAAGGTTCTTGCCACGAATGTCTGCCATCTGTTAGTCAAACGCTTTAAACAACTAAAAAAAGTATGCAAATCGATACTGTAAGTGTAGATAAAGTGTAAAAGAGGCGGAGCTATGGATAATGTTGAAATGAGAATGCAGGGGCGGGGCTTAATATTGATTTTCTGTTCTGAACTGAATTTAATGTTGAAAAACTTGCTGTAGTAGTTGACAAACCATGTTTTACAAAAGAAAAAATTTATGTTAGCTACAGCGTTGGGATGGAATTAAAATCAATGCAAGGGGGAATTGATAGATGGAAAATGTTATTTTGTCCCATTCTCACTGATAATCATCAAAAACTTCTTCTGCAATTATACATTATATTTATCTTCTTAATATCTTTTTTACTCAGTCCATCCCTTTGACCAATTGTAACGTTTACATTTTTCTGAAACATAATCAATGTAAAAAAATGCTCGAAATGAAGAAATTTATAATATACCTTTGGTAAAATAGTAGGATTGTTATTTTTTGACAGATATGTAGTACGATAATGCATTACACTGCCAAAATCGTATTCTCCAAGAGAATCAATTTTATTTACAGATAATTTTCTGAACAAATGTAATGCATCTTTTTTAACATTGTTTGTTACAATAGTTACATATTCATCCCTATCTGGCCTCGATGTTTCATCAATAAATCCCATAGTATGCATTAATTGATGCAGAACATCTCCCAACTTGTCAAAACATTCTTTGGAAAGTCGTATGTTTTGATTTTTTTTAACTTTGCCTTTAGAGCTTGTACATCCGTGAGAACTATTTTTAATACGTACAAAATGATTTTCGTTTGTGTGAGGAACCCAACGGACGCAAGAATTGTAACGGATAACATTAAATGCTTTGTTGAGAACCCCTTTTTGATAATTATTGAAATTTCCCGTAATCTAATTCAATAATTGCTAAATTACATTTTTTAAGATTAAAAATTATGTAATTACTCTCACCTTATAGGGAATTACACCTTGAGGCCATTTTCTGTGTCTGTAAGCGGCTCTTCTATCAATATTATCTTCACGCCCCAAAGAATATACCAGAATTTGTAAAAAAAATAGCTGGTACAAAATGTTTCTCATTGTTGAATGTCTAAATGGATATTGATGAAGAAATCGATTTGAAAGGCCTTATACTTTTTTTGGAAACTAATTATGATAATTTTAATTAGGAATAAATCGTTTTATTGATTGGAAATCAATAAAAATATGCAGAATGAAAGATAAAATGCAAAATTAAACTTGAAAAAAAATCGTTTTCAATCTATATTAGCATTTCTTATGAAATTTACTAGCAAAAATTATATTTAGGAACCTGCCAAGAGGAAAGCTCCGCCCCCTTTTTAAGTGAATTTCATGCACTAACTTATAAGAGATTTGGAATACTTAAGATTTATATGGAGAAGGAGTGCAGAAAGCTAAAATTATTCACAGGATGTCCCATTTTAATTCTACGTAAAGAGAAAAATTTGTAGCGCGCGCACGAAGGAATGTGAGGTTTGGCATACTTTAAGTTCATATTGAGGACTACCGAAAGCTGGATTTGATACAAGGTATTTCAATTTTATTTGAAGCGAAAACTTTGTATGGCGCTTACGAAGGAATATGAGATTCAACATACTCGAAGTTTATATGTAGAAATATTCACTGAATGGAAAAATTTCTAAAGTGAAAGTTTGTCGATTTTCTCTTGCTTCGAGGGGCGGGACATTAAAATAAATAACGACCGAATTTCGACCATTTGGCGACCACTAGTTAGTATAAAACGTTGCTAAGATTCTTATTTGTGAATTGGCATTTCTAGTTCTCTGTCCATATATTTCAAAATAAATAAATTCAAATTGGACGGGGAACTGGCTCTCCGATTTTAAAGTGCATGCCTTTTTGAGGGTTGATAATTTACCCCTTGATAAGAAAGATAAAAAGCTCATTGACCAATGTATTTTTTCGTAAAAATATTGCGCATGTCTTTGTAACGTAAAATAGTTGGGGGGATTTAAACCTAGTACTAAAAGGCATGCAATTTGCAACAGAGCAAGAATACAAGAATAGAATTTTATTTTCACGAAGCAATACATTTCAAAAATTTAATTTTGAGATAAAAGAGTTATAGATTATTTGTTGTACGATCAAAAAGCTCAAAATTATTTTGTGGGAAGGCTCACACTTTCTATTATGCTTCTTTGGATCTATTGATACTCAATTATTCACACTGATCAAAACTACTACCCTTAAAAACAATTTATTTCTCTTAAAGTATTTAATAAATGAAAAAAAATGAAAGTTTTATCCTTCGAAATATGAGTAAGCAAGCATTATACAATTTATTTCTCACTCACTATTATTAAACTTCAACAACAAAGCCACTATTATTTATTTACAACAACTTATTTATTTATCACGCTCTGCACTTAGCTGATCACGCACTAAATTTCACTGTTTACTGTTCGCCAGTCAGGTTGTTCGCCCTTATATATACATAAACCAAACAACTAGAAATTTCTACGTTACTCTCGAATGTCGCTTGGCGCGACGTGAAGAGGTAACAGGCTCCGCCCAGACAACAGATATGGATTCAGGGCCTATTTTATTGTTACGAATTATGGCACTTTCCCAACTCTTCAGGATTCAGAACCAGGTTTTCATCATCCACTTTCAGTAACCCCTCAATCTTTTATTTCTACCCTTGCTGAATCTAATTTACATTCCTATTCTTCAATATTTCTATTGGAGGTGGAAGACAAAATTGGAAATTCTTAATTATTCAAATAAATATTCAAGCAAATTTCATCAATCTGTGGATTAGAATTAAAATAGAGGAAAATCTTTTGTGATACATGTTCTGCGTTTATTGGGAATTGATCCTTTGGTGCAGTTGGTCATTTTTATTTTTACCTGACGCAGTAAGCAATCGCCCAAAATATCATTGGGTAGGTTATATACATTTAGAAATGCAGCGCAAACAGTTTTTCGGATATGTTAATTTGAAGATAAAAGAATGAATTCATAATTTGAAACTTTAAAATAAATGTTAATAGGGAACGGAAAGAATGATAAGATTTGAAATTTAAATCAGTTTCGGAATTTTTCCACGTTTTACTCTAACTTTTATGTACACATAATTATTATACAGTAACAAAGTACACGATTTCCTACCAGACGTCAGAATCTCAAGCTTTAAGATTAAAAAAATATTCAACACGTAGAGACTTTGGGGATCTGAATGTTATTTATTGGTGGCTCATTTTAACAATTATACATTATCTTTATCTTCTCAACATCCTTCTTGCTCAGTCCTCTCCTTTGACCAATTGTAACGTTCACATTTTTCTAAAATATAATTACATCAATGATAAATTAGATATTGAATAAAATATCAAAAAATATACCTTCGGTATAATGGTAGGCTTTCCATTTTTTGAGTAAATTGTCGTAGGAAAATGCATCACACTTTCGAAGTCGTATTCTACTCCAAGAGTATCAATTTTGGTCGCAGATTTCTTTTTGAAAAAATCGATTGCCCAATTTTTAATATTGTGTGTCGCGATTGTTATATAATTATCTCTGTCTGGCCTCAATATCTCGTCAATAAATCCTATAGTATGCATTAATTGATGCAGTATATCTCCCAATGTCTTAAAACAAACCGCGCCAAGTTTTATGCTTTGTTCTCCTAGAACTCTTCCTCTAGAGCTGACACATTCTTGATAGCGATTGCCTTTAATATTAACAAAATTCTTTTCTTTTGTGCGAGGAATCCAACGGACGCAAGTATTGCAACAGAAAACATTTAATGCTTTTTTTAGGAGGCTTAACTGTTTTTTATCGAAATTTCCTGTAATCTAGTACAGAAATACATTAATTCAATAAAATATTCATGAAAAATTATATAATTATTCGTACCACATATGGAATTTTACCTTCAGGCCATAATCTGTGCCTGTAAGCAGCTCTTCTATTTATTTCTTCTTCACCCCACAAACAGCAAACCAAAATTTGTAATAGAAATAGCTGATACAGGAAATTTTTCATTGTTGAATGTTTCAATGTCGTTGGAAAATTGATACAAAGTTCTTTATACTTTTTTCAAAACTAATTAGGATTATTTCAATTAAAACATGCAATATAAAAGATAAAAAGCCAAATTGAATCGTAAAAAATTTTTAAATTCATAATAATTTCCCATAAAAATTCCAATTGAATTTTAAATCAACTTATTTGAACATTGAATGCATTCTTACTTGATATCCAGAGGATTCACAGGAAAAAGTTTTGAAGAAGAATTGTTGTAATTGACGAGTTTTATTACTGGTTAAAATTTAATAATAAATAGAACAATTGATAAATTTATTTTGCACACTCATACATTTTATTTATCTTCTCGATATCCTTTTTGCTGAATCCTTTTCGTTGGCCGATTTCTACACCCTTTACCTGAAAAAAAAAAATGAGATTGAGCACGAAAGGTCCAAAAAATTCTAAAAATTTGTCAAGTAGAGTGCGCTGTCGGCTCAATTGTTTGCTATGAAAACAGTGGGTCATCATTCTTAGGCCTGCGTAGCAGGCCAAGCGCTAGTCCTACATACTAATTTCCAAGATTCTACGGATAACAGTTCTGAATTTTTACGCGAAATTGAAAGAAAATTCAATTGAAGTGCACTTCCAGTTCAGTCGATTGTTATGAAAATAGTAGGAAATCATTCAGATGCTATAGCAGACTGAAATACTAAATTTCATTACTCTACTCCGAATTTATGCAAAAAATTCCAAAAGACTGTCAAATAAAGTGCATTTCCGGTTTAGACGATTTCAATCATAATGCGAGGTGCTTAACTAGACCCTATACTAATTCTTAAATTGCATATTATTTTATTTACCTTCGGAATAATGGTTGGCTTCCCATTCTTCGAGAAAGCACTTGAAGGATAGTGCATCACACTTTCATAATCGTATCCCACCCCAAAATCATTAATATCGCCCTTTTGTTGCCTCTTAAAATTATGTGTATGTCCATATTTAACATTTTGGATTTGAATTGTGACAAATTCATCTCGATCAGGTCTGGATTGCTCGTGAATAAATCCTACTGAATGCATCAATTCATGGACCACTGTGCCAAATTTACGGAAACAGGCACTTTCGAGATTTATATCCTGAGGACCACCAACTCTTCCTAAATTGCTAAAACATCCTGAGGAGTCGTCGCTGATGCGTACGAAATCTTTTTGGTTCGTGCGGGGGACCCAGCGAATGCAGGTGTTGTTGTGGTAGACCTCGAAAGCTCTTTCGATGGCGTCCATTTCGAACGCATCGAAATCGCCGTCAATCTGCATAAAGAAATTTGAAAACAAAATACAAGAAATATTTTTGTGACGTACCTCGTAAGGGATAGTACCGTTGGGCCATCTTGCAGTTTTGGCGCTTAATCCACTTCTACCACCCTTAAAAACAATATCGCCCTCTATAAATCCAACTCCTCCTAACTCTTCAGGATTCACTTCAAGATTTTCATCCCCTTCTTCCAATAATCCTGAATTTAATTCTCCAATACTTCTTGCGAAGGTGTGGACCAAAATTTGGACGAAAAGTAAGTTAAATAAAAATTTCTCCATTGTTTAAATGAATGGTGATAAAAAAATCAATGCAGCAGGTTATATACTTTTAGAAATGCAATGCAAACGGTTTCCGGATATGTTAATCCAAAGATAAATAAAAAATGAATACTAAACGTGAAACTTTAAAGATAATTGCGAACACGGAACGAAAAGATAAGATTTGAAATTTAAATCAGTTTCGGAAATATTTTCACGTTCCACTACACATACTTACTATGCAGGATTTTAAATAATAAAACGGGTGTCTCGTGCAGTCAACTTCACCCTCAAGACTCTTTCGGGCTTCCAGCCCTATTTACACCTAATTGCTCCACGAGTTTGACACATAAAAAACATGCAAACTATTCCATATTCCGCCCACTACATTATTCTAGGTATTAACCCACCTACTTTTCCCAAAAAATTGCTCATTATTCAAGTGTTAAGTAATTAAACACGAAAATTGAAATGCATATCGATACCAGAAAAGGTCATACGAGGAATTTCATTATAACTTTTTATCTGAAATCTTAATTGCATCATTTCCATTTCAATTTGATTTGTAGGTTCTATATCAATCAACAAGCTATTTTTTCAATGAAATTGCTGAAGTTGCTGCAATTCGCTTGCAATAAAATGATATTAAAGTCCACCCACTTTGAAACTCCATATCGTCAAATATTTGAATTTAATTCCGAAAGCCGTTAATTATCTCAGTGACCTGCGATGAACCCGTCTATCATCTTCCACCCCAACATTCACAAACACACACACTCGCACACGCAGAAAATGGCGGGTTCCTGTTTAATCATTTGCATAGTTCCACGGAGGAGATATTATTTTCATGTTATTACTCGGACCGACCCCTTTTCACAATATGCCAAGACAAATGCGAATGCGATTTTCATTTGTTTTAAATGGCGGAAGTTGAATACCGGAAATGAAGACAAGAATGGGGAGGAATCTAACCCTCATTTTTGATGATACTGAACTTCACACTCTTGTTGCATAACAATAATTTCTAGTGGTCGTAATTCGACCATTTAAAGATTTTAACGAATATCGGACATTCCTTCGTGCACGCAATATGCTTAAAAAGGGGTATTAATCAATAAATAATTCTAGTTCCAGATTATAATTTATCCCGCAGGGTCACAAAGTGTCCCTTGCAGTACAGCTTGAAAAGACAGCACTGCTAGTATTGCCCTATTTCTTACCAGACGTCAGAATCTCAATTATTTTCTGTGGTAGTATAGAATTCTGCACTCAATTCAAACTGTCAAGTAAGCATACAATAATAAACTGTAATTATCCTCAAGATTTCCTCCTTTGTCAAGGACGTCGAATAAAGTTATGAGTCGCTTTATTATTTAATATTGTCTAAGGAATTTGACCGAAGGGAAAATGCGGTAGTAATGATAGGAATAATTGTGAGTTGCGAGCTTTCAACTAGAGCTTTTGAGGTTGAACGTTTTCACGTTTTTGTTCGACTTGGCAAAGACTATTATGAACTTAATTAAAACGTTTAACCTAGTTTTACTAATAGAAGTAAATTAAAAGATACATAAAACATAATGTTATTTCCATTTGAAATTTAAATCTGCTATTCAGTCGTTAAAATTGAATTTATTCGATTCACGTTAAGATATTTTTATTTATGCAAAAAATATTTTTATATAATTATTCCAAATTCAATTTTATACCTTATTTCTCCGTACTGCCACTCCATAAAATTGTCCGCCCCTAGAAGATTACATGTAGTGAAAATTCCAACTGCAAGTCATAAATAAATATGAGAAGGGTGGCTTTCCAGAAGATGTAAAGTCATTTTCTGCCTACGTGAAATTTTATGCAAATTTGAAAATAAAACAGAAAATATTAAATTCCAAATAGCAGTTATACGAAACAGTTTCCGCATTGTGAATCAAGCCAGCTTAAAGTAAAGTACGAATTTGATTTATCTTAGTAGACACTAGGAGCCTTTGGGCACCCCACTATTTATTTAAACACAGTCCGTACTTACTCTGTGCCTGGATTTGGTTATTAATTCATTTTTTGGGATTTCTAAAACCATACACAACAATATAGTTCCATGTAGAACATCGTGAGGATGTTTGCTGAACTCCTTACAATGGACCGTGAGCGGACTTAACTCATCAATTAATTATGGTATCGATAAGCGTGCCAATATTTGTTGAAAAATGATTCAGATGTTTGAATTTGATTGGGCTGACAGCTGAAAAACATCTAATTTATTCTGTTTTCTTTTTCGTGTCATCTCTTCCAAGTCTTTGATATTGAAGAATTCCACTGAGTAAACGAAACAAATTCATTTCAAAACCCTTCTATCAAAATATTTTTATTTATTTGAAGCTAATTTAAAACTGTCCTTGATGTGAATAAGTATCTGAGGTATATAAATGACTTCATAGCAAATCCGGAGAATCTATGAGTTATAAACTATACAAAATTAATAAAATTCTCAAAGTAATCGTTTTTTGGATTGAACACATCGACTTCAACGGTATTGCCACTCTTGGAAGCATTCCCAAAACATAACGCTATTTGCTTAAATGAGGTTTAGGTCCATTTAATCCATTTCCAAACCTTCTTCTATACAATAAACTAATAACCATATAATTCACCTTCATATTGTCATAAATTTTATTGTGAGTAATCTATTTACATAGATTACAGTACCAATATTTACTTTATACACTTGTATGATCACTATTTCGCTCACAGTTACTCGTACTGAATTACTTTTTCTCCTAGCTCACGTTCTTATATACCTAATCCAACAATGGGCCAGCATTCAATTGTCAAACAGTTGATGCCTGGCAACCACTGAACATCTAGTAACCGTAGGCTGTCAATCACATCCGACAATTGCGAATTCAATAAATTATTATGTGAACTAATTACTGAAAATATTTCACATTTGTGACAGCTGTCTGGCTGGTTGGTATGACGCTGAGTTCTCAGCAACTACAGCACTTACAGACTTCAAACTGGTACTAAATGACAGCTGCGGTTTAGTAGGCTTGCCCAAACTGCTTGATTTTTTTATTGACACACCCAGTTTTGAGAAAAAATTAAATAAAAATTCAAAATGTAATTACTGCTGAACTATGCATAATTGAAATCTGAAAATTGCTGTACGGAAAGAGCAACATGTCAGTAATTAATGTTTATACCTTAAATTTCGAACTGGGATTATTTTTATATAACTTTGATCAAGATCAAATTATTATTCTAGCGCATGATTTCTCGTCAGTCAATAATTCATCAAAATGATTCTTTAATTTTTATTTTCATACATTTATTGAAAATTTGAGGATCCGATCAATGATTCTTGAAATAGGAGAAGGCCTTAAGTGATCCAATTTTATTTATTTTTGTATTTGAATGATCTTTTTAGCTTAGAACGTTTCGGGATTCTACCGTTCCCATCTTCAGCTTAAAATTGTAAAAATATATCGAAGTACTATCCTTAATGGTTATAATACTGTGTTTAACAAAATAAAATTTGTGGCAAATACATTGAGGATAGTACTTCGATATATTTTCACAATTTTAAGCTGAAGATGGGAACGGTAGAATCCCGAAACGTTCTAAATTAAAAAGATCATTCAAATACAAAAATAAATAAAATTGGATCTCTTAAGGCCTCTTCCTATTTCAAGAATTTTCATATATTTTTTCTTCAAAACTTGAAATCAATTTTAAAAATCTTAAAATGCATTTAAAATCTATTCTTCTTTTTAACTTTTGTACATTGTGAGAAGCTATTAATGCAATATTACAGTTCTGAAGTAAATCTCATTAAAGTTAGACTATATATCTCAATTTACGAATGCATCGCTGTAAAATATTACTGTAACATGCCATATACAGTGATGTATTTACAACACACGTTACAATTTTCTGTCATGTTTCATGGAATGTCTTTTCCAATAATAATATCCTCACAGGTTTATAGTTGATCTTTCCATGTCTAACGATTTTGGATTCATCCAAAAAGTTCTAAAAATTGGTCAAGTAATGTGCGCCTTCGGCTAAATCGGCTGCTAAAAAAACAGTAGGTCATTATTTTCATGCAACAACATTCCTAAATACTGATTTCCAAGATTCTACGGCTAACAGTTCTGAATTTATACGCGAAATTAAAAAAAAGGGCACTTCCAACTCAGTCGATTGTTATGAGAATAGTAGGAAATCATTCTGATGCTACAACACACTGTAGTACTAAATATCAATACGCTACAGCCGATCGTTTCGAATTTATGTAAGACATTATAAAAGACTGTCAAGAAAAGTACACTTCTGGCTCAGTCGATCTCAATGAAAATAGGATATAAGCATTAAGATAGTACAATCGTCTTAAATACTAAATTCCAACATTCTACGCTCAACCGTTTTGGATTTATGCGGAAAATTCAAAAAATGTCTTGAGTAAAGTGCACTTCCGGTACAGCCGATCAGAATCATAATGCAAGGTGCACAACTAGATGTTCCAGAAGTGCTTAAAACGAAATTTTAATATTCTACGACTGATTGTTTTGAATTTATGCGGAAAATTCGAAAAGTCTGTTATATAAAATGCACTTCCGGCTCAGCCGATTAGTACAAAAATAGAAGCAATTTAAAATACTGAATTTCAGTATCCTGCGGCTAATCATTATGGATTTATGCAGAAAATTCACAAAAAGCTTCAAGTAAAGTGCACTTCCGGTACAGACGATTGCAACCATAATGCGAGGTGCACAACTAGACCCTATACCAGTCTTAAATACAAAATTTCAACATTATACGTTCGACGGGTGTTACAATGATGACCTGATACAAACCGAAAGTAAAAATGTGTATAATCAAGATTTCAAGTAATGTGATTTTAAGAATAACACTCTCGAAATAGGAATGAAGAAAATAAAACAGATATAAACAAACTTTTGAATCTATTGTTTGTAATAAATTAGAGGTTATAGTGTAGAGTTTACTATTCTCGAATGAAATTGCGACAAAATTTTATGTTAGCACTGTTTGTACAAAATATTAGGTGGTATCAATTGGACAGGGTGCGTTTTGTGTATTTGGGGATAAACGTGATGAACTGAACTAGAGGGGGATATGAATTGAATCATTTCGACCAGGTGTGTTTGATTAAAACACGTGCCAATTGAAATCAGCAATATCCTCTATCAGAAGTGCAAATACGTACTTTCTGAAAGCCCCCAATTGCTGCTCTTTTGGTTCATATATAAAGTATAATTTTCTCCCTTTTCAATTCCATTACAGGTGTACCTCCACCAGGAACCTTTTTAACAATCATTATCTCTTAACCAGCGGCGTCCACATTTCTCAACACCTGGGGAACTTTAAGCGTTTGGGGGTAACTCAAACGCAGCGCAAAAGCTGCGGTAGCGCCAGTAAGCGTGGGCGTTGCGACGCTCGTCAGAATGCCGTGCGCCGTTGACTGTTCAGGTTCGGACGCCGCGATGAAAGCTTACCGACGAAATAAGTGAAGACAACTGTTGATTTTGAAAACATTTTGTAGACAAGTTTCGTGTAATGTAAAAAGTGGTGTGAATTTTGACAGTGATAGTGAAATGACAAAAAAATTTAGAAAAATGTGGCTGGTTGTAGTGTTTACAAGTTTGCTGGTCGCCAACGGTGAGTACATCTTTTTAATTTTCACTAATTTTTTTTTAGTCTGCCTGATTTTAAGTCGAAACAATTTTCATATCAATGTAAAATTGCTGGACTAGTAGTTTTGACACTTTCATGATGTTGATTTTGCGCCGGAAAATCTTCTACCGCACACATTTTTTTTAAAATAGGGGTGGAGTTGCACTGTTGAATCATTTAAACAATCTAAAGCTTCTGGACGTTCCAACTGTTCTAAGACTGCAACAAAATGCCCCCCAAACTAGTCTAGCTGCTCTTCACTCAATTTATTGGAGACTTCAAGGAGATAAATTTTCTTATTTGATCTTTTCCTGCATAATTTTTTTGTGAGCTTATCTCCATCTTCAAAATTCCAAATTGTTGACTATTGTTTCGTTTCGGGGCCATGATTCTTAATAAAATTTCAGCCAAATTAATTTTTACTCTCCTGACTTATAATAGGGAAAGTATTGAGATTCTTTGACAGTTCTAGATTTCAATGAAACTGTACGGTTTAGACCCTACTAAACCCAAAAAATATAATCTTAAAAATGTAGGTCTGTCTGTCCAGAATAATTTTTTTTCGACATTCTATTGATCGCCTTTAGAGTTTCTTGCGTTTATTCCATAAAAAAAAACTTAAATTGATCCTTGAATAATTTGGAATAACATTTACATGAAACATTTTTCGAAATTATCAGTGGTTCATTTGTTATTATCAAAATTCAAATTATTTAAAAATTTGTTATATTTTTCTAAAACATGCGAACAAATATAAAAATGTAATTCATAATGTGAAATTAGAATAATTATAACTCATTTTTGGACATCACACGCAAACGTTCGTCAATTGTTTTTTGAAAATCTTAAGTAATTTGGTTTTGTCGTGTTTGGTATCAAATTCAAGCCTTTGCGGAAATAATTCTAGTAAATTCTAGTATATTTAGACGATTGTCAATTGTTTTTCTGAAAGATTTTTAAATGATGCCCAGTTGGGTATTAATTCTAAGCTCTCGGGTAGATAAGCACAGTAGAAATCTATAGAATACATTTTTTTCGATTGTTAATTTGTTAACGTCCGACTAGTTTATTATTGTTGTCATAATAACACTGATTTCAGGGTTATTACGTAACAAATAATGCCTCGGGCATTATTTTGAAAAATAACAAACAAGTTTCCTAGTTACAGCAAGTAACTAGAGTAATTTCTCTGACAGAAATCACAATGACAGGACATACATTGCTAAAAATTTTGATTGAAATACAGCAAAAGTTGGACATTAAACATTGAAGGCACCACGGGAGTTGAACTGACAATAATGCCAACGGTCGACGTACACACCTCGGGCCAGAGGCCCTCGGAAAGTACACTGTTGACCTCAGGCATTATTGTCCTTTTAATACCCTTGATACCTTAATTACTATTTACAACCTAATTATGCCAAGTTCGGAATCAACTGTCACTTTGACAATGACAGCTGTCACTTTGAAATGTGCAATTATATTTATGAAAAAACCAAAAAATTTATGATTGGAGAATACTTTTTTTTTGTGGTATCTTGAGTTCATCTTAGAGCAAATTAATTTCCCTATTCCTACTACAATAGGAGGAACAATTAATCATACATTAACATATTTCATGCTTCACTTATGATTCTATCATGTACTTTTATCTCAATCTAAATAAATTTGCTTTCATATTAAATTAACAACAAAAAAAGAACCAGATTCTAATCAGTGTTTTACTTCGTCCACATGACTGTTAAATCGATACTAGTTTATATAGAAGGCATAATTTATTCATTTTGTAAATAAAAATAGCATTTAGCTGTATTTCTCCAAAATTAGCATTTGTTGTTCCTCTCAGCTTTTTTGGCGCATTTTTTGGAAAAAAGCGCTATTATATTCACTTTGGCTGTTTGGCTGGCTGGCGTGTCGCTGAGTTCTCAGCAACTATACTATTTACAGATTTGAAACTGGTACTAAATAAAAGCTGTTATTTCGTAGGTTTGCACAAATTGCTTTAATTGAAGCTCAGTGATTGTGGAAGATTAAATTATTCAATTACTTGTTTCAAGTGAAACAATGCCCATAGATATATATGACATTAGGGATATGGCAACTAAAATTTATTAAAGTAGATAAAAATTTAGTTACAACTTTCGCCGCCGGTGTCACTGTTATTATGTACAGTTGTCAAATCTGTCCGGGATTCATTCAATGACTTGTTTGACGCAAATTTGAAGATTATTAGAATGAATTATTATTATTGGGTGAATATTTGTTTACTTTTGGTGTATTTTTTTTATATAGCTTTGATAAAGATCAAATTATCATTTTAAGGTACAGCACTTGACCTCCCGTCAATCAATAACTAAACAATGAAGATTAAAAGATATTTTTGAGTTTGTACATGCATAAATTATGTACCTATCAAATAGTCAACTTGAAACTATTACTAAATGGAAGATGCTGTTTCGTAAGTTTGCCCAAACTGCTTGATTTCAAGCTCAGTAATTGTGAGAGATGGTAATTTGCGAAATCTCTGAAGTAACAAGCATTCATGAACTGTCAAAAATGCGCTTTCATCATCTAGATGATTCTTCCATTTTTTTTGGATAGTATTGTGATGGTCTTAAGATTCGGAATAACAACAAAATATTATTACAGAATAAATAAATTTCAATACTCTACAGTTGATCGTTTCGAATTTATGCGAGGAATTCTAAAAGACTATCAAGTAAAGTGCACTACCGGCTCAGTCGATCTCAATGAAAATAGGATTTTAGCATTAAAATGGTACAATCGTCTTGAATACTGAATTCCAATATTCTACGTTTAATCGTTTTGGATTCATGCAGAAAATTCAAAAAAATGTTTCGAGTAAAGTGCACTTTCGGTTCAGACGATTGCAAGCATAATGCGAGGTACACAACTTGATGTTACAGAAGTGCTTAATACGAAATTTCAATATTCTACGACCGATTGTTTTGAATTCATGCGGCAAACTAACTGCCTTCAGAAGTATTTATAGGTCCAGTAAAGTATTATTATTATACTTTGAAAACGCTTGTTAATTAATTAATGTTAATTTACATCATTCAAAAAGATTTTTAACCTATAGTCAGATAATATCGGAAGTTTCTTCCAGCAGAATGATGCTGCTTGTCAAACGGCTCGAATTGTGGAAAATTGGGTGCTGAAATTTAACTCCAGATGATCTATAAAACTAACTGCTCTCAGAAGAACGTTGTTTCCGGCCTCCGGCATGATTTATCAATCCATATCAAGTATTATACTTTGTAGACGACATTATAAACGTCTATAAATACATCCAGGTTCTTCAAAAGGATTTACGACCTCAAATCGGATAATATCGGATGTATCTTCCTGCAGGATGATGCCGCTTGTTGTACGACTGAGCTTGTCGAAGATTGGGCGCTGAAAAACAGTATTACACTCCGTACTATTTTTATAAGTTCTCACTGTAATTATAAAGTATTATTAATTATCAATGAATAATTAAATTTTACTGCTGACATTTCGTGCAGATCCTTGAATAATTTAATACGACATCAAGGAGATATTCTCCAGTTCACACGAACATTGTTTCTTATACTTATCTTCCAACCTTTTCAAAGAACAATAATATATATTTCTGAAAGGTCCAAGTGTCGTAAAAACTATGATAAATGATTATGTTTTGTCTGTTTACAAATGTTGCCATACATTTTCCAAGTTGTTTTGCATATTGTGAGACATTAGGAAAATTCTAAACAAAACATGGAAGTTTATTTACATTTTTATGCCAAGAAGCATTGCTATTTACTATAATATGATGAATGTATTTTTGTATTGCTCATTACCCACCCAATAAGCTATAACCAATATAGATTACGGTTTTAGAGATTAGCGCCACCGAACTAAATTGTTTTGCTAATATCCCTGAATTCCAATAGAACCATTCAGGGGAGCACTCGTAGCCAACATAAATTATTAGTAATCACCAATAGCAACATTAAAAATTTATTATGGAAACACACCCAAAATGAATGAAGAAATCTTTTCAGAGAATAATAACATTTATCTTATTTGACATTTATTTCAGTAATTAAATTTCAATTTTCAGTTTGAGATTGAATAATAATTACTTAATCATTGCGTCAGAAGTTCGTATCGCTGTTTGATTGCTTGGGGTGATATTTAATTCGAAATGTGCATAAAATAAGGGTTCCAGTGAAATATTGGAACTGACAATGGATAGGCATTCATTCGAAATATTTAATTTTAAATTTTACACTCTATGAAGTTTATTCTTGATGATACTTTGCGAAATTTCATTAGAATATATTCTAGCTGCATTTTTTTGCATATTTCCATCTTATTATCATCAAACTTACACTAACTTTTTGCTCAACTCCTTTTTAATTTAAAAAAGTGCTTCTTAAAAACTAAACTCAACAAAAAAATCAAACCAAACTTTTCAAAAGCGTATTGATTTGGCTTATCTCTCCAATCATATAAATAAGAGACTGGACGCATTTTAAAGAATCTTTTATGGAATTCTAAGTGTCGCAATTTTGCAATCATATCGGCGAAGTACACAAAAGTAATTTCAAGTTTTACTGTCTGAAAGGAAAACTAGCAGATCGATAGCTCTTAACTGTAAATTGCATTCGAGAAATGGATGAGAAGTAATTATCGACTAAACTATTACTGTTTTAAAGGGTTGATAACCAACAGCATTGAAGGGTAGGTTAGCATTTGAGGTCAAGATTCTTTTTAACATTTCTCAACTATTAATTAAATATTATTTTATAACCCTCCTAAATTTTATAGTATTCGTGGAAACATTAAATCAATGTTGGTCTCCCGTCAAAACTTTTCAAATTTATGTTTCATTCAGATATATGCAAAATATTCGTCGGTAATTTCAAAATACTTTTTCAAATGCATCTGCGTCCAAAGTACAATTTTTGTTGCAATATCTTCAGAAAATTCAGAGCAGAAAACAAATCTTGTAACTACAAACATGATACAAAATACCAAAAGAATATCCAATCAAATCATAGGATTTGAGGTGGGTGGAGCCAAGAACTACAAAGGAAGTTTGAGTGAAAACAATAGGTAAAACCTAATCAAAGCTATGCAATAAAGGAGACATACGTAATGCAAAACCAAAAAGAAATCAAATTGAAATACATAGTTCAAAATGGGCGGGGCTAAGGACTACAGTGTTATAATGGAGTAAAACCACAGGGAGAACTAATCAATGCAATTAATTAAAGGGTTATCTAGAGGGGACAGATCGAGATTTAATAAATAATTTTTGTGATTCCAAATTATTTTCCTCAAAACAGTAATAATATAATAATATTAATAATTTCTCAATTATTCATAAATATTATTTTATAATCCTCCTAAATTTTATAGAATTCGTGGTAACATTAAATCAATGTTGGTCTCCCATCAAAACTTTTCAAATTTATGTTTCATTCAGATATATGCAAAATATTCGTCGGTAATTTCAAAATACTTTTCAAATGCATCTGTGTCCAAAGTACAATTTTGTTGCAATATCTTCAGAAAATTAATAAATAGTAATTAAAAATGCAGTTAAACGATGTGGTGCATTTTTATTAAACATGAAACACGTACGTTTTTAATCTCATTTATGAAAGAGGAACATGTTTTGAGCTTTAATTTTCTTGCAAAATCTCCTGAGCTTCAGATTTATATTAGTATTACTCTTGAACATACAAAATGCGCATTCCCAATCTCATATATTTGAAATCATGGATACATCTTCTTTGGCTCGTATATTAAATTTTATTCTCGTTATTGGAATATTTCTTTCATTCGTGACATTTCTAAAAAAATATTTTCTCCCTTTCTCAACAAATATTATCAAAGAAAACTTTCCAGAAAATGAATGAAAGAGAGTACTGCAGATCTATAGTTGGCTAGTTTTCAACTATTTTGTTTTGGTGAATCACCACTGACAACATGGAAATGTGTAGAGGAATTTCCAAAGTTCACAACAACTCCAGACAGAATGGAGATGAGAGTGTTCACTTTAAACCACTAAATGGGGGATGAATAGCCATGTTTATGACAAGGGGATGAATCACAATTGAATGACAATATTGTGGGATACAAAGAAATGATGAATATTGTTGTGGGTTCAAACATCCCAGAAATAAATTCGAAAGTTGGTTGTTCAAACAGCTTTAAAACACATGTTTACCTCGTCTTCTTCCGTTTGCCTTCCTGTAATCCAAGTCAATGTCATCTGCTCCGTGACTTCAGCGGCTAGCTTCCGGCGATGATGGCTTCCGTTTTATGTTGACAGTCGTTAATTGCAGCCCCGTTCTCTTGTTGCGTCACTTTGCTGCTACTTACACCACCTAAGACAGGAGTTAATTTGCAACGAGAGACTACTGTAGATTGGCAGATGCTAGACGACTCAAAATTGTAATTAATTCCTCTAATTACAAACACTGAAACGCAAATGTTATGAAAACTTACGTTGGTTGACAAAACTGTGGCTGAATAAGGTTTGCAATTCTGCTACAAATAGTCGTTTCATCGGAAAATTTGCGTTATAAAATTTTCTATTGGAAACAATATTATTCCAATACGTAGAACTTAAGTTTATACTTCCAATTAAATAGATAAACGTATGAATTTTATTGTTATTTTTATTACTGGCGTGAAGCACCACCAGTTTTAAATTTAGTTTAACACATTTATTTATATTTTCAACAAATTTTACTCCACTACTTCGAAAAACAGGTATGCTCAGAGATGGCGGTAGGCGGGGCCTCGCAAGCCGATAGGAGTCAGATTTTTTTAATACAATAATTGATTTTATGATAAACAATTTTGAAAATTGTTCCTTACAAATTTTAATTATCTTGTTTCGTTTAGAAGATACAGCAACAAACATTGTGCTTCTAGTAATCGATTTTAGAAGTATTATTGAGTATTAAATTTCAATCGATCATATTTGTATTTCTGATGATATTCTGATGAAACTCTCCATTGTTCACATCTAAGTATTCAGATCACAATACTTTACACATATTTTGATTATCTCAATTGATTCGAAAGGTACAGCTACAAACTCTAAATGTTATTTATCAGTGAATAGTATTTGTATTTTCTGATATATTCCAATAATAATTCTTATTACACTAGAATGAATCGTGCAGAATACGATACTTTCTACAGACTTCAATTATCTCAATTCGTTTAGGAGATACAGAGTCAAACAGTGTGTGCTGCTGATTCGGCTATTCTCTCCTCCGTCCGTTACTCAAATAATACAGCCGCACGCTGTAGCATCCTTATGATGTTTATAACAACAAAAATTATCGGAATCGATTCTTCTTGGTATATTTTAACTTAGAATATACAAATTTCAGGATATTCAGGTCTCATATTTCAGAAACTAGGCTATATTTGTGATTTCAAGATTTACACTCAGTTCTGCGAGTGGCAGATTCTACGAATTGTATGAAGAATAACAAACTTTGATTCTAAATGTACCAGACTTCATTAAAGATATGAAAGATATTTACCCAAATATTTACTTTATCTATCGATGAACAGTGAGGTGAACCTCGTGGAAATCACAATAATAAAACTTTCGCTTCACTTTTTATTGAAATTACTCATGTACATTTCAGTAGCAAAGCTACCATCTTCAGAGTACAATAAACCAGAGCAGAAAACAAATTTTGTAACTACAAACATGATACAAAATACCAGAAGAATATCCAATCAAATCATAGGATTTGAGGTGGGCGGAGCCAAGAACTACAAAGGAAGTTTGAGTGAAAACAATAGGTAAAACCTAATCAAAGCTATGCAATAAAGGAGACATACGTAATGCAAAACCAAAAAGAAATCAAATTGAAATACAGAGTTCAAAGTGAGTGGGGCTAAGGACTACAGTGTTATAATAGAGTAAAACCACAGGGAGAACTAATCAATGCAATTAATTAAAGGGTTATCTAGAGGAGACAAATCGAGAGTTAGAAATAATTTTTGTGCTTTTCCATAAATATAGCTTCTGATATGTTTAATTGACTATAATAGTTATAGTTTTCAAGCAATTCCAAATTATTATCTTCAAAATAATAATAATATAATAATATTAATAATAATAAAGTTAGTAGGAGGAAACTTCCTGTGGTTCTACTTTATTATTACATTGTAGTCCTTAGCTCCGCCTACTTCAAGCTCTGTATTTTGACTTGATTTCTTTTTGGTTTTGCATTACGTATGTATCCTTCAGATAATCTTTATTGCATAACTTTGATTGAGTTTTATCTATTGCTTTCACTCAAACTTACTTTGTAGTTCTTAGCTCCGCCCATCTAAAACTACATGATTTGATTATTGATTGACCAGAGGGCCTCGCAAAATTTTAGTGTTGTCCCGCCACTGGGTATGTGAATAATGTTTGGAATTATTTTAAACTACAATTTTGAAAATCGTTGGTGTAGAAACAACTATTTTAATGTGTAATTTGAATTATATCTATTTTAAAATTGGAATGCTGGCTAATTGGCTTCAAGCATATGTTTTCATATATTTTATAGTTTTTGCAAAACTATTTATTTCGTAATTCGCGAATTGTACATATTTATCCAGTTAGCTTATACGGTAAACTTTGTGGAAATTCCATATTTACTGCATCTTTCCAATGTCAATTTTGAATAGATCGCCATCCAAGCGGAAATTTCCTGAAAGCTAGTTCGATCCTGGAACCAGAATAAATTCTGCATTATCAGAGCTCCAGATTCAAAAGATTAAGTAAAATATATGCAGCGAGATTTACGAAATGTCCAGTAGATTCTGTTTGAACCTACCTGTTCAAATATTTACCGTTCAATAAATGTCAAAATAATCGTAAGAAATACTGCTGTTAGTTGTAGTTTCGAATTTATAGCCATACTGGCTATCTTGGAGCTATTAAAAGCAGAACAATTAAAGCGACCTAATTTTAAATCAAACATTAAATATAAATTTGTGTACTTTATAACAGAAACATTGCCAAACTACAAAGAAAATCGAAGTATTTTATTTCACACGAAATCAACATCAAGATTTTGTTAATTACCATCCCAAAAATACTAAAATACATTTAACAAACCAAATCAAATATTAAAGTTACTTTGAGGCGTCCTCAACCTGCACAACAAGATTGTCGAGCTGGTAGCGTCTTACTTCAGAAGTTACTGACCTTACAAATCAAATAGATATTTCGATACCATTTCGTCATACAGTTTAACATTTTTTATGGTGTCACCATGCATTATTCTTGCCGCAAAACAATTTTTTACCTCTAATTAACCCCAGGGCCAGTCTGTAACAATGTAAAAATGATTGATGAGTTTAAAAGAGCGTAACAGATAAAAAATCAAGAACCCGCCCACTTTTCAGAATCATTAGCATTATTTGCCTCATGTTGCATTCCGGGGACGATCGATGATCGAGTGATCGAGAAATCTAGTGACGCCTACCCGCAAATTGATGTATACATATCAGTTTCCACATTAACTACTGGGTGACGTTTGTTCTGACACCTGTCAAACGTAGAACAATATGTAATGTGTCTTGTTATCCTGTATATTGGAATCATCTTGGATTTTAGCAAGGAAATAATAATAAGGAAATACGTGTAATTGTATTAAATGTGGGTGTGGCTGTAAAACACATTCGGTATGCAAACCATTTATTCATTGGTTTTCTTGAATCCAATTCCATTTGAAAAACTCACACAGTAATAAAATTATTATTTTTTAATGATGAATTTTATGAGCTCTTATAATCCAGCTCCTGTAATTTCTTCTCTAAAGTCCGTAATGAAAATTTTTCAAGTTTGTTAAGTGCAGACCACCAGAGATTCAAGAAGATATATGCGACTGAAGCTGGAACTGCTGATTAAATTTTATTATTTATGTATGAAAGAAGTAACGGTCCAAAAAGGATTATCGGAACGTTTGTAGCAGTGTTTTTATTGTTCAGGAGGTGAATTTTTCTATTAATTTTCCGTAGTTTTCTGTATTTTGGCAATATTATTTCTGTGGGTTGAGCCAATTGGTGTGGGACGGGGGAGGGGCTCATTATTATTTTGTTCAACCGTCGTGAAGTTTAAATTTCTCGACCATCCTTTGCAAAATTATAAATTGTGTCCCAGTAGTCATTAATTCAAAACAACATGAAATTATGACATTCACAGATTTGCAGACGCGTGTATTTCATTTTGTTTGAGGATTTACATCATAAATCTTAACACTGATGTAATTTTGTTTCACTTGCCACATTAAAAGAATAACAATCCTTTGTGAAACAAAAGGGTGCAATTTAATTTGTTTGTTGTACTGCTTCTAATTTGAATATATGTATTCATAATCAGATTATTTTAAATAGGGCCTCAAATTCTGCAAGGCATCAATTGACGACGTTAAAAGCCACACAAAGAATGCATTTATTTCTTGAGTTTAACCCGGCAGTAGGTGTACCTGCAATTTCAAATTTTCAAATAGAATCGTGGGTTGTTGAATCTTAAGGTGCTCAGATCCCTTTATTACCCTCAAAATAAATGGTTAGGTAGCTGCAATGCGCGCAAACAATCTAATCTGATCTAGGCTCCGGTTCCGCGTTCCTCCAAGTCAAATTATTGCGATCTGTCACAGTCACAACTCACTAGTTAGCTTTAACATCGTTATCGGTACAGAAAGGCCGGAGCGCATTCAACATCTGGGTGAAAGGATGTGTCAAATTAAGTCTGCTTTGCAGGAAACCCGCAATGCGGTTCGAATATGGATTCCTGTTAGAACAACCATCAAAAAAAGACTTTTTGAAAGCAGAAATTAGTACGACTAACGACAAAATAAATACAGATTCAATCCATTGCGTGTTACGGACCCTGTTTTTCCTCAAACGAAGTGCGAAAAGTCTTTCGTAACGTTTAATGTTGTGGAGAACCGACGTCAAATAAACCCTTACGAACTTTGACGTCCGATAATTGAATCCTGAATAGAATGTTTCCGGAGACCACGAAATCAATTTGAACTTATCTAACTACAACAGGGATAATGGAATTGGTTCAAAACGACACTCTATTATAACATTATTATCAAATGATTAATAACTTAGCCTCATTAAATCGATAAGACATGTATTGAGGGTTGAAAAGAAACTGAAAAATTGAATATCAGCAGCATCATAATTGAAACGAGGAGCAGTGCGCTCTTATGAAAAGCTTCCATGAAGGATATTTTCGGTTATGAATTCGAAATGGCGAGTAGAAAGAATCGGAAATCTGATTCACGTTAATTTGAACTAACAATTGGTCTTTACTAAAATTCTTCATACAAAAATACAGAGTGGAAATCTCGGAACTGGGGCCTTAATTGAAAAAATTAAAAGTCTTATTATTTTCCGAAAATATTAGGACCCTTTCCTATACATTTTTTTATTAGAGCTCTAGTTTCGCTGTAAATTACAAAATACTAGCGATATTAGCGCTAGTTGTTCTCGCCTCCGTTCGGATATAAAAGGGGTGCCACAGCATTCTTTTATGTTCATAAAATTAGTTATTATTTGAATATTACAATATTTACAAGTACAAAATTGATTATTATCGATTCTAATGGATATATTTAATTGAAAATAGACAAATTTTGTTGAATCATCTAACTATATTTTATATAAATTGAGAAAAATGTACGACAGCCTACAACTGTTCTAGTTTGACTTTAATTTTATTATATTTCTGTTAATAAGTATTAATTTGAATTTAAAATGGATTTAATCACTTCAATATTTATTGTGCCAATGAATTCAATTCATTTCGTGTACATGATTCATCTAAATAAAATAATATTTTAGTTGAACTAAAAGAGTTATTAAAAATTGTTTGTTTAAAAGAGCCATTTATTTATTTATTGTATATAATTGATATTTCTTATTTTGAATGTATTTGGTGTATTTATAGTATCAATAAGTCCAATATATTTCGTGGATAGATGTTATCGAATTAATTGATAACTTAATATTGTAGACGGAACAACTATTAAACGAAATCATATATTCAGTTTGTATAATAATAATAATTCTTTCTTGTAAAAATTATTGGCGGCTATTAAAAGAGCCATTTGTTTATAATATTATATATAATTCTTATTTTCTGAATATAATTGGCGGACCTGAAAAGGTCCTGTAGTTCACTAATGTCGCATTTGTTACATCAGAAGTACTTTTTCAACCCCATTAAAATTGATTCTACTTTAAACCCAATGAACATCCGATGTGTTCATTTATGCAAAACAAAATTCGTGCCTCGTCAAGCCGGAGGCCGCATGGCTCGCCTAATTACACGGATTACAGACCAAGATTTCACACCTACTTCCCAGCAACCCTAGGAGCTACTGAAAGTGAAGGTCTACGTCTTTTATCTGCATACTCCCGGCACCAAACCGTACAAAAGCATACTGACTCCGTCTGCATCGATACCGCGATGATATAATTTGAAAATAACCGGAGGTTACCTCAAATTACATCACCGACAGCTGGGGTGAACCCATTATCTCCGGGGGGTATCAGCAGAGACTTAGGGGTGCGTACCGATTCCCAACGATGGCCCTTTATTACGAAAGGACAGCAAAAAACCAAGAAAATATCGGATAAACTACTCCACAAAATATCGCAAAAAATTTAGAATTGTTAGCCAAAAACCCATTTTCTACTCGCGTAATATTAATTCAATTCAAAATTTTGATAGATACTTTAATCCGAACTTTATTTATTTAGTACTTATGATGTAACACACACAACACTCGTAAACAAAATAGATTTTCGACGCAAATTCAATGATATTTATACACGGCAGAGTGCTCCGTTGATCTGATTGGCCGCGCAATTTCCACCTCCACATTCAGTTCATACCCCGCAATGAGTGAGACAAAGACAGACTATGCAAAATGTAACGATAACATTTAAACGCATTTTATTGAAAAATCAACAGAACTTAATCAAAATTATGATAGAATCAAGTGTGTAGAACTTAAAAGAATGTCTACGGATAAGATTTACAGGATTTTATAGCAGGAAAATTGAATTACAGACATTTTAATAGATCTTGCCCTTTGATCTGATTTCAATCATTGATTTTAAGAATATGCGTGATCAAATTGACTTGAAATTGAATTTATCTGTAATATCTCTATGGTTTCTATCAAAATCAATCAAAAGTTACAGTTTGTATGGCACCATTTTCTTAAAATTCATGAATAAGTGAGCTGTGTTGATGCTTTTCGGCAAATAATTTGCACTTTTTCGTCTGTATTTTCTGTAATTCTTCTTGTTTCTTGAGAAAATTATATTTTTCTGATAGAAAGTAAGTTGTTCTAACGATATTAGCTCATTTTGTGTTCTTCCATTGAAGGGTCTATCAGAAATAATGGTTTTTGTGGCAGGTCTTGGTACGCTCCATACCTCCAATGAGTGAGACAAGGATAGACTCATGAGAATTAGAATGTTGACATTAAAACGTATTTCAATGGAAAATAGACATAATTTGATGAAAATTTCGATAGAATCAGAAGTTTATTATTTGGAAAAATGTCTACGTATCAAATTTGCTTGGTTTTACAGCAAGAAAATTGATTTACAGACATTTTTATAAATCTGGACCTTCGATCTGTTTTCAATCATTGATTATAAGAAAATCAATAAGCAAATTTATACAAAATTGAATGTATTTGATGGATCTCGTTGGTTTCTATCAAAATCAATCAAAAATTACAATTTGTATAGCACCATTTTCTCAAGATTCATGAATAAGTGAGTGTCATAGAGGCTTTTTGGTAAAAGTTCCGCAGTTTTTCGTCTCTATTTTCTCTAATTTTCATTGTTTTCCGATAAAACTGTTATTTGCCAATAGAAAGTGAAAAGTTCTAGGGATATTTGCTCATTTTGTGTTATTTCATTGAAGGGTCTATTAGAAATATGGGTTTTTGTGGCAGGTCTTGGTACGTTCCATACCTCCAATGAGTGAGACAAGGATAGACTCATGCGAATTATAATGTTAATATTAAAACGTATTTCAATGGAAACTAAACATAATTTAGTAAAAGTTTCGGTTAAATTAGGAGTGTATTACTTAGAAAAATAGCTACGTATAGGATTTGCTTGATTTTATTGCAAGAAAATTGTATTATAGACATTTTTATGTATCCGGGTCTTCGATCTGTTTTCAATAATTTATTACAAAAATATCCTAGCATGAATTGACACAAAATTAAATGTATTTGATGTATCATGTTGGTTTTTATCAAAATCAATCAAAAGTTACAGTTCATATTTGTCTTGTTTTTTGCTTTTTCCACATGATAACAAAACAAGACATCTGTACATGACAGTCTTATCAGTGCACACATGATAAAATCAGTGATAATTTCGAATATATTGGGCATAAAATTGCCAATATTCTGATGGGACTTTCCGATAAATCACGTTATTATTTTTCGCATACTCAAAAATCACGTAAAATGTAGTTTGAATGCAGCCACCCACTTTTCAAGCGCCAAAGCTTACATTATACTCTTATTGTTTGTGGAAAAATGCTCTTTATGCCGTGATTATACTCAAATTAAAAGCTGCACTTTTAAAGTCTTAGTATTTCTCCGTTAATCGTTATCTTTTCTCCATTATGCAGACAAACTGCGCTAGTTGAGCATCGAAAAATAAAAATGGAAGCTTTAATTTCAAACTTTCTCTGTTTCCATTTGCATAAAAGTTATTCACATGGGCTCAGCTTAATCTAGAAAGCTTTTAGGAATAAAATAATATTTCTGATGTTTCTGAAAGCATGTAACTGGAATAACATTAAAATTAATGTTAAAGAAGATTGAAAGAGGGATAAATTGGTGTACACGGAATGTAATATTGAAATAAGTAACAGGAATGAGTCAATTTATTAAAGGATTTCTCACCTATAGTTTATGAATCCTTGTATATTGTAAAGTAGCACCAGGGGCTCACTCCAAATATCTTTCATAGAAAACTACATGAAAAACATAGCTGAAATCCATTAACTATCATGTCACTTCGTAGAAAAATCCCCGTCGCGAGACACTCTCCGCAATCGCTAAATTCTGGAGCTCCGGGGCTTGCGGTTCGTCGTTAGTCGAAAGCTCATTCCAGCTCAAAATTTGTTTGGTGAAACTCAACTTCTAGTTGGTAACAAGCTACATCTGTTTGCTGTCCCGAGATTCTACGTGACATTTGACTGGGAGTTCGTTAAAAAGTTGAAGTTATTATGCGGAAAATTGGCAGGATAATGATGGATATGAAAATCATCCTTTTTTTCAACAAATAGATTTATTTCAGTCATTCAGTCTTAGAACCAATTACGGAGTGTAACAGACCAGTTAAATTTGTTCTAGTACACTTTTCATGAATTTATTGCATTGAAACATTGGACATTTGTGTTCAATTTACTATTGATGTCGTGCGAGTCATTTAAAACTCATTACTTCCTTGTAATTCAGACTCTGAACTACGCCTCATTACATAAATCTTAACTCACATGGGAATAGTCGTTTTCTGCACTCTTTATTCCCTTTTTGCCCCCTAATGATCCCACAGAAAAAGTGAAACAAATTACCAGACTTTTTATTCATCAAAAGTGTTTTCAAAAAAGAAAAACAACCCTTAAATTTGAAAACTAAATATGTTATTACAAACAATGTAACTTGTATCTTGGTATCTACGTTATGCTTAGTCTCTGTTTGGCATTAATCCAACTTGATAAATGGTACAATACTCACGATGATTGTTAGGTATTCCTAATAATTCACTCTGGAGTTTAATCCTGGAGCAAGTTGTACAAATCCATGACAGATAAAGTGAAATACATATTTACAACAACCGACAAGTGAAATATATCTATCTAGGCATTATTCCATGCAAAAATAATGCCAAATTTTGCATAGATTGAACGTAAATCTCCAAGCAGATCCCAAAAACCAAAATTGTATGAAGAAAAATACTTAACACATAAAAAACTGGGTATGTGATGAGGTAAGCAATAGAAATTAAGAAACTATGTTCAATATGACTGAATCAAAATTTTATACCGTCTATAGCAACTACATTTGATTTTGTTGATTAAATGTAATGTAGATGAACTATTTATCAAAATACTAATGTATAACTCAAGTAAAATAAAACTCGAAATCGGCTAACGGTATCTCCAGTTCTGTTGAAACTGTTTTGAACTAACCTCTATTCGGTAATGAATATTCAGCTACTGGAAGTGTTTAATTCAATTGAGTTTGGTTTGTCGAATCTATACACGTCCGAAGGGCCTTAGTTTGAAGTACCCATGAATTGATGATTGGCACATTAAATACGGTATCCATATACATTCTGAACGAAATAAATATTCATCAACTAGTTCTACATGAGTATTTTGATTGATTTTAACTAGGATCGTATCAAAAATGACAGTTTATTACATTATTTCTGAAATGAACAGTAAATTCTTATGGAAAATTGTACAACAAAAGTTTTATTACACATTTTTAATGCATGATTTCAGTCACGAAGTCAGCTGTGTATGATTTTTGAAATTTGTTGTGTATAATTGAGTAAGATCCGAACTAAGCATCTTTTAACTTGGAAACTCCAATAATATTTGTAGTAGATTATCATTATTTATCTCCTTAGATTCGTAAACGTATTAAAATGTAATTAATGCAAAAAATCAACTAATTATCTTGCCAGACTATATCAGCATGGTGTGTAAATTCAGGCCCTCCTACTAACAATCTAATGGGACACAGTTCATACATTGAACTATCAGACAAACACTCATTTGATTGGTTGCCGTATGTTAAACTCAAGAACAGGGTCTAACATCTAAAGCCTAAACGCCCCCAATTCGTCGAATGCAATTTTTCCAAATTTGAGTTTTAATTCCAACCAAATATGAATTGAATTGATTAAAGAAATATATTACAATGCATTTATCATGTAAAAGACTTGCAATAAAAGATAAATCAAGTCATTAATATGAATTTAAATGCAATGTCTATGAAATACATTTTTTAGAAGAGTGAGCTCTATAATTATAATTATTCTTTTTTCTAAAAATTATTGGTAGTTCTTAAAAGAGCTTTTTTGGATAATTTAGATGATTTTATTTAGATATATTCTTATTATCAATCTATATGATGGTCCTTAAATGGTCTTGAAGTTCATTAAATCAATGATTTATCTGTATTTTCAAGTGAAATACATACATAAACCTTACTCTTATTAAAACATATATTTTCACCTCGAAGCTTCAATAATATTTGTAATAGATGATCATTATTCATCTCCTTAGATTCTTAAACGTATTAAAATGAAAATAATGCAAAATTCAATTTATATAGTTAGTATCACTTTAGAGGATTCTGAGCCTTTGGCTCTCTTGCTCCTATCTCATGAAAATTCGTTCGCTTAGGTTTTAATGGTGTTTCCGTTCATATATTGCTCAGCAGTATATGAATATGTATCTGATAGCCTATTATGGGAATACCCCTGTGCGAATTGATACAAAATTGAATGAATATGATGTATCCCGTTAGTTTTCATCAAAATCTATCAAAAATTGCGATCCTCAAACCACCATTTTTTCAAAATTCATTAATAATTTTTCTAGTCAACTTGACAAGGAAATTCATGGTCTCTCGTCTGTATTCTCTCTGATTCCTATTGTTTCTTAATAAAATTGATATTCATTAATAGAAAGTGACTGATTCCAACGACATTAGTTAGTTTAATGTTATTATTGTAGGCAGTACAATTGGAATTACTGTTTTTGCGAAAGGTGTAAGACCATTCATTAAGTTGACAATGCAAAAGTTATATAATCTCTACATGTATGAAGTTTTTGCCTATATTAATAAAGAATAAACATATTTTGATGAGAATATCGATGAAATTAAATGTGTTTTGATCTAAAAAATGGCTTACCATAGAATTCGCTCCATTTCATTATAAAATAATTGATTTATTGACTCTTTTATGTAACCGAACTTTCGATCTGTATTTAGTAGTCTATTTTAAGAATATCCCTATGCAAAATAACACAAAATTGAATATATTTGATGAATCACGTTTGTTTTCATATAAATCTATCAAAAATTACAGTATACAAAGCACCACTTTTCCAAAATTTTCAAAGCCAATTTGACAAAATTTTTATAGTATTTTGTCTGTCTTTTATTCAAATCCTATTGTTTCTCAATGCAATTGATATTAATTGATAGAAAATGATTATATCTATCTATATTAGCTCATGTCATATCAAATTGATACGCGGTACCATAAAAATTCATGTTTGTGTAGAAAAGGGATGTCAATAACATATCTTAATATGAGTTAGACAATACAAAAACTACACAAACGCTATACGTAAGAGTTTCTACTCATTTTATTGAAAAATAGACGTATTTTATGAAAATTTCGATTGAATAAGGTGTGTTTTGATGAATAAAAGTGTCATCGTATTGAATTTGCTTGCTTTTAAAGCAGAATATTCAAATTATTGCCATTTTTATATAACCTGATCTTCGATCTGTAATTAATAGTCTAATTTGAGAATATCCCTGTTCAAATCAACACAAAATTCAATATATTTAATGTATCACGTGTTTTAATGCGAATCTATCAAAAATTACAGCATATGAAATGAAGTGATCGAAGAAATATATTTCAATGCATCTATCATGTGAAAAACTGATTCATATCTAGTCAATAATATGAATTTGAATGCAATATCTATGAAATACTTCCAATAGAGGAGTCAACAGTATAATTATATTTATTCTTTCTTCTAAAAATTATTGGTAGTTCTTAAAAGAGCTTTTTGGATAATTAAGATATATTCTAATTTTTAATCTATTTGATAGGCCTCAAATGGTCTTGAAGTTCATTTAATCAATTATTGATGTATATTCTTAAGTGAAATACACCACTTCATCTTTTCACCTCGAAACTTCAATAATATCTGTGGAAGATGATCATTATTCATCTCCTCAGATTCCTAAACGTATTATAATATAATTAATGAAAAATCAACTAACTTTCTTGTCAGAGTATATCAGCATGAGGTGTGAATTTCGGCCCTCCTACTAACAATCTAATGGAACACAGTTAATACAATAAACTATCAGATAAACATTTATCTGATTGGTTGCCGTATGTTAAACTCATCAACACAGTACTAACATCTAGAATCGAAACGCCCTAAATTCGTCGAATGTAATTTTCCCAAACTTGAGTTTTAATTCTGATCAATTATGAACGGAAATGATTAGAGAAATATATTTCAATGCATTTACCATGTCAAAAACTTGTAATAAGAGATAAATCAAGTTTATATGGGAATTTAAATGCAATATCTATGAATTACGTTTTTTAGAAGAGTGATCTGTATAATTATAATTATTATTTTTTCTAAAAATTATTGGTAGTTATTAAAAGAGCTTTTTGGATTATTTAGATTTTATTTAGATATATTCTCATTATTTATTCTTTTGATGGTCCTAAAGCTCATTAAATCAATTATCGATCTATATACTCGAGTGAAACGCATACATTAACCTTTCTGATAATATTTTGTGCACAATTATCATTGTGACGATGAACTTCGGAAATTTTGTTATAATAAATGCACTTTTTTGGTTTTAATTCTGTATATTTTATTTTATTTTTGACGTTTCGACTTTCTAACCGAAAGTCTTGTAAAAAATGATACAAAAATAAACAAGGCCTTGTTTAATTTAAAAAAAAATAAAATAAAATATACAGAATTAAAACCAAAAAAGTCTATTTATTATGATTTAATTCTGAAAGTATGTATAGATCATTAATTTTGTTATATTCAATTGAATAAACAAACTTAGATTATTTCCAGCTAGAGGACATTCTCAAATTTAATATATCTATATTTACTGGAAATTCTGGTCACTTAATTACGCTCTGTAATAGTTCTGAATTTTGATAGATACACTACCGCATTGCAAATTTTTCTGAATTTGAGGTTCAAAATGAAATCAATTTGAGGGTTATTTGAATTATATTTCTGTCTGGATATTTTTTATACCATTTATAAACGAGATGTTCAGGAAAACGTCGTTGTACTTATTTATCAGTAAATAAATTATATTTCTGTTCGTCAGTTTTGATACACATGAAAAATCAGGTAAATCAGTTAACTGAATTCAATATATTTCGTGAATAAAAGTTATCAAATAAATCCATAAATTGATATTGTAGGTGCAGTATTCAGTTTGTATAATTATAAATATTCTTTCTTGTAAAAATTATTGGCGGCTCTTAAAAGGGCCATTTGTTTATAATATTATATATAATTCTTATTTTCTGAATATAATTGGCGGACCTGAAAAGGTCCTGTAGTTCACTAATGTCGCATTTATTACATCAGTACTTTTTCAACCCCATTAAAATAGATTCTACTTTTAACCCAATGAACAACCGATGTGTTCATTTATGCAAAACAAAATTCGTGCCTCGTCAAGCCGGAGGCCGCATGGCTCGCCTAATTTCGCGGATACAGACCAAGATTTCACACCTACTTCCCAGCAATCCTAGGAGTTACTGAAAGTGAAGGTCTACGTCTTTTATCTGCATACTCCCGGCACCAAAACCGTACAAAAGCATACTGACTCCGTCTGCATCGATACCGCGATGATATAATTCGAAAATAACCGGAGGTTACCTCAAATTACATCACCGACAGCTGGGGTGAACCCATTATCTCCGGGGGGTATCAGCAGAGACTTAGGGGTGCGTACCGATTTCCAACGATGGCCCTTTATTACGAAGGACAGCAAAAAAACCAAGAAAGTATCGGATAAACTATTTGACAAAATATCGCACAAAATTTAGAATTGTTAGTCAAAAACCCATAAATTACTCGCGTCAAACTAATTAGATACAAAATTTTGATAGCTATTTTAACCCGTTGTTTATTTTAAACTTAGTACTTCTGATGTAACACACACAACAACCGTGAACAAAATAGATTGTCGACGCAAATACCACGGTATTTATACACAGCAGAGTGCTCCGTAGATCTGATTGGCCGCGCAATTTCCACCTCCACATCCAGTCCATACCCTTCAATGAGTGAGACAAAGACAGACTATGCATAATGTGATGATAACACTTTAATGCATTTCAATAGAAAATTGACAGAATTTAATGAAAATTTTGATAGAATTAGGAGTGTATTACTTAGTAAAATGTCTAACTATGAAATTTGATTATTTTTTTGCTGAATAATTGATTTATTGACATTTTTATATAACCGGACTTTCGATCTGTATTTAATAGCCTATTATAAGAATACCCCTGTGCAAATTGATTCAAAATTGGATGAATATGATGTATTTCAATAGTTTTCATCTAAATCTATCAAAAAATATAATCCTCAAAGCACCATTTTTTCAAAATTCATCAATAATTTTTCTAGTCAAATTGACAAAAATTTGTACGGTTTTTTGTCTGTATTTTCCCCAATTCCTATTGTTTTCTAATGGAATTGATATTTATTGATAGAAAGTGAATAACTCTAACGATATAAACTAATCTTATGTTATTGTAGGCAGTATGATTTACTGTTTCTGCGAAGAGTGCATGATCATTCCATGTGTTAATTTAGGTTGAATAATGCAAGAGTTACATAATCTCCATATGTATCAAGTTTATGCCTATTCTAATAAAAAATGAACATATTAATGGAAATTCCGATGAAATTAGGTGTGTTTTGATCTAAAAAATGCGTTACTATAGACTTTGCCTGACTGGGTCTTTCGATCTATAATTAATAGCCTATTATAAGAATGTCCCTGTACAAAATAACACAAAATTGAATATATTTGATTATTCACGTTTGTTTGTATACGAATCTATCAAAAATTACAGTCTTCAAAGCACCACTTCTCCAAAATATTAACTTGACATAATTTTTACAGTATTTTGTCTGTCTTTTTTCTAAATACTATTGTTTCTCAATGAAATTGCTATTAATTCATAGAAAGTAAATATTCCTAACAAAAATTAGCTCATTTCGTATTAATTTGATAAGCGGTACCATAAAAATTCATGTTTTTGTTGGAAAGAGATGTCAATAACATATCTCAATATGAGCTAGACAATGCAAAAACCACGCAAACTCTATACGTATGAGTTTCCACTTATTTATTGGAGAATAGACATATTTTATGAAACTTTCGACGGGATTCAGTGTTTTGATGAATCAAAATGTCAACTTATAGAATTTGTTCGATTTTATAGCAGAATAATTGAATTATTGACATTTTTATATACAGACTTTCAATTTGCAATTAATAGTTTATTATGAGAATATCCCTGTGCAAAATAACACAATATTCAATATATTTGATGTATCACGTTTGTTTTAATGCGAATCTATCAGAAATTACAGAATATGGAATGAAATGATTGAAGAAATATATTTCAATGCATTTATCATGTAAAAGACTTGCAATAAGAGATAATTTAAGTCAATAATATGAATTTAAATGCAATATCTATGAAATACATTCATTAAAGAAGTCAACTGTATAATTGTAGTTCTTAAAAGTGCTTTTTGAATAATTGAGATGATTTTACTTGGATATATTCTCATTATTAATCTATTTAATGGTCCATAAATGGTTTTGAAGTTCATTAAATTAATTATTGATGTATATTTTTAAGTGTAATACACACATAAACCTCACTCTAATCGAAACATATCTTTCCATTTCGAAACTTCAATAATATTTGTGAAAGATGGTCATGTTTCATCTCCTTAGACTCTTACACGTATTAAAATGTAATTAATGCAAAACTCAACTAATTTTATTGTCAGACTATATCAACATGATGAGTATATTCCGGCCCTCCTTCTAATAATCAAATGGGACACAGTTCATACATTAAACTATCAGCTAAACACTCATTTGATTGGTTGCCGTATGTTAAACTCATCAACACAGTACTAACATCTAGAATCGAAACGCCCCAAATTCGTCGAGTGTAATTTTCTCAAATTTGAGTTTTAATTCTAATCAATTATGAACGAAAGTGATTAAAGAAATATATTTCAATGCATTTACCATGTCAAAAACTTGCAATAAGAGATAAATCAAGTCTATAATATGAAGTTTATAATGTGATATCATGAATCTAGTGACATTATTTGATGACGCGAAACCTCCTGTATAGTAATTTCATTCACAAATAATAAGTAACTGATTGATTTGTTTGATATAAAAAATAGTTGGTTCCATTTCGAATGCACAATAATCTGAATGACAAATGAGAAAAACCAATTTCCTCTGATTGTGAATAGTGATGAAGCAGAATTCTCCATTTCCCGAAATTCAATCACATTGCTACAAAGAAACTTTCGTGACGTGGAATGATTAACGACTTTTCGCCCATCAATTTTTATTATTATCATTTACATCTTTACGGCTACTCATCGCACTAAAAACTGTTTATTCAAAGAAAATGCACGCCTCCGTGGAAATGTCTAGATCTGGCGATGTTTTCTCTAGGGGAAACTTCACAAATACTGCTTTCTTTTTTAGCACTTTTCAGTTTTCAGCGGAGCAGGTTAAACATAAAGGCAATCTAAAAAGCTGTCTGGAGCGGAACTTATCTTTTTTATTCTAAAACAGTGTTCAAGATTTTACTAACTGATGTCAGTCAAAAATAATGCAGCATACTCAGCACTATTTTTGACTGTAAATTTAATGAAAGTATGCTTTCCGTAAAATTGTAAATTTGTATAGAAATCTTTATTGTAGAATTACACGCTTCGGTTTTATCATAAAATAAGTAAATACAAGTTCGCGTGTTGAAAACTCCGGTGTCCGGAACTCCACCTGAAGTATATTTGACGCAGTGCCGTGACACTGACCTTGGGATGTCTCATTTTTCATTTATTATTCAAATAGTATACAAATATTTTTATATTTCATATCTTTGTTCCATCAACTGTTTAAATATCCTTCAAATTCTTACTCTTATATTCATTTAGAATTCCCCCATTCGTTATAGAACATTAATTATTACTTTGTACCTCACGTTGGTTAGTGGAAAGTGCGTATATCATAAAACTTTATTAATTAATTTCATGTATGTAAAGATAAACAGAATTCAAAAAGATATTACAAATTTGAAGCATGAATAAATATATTCAAATTATTTTGCTTGTACGATCTCATTTCGCGGAATGAAACAAATATATTCATTTGTTTCTGTAAATGCAACGTTTCTGCTTTATGCATATGCATTTATTTGACGTTCCTCGATCTAAAATGAGATACATAATCATAAGCGTCAAATTTCAAGTAACGAAACGTTTTTAATCTCCTAAAGTAGAAAACAACCTTCGTAACGAGAAGTGTTACACCTACAACAAATTTTAATACCCCATTATGTCTATGAGAGCTTCTTTTCGTCCAATTCATTTTATGAATGGTTAAATTTTATAATTAGATTAAATTTTCAGCAGATTTTAACTCTTGTTTCGACGCCTCTGCGCCTGACATTAAAATTACCTCAAACGCAGAGCTTTGAAATTAGTATACATGTATATAGAATAGCAACAGACTTAAACAGAAACCATGGCTGAGTGATTCCAGTTCTAGAAATGAACGAGAAACCACATTTATGATAATGGATTTAAAAGCACTCGCACATTAGTTGGCAATCATTTATTAATGCAACAACCAATAAATGAGTCTGTAACTGACATATTTTACGAATTCGTTTCATTAATTTTATTAACATCCAAATTGACAGCTATTTATTGGGTCAGTATGGAGGAGTTTTTGGCGCAGCCATGGGAAGCGCGTTGTCTTCGGTGGTCGCAAATTTAGTTCCTAATGAGGTTAAGCTTTCATTTAAGGTCCCGTTTATGCAGAAATTTTTTGATGTTTTGATTACGCAGTCTTAAAATCTAAATAAATGTGTGCAACAATTTTTGTACACATATGTCACTTATCAGAGAGTTTTATGGCAACAGGTACCTCAATTTTATATCAAACCATCGTAAGAATTAATTGAGGTGGCTTGAAACTTTTCACAATCAATTCATAACGATAATTGTCAGTTTATTACATTCGTTGCAATTCTCTTTATTTTATATCTTGCAAAGCTTAATGTCTGTGCTAAAGAAGTTGTAAGACGTAATGAGTGCTGTCAGATACAGTTACATTCATTTGTTAGACTTGCCTTCTTATTCTCGTGATCTTTTTCAGTTATTAACTTCGTAATGAACTTTAATTTCTATAAAAAAATTCTGCTTCATTTTACTGAATTCGTTTAAATATTTTGAGAGAAAAGGGGTACTGTACAAGTGTGCACCCAAAATTTGATTTATTGAACGCTAGAGGCGCTGCGCAAACCAATTAATTTTTGTTTGTTCCAGCGGAAAACTCCAAACTATTCTTCCCAATGCATTCTATCAAATTCCGCTTGCCTGTTCCATACGAAAACATATCCCATTCTTTGATTAACCTCCAGGCTCTTCCTTTCAACCCTTTGTCAAATCCATCCCCTGTTCCATTAAACTACAGCTTCACTGGATCTACTTATCTTCAAACCTTCAACTATACATCTTCTTTACTACTCTTCACGAAGGCCTTCTACAACGGATTGACGTCTCCGAGTGCCCCTGAAGACTTTTCGGGGTGGATGGAAGTTCAAGACAAGTTTCAAGGATACAATAGGACTCAAATTATAGTGGAGTGGATTGGTAGAGGAGAAGGGTGTTATAATATTACCAGAGAGTTGTGTTTTTGGGATGATGTGAGATATACAGTGCCTGAAAACTACCCTCCTGTTGAAATTGGGGATATTGGGTCCAAGTTTTTGAAGGAGATGTGTCCTGGGTTTAAGGTCACCTATACCCTTCTAAATCGTAAGTAAAATGAACTCCTTTTCTAATACAATTACCGAACTTATAACTTGATTTGATTAATTGGATTCCTTTCTTTGGAATCACAACAAAAGAAGTCGAGAAGAACAGCAGATTTATTTTGTTTTCCCTGCTCTTCCGAAATATATTTCTCAAACGAAATTCTCAGAAACAAAATCATAGACTGTTCTTATTAATAATTCGGGTATTTCTTGTCTAAATAATTGATAAGCTCGTGAGAGGTTAGCTTTGGTGATTCACCAAAAATCTCTCAAGTAACTAGATCCATTATTTATAAGAATAAATGATGTGGAACAAAGGCTATTTAGTTCAGAAAATCCATTATCTCAGGTCCAAATAAAAATAAAAATGCTTTTAAGCTTGTGTGGCGTATTTAATGGTGGATGTATGTTCACAATTACTATCAAATATGATTGATCTGTCCATTATACAATAATTAAATGGGACAAATTTGTTCTCAGATACTAATTCCTTTACAATAATCGACGAGACGCTTCGAACTCTTCAACCTTTGGACCGTGAATCCAAAGGATTCACGTCAAGTCAAGATCAAGGCCGAAGTTATCGTACAATTGGAGTACTTTGCAGTGTGGTGAGTCCTTTTGGAGACACGACTTCCATCTCCAAGAATTTGAGGTTGAATCTCTTGGACGTAAACGATAATCCTCCTAAACCCCAACTGGATGAGAGCGTCATCACAATTGTGGCCAGAAATGAGGAAGAGCTGAATGTAAGTGAATTTTTTTGGATATTGTTCAAGTTTAAGAGCCTCGGGGATCGATCTTCAAATCCCACGTGAATCATGAATGTTCGTCAATTAATTTTGTGCTGTCAGATTAAGTAAATTAATGAATAGACCACTAAATATATCCCCATGTAATAGAAATAATAAGCTTGTGATTAATCTTGAATGAGAATTAACACATAATTACTAATTTTATTTCGGTAATATGGTGCAAAGTTTTGTATACATTCTACATGAAGATAATTGAGTTTTAGTTTTGTACTAAACAAACACAATATTAATTTAGCAACTTCTCCTTGTTTTTACAAATTTATTTCGTGAAAATTATATCTCTTGAACGATTCTGTGGGCAAGAGGCGAATTTACTTCAATTCGGACTACAATACAAACAATAATTGTTAATTTATAAAACATCAAACAGTAAATGGCGTAGAAAGCGTAATGCGAGGAAAATCGATGAAATACTTAATCGATTCGTATTGTAAAGGTTATATAGTTAAATGGCATTCACGAAAGCAGCGCGCTGTGCGTCTGAATTATACGAAAATGACTTCATTGTTCGAAAAAACTTCCCATATATTATAAATCTTCTAATAGATGACACCGTTCACGTTTAAATACATAGAATTATTTGTCAACCGTGGATTTTGAACGCTGCCACCAAATTTCGACAACTGCTCGACGTGAAACTACTTTTAAATGAATAGACATTTGATGGGTGCTCCTAAGAGCGAAAACTCGAATAAATCAATAATATCATCTCTGACAGACAGTGTATTAAAAGAACTGAATGTAAAAAGTCAATTCCTTCTAGATTAGTCCATACCCACATCAGCAGACTTCAGACTAATGTAATCAATCCATTTGTTTGCTTAAGAATTGCGTGATAAAACGCAAAAGGCCCTTCGAATGAGATCTCACTCAGCTAGAAAACCTTTTATACGTCTGAAATGTTTAACCATCAGAATGAAAAATTGTTCCCTGAGGCTCTAAACGTAGATTAATGCTAAAACATAGTGTGTCACGGCCTTATCTAGGCTGTCAGGCTTAAAGGACACTTTGTGAATACGAATTAAAAGTATTCATGTAACAATTTGAATATTTTATTAACAAATATTTAAATATACGAGGGCTATTCTAAAACATTGAATTAAAACGGGCCACTTTTCGTCAAATTATAAAAAAGTTTAACGTTGAAGCAGTCATCAAAACTTGGTGGCATCTCTTGGGGATAGTTATTTTCCCACAATTCAATAACAGATGAATAGAAATATCAAAAATTCAAAATTTGGAGAATGGAATCCACTTATTGATCACTTACCGCAAAGGTACACTCAATTGCTAATTTAGGTAATATTTTACGCAAAAGTGCGTTGCAAAGCAAGATTCGTTAGCCACTTGAGACTAAACTGCGAAAGATAATGCCCCAGAACTTGATAAATTCGACTAAGTTTAATTGTTACTTGGAATTTATTTTGTGTAATTCAAGCAGTTTGAGATAAACTAGTAATAAAATGCTGCTTCCATGAATTGATAATTCGCGAAACAGCAAATAATTTAACATAAATAATGGCTGTCAAACTCAAATTGGGGAGCAGAATAGATAAATATGTTGACATTAATTTCTCAATTAAATTGGTGAATCGCTGCAATATTTGTGCAAAAATTTATGTGCAAAACTGTTTACTGAATGATGATAATTCAACAAATTGTATTTGTGAACCTTTCAATATAAATCCAATCAAACTCAATTATTATTATAATAAAAATACAAAGTGGAAATCTCGGAGCTCCTACTATTTGTCGAAAATATTAGAACCGTTTCCTATACATTTTTTTGATTAAAGCTCTAGTTTTACTGTAAATTGCAAAATACTAACAATATTAGCGCTAGTTGTTCTCTCCTCCGTTCGGATATAAAAGGGGTGACAGCATTCTTTTACTTGTTCATAAAATTAGTTATTATTTGAATATTACAATAATCATAACAATAAAATTGAATAAAATCGATTCTTATAAATATATTTCATTAAAAAATCCACAAATTTTGTTGAATCAATCAACTATATTCTATAAATTGAAAAAAATATACGACAGCCTACAACGAACGAAATAAATATTCATCAACTAGTTTTACTTGGGTATTTTGATTAATTTTATCCACGATCGTATTAGAAACGACAGTTTTGTACATTATTCCCAAAACAAACTGTAAATTTTTATGCAATAAAAGTTTTATTACACATTTTTAATGCACGATTTCAGCCACGAAGTCAGCTGTGTATGATTTTTGAAATTTGTTGTATATAATTGAGTAAAATCCGAACTAAGCATCTTTTAACTTAGAAACTTCAATAACATTTGTAGAATGCAATTTTTCCAAATTTGAGTTTTAATTCTAACCAAATATGAATTGAATTGATTAAAGAAATATATTTCAACGCATTTATCATGTGAAAGACTTGCAATAAGAGATAAATCAAGTTAATAATATGAATTTAAATGCAATATATATGAATTACATTTTTTAGAAGAGTGAACTGTATAATTATAGTTATTCTTTGCTCTAAAAATTATTAGTAGTTCTTAAAAGATCTTTTTGGATAATTTAGGTGATTTTGTTCAGATATATTCTCATTATTAATCCATTTGATGGTCCTAAAGCTCATTAAATCAATTATCGATCTATATTCTCCAGTGAAATACATACATAAACCTTTCTAATATTTTGTGCATGATTATTATTGTGACTATGAACTTCGGAAATTTTGTTATATTCAATTGAATGAGGAAACTTAAATTATTTCCAGCTAGAGGACATTTTAAAATTGATTATATTTATATTTACTAGAAATTCTGGACAATTATTCACGCTCTGTAATAGTTCTGAATTTTGATAGATATACTACCGCATTGCAATTTTTTCTGAATTTGAGGTTCAGAATGAAATCTATTTAAGAATTATTTGACTTATATTTCTGTCTGGATATTTTTTATAGCATTTATAGACGAGATGTTCAGGAGAACGTCGTTGTACTTATTTATCAGTAATTGAATTATATTTCTGGTAGTCAGTTTTAATATAGATGAAAAATCAGGTTAATCAGTTAAATGAATTCAATATATTTCGTAAATAAAAGTTATCAAATGAATCCATAACTTGATTTTGTAGGTGCAGTATTCAGTTTAAATACTTATAAATATTCTTTCTTTTAAAAATTATTGGCGGCTATTAAAAGAGCCATTTGTTTATAATATTGTATATAATTCTTAATTTCTGAATATAATTGGCGGACCTGAAAAGGTCCTGTAGTTCACAAAAGTTGCATTTGTTACATCAGAAGTACTTTTTCAACCCCATTAAAATTGATTCTACTTTAAACCCAATGAACAACCGATGTGTTCATTTATGCAAAACAAGATTCGTGCCTCGTCAAGCCGGAGGCCGCATGGCTCGCCTAATTACGCGGATGTCAGACCAAGATTTCACACCTACTTCCCAGCAGCCCTAGGAGCTACTGAAAGTGAAGGTCTACGTCTTTTATCTGCATACTCCCGGCACCAAACCGTACAAAAGCATACTGACTCCGTCTGCATCGATACCGCGATGATATAATTCAAAAATAACCGGAGGTTACCTCAAATTACATCACCGACAGCTGGGGTGAACCCATTATCTCCGGGGGGTATCAGCAGAGACTTAGGGGTGCGTACCGATTTCCAACGATGGCCCTTTATTACGAAAGGACAGCAAAAAAACCAAGAAAGTATCGGATTAACTACTTGACAAAATATCGCACAAAATTTAAAATTCTCAACCAAAAACCCATTTACTACTCGCGTAATATTAATACAATTCAAAATTTTGATAGCTACTTTAACCCGTTGTTTATTTTACACTTAGTACTTCTGATGTAACACACACAACAACCGTGAACAAAATAGATTGTCCACGCAAATACCCCGATATTTATACACAGCAGAGTGCTCCGCTAATCTGATTGGCCGCCTAATTTCCACCTCCATGTCCAGTCCATACCCCTCAATGAGTGAGACAAAGACAGACTATGTAAAATGTAATGATAACATTTAAACTCAGTTTAAGGGATAATCAACAAAATTTGATCTAAATTTCGATAGAATTAGATGTGTAGGACTTGAACGCATGTCTACGGATGAGATTTACGTGATTTTTTGCAGGAAAATTGAATTACATGCATTTTTATTGATCTCGCCCTTTTATCCGATTTCAATCATTGATTTTAAGAATATTCGTATACAAATTGACATGCAGTTAAATTTATCTGATGTATCTCTATGGTTTGTATTCAAATCAATCAAAAGATATAATTTGTATGGCACCATTTTCTTAAAATTCATGAATAAGTGAGTTGTGTTTTTTCGGCTAAAAATTTGCACTTTTTCGTCAGTATTTTCTCTAATTCTTATTGCTTGTTGATAAAATTGTATTTTTCTGATAGAAAATAAGTTTTTCTAATGATATTAGTGCATTTTGTGTTTTTTTAATGAATAGTCTATTAGAAATAATGCTCTTTGTGTCAGGGCCAAGTACGTTGTGTACCTCTAATGAGTGAAACAAGGATTGACTTATGCGGATTGTAACGTTAACATTAATAACGAATTTAAATGAATAATAAACAGAATTACATGGTAATTTCAATAGAATCAGGTGTGTATTACTTGGGAAAATGTCTACGGATGAGTTTAACTAGATTTTATATCAGGAAAATTGAATTACAGACATTTTATTGATCTCGCACTTCGATCTGATTCAAATCATTGATTTTTAGAATATGCGTAAACAAATTGACATGAAATTGAATTTATCTGATGGATCTCCATGGTTTTAATCCAAATAAATCAAAAGTTACAGTTTGTATGGCACCATTTTTTTAAAATTCATGAATAAGTGAGTTGTGTTGATGCTTTTCGGTAAAAAATTTGCACTTTTTCGTTTGTATTTTCTCTAATTCTTATTGTTTCTTGATAAAATTGTATTCTTGTGATAGAAAGTAAGTTATTCCAACGATATTAGTGCATTTTGTGTTCTTTTAATGAATAGTCTATTAGAAATAATGCTCTTTGTGGCAGGGCCAAGTACGTTGTATACCTCTATAATGAGTGAAACAAGGATTGACTTATGCGGATTGTAATATTAACATTAATAACGCATTTTATTGAATAATAAATTGAATTTCATGGTAATTTCGATAGAATCAGGTGTGTATTACTTGGGAAAATGTCTACGAATGAGTTTAATTAGATTTTATTACAGGAAAATTGAATTACAGACATTTTTATAGATCTCGCCCTTTGATCTGATTTCAATCATTGATTTTAAGAATATGCGTAAGCAAATTGAGACAAATTTGTATGTATCTGATGTATCTGTATGGTTTTTATTGAAATTAATCAAAATTTACTGTTTGTATGGCACTAATTTTTCAAAATTCATGAGTAAATGAGTTTTGAGGGGACTTTTTGGCAAAAGTGTCGCAGTTTTTTGTCTCTATTTTCTTTAATTCCTATTGTTTATCGATGAAATTGATATTTCCGATAGAAAGTAGGAAGTTTTAACGATATTAGCTCATTTTGAGTTATTTCATTGAACGGTCTATTAGAAATAATGTCTCTCGTCGAGAGATAATAACAGATCTATGCGAACTCCATTGTTAAAATTTAAACGTATTTTAACATAATTTGATGAAAATTTCAATAGAATTTAGAGTGTATTACTTAGAAAAATATCTACGTATGAAATTTGCTTCATTTTGGATTTTAAATGAATCTAATTACTTTAATATTTATAGTGCTAATAAATTTAATCCATTTATTACCATGATAATACTGAGAAACTCAATATTCCAATAGAATGCTCAATCATATCAAAACCTCACCATCTTCGAATTGCAAAGCCAGCATATTTGCAATGCATACGATTTATAAACTGAACGAATTCCGAAACAAACCGAAACGGAGAGGAATATTAAAGATGCTAAACTTAAATCAGGGGCGTAATTTCTTAAATATATACGATTATTTATTTCTTGTATCATCACATTCTGTTTTGAAAAGATTTCCTTAATTACTGGTGTCTCACTCTAAGATTAAACATTCAAGAGATGTTTAAACTGATTAGCTTTTAATTGTTCCTTGAGTTAACCCCATTATTCCCATTGTGGCCATTCACTAAGGACTGAAGCCCTTCTATAGTATTAAGCTTCCGAGAATCTTCAATTTCCGTCAAATAAGACCGAACAATTAAAGTTTTTTACGTGGATAACAAAACATTTACCTCTCAAATGAGTTTAATTAAAAAGCAACTAGAATTAAAAGGCAAAAAAATAAATTGTGTTCAAACAGTGTTTACCTGCATTTGTATTCTCAATTAAATCAATACCAGCAATAGGAAGTAAAAAAATTATAACAGATTCTGGAATAAAGCTGTCAAAAACACCAAAGTTCAATTTTTACTGGTTTTCATGCCCTAATATAAACGACGATCAGATTATTGGAATTTACATGTCATGATAAAAGCTTCCACGTAAAAACGAATTCATATATATTTTTGTAATGTGTATATTTGCTGAAAAATCTGCCTATAAATCTAATTTCAGTACAGGATATTTCAGATCTGTAATCCTAAATATGAAAGGATATTTCTAGTAGTTTCACAGTGGAGGTAATCTGTTTAATGCCGCAAATGATAACCATTTTCAGAATAATGTTTTCATAACCTCTGACATTTCCGAAAATTCCCATTGAACGAATTTACAAAGATATGAGCGTAAACAAAACAAAAATTTTGATTGAAATACAATTCAATAATATATAAATTGAATTGGAATGTTTTTAGTATGAAAACGTGATTATATCAATCGAATGAATTCATACATATATTTTGGTTTGTGTGAAACCGTTCATTATGTTTTACCCTTTAAAGTCAATAGTTTGGTTCTCACATGAGCGAAAACTGTCTTAATCCATCCTCCGTTATTTCTTGTAACTTATGATGTACGATCTCATTAGAAGCAAAAACTTACTGTCTCTGCTCTACACAGAATCAACTTTTATATTTATTACTGCCCTATAAATCTTGTTTTTAGTGCTTTTCCGTCAACAATGATGGATTAAATAATTAACCTTAATCAAAAATGCGGCTTTTAAACTCACACATTCAGTATTAAAATTGATTTTACTTTATTTCATTATTGATTCAACAAAATGTAATTTATTACAGGATGTATTGTCCTTGACTTTTTCACTATCTTTGGTGTGAATATAAAATCGATAATCTAGCGAACAATGGTAATCGGTCATCCGTAATGTAGTCATTATTAATTAATATCCATTTATTAATAAACTACATTTCGGTTTCAAGATTGGTGAGGATATTTTCGCACCAAAGAATTCTTTCTGTAATATTCAAGTTCCGGCAAAAAAATACTGTACGTATGTACATTTGTTTCATGTTTCTAAACACGCAACCAGAAAACATGTTTAATAATTTAGCAAAAAAGAAAATGACGTCTACCTACGCGTATTCTAAAATAGATCTGATATACATTTTTAAAGTGTCACGGATACCACAACTCCTACGATATCAATTACATTAATTTAAAATATTGATTCCGCTTCTGCAAATCGTCTTTATCAAACAATATCTAGTATTTAATGCATATAATTTTCCTTTTTATCAGCCACAAAAATGCTGAAGTTTCACGAAAATATTTAAAATTAAAATGTAACATGTTTTTCAGAGCTTTCGGACTAACTTTCTAAACTTTTAAATGTACATTAAAACTTGAACAAAATTTTTCAGTTATTGACGTGAAGCTAAATTCTTTGAAAATTGTAGTGAAGTAAAAGAAAGTTTAAACGCATTTCAAGGAGTGTATTACTGTTTGCTGAACTATATTCAACAAAAATTTTAATTCTAATGTCACTAAAGTTCTTGTTAATGTCTTTACCAAAATTCTTCATACAAAAATACAGAGTGGAAATCCCGGAACTGGGGCCTTAATTCAAAAAATGTTTCAAACAAAATCCTATTATTTTTCGAAAATATTAGGACCCTTTCCTATACATTTTTTTGATTAAAGCTCTAGTTTCGCTGTAAATCACAAAATACTAGCAATATTAGCGCTAGTTGTTCTCGCCTCCGTTCGGATATAAAAGGGGTGCCATAGCATTCTTTCCTATGTTCAAAAAATTAGTTATTATTTGAATATTACAATATTTACAAGTACAAAATTGATTATGATCGATTCTTATGGATATATTTCATTGAAAATAGACAAATTTTGTTGAATAATTAAACTATATTTTATATAAATTGAGAAAATTTTTCGACAGCCGACAACTGTTCTAGTTTGACTTTAATTTTATTATATTTCTATTAATAAGTATTAATTTGAATTTAAAATGAATTCAATCACTTCAATATTAATAGTGCCAATGAATTCAATTCATTTCGTGAACATGATTTATCAAAAAACTTAATGTTTCAGTTGTACTAAATGAGTTATTAAAAATTGTTTGTTTAAAAAAACCATTTATTTATTTATTGTATATTAATTGTATCCCTTATTTTGAATCTATTTGGTGTATTTGAATGAATACAATATATTTCGTGGATAGATGTTATCAAATAAATTCATAACTTAATATTGTAGACGGAACAACTATTAAACGAAATCATATATTCAGTTTGTATAATAATAATTCTTTCTTATAAAAATTATTGGCGGCTCTTAAAAGAGCCATTTGTTTATAATATTGTATATAAATAATTCTTAACTTCTGAATCTAATTGGCGGACCTGAAAAGGTCCTGTAGTTCACTAAAGTTGTATTTGTTACATCAGAAGTACTTTTTCAACCCCATTAAAATTGATTCTACTTTTAACCCAATGAACAACCGATGTGTTCATTTATGCAAAACAAGATTCGTGCCTCGTCAAGCCGGAGGCCGCATGGCTCGCCTAATTACACGGATTACAGACCAAGATTTCACACCTACTTCCCAGCATCCCTAGGAGATACTGAAAGTGAAGGTCTACGTCTTTTATCTGCATACTCCCGGCACCAAACCGTACAAAAGCATACTGACTCCGTCTGCATCGATACCGCGATGATATAATTTGAAAATAACCGGAGGTTACCTCAAATTACATCACCGACAGCTGGGGTGAACCCATTATCTCCGGGGGGTATCAGCAGAGACTTAGGGGTGCGTACCGATTTCCCACGATGGCCCTTTATTACGAAAGGACAGCAAAAAACCAAGAAAATATCGGATAAACTATTTGACAAAATATCGCACAAAATTTAGAATTGTTAGCCAAAAACCCATAAATTACTCGCGTCAAACTAATTAGATACAAAATTTTGATAGCTACTTTAACCCGTTGTTTATTTTACAATTAGTACTACTGATGTAACACACACAACAACCGTGAACAAAATATTTTCTCGACGCAAATTCAACGGTATTTATAGACAGCAGAGTGCTCCGTTGATCTGATTGGCCGCGCAATTTCCACCTCCATGTCCAGTTCATAACCCCAATGAGTAAGACAAAGACAAACTATGCAAAATGTAATGATAAAATTTAAACTCATTTTAATGGATAATCAACAAAATTTGATCTAAATTCCGATAGAATTAGATGTATAGGACTTGAACGCATGTCTACGGATGAGATTTACATGATTTTTGGCAAAAAAATTGAATGACATACATTTTTATTGATCTTGCCCTTTGATCCGATTTCAATCATTGATTTTAAGAATATGCCTATACAAATTGACATGAAGTTAAATTTATCTGATGTATCTCTATGGTTTTTATTCAAATCAATCAAAACTTATAGTTTGTATGGCACCATTTTCTTAAAATTCATGAATAAGTGAGTTGTGTTGATGTTTTTCGGCAAAAAATTCACACATTTTCGTCTGTATTTTCTCTAATTCTTATTGTTTGTTGATAAAATTGTATTTATCTGATAGAAAGTAAGTTTTTCTAATGATATTAGTGCATTTTTTGTCCTTTTAATGAATAGTTTTTTAGAAATAATGCTGTTTGTGGCAGGGCCAAGTACGTTGTATACCTCTAATGAGTGAAACAAGGATTGACTCATGCGGATTGTAATGTTAACATTAATAACGCATTTTAATGAATAATTATTAGAATTTCATGGTAATTTCGATAGAATTAGGTGTGTATTACTTGGGAAAATGTCTACGAATGAGTTTAACTAGATTTTATAGCAGCAAAATTGAATTACATACATTTTTATAGATCTCGCACTTCGATCTGATTTCAATCATTGATTTTTAGAATATGCGTGAAAAAATTGACGTGAAATTGAATTTATCTGATGGATCTCTATGGTTTTAATCCAAATAAATCAAAAGTTACAGTTTGTATGGCACCATTTTTTGAAAATTCATGGATAAGTGAGTTGTGTTGATGCTTTTCGGTAAAAAATTTGCACTTTTTCGTCTGTAATTTCTCTAATTCTAATTTTTTCTTGACAAAATTGTATTCTTGTGATAGAAAATAAGTTGTTCCAACGATATTAGTGCATTTTGTGTTCTTTTAATGAATAGTCTATTAGAAATAATGCTTTTTGTGGCAGGGCCAAGTACGTTCTATACCTCTAATGAGTGAAACAATGATAGACTTATATGCGAATTGTAATGTTGACATTGATACTGCATTTTAATGAAAATTAACAAAATTTAATGGAAATTTTGATAGAATTAGGTTTGTATTACTTGGAAAAATGTCTAAGAATGAGATTTTCTTGATTTCATAGCAGGAAAATTGAATTACAGACATTTTTACAATTCTCGCCATTTGATCTGATTTCAATCATTGATTTTAAGAATATGCGTAAGCAAATTGACACAAATTTGTATGTATCTGATGTATCTGTATGGTTTTTATTGAAATCAATCAAAAGTTACCGTTTGTGTAGCACCAATTTTTCAAAATTCATGAGTAAGTAAATGAGTTTTTAGAGGACTTTTTGGCAAAAGTTTCGCAGCTTTTTGTCTCTATTTTCTATAATTCCTATTGTATCTCGATAAAATTCATATTTCCGATAGAAAGTAGGAAGTTCTAACGATATTAGCTCATTTTGTATTATTTCATTGGACGGTCTATTAGAAATAATATCTTTCGTCGAGAGATAATAACAGATCTATGCGAACTCCATATTGTTAAAATTTAAACGTATTTTAACATAATTTGATGAAAATTTCAATAGAATTTGGAGTGTATTACTTAAAAAAATACCTACGTATAGAATTTGCTTGATTTTATTGCAAGAAAATTGAATTACAGACATTTTTATGTATCCGGAACTTCGATCTGTTTTCAATGATTTATTACAAAAATTCTCTTGCTTGAATTGACACAAAATTGAATGTAATTGATGTATGTCGTTGATTTTTATCAGAATAAATAAAAAGTTACAGTTTGTACGAATAAGTGAGTTTTAAGAATGCTTTTTGGCAATAATTCCGCAGTTTTTCGTCTTTATTTTCTTCAATGTCTATTGTTTTTCGATCAAATTGTTATTTTTGTGTTATTTCATCAAACAGTTCATCAGAAATGATGTTTTTTGCAATAGCTTCAACGTATACAATTATGAATATCTTTTCAGAAATCTCTTTCCACCATCGACCACCTAATATTCCTTGACCGGGACTCAGCCGCCGTGAACAATTACTCCATATCCCTTCTCGGAGATGACTTGCATCTCTTTTCTTTCAACCAAGGGGGTTGGTTCGTTGAACAAGATGATGAACATGAGAGTGTTTTCCATTTCAGTAAGTAAATCAAATTCATAGATGTCTTAATGAAAAGGATCTTCATGGTCAATTTATTGTTCTAGAATTGTCTGCAAGACCTGGTGCAAGGATTCCTGATGAAGGATACGAAGTGAGAATCGTTGTGAATGATACCACAATAGAAAAAGGGCATGGGGATAGTACGGTGAGTGATTTTATTAACAGCTTTGGAGCTTGATTTCTTGTTACATATTCATTGCGTCACTTCACATATGACGTGGGTGTTTTTTCTTGAAAGGAAATAAAAATTCAAAAGTAAATATGGCTTGTCACATGGAATAACTCAAGGAGAAAACTTTGAAAAATTCTATATTTGAACGTTGCGTCATTTTTCTCCTTCCTAAGCCATACTTTATCACATTGCGGTTGTCTGTCATTTTACGTCATCGTAAAGTTGCACTCTCACCGTGTTTTATTGGAAGTACTCTCCTTTTTCTCTAGAAATATTAAAATTAAATGTATCCGTTATCTTTCCTGCATATATATTGGGGATAAGTCTTTACCTTCTGGAAGGAAATTGAAGAACGCCATTTAGAAAATGCTTAGGAAAATAAATCGTAAAACCGATGTTATACTCGTAAAATAACTCAGGAAAGACATATTCAAGCTGTGAATGAATTTAAATTAGATTTGAGAATTGAATTCACGAGAAGTAGACACATGTATAGTTTATTATGCATCAGAAAGGGGTACAATTTGAAGCCAGTTTATGCATAATCTTATAGCCCTTTCATTATCGTATCAAAACAAAATCTTGCTATTAAGAGCTTGAGAATCTATAAAAATTTTAATTTAATATTCGCTCTAGAATATTTTACGTTCAATTTCTAAAATATTATAAAATATTGAATAAAAATTTTACTACCATATGTACGAGACAATATGGCTTCTTCCAAAAAGATATATTTTTATCATGTGTACGGGTCACCAATTTTTACTTCATGAACTATGTTTCAATTTATTCTTATTAAAAAAATTAAGTATCAGATTTCGAAGTTCATATTTCTTTTGTCATCTACAAATTTAAACTATTCCTAGAATTCCGATATACATCACGAAATTCTCTGCAAAAGCAGAGAGATGTTCCGCGAAATATATTTAATTGAAGTACTTTCGAAGGACGTCAGCAAAACGGTTGGACTATGATAAAACGAAACATCAGTGTTTTATCAACAATTTTTGTTTCCATCTGAGCGAAAAACTGATATTCTAAACACACATATGCAATATTGATTTTCCAGAATGCATTCGGACTCGAGATCTAAATTACATTAGTTTTTTTGCCGATGGAAACTCTGATCTTAAAGGGAATATTGTGAACTGGATGATACAAACAGGACGCAGTAACTTGATAACAAATTTATATGACTTTACAAGAATAAGAAATCAACGAAGACTTAAAAGAAAACAGGTTGAGAAATACAATTGATTTATCCAAAATAAAAAAACTAAAAAATTGGACGATCTTTTCGAACCTCCTTGTATATTTTTGTGAGATTCGCTAGATTGTATTTCAGTGCCAGAATAAATATTCTGGAAGGCACATATAAAGATAATCTCAGAAAGAAAATTGAATGGCAACAAATATCTGAACAGTAGTAGAAAATACATTGCTATTTTTCCATCTGCTTATTCTTATTTAATCCAAAAACAAATTTCAATCTGAATCGCATTTACGCTACACACTTCTGCCTCTGATATTTTGCATTAATTTTGTCTGGAATAAAATCATAACTAGAAATTCTGAAACAATAACAATTAGTCTTCACCAAAATTTCTTATATAAAAATCTCGGAACTGGGGCCTTAATTAAAAAAATGTTTCAAACAAAGTCCTATTATTTTTCGAAAATATTAGGACCGTTTCCTATAAATTTTTTTGATTAAAGCTCTAGTTTCCCTGTAAATCACTAAAATACTAGCGGTATCAGCGCTAGTTTTTCTCTCCTCCGTTCGGATATAAAAGGGGTGACATCATTCTTTTACTTGTTCATGAAATAAGTTATTATTTGAATATTACAATATTTACAAGTACAAAATTGATTATAATCGATTCTTATAGATATATTTCATTAAAAAATAGACAAATTTTGTAGAATCATTAACCTATATTCTATAAATTGAGAAAAATGTACGATTGCACAGCCTACAACTGTTCTAGTTTGACAATTTGATAAATAACTATTTCGTGTAGATGTTTCATCAAAAAAACTCAATAATCTAATTAAAGAATGAACTCTGCAGAATCAAATTCTAAAAATATATAAAAATGTATGTATAGTATTACATAAAAAGTCACGCAATATTTAATTTTTCATCCTATTTGAATAAAATTCACCCTCGGTAATAAATTGCGAATTTATTGTGCCACCCTGTTATTTTAATAACATTAATTTGATACCAACTACCCACAATACTTTGCGCGTCAAACTGGCTTGCGTGATTCTGACGCATTACTATTAAATGTAGGGGAATTTCACATTTCAGCAAATAATAGAACAAAAATAGCTACAAAGTCGGTGGAAGTTCTTGATAAGTTGTTTACAACAATTAAAAAAAAAAAATTGGCAAATTGTTAAGTGCACTTCAATTATCTTCAAGTATAAATCATTTTCTCTGGGCGGTCCTATTATAACCGTGGGTGGATCCAGAACCAGGATTAGAATTCCAGGAACATTTATCCCCGAAATGAAAGCTCACGACGGCAGCGTGGAAGGATAGGAAGAACTGGATTAGAGATCTTGCAGATGAAAGCACATTGATGGAAATGACGCTGAAATACGTATTTTACTACCACTGAAACTGGGATGCTTAATACGTAATCATTTGACCGCAATAAATTGTTTATTTGTATAACAAAGCTGTATGTAACTGTTCTTGAAATTCGCTTGCATAGTAATGAGCATAGTCAATGTGTTTTCCTGGTAATTTTCGAAGATCTGCTAAAATTTTAATAACTTGTCCAAATGATGAGCGGAAAATCGCTGCTAGGTGTTAATATATATTGAAAATTAATTCTAATTAGCAACAAAAAATTGTTTCTTTTTACAGTCTGCCAGTTTTTTGAACTTAAGGCAAGTTTGTAAAATCGACTTAAAGCTTATTGGCGAACGGTCTACTTGTGTCCAAAATGCTTTACTCTTGGACTCATGTAGACTGTCTGCCTATAAGTTTTCAATCGATTTTGCAAACTTTCCTTACGTTTGATAAATTGGCAGACTGTAAAAAGATGTTCAAAGACGTCTTTTGATTCTAATTGGAATCCATTTTTGATATGCATTGACATCTAGCGGGAATTTTAAGCCTATAAATGACATGTAAATGAAACAGATAACTGGAAGTGCAAAAAACTCTTCAAGAAATTGAATTGCTATAAATGTACAAGCTTTTTTCATTTGGTTTTTCATAATTTGTAGCTTTAGCTTTAAAGTGGGTTGTAATGCCTGAAATATGAATACTCCTGGAAACGAAAGTTCGTTTTATATACTTTTTTTTGCAATTAACAATAATGCTATTCAATTCCTATGAAGACTTTATTGCTAGTAATTCTGATCCTCTCATACAAAAGATCTATAAAAATAATTGGAACTGTTACAAAATTCATAGAATTTTCCTATTTTACGATAAAATTACCAATTAAATTAATACAATGTAAAAACTCTTTTCATAAAGATCAAATTTATATTTTATGTATCTAGTTCATTACTTTAAAAAACATTCAGGGACGAACTGTAATATTTTTTAGGATGTCACATTTCGCTCAAATTTGACACAATTTAATCCAGAATAATTAATAACTCTGAGGATAATTCAAATATATTAATTCATTAATACTCGAAGGATCCATAACTCTCTCGTGTAAAACCATTTACTAATTACGGCCAGCCCCAGAAACATGCTAATAACAAAGTAATTCGTAACAAATTAGGATGATTGTACAATCTGTTTTATGAAAAGGTCACGCAGTAATTTTTTCACGGTATAAACGACTTGGTGATAGAGCAATGATAGCGTGAATCGATCGTTTAGTACGAACCTGAAATACAAAAACGGGTGAAACAACGAAACAAGAGTGATTTAATGCCTCTTCTTTATTTCTTTATCTATCGTTTTATCGGATTTGCCGACACGAGAAAGCTATTTTTATTTCAGCAGGACAATAAATGTTGCTAATTTTATTTTTGGTTTTGCCCAAACTGTTAATCTAATAATAATGTTGTATCAAATGATTAGTATTCTTTGCACGAAATGTTACAAAACAAATCGATGGCTGATGGAAAACGTGCAGCTAAAATTGATGAACTTATTTTTATTTTATTTATTTTTCTGCAATAATTTGAGAGCCAATATTACTATTTTCTAAGCTCAAATTCGTCATGATATGTCGAGGTATTCCATGCTTATGCTTAAGTAGAGATAATATACTAAAAGTTCTGTAATTAATGCAGAATGCTCCGGTCATAATTCTGTTGGTGAATGTAAGGACATATAAATCCACAGCTCTAAAAAGTAACAACTTTCCTGAAAGATAAAGCTACAACCGTTCATGACATTTTACTAGCGCCGTTAAGTACATATTTGTTTTGTTACATGTGTTTCATTCGTACGTTGTTTTCTTACCTATAAGACCTGGAACATAATCCTGGACTAGTAGAAATTTTCTGCACGTAACGTTTGTGGATAAAAGTATTAAAGGACGGGTTCTTCCAAGAGCAAGGGATTTACTTGAAGACAGCAAATATTCCGGAAAGATTGCTATTGTGTATACGTTGCCATGTTCGTGCTATTCTAAAATGATGTTAATTTCAATTATTTCAAGCCTTCAACATAATAAATGCATCGAAATGTATTTCCCCTATCACTTCAGTTCATATTTCATTAAAATAAAGTCGCAAATTCATGAAAATTACGTTAGACAGATTGAAAGCATAGAGTTCAGATCAGTTGCTGTGTTTAACGTCCGGCAACCAATCAAATCAGTGTATACCTCATAGTTAGATCCAAAATAAGAATATTAGAGGGAGGGGCTTAAATATAAATGAGATACCAAACATGATAGAACCAAATTATATATTTTAAAAATATAATTGGAATACACAATCGGTTATAATTTGGTTGCTTTTTGTTCCAGGCTAATTTGACCCTGCAATTTCCACCGCGCAATTCGATCAAAACAGCAGAAAATCTTCGCAAAAATATTTTGTACCCCTCTTCAGTGGTTATGTTCTCCACGGCTGCTATGTTAGCAAGAGTGGTGGAGCCTTTGAACGTGATGAACATAACTAATTGTAGATTTTATCTGGAAGAACATTTTGGGGCTTTGAATGTTACTGTTAGGGGCGGAATTGTCTATGTTAATAATGTCACGAAGCTGAGGACCTTGAAGACTCCGTTGCAGTAAGTGATATTTATTTTTAATATCTTATATGTAAATTAAACATGGGAGGAGCTTGTTGTATACAGATTAGAAATAAAGTGGCGAAACAAGGCAACAAAAGAAAGCTTTGCCGATTTCGTAACAATCCATTTGGAAAAAGAATTGAACTCATCTTGTATTAACTTTGGAGAGAATATCCAAGAATGGGGCCATTGCGCAAGCCAATCCTCCAAAAAGTCCTGCGAAAGAACTTGTGGGCTGAGTGCAGGAAGCCATAAAGAATTGTAAGTCCTTTAGGATTGGGTTTAATAAGTATTTTATAAATTATTTTATTATAGTAAATACAGTAGCCACACGCGATGTAATTGGCGCGAAGGGCAAAATTTAAAAAGGACCCTTTACTCCACATGTACTCCTGATAGGGCGACATGTCCTGATAGTAAATGCGATGAACTGGAACAGCTTCATCACTGGTTGTGTCCTCAGGATTGTGCAGGTAATTATATAACAATATAAAAGCAATATGTTGTTCGACACATTTTGACTTTAGAACACGTGACCATTCCCGCTGAAAAAAACCCACACACTTCTAAAGGAATCTACAAAGGTACAGGAGTTTGCAGATGCGATAAAGTTGATAGATGCTATTGCATTAATACTACTACCAAAACAACTTCAACTATTACAACAACTTCTTCCACAACACCAATGGACAGCAACGATCTGTTAGCTCCGCCTTCTAACACTGCTAACGTCAGCAGACGAACAGGTAAGGAAATAAAGCCAGAAATTCAAATGCAGAATCAATAAATTATGAATTTTGCAAGAAATGTTACAAATCGATACTAGTTACAATTTTACAAGATTTTAGATTAGTTTGTTGTTCGTGCATGCGGTAAATTACTTCTGTAACGGAATTATCGAACCACTTTTCGCTCAAAAACTAAAATTATTTGATTCGGCCCATCAGTTCACCTCTGAGTCATAGACTTTGTACATATTTACAAAATATTATGCACAATTTTCTGCACTCAAATCGAATGAAATGTAGTATTGAAGTATGGTAACACTTTTGAGTCTATTTATAATAGTAGAGAGTTCAAATATGTAATTTTTTTATTGAATTAGTAATTTTCAAGCTTCTTTAACGTAATGGCAGCATTAATAAGGCCCAAAAGTTGAAAATACCCAAAAAAATGATTACTGAAATATTTATGTTTATATTTATGTATATGTGTAATCGGACCGAAGAGAGAATACTTGAGATGAATTTTCCTCAATTTTTAAATTTAAAGCAATATCGGCTTAGCTAGGTATAAACTGTTGGTCGTAAATTTTCATCCCCAATGTGGCGCTGAAAGAAAGCGAGTTTTATCGGCAATAAAATGCGAAACGTTCTGACAAAGCTTCTAAAATTCAAAATATTGGGTTTTTTTGTAGACGATCCCGTGCTAGCAAAATCGTCCCCTTTTCCACCGTCTTGCGGTGGAAGTTGTGTCCTGGCTATTGGGGGAGGGATTCTTTTCCTTCTGGCTGCTGGATCAGTTATGGCAGCTTGCTGGAGACGACGTCGAGTTCATGATGCAGCTAGAAGAGATAGAAAATTAGCTGCAGCTGCTACAGCTCAACACACTTATACCCCGGATTCTACGGCTGATAATGGAGTTGGATCGGGGCAGCTTTTATTGAGCTTTGATATGGAGAGAGGAGTTTACTCCGCCCCAAAAATACTGGTAAGAAACATTTAGAAGATTAATAATGTGTACAGAATTTCAAAAATCTTATCATTCTTATTTTCTAAATTTTGGAAGAAATTGGTTGTGAAGTTACAATGTTCTGAACAAGTGTTTTATTAAAATTTCCATACATTCCATGGAGTTAAAGAAATTTAGAAAAAGTATAACCGAATTTAAAATTTCTGTTATTGAGTTTAAATATTTGTTAAAGTTTACGAACAGGGGGCGGGGCATCCTAAACTTGTAACATTTTATATTCTCTTGCTGAATCAAATTATCTCCCCGGAAGTTTGAGTATAATTTCGGCTTCCAGGGTGACTTAGCTTCTACTAAGTTTCAAATTACTTGAAAATAATTTTACAGCCTGTAATCGATTCCAAGTGGGAGTTCCCAAGGGAAAAGCTCCGAATTGAGCAAACTCTCGGCGAGGGAGAGTTCGGAAGGGTGCTGAGAGCCAAAGCACTTGAAATCTGCAATATACCAGGTCAGACAAAAACAATATTTACCCTATTCTTGGGAGGGTAAGCAACTAAACAAAACATAAAGACATTATTGGTGTAAATTAGGTCGAGCATAAAAACTTTATTGTGGAGACATTTAATTAAATTTATCATTTGATTTTGCATCTTCATATTACAGCTTTAGCTTCTTCACAAGTAATTAACATCAAATTTCCACCCCTAGAGACTCAATTACTTAACTATTACTAAGTTTGACGTCTCTTCTTATCAGGTTATACTACGGTGGCCGTGAAAACACTCAAAGAAGGTGCAAGAGATTCTGAGCTCGCTGATTTAATGTCAGAGTATCAGCTTTTAAAAGAGGTGTCATATCCCAATGTGATTAAACTGTTGGGGGCGTGTACTTTACCGGGAGGGCCTGTGTATTTGATTATTGAATTTGCTGAGCATGGATCGTTGAGGTTTGTTGGTATTTAATCGCAAACGAATTTTTTCTATGTGAATATTGTTTAGGAATTATCTTCGCAGAAGTCGCCACCTGGAATCAGATGGGCAAATACCAAACTCTGCTGCTTTGATGATGGGTGAAAATGAGCCAGCATCAATTCCTACTTGTAAAATTACTCCCAGAGATATTTTATCGTTCGCCTGGCAGATTAGTAAAGGGATGAATTATTTAAATGACATGAAGGTGAGTTTAATAAACTGCCTTATTATTAGATAATAATATAATAAAAAATTTATAGTTGGTGCATCGAGATTTGGCTGCAAGAAATGTTTTATTAGCTACTGATATGGTCTGCAAAATATCAGACTTTGGTTTGACCAGAGATGTTTATGAAGATGATACGTACTTAAAAAGAACTAAAGGAAGAGGTTAAATATATTCAATAATTTTTATTTAGCACAAACTTTATTTAATATTAATTTTCAGTTCCCGTGAAGTGGATGGCCCCCGAATCTCTAGCAGACCATATTTACAACAGCAAGTCTGATGTATGGTCATTCGGGATCCTCCTTTGGGAGCTTGTAACTTTAGGAGCCTCTCCATATCCAGGAGTAGCCGTCCAGAACCTTTTCCATTTACTCCGCTCAGGATATCGAATGGAAAAGCCAGACAATTGTTCCCCCGTTTTATACAAAATAATGCAAGTGTGTTGGTCCGCAAATCCTACCGAAAGACCGTCTTTTAGATCATTAATGATTAAATTTGAATCAATGTTGAGTGATGGAGTTGATTATTTAGATCTGAATCCGAGAACGGTGCATAATAGGACGTATTTTACTAGTTTATCAGATGCGCTAACCACGCCCGGTAATAATTATTAATTGTTACATAATTGTTATTTAATTTTTTTTTGTGTATAGATGAAAACGATGACTCAGCTGGTTACGGAAATTTGACTCTAATGCAACCAGATACCGTAAATTTTCTCTCTCAGCCTGAAAATAAATCAAAATGCGCTGAGATTGATAAATTACAGGTTTTGTGGAAGCGTCCAGATAGCCCAAAATCCTCTCGCTCTTACGAGAATGAAGAACCTGCCCAAGAACTACACCATTACGAAAGCCCAATCAAAAGACATAAAACAAATAGTTTAAAGACACCCACCAATGAAAGACCGCAGTCCTATATTGATATGGCAGGAGCCAGTGAGAATCAAAACCTTTTAAAATCAAAAAGTAAGGATAGAGTTTGCAGTGCAGATGTGTAAGTTGTGAATTGTAATTTAAGTATCGTAGATCTCGAATAAAACGAAGATTTTATCAAATTTCCGACATCCATCATTGATTTATGTAAATTCGTACAAGAAATGTGAAAAATGTGAAGTGGGCGTGGCACACGTAGATAAATTCAAAACGCAATTTTTCGGGCTGATTTTTTGTATTATTGCAACAAATTTGAACTAAATCAATGATAATTATATGTAATTATCAGAAAATCACGAAAAAACTGCATTTGAATTGCTCAATAATTCAAAAATTAAGGAAAATTTATTTTAAGTGTTCTCTCTTCGGTCCGATTACACATATATATAAATATAAACATAAATATTTCAGTAATCATTTTTTTGGGGTATTTCTAACTTTTGGGGCTTTTTACTGCTGTCATTACGTTGAGAAAGCTCCAAAATTGTTAATTCAATAAAAAAAACTTATTTGAACTTACTACTATTATAAATAGATTCAAAAGTGTTACCATACTTCAATACTACATTTCATTCGATTTGAGTGCAGAAAATTGTGCATAATATTTTGTAAATAGAATGTACAAAGTTTATGGCTCAAAGGGGAGCATTGGTCTATAGTTCGACAGGTACCAAATTAGAATCGCCTTCGAATGAAGTTGAAATTTTAACTTTTTTATTATTTTATGCTAGTTGTTATGTGCTAAACATGTCTTTTATTTGACTGACGACTCATCACTTTCCAATAGGCGCCTCGGGCGCCTTGCAAGCTTCTAGTAATTAAAAATTTATTGTAATGTGAGTAGAATTATTATTAAAAACAAAGAATCAAAATATAATATTATTTTATAATACTTAATGTGAGATGTGAAAGCTGAAAATTTATTTGTAAATCGTATGAAGCAGTGATTTGGTCCAGTGGCTGGCTTTTGCTCATGCCTGTACTAGATACTGCATATTGTTAAATTGCCGGAACCGGTCGCAAAATACCACGAGACCCAAATGCAGATAAATTAATTTTATCATTTATATTTTAACTTCCGTATTATTTCACCCCCTACTCTTATAAGCCCCTTAAAAGCGAAGAATTGGTAATATTTTTTTGCATTTGTATTCCCAAACTAAATTTCAATGTTTAAATATTCATATTTATAGATTATTTGAATTAAATAATGGTTGGGAGTGCATAAATCGTGCTTTCAAAGAGCGGGCCGGAGGCCCAACACCACGAGAAGCTGCGGAGAGAACAGCTATGCCCGTGTTATGCACTCCTTCCTCTTTTAAGCCCCTAGAAAGCGAATAAATTGGTAATATTTATTTACATTTGTATTGCTAAGCGAAATTTCAATATTCGAATATTCATATTAATAGATTATTTGAATTAAATAATGTTTGGAAATGCATAACTCGTGCTTTTAAAGAGCGGGCCGGGGGCCCAACACCATGAGAACCTGCCGAGCAAACAGTTAACTCCCTAAAAAGCGAATGAATCGGTAATAATTTTTTGATAAATTTCAATGCTCGAATATTCATATTAATAGATTATTCGAATAAAATAACCGTTCTAAGCGAGATCTACTAATTTTAAAATAAATCAAGGAAAACAATGCACGTGTGTGGCTGTTATTAATAAAAGACGACGCAATTTTCGTTAAGATATTTATTGTAAAGCAATTTTCAAGTGAAGCTTCTAGTCATTCCAATAAGTAAATAATGTGTAAATAAAATATTTATTATTGTTGTATACATAATGTTCTTACATAATAAAAAATGTATATTTAAAATATTTTTACAAAGTGTACAAAACAATGTAATTTAACAATCAGTGGCTTGTTTATTTATTTTATTAATTCATCGATGTCACTATAAGAATCATTTTTATCAGAGAATTGAGCGCCCGATTCTCCTAATAAATTAAAATCAGACAGATCCAAATCTATGTTCTCATTTTCTGAGTAATCAGTTTCTATATTTTGTTTTCCACAATATTCATTTGTTTCGTCGATTACTTGAACTTTTACTTCAATTGTTTTTTGATTTTTGCTTACAGGTTCATTTTCCACATTATGAACTGCTTCTAATAATTTTAGGTAAGTTTGATTATTTCGGTCTAAAATTATATTTTTATTGGTCAAATACTTGATAAATTTATTCAAATTATTAAAATGAAATCTTTTATCAATGTGAGCTAGTTCTGGATGCGTAAAATCTGTAATGGCGCTCGAATACGGAAAAGACAAAACACATTCCTTTTTCCTTTTCGGATTGAATTTTGGATCCAACAAATTAATAGTTTGTAAATAAATATCTGTGTAAATAACTTTATCGGATCTTAAATCATTATTGGATCTTAAATACACGATATGAGTCGCATTTTTGACAGCAATTTTTAACCAATGAAAACTATTCTTTTCAATTGTTTTCGGTATATCAATAACATCTAGCATAACCTGTATATTACAAGTTTCTCGCAAGAATTCAGCAAGAGATGGCACTAAAATAATGTGGGCATTATTTGTTGGGAATGTCACGAGAAGAACTTTTGGCTTTGGTCCTAGAAAAAAATTATTTAATATATGATTTTAATAAGTGATTTATCATTTTACTCGGTAATCCAGGCCACTTTTTGGTCCACATATAAATGATTACTACAAAAACTGGGATTAATAATGATACACCAACCATTCCAATCAGGAAAGATGACGTTAAAGGAGCTGAGAAGTGAAAAAAAAAAATCAAATTAATTAATAATTTTTTTTTATGGTAGTGATTTTGCTCACCAATTAATATTTTGGGTGTTTCAGTAACAAAACATGCCAATTTATTTATTTTGCAGTACGAAGAAATTGGCTCAATACGAAAATAATAATAACCAGTATTTGAATAAGTAAAAAAGTTTTGTGAATTTGCAGCAGATGTCAAATTGACAGATGATAGTATAGTTGTTTCATTGTCGTAAATTTTAATGAAAAATACTTTATATTTAGTAATATTAAATTTATTTTGGGCTGGATTTATATGCAATACTAAATTACTCAAGTCAGTATAATCTACGTAGGCGAAAAAAAACATATTTCCATTGTTTTCCACTGAAACATTTGACTGTCATTAGAAGTGTTTTTGAGGTTAGAATAAACAACTTACTCAAGCTGTTGTATTCTGGTACCTTAAATTTATATTTTCTTCTAGTTTCATATTCTTTTATTCCATAATCATAATGTAATTCAACTTCATGCCCTTCAAAACTGCTGTCAGACCACGGACAAACATAAGAAAAAATATATTCTGACGTCACAGCGCTTGTGAAAACAAACTCTTTAATCATGCACTTATCCAAAACTTTATTAGTATCAATATATTCTTGAAAACGTATTTTCAGCTTCTGGAATTTAATATCAACAAAAGTGATATTGAAAATTGTTCTTCTGTCTCCATAAATTGGGCTTAAAACCAGCTTTCCTAAATCCGTATCTCTAATCAAACTTGTATCGTCTTCATCGTATACAGAATCACAAACTGTTTGATTATTCAATTTGTGATTAATTTTCTGACATATATCATTGTAAAATTGACTCCCAAACTGTAAAATCAAGTTTAGCATAAACATAACCAAAGTATACCGCCATACCTTATTTTCACAAGATGAACTTTCATCGTCGCACATTTGATTTTCAAATGGCTCATAGCTGAAAACATAGCCTGCAAATAATATAATAACCAAGGGATTAAACATTTTTCTTTCACAATTATCTGTTTTCTATCTACAATCTACAAAAAGTGTGTCAGTGCTGCTCCCTGTAGCAAATCGCGGAACTATTGAAACTGATATGCAAATTCTGATGTATTTATGTTTTGAAGGAGGTATGATTGAATCTAGAATTAAATAATCAATGAAATTATTCGAAAATAAGTTTGCCCAATTCTGAAGGACTCGAAAAGTAATATTTTGCGTTTATTTATAGTAGAGAGTCCAAATATGTATTTTTTTTATTAAATTAGTAATTTTGAAGCTTTCTTAACGTAATGACAGCATTAATAAGGCCTAAAAGTTGGAAATAATCAAAAAAAATGATTACTGAAATATTACGAGAGTATACGAGAGTAATCGGACCGAAGAGAGAACACGTAAAATACATTTTCCTCAATTTTTAAATTATTGAGCTATTTAAATACAGTTTTTTCGTGATTTTCAGGTAACTACATATAATGATCATTGATTTAGTTCAAATTTGTTGCAATTATACAAAAAATCGGCCCAAAAAATGGCGTTTTAAATTTGTCTATGCGATAATGTATAAATATATAAGGAAATTTTTCTTGAATTTGATATATTTATTTTTTATTTTTGGAAACGCTTGTAGCAAACTTATACAATCCACTTCATATTGAAACCATTTTTAACTTTTAACCGTTCAACCCTGTCTGTATGAAACGGCAAATAATGCAACATGATGAATCTGTTACACTTTTAAGAGCTTGTATCTTCCAAAATAATAATGGTAAAATTATCTGTCAATTCTCCGGCCCGAGGGATTTCCTGAAATTGGAATTTTGGCCCGCTCTTAAAAGTATTAATCCACCCTTGGTATAAAAGTTTGATTGAATGTACTATGATAAAAAAAGAATTGAATAGTAAAATGTCATATAAATAATTGTAAAGGGCATAGTGATGACTATTCCGCAATTGGTCAAGGGTTGAAAATGGTTTCATAATAAATGCTATTTCATAAGCTTCTTTTTATCTTTTGATTCATTATTCTACTATTATTATCCAAGAAGATATATGATTTGAAAGTATAACAGATTTTCGTTGCATCATTTAGCCTTATACATCACTAGGGTGGAAAGTGAAGGGTTGAAATTAATTTTATGTCAAATGGTATTATTAATTCTTCCAATTAACTTTTGGTTCATTATTTTATGGTTATTATTTTAGGAGATAAGAGCTTTCAAAATGTTGCAGATTTTCGTGTCATTATTTAACCCCTAACCGCCGGAAAAGATGTAATAAAATTAGTAATGAAGAAAGAATAATATAATAAACTTTATGAAATATTCTTTCAGAAATATACTTCAGATATTTACAACAAATATATTTTTCCAAAATCAATTCTAAAATGCATTTCATTATTGTTTAAAATAAATTCACATATTTTATTCATTTTGTATACAAAATACAAAAATATTCATTTATTCAATAAATTTATTCCAATGCCAAACTTTATTTTATTATATTTAATGAACGAACGAAGTCGTAACCTATTAGCAGCAAACGAGCATTGGAATCTGCAGCGTACAGCAATACAAAACTAATACGGCTTCGCTATCTATCTCTCTTTAAGGCGCGTTTCGCTTATGCTGACAAGTTTCAAACGTACGTCGACACTTCTGTAAATGTTTCTACATTTCATCACTTGCGTAGAGCGTCTGTTGCTTTCGGTCGACGTTTGAATCAACGTCTCGTTCTTTTAGCTCGCGGTTTTGCGTTACTTTAGGGGTTCTGGGGTATATAAAGGGTTGAATTAGCTCGGGTTAACGCAAATTTAGATTGGGATATCGTGATTAGTGTTTTTGCGTGCACCCTTATGGTGCATTTGTTCGTTTTGCTATCAAGTGTTTTTTTTTTTGTTTTTGCAAAGTCCTCCCGCTTAGGCGAGGCAAGGCCCTTCCGATAAGGGTCCAACGAGGGATCGGTGCACAAGCTAGGTCTTTTAAGTCGCCTTTTAAGTGCCTTGAAGTCCTGGACGGTCTTGTCGGGAGTGCATAACTCGTGTTTTCAAAGAGCGGGCGGGGGCCCAACACCACGAGAAGCTGCGGAGCGAACAGTTATGCCCGTGTTATGTAAGCGACCATTCGGCTGTCCGGCTAGACACAGCTCGTAATTTGCTAAGAGGGGGATATGCAGAAGGACTCCTGGGGTTAGAATCAATAGGTCGACGAAACAATATGCCTCTCAATCTTTAAAGTAACGTTCGTTAGGAAAAAAGCAACCAACTTCGCGTAGCTAGCTCGGCAATATCGGTTAGGCTTAGAGGGTTAGGGTCAACGGGGTTAGAAAGAAGCCAGCAAGAAGAAGAGAGCCAAGACAGAAAAAAGAAGCGTTTGAATGATGAATGCATGTCGAATGATTGTGATTAATCAAAAAATTCCCTTTCAGCCTTTTTTTCAGCTCATCAACATCATCTTCTGGACGTAAGTTGATTAATTACCCCTTTTTTTCAGGTTTCTAATCTATATGTTTTTTTTTGTATGTTCACAGGTCGTAGCTGAGGTAAAAACTTTGTTTTATTTAATTTAGTAATTACTAAATTATTTCTTGATTTTTTAATTATAATTGTATTAATATTTGTGTGTTTTTATTAATCTCAGGACCTGGAGCAGCAGTTGGAGGATCACAGCAGTTGCAGAGAACGAGCAGCAGCCCAGAAATCATCGAGCATCAGTTGAGCTACCACCGTTGGAGCAGCCAACGCGGGAGCAACCATCGCTGGAATTAATCAAACTTCCCTTTCAGGTTTCTTTTTCAGGTCATTTGCCATCACCACAACATCAGGACGTAAGTAATTAAAATAATTACAATTCAACTAATTTATAATCTTTTCTGAATATATTACAGTTTGCCCAGCAGATGAAGAACACATCAGCAGTTGCAGAGCATCAGCCAAGCAGATGAAGATCAATCCAGATGTTGCAGAGGATCAACACAACAGTAGCAGAGCTCTTCCAGAGTGATACTTGTAACTTCAGAAGCATCCATGGTAAAGGAAGCTCAACATGATCGAAGAACTTCGACTGATCTCATTTTGCCCGCAGCTTGCAGAGCCTAAGTAAGCATAACTTTATTTATTTCAAATATTTAATTCCATTCCATGTTTAATTATTTATTTATAACTATAATTAATATTTAATGCTTATTCTAATGTATTGTTTTTTTTTGTTACAGTTGCAGCTGCGAAGAAGCCACTTCCTCTGTCTAGGTTTTGCTGGGGTTTCCCTAGACGCGAAGGGAGAATCCCGGAGGAAGGATTCGTCTCTTTCCAATCATGGTTTATAAATGCCCTTTAAGTAACTTCTTTTCACCTGTGTACCTTTCCCATTTCCAAATAAATTATTTCCCAAAAAAATTTAAATTGTTTTATTTCAAATACTTTTACAATTTTTTTTTCAGAGTTAGTAGTATAATATATTGTATTATAATATTGATTAAAGTATGAAAATAATTGTATGTCTTATTAATAATATGTTTTCAATACATTTTCTGTACCTATTTCCATTTGAAATAAAAATAAAATATATTTAAACATGAAATTGTTGTTAAATATTTAAATATCCCAAAGTCCACGAGTGAGGTTCAAGAATTTGCCGCAAGGTGGCAGCATCTGTCAATAAATGATCAATTTGTTAGATATAACTGTTTAAGGGACTTAAAAATACTCTTGAGGAATGAAAAGTACATTTTCATATAGATTTCAATGCACAGAATCTGGATGTGTGACATAAATGTAATTCTAAGATCTGAATTTGCGTAATTCACATTTGAATATGCGATTTTTGTGCTAATCTATTCGACACCCTAATATTCATTTTCTTTTTGACTATTTTGGAAGGAAAAGTATATTTCCACGCTATATAGAACCTGCTGATTACGAATCTGTAAAGAAAATTGGAAAATTCCTTCACCCTGAAAAGTTGTGTGGAAATTCTGGATGAATTTTCATTTCTTCCCTAAATTACATAGATGTACACCCTTATTAGGGTGTGTAGAGTTCAAATATGCACTCAGAATCCTAATTAAGCCCTTAGTTTTTGAGAAAATTGGAGTTGAAATTTTTAATAGTAAAGTGGTCATTTTTTCGTCTTGTTTTATAGTAACAAAATTAAGTCCCTAATTGATTCGATAGGGTCGTAGGGCCTAGGCACTAGGCTCATTGGAAAGGGCTCACTTACCATATTTTCATATCATTAGCTACCGTAGGTAGCTTGTTTTTGCAAGGATTTTGCGATATCTCCAAGGGTTTCCGAGATAATTGAGTTTGAAGTTTTCACACATTCACCCTCAAAAATCTACCCCTAAATGCCATTTTTTCAAGAGGAAAAGTATATTTCCACGCTATATAGACCCTGTTGATTACGAATCCGTGAAGAAAATTGGAAAATTCCTTCACCCTGAAAAGTTGTGTGGAAATTCTGGATGAATTTTCATTTCTTCCCTAAATTACATAGATGTACACCCTTATTAGAGTGTGTAGAGTTCAAATATGCACTCAGAATCCTAATTAAGCCCTTAGTTTTTGAGAAAATTGAAGTTAAAATTTTTAATAGTAAAGTGGTCATTTTTTCGTCTTGTTTTATAGTAACAAAATTAAGTCCCTAATTGATTCGATAGGGTCGTAGGGCCTAGGCACTAGGCTCATTGGAAAGGGCTCACTTACCATATTTTCATATCATCAGCTACCGTAGGTAGCTTGTTTTTGCAAGGATTTTGCGATATCTCCAAGGGTTTCCGAGATAATTGAGTTTGAAGTTTTCACACATTCACCCTCAAAAATCTACCCCTAAATGCCACTTTTTCAAGAGGAAAAGTATATTTCCACGCTATATAGAACCTGCTGATTACGAATCTGTAAAGAAAATTGGAAAATTTCTTCACCCTGAAAAGTTGTGTGGAAATTCTGGATGAATTTTCATTTCTTCCCTAAATTACATAGATGTACACCCTTATTAGGGTGTGTAGAGTTCAAATATGCACTCAGAATCCTAATTAAGCCCTTAGTTTTTGAGAAAATTGAAGTTAAAATTTTTAATAGTAAAGTGGTCATTTTTTCGTCTTGTTTTATAGTAACAAAATTAAGTCCCTAATTGATTCGATAGGGTCGTAGGGCCTAGGCACTAGGCTCATTGGAAAGGGCTCACTTACCATATTTTCATATCATTAGCTACCGTAGGTAGCTTGTTTTTGCAAGGATTTTGCGATATCTCCAAGGGTTTCCGAGATAATTGAGTTTGAAGTTTTCACACATTCACCCTCAAAAATCTACCCCTAAATGCCACTTTTTCAAGAGGAAAAGTATATTTCCACGCTATATAGAACCTGCTGATTACGAATCTGTAAAGAAAATTGGAAAATTCCTTCACCCTGAAAAGTTGTGTGGAAATTCTGGATGAATTTTCATTTCTTCCCTAAATTACATAGATGTACACCCTTATTAGGGTGTGTAGAGTTCAAATATGCACTCAGAATCCTAATTAAGCCCTTAGTTTTTGAGAAAATTGAAGTTAAAATTTTTAATAGTAAAGTGGTCATTTTTTCGTCTTGTTTTATAGTAACAAAATTAAGTCCCTAATTGATTCGATAGGGTCGTAGGGCCTAGGCACTAGGCTCATTGGAAAGGGCTCACTTACCATATTTTCATATCATTAGCTACCGTAGGTAGCTTGTTTTTGCAAGGATTTTGCGATATCTCCAAGGGTTTCCGAGATAATTGAGTTTGAAGTTTTCACACATTCACCCTCAAAAATCTACCCCTAAATGCCATTTTTTCAAGAGGAAAAGTATATTTCCACGCTATATAGACCCTGTTGATTACGAATCTGTGAAGAAAATTGGAAAATTCCTTCACCCTGAAAAGTTGTGTGGAAATTCTGGATGAATTTTCATTTCTTCCCTAAATTACATAGATGTACACCCTTATTAGGGTGTGTAGAGTTCAAATATGCACTCAGAATCCTAATTAAGCCCTTAGTTTTTGAGAAAATTGAAGTTAAAATTTTTAATAGTAAAGTGGTCATTTTTTCGTCTTGTTTTATAGTAACAAAATTAAGTCCCTAATTGATTCGATAGGGTCGTAGGGCCTAGGCACTAGGCTCATTGGAAAGGGCTCACTTACCATATTTTCATATCATTAGCTACCGTAGGTAGCTTGTTTTTGCAAGGATTTTGCGATATCTCCAAGGGTTTCCGAGATAATTGAGTTTGAAGTTTTCACACATTCACCCTCAAAAATCTACCCCTAAATGCCACTTTTTCAAGAGGAAAAGTATATTTCCACGCTATATAGAACCTGCTGATTACGAATCTGTAAAGAAAATTGGAAAATTCCTTCACCCTGAAAAGTTGTGTGGAAATTCTGGATGAATTTTCATTTCTTCCCTAATATATATAGATGTACACCCTTATTAGGGTGTGTAGAGTTCAAATATGCACTCAGAATCCTAATTAAGCCCTTAGTTTTTGAGAAAATTGAAGTTAAAATTTTTAATAGTAAAGTGGTCATTTTTTCGTCTTGTTTTATAGTAACAAAATTAAGTCCCTAATTGATTCGATAGGGTCGTAGGGCCTAGGCACTAGGCTCATTGGAAAGGGCTCCCTTACCATATTTTCATATCATTAGCTACCGTAGGTAGCTTGTTTTTGCAAGGATTTTGCGATATCTCCAAGGGTTTCCGAGATAATTGAGTTTGAAGTTTTCACACATTCACCCTCAAAAATCTACCCCTAAATGCCATTTTTTCAAGAGGAAAAGTATATTTGCACGCTATATAGACCCTGTTGATTACGAATCTGTGAAGAAAATTGGAAAATTCCTTCACCCTGAAAAGTTGTGTGGAAATTCTGGATGAATTTTCATTTCTTCCCTAAATTACATAGATGTACACCCTTATTAGGGTGTGTAGAGTTCAAATATGCACTCAGAATCCTAATTAAGCCCTTAGTTTTTGAGAAAATTGAAGTTAAAATTTTTAATAGTAAAGTGGTCATTTTTTCGTCTTGTTTTATAGTAACAAAATTAAGTCCCTAATTGATTCGATAGGGTCGTAGGGCCTAGGCACTAGGCTCATTGGAAAGGGCTCACTTACCATATTTTCATATCATTAGCTACCGTAGGTAGCTTGTTTTTGCAAGGATTTTGCGATATCTCCAAGGGTTTCCGAGATAATTGAGTTTGAAGTTTTCACACATTCACCCTCAAAAATCTACCCCTAAATGCCACTTTTTCAAGAGGAAAAGTATATTTCCACGCTATATAGAACCTGCTGATTACGAATCTGTAAAGAAAATTGGAAAATTCCTTCACCCTGAAAAGTTGTGTGGAAATTCTGGATGAATTTTCATTTCTTCCCTAAATTACATAGATGTACACCCTTATTAGGGTGTGTAGAGTTCAAATATGCACTCAGAATCCTAATTAAGCCCTTAGTTTTTGAGAAAATTGAAGTTAAAATTTTTAATAGTAAAGTGGTCATTTTTTCGTCTTGTTTTATAGTAACAAAATTAAGTCCCTAATTGATTCGATAGGGTCGTAGGGCCTAGGCACTAGGCTCATTGGAAAGGGCTCACTTACCATATTTTCATATCATTAGCTACCGTAGGTAGCTTGTTTTTGCAAGGATTTTGCGATATCTCCAAGGGTTTCCGAGATAATTGAGTTTGAAGTTTTCACACATTCACCCTCAAAAATCTACCCCTAAATGCCACTTTTTCAAGAGGAAAAGTATATTTCCACGCTATATAGAACCTGCTGATTACGAATCTGTAAAGAAAATTGGAAAATTCCTTCACCCTGAAAAGTTGTGTGGAAATTCTGGATGAATTTTCATTTCTTCCCTAAATTACATAGATGTACACCCTTATTAGGGTGTGTAGAGTTCAAATATGCACTCATAATCCCAACTAAGCAATTAGTTTTTGAGAAAATTGGAGTTGAAATTTTTAATAGTAAAGTGGTCATTTTTTCGTCTTGTTTTATAGTAACAAAATTAAGTCCCTAATTGATTCGATAGGGTCGTAGGGCCTAGGCACTAGGCTCATTGGAAAGGGCTCACTTACCATATTTTCATATCATTAGCTACCGTAGGTAGCTTGTTTTTGCAAGGATTTTGCGATATCTCCAAGGGTTTCCGAGATAATTGAGTTTGAAGTTTTCACACATTCACCCTCAAAAATCTACCCCTAAATGCCACTTTTTCAAGAGGAAAAGTATATTTCCACGCTATATAGAACCTGCTGATTACGAATCTGTAAAGAAAATTGGAAAATTCCTTCACCCTGAAAAGTTGTGTGGAAATTCTGGATGAATTTTCATTTCTTCCCTAAATTACATAGATGTACACCCTTATTAGGGTGTGTAGAGTTCAAATATGCACTCATAATCCCAACTAAGCAATTAGTTTTTGAGAAAATTGGAGTTGAAATTTTTAATAGTAAAGTGGTCATTTTTTCGTCTTGTTTTATAGTAACAAAATTAAGTCCCTAATTGATTCGATAGGGTCGTAGGGCCTAGGCACTAGGCTCATTGGAAAGGGCTCACTTACCATATTTTCATATCATTAGCTACCGTAGGTAGCTTGTTTTTGCAAGGATTTTGCGATATCTCCAAGGGTTTCCGAGATAATTGAGTTTGAAGTTTTCACACATTCACCCTCAAAAATCTACCCCTAAATGCCACTTTTTCAAGAGGAAAAGTATATTTCCACGCTATATAGAACCTGCTGATTACGAATCTGTAAAGAAAATTGGAAAATTCCTTCACCCTGAAAAGTTGTGTGGAAATTCTGGATGAATTTTCATTTCTTCCCTAATATATATAGATGTACACCCTTATTAGGGTGTGTAGAGTTCAAATATGCACTCAGAATCCTAATTAAGCCCTTAGTTTTTGAGAAAATTGAAGTTAAAATTTTTAATAGTAAAGTGGTCATTTTTTCGTCTTGTTTTATAGTAACAAAATTAAGTCCCTAATTGATTCGATAGGGTCGTAGGGCCTAGGCACTAGGCTCATTGGAAAGGGCTCACTTACCATATTTTCATATCATTAGCTACCGTAGGTAGCTTGTTTTTGCAAGGATTTTGCGATATCTCCAAGGGTTTCCGAGATAATTGAGTTTGAAGTTTTCACACATTCACCCTCAAAAATCTACCCCTAAATGCCATTTTTTCAAGAGGAAAAGTATATTTCCACGCTATATAGACCCTGTTGATTACGAATCTGTGAAGAAAATTGGAAAATTCCTTCACCCTGAAAAGTTGTGTGGAAATTCTGGATGAATTTTCATTTCTTCCCTAAATTACATAGATGTACACCCTTATTAGGGTGTGTAGAGTTCAAATATGCACTCAGAATCCTAATTAAGCCCTTAGTTTTTGAGAAAATTGAAGTTAAAATTTTTAATAGTAAAGTGGTCATTTTTTCGTCTTGTTTTATAGTAACAAAATTAAGTCCCTAATTGATTCGATAGGGTCGTAGGGCCTAGGCACTAGGCTCATTGGAAAGGGCTCACTTACCATATTTTCATATCATTAGCTACCGTAGGTAGCTTGTTTTTGCAAGGATTTTGCGATATCTCCAAGGGTTTCCGAGATAATTGAGTTTGAAGTTTTCACACATTCACCCTCAAAAATCTACCCCTAAATGCCATTTTTTCAAGAGGAAAAGTATATTTCCACGCTATATAGACCCTGTTGATTACGAATCTGTGAAGAAAATTGGAAAATTCCTTCACCCTGAAAAGTTGTGTGGAAATTCTGGATGAATTTTCATTTCTTCCCTAAATTACATAGATGTACACCCTTATTAGGGTGTGTAGAGTTCAAATATGCACTCAGAATCCTAATTAAGCCCTTAGTTTTTGAGAAAATTGAAGTTAAAATTTTTAATAGTAAAGTGGTCATTTTTTCGTCTTGTTTTATAGTAACAAAATTAAGTCCCTAATTGATTCGATAGGGTCGTAGGGCCTAGGCACTAGGCTCATTGGAAAGGGCTCACTTACCATATTTTCATATCATTAGCTACCGTAGGTAGCTTGTTTTTGCAAGGATTTTGCGATATCTCCAAGGGTTTCCGAGATAATTGAGTTTGAAGTTTTCACACATTCACCCTCAAAAATCTACCCCTAAATGCCACTTTTTCAAGAGGAAAAGTATATTTCCACGCTATATAGAACCTGCTGATTACGAATCTGTAAAGAAAATTGGAAAATTCCTTCACCCTGAAAAGTTGTGTGGAAATTCTGGATGAATTTTCATTTCTTCCCTAAATTACATAGATGTACACCCTTATTAGGGTGTGTAGAGTTCAAATATGCACTCATAATCCCAACTAAGCAATTAGTTTTTGAGAAAATTGGAGTTGAAATTTTTAATAGTAAAGTGGTCATTTTTTCGTCTTGTTTTATAGTAACAAAATTAAGTCCCTAATTGATTCGATAGGGTCGTAGGGCCTAGGCACTAGGCTCATTGGAAAGGGCTCACTTACCATATTTTCATATCATTAGCTACCGTAGGTAGCTTGTTTTTGCAAGGATTTTGCGATATCTCCAAGGGTTTCCGAGATAATTGAGTTTGAAGTTTTCACACATTCACCCTCAAAAATCTACCCCTAAATGCCACTTTTTCAAGAGGAAAAGTATATTTCCACGCTATATAGAACCTGCTGATTACGAATCTGTAAAGAAAATTGGAAAATTCCTTCACCCTGAAAAGTTGTGTGGAAATTCTGGATGAATTTTCATTTCTTCCCTAAATTACATAGATGTACACCCTTATTAGGGTGTGTAGAGTTCAAATATGCACTCAGAATCCTAATTAAGCCCTTAGTTTTTGAGAAAATTGAAGTTAAAATTTTTAATAGTAAAGTGGTCATTTTTTCGTCTTGTTTTATAGTAACAAAATTAAGTCCCTAATTGATTCGATAGGGTCGTAGGGCCTAGGCACTAGGCTCATTGGAAAGGGCTCACTTACCATATTTTCATATCATTAGCTACCGTAGGTAGCTTGTTTTTGCAAGGATTTTGCGATATCTCCAAGGGTTTCCGAGATAATTGAGTTTGAAGTTTTCACACATTCACCCTCAAAAATCTACCCCTAAATGCCATTTTTTCAAGAGGAAAAGTATATTTCCACGCTATATAGAACCTGCTGATTACGAATCTGTAAAGAAAATTGGAAAATTCCTTCACCCTGAAAAGTTGTGTGGAAATTCTGGATGAATTTTCATTTCTTCCCTAAATTACATAGATGTACACCCTTATTAGGGTGTGTAGAGTTCAAATATGCACTCAGAATCCTAATTAAGCCCTTAGTTTTTGAGAAAATTGAAGTTAAAATTTTTAATAGTAAAGTGGTCATTTTTTCGTCTTGTTTTATAGTAACAAAATTAAGTCCCTAATTGATTCGATAGGGTCGTAGGGCCTAGGCACTAGGCTCATTGGAAAGGGCTCACTTACCATATTTTCATATCATTAGCTACCGTAGGTAGCTTGTTTTTGCAAGGATTTTGCGATATCTCCAAGGGTTTCCGAGATAATTGAGTTTGAAGTTTTCACACATTCACCCTCAAAAATCTACCCCTAAATGCCACTTTTTCAAGAGGAAAAGTATATTTCCACGCTATATAGAACCTGCTGATTACGAATCTGTAAAGAAAATTGGAAAATTCCTTCACCCTGAAAAGTTGTGTGGAAATTCTGGATGAATTTTCATTTCTTCCCTAATATATATAGATGTACACCCTTATTAGGGTGTGTAGAGTTCAAATATGCACTCAGAATCCTAATTAAGCCCTTAGTTTTTGAGAAAATTGAAGTTAAAATTTTTAATAGTAAAGTGGTCATTTTTTCGTCTTGTTTTATAGTAACAAAATTAAGTCCCTAATTGATTCGATAGGGTCGTAGGGCCTAGGCACTAGGCTCATTGGAAAGGGCTCACTTACCATATTTTCATATCATTAGCTACCCTAGGTAGCTTGTTTTTGCAAGGATTTTGCGATATCTCCAAGGGTTTCCGAGATAATTGAGTTTGAAGTTTTCACACATTCACCCTCAAAAATCTACCCCTAAATGCCACTTTTTCAAGAGGAAAAGTATATTTCCACGCTATATAGAACCTGCTGATTACGAATCTGTAAAGAAAATTGGAAAATTCCTTCACCCTGAAAAGTTGTGTGGAAATTCTGGATGAATTTTCATTTCTTCCCTAAATTACATAGATGTACACCCTTATTAGGGTGTGTAGAGTTCAAATATGCACTCAGAATCCTAATTAAGCCCTTAGTTTTTGAGAAAATTGAAGTTAAAATTTTTAATAGTAAAGTGGTCATTTTTTCGTCTTGTTTTATAGTAACAAAATTAAGTCCCTAATTGATTCGATAGGGTCGTAGGGCCTAGGCACTAGGCTCATTGGAAAGGGCTCACTTACCATATTTTCATATCATTAGCTACCCTAGGTAGCTTGTTTTTGCAAGGATTTTGCGATATCTCCAAGGGTTTCCGAGATAATTGAGTTTGAAGTTTTCACACATTCACCCTCAAAAATCTACCCCTAAATGCCACTTTTTCAAGAGGAAAAGTATATTTCCACGCTATATAGAACCTGCTGATTACGAATCTGTAAAGAAAATTGGAAAATTCCTTCACCCTGAAAAGTTGTGTGGAAATTCTGGATGAATTTTCATTTCTTCCCTAAATTACATAGATGTACACCCTTATTAGGGTGTGTAGAGTTCAAATATGCACTCATAATCCCAACTAAGCAATTAGTTTTTGAGAAAATTGGAGTTGAAATTTTTAATAGTAAAGTGGTCATTTTTTCGTCTTGTTTTATAGTAACAAAATTAAGTCCCTAATTGATTCGATAGGGTCGTAGGGCCTAGGCACTAGGCTCATTGGAAAGGGCTCACTTACCATATTTTCATATCATTAGCTACCCTAGGTAGCTTGTTTTTGCAAGGATTTTGCGATATCTCCAAGGGTTTCCGAGATAATTGAGTTTGAAGTTTTCACACATTCACCCTCAAAAATCTACCCCTAAATGCCACTTTTTCAAGAGGAAAAGTATATTTCCACGCTATATAGAACCTGCTGATTACGAATCTGTAAAGAAAATTGGAAAATTCCTTCACCCTGAAAAGTTGTGTGGAAATTCTGGATGAATTTTCATTTCTTCCCTAAATTACATAGATGTACACCCTTATTAGGGTGTGTAGAGTTCAAATATGCACTCAGAATCCTAATTAAGCCCTTAGTTTTTGAGAAAATTGAAGTTAAAATTTTTAATAGTAAAGTGGTCATTTTTTCGTCTTGTTTTATAGTAACAAAATTAAGTCCCTAATTGATTCGATAGGGTCGTAGGGCCTAGGCACTAGGCTCATTGGAAAGGGCTCACTTACCATATTTTCATATCATTAGCTACCCTAGGTAGCTTGTTTTTGCAAGGATTTTGCGATATCTCCAAGGGTTTCCGAGATAATTGAGTTTGAAGTTTTCACACATTCACCCTCAAAAATCTACCCCTAAATGCCACTTTTTCAAGAGGAAAAGTATATTTCCACGCTATATAGAACCTGCTGATTACGAATCTGTAAAGAAAATTGGAAAATTCCTTCACCCTGAAAAGTTGTGTGGAAATTCTGGATGAATTTTCATTTCTTCCCTAAATTACATAGATGTACACCCTTATTAGGGTGTGTAGAGTTCAAATATGCACTCAGAATCCTAATTAAGCCCTTAGTTTTTGAGAAAATTGAAGTTAAAATTTTTAATAGTAAAGTGGTCATTTTTTCGTCTTGTTTTATAGTAACAAAATTAAGTCCCTAATTGATTCGATAGGGTCGTAGGGCCTAGGCACTAGGCTCATTGGAAAGGGCTCACTTACCATATTTTCATATCATTAGCTACCGTAGGTAGCTTGTTTTTGCAAGGATTTTGCGATATCTCCAAGGGTTTCCGAGATAATTGAGTTTGAAGTTTTCACACATTCACCCTCAAAAATCTACCCCTAAATGCCACTTTTTCAAGAGGAAAAGTATATTTCCACGCTATATAGAACCTGCTGATTACGAATCTGTAAAGAAAATTGGAAAATTCCTTCACCCTGAAAAGTTGTGTGGAAATTCTGGATGAATTTTCATTTCTTCCCTAAATTACATAGATGTACACCCTTATTAGGGTGTGTAGAGTTCAAATATGCACTCATAATCCCAACTAAGCAATTAGTTTTTGAGAAAATTGGAGTTGAAATTTTTAATAGTAAAGTGGTCATTTTTTCGTCTTGTTTTATAGTAACAAAATTAAGTCCCTAATTGATTCGATAGGGTCGTAGGGCCTAGGCACTAGGCTCATTGGAAAGGGCTCACTTACCATATTTTCATATCATTAGCTACCCTAGGTAGCTTGTTTTTGCAAGGATTTTGCGATATCTCCAAGGGTTTCCGAGATAATTGAGTTTGAAGTTTTCACACATTCACCCTCAAAAATCTACCCCTAAATGCCACTTTTTCAAGAGGAAAAGTATATTTCCACGCTATATAGAACCTGCTGATTACGAATCTGTAAAGAAAATTGGAAAATTCCTTCACCCTGAAAAGTTGTGTGGAAATTCTGGATGAATTTTCATTTCTTCCCTAAATTACATAGATGTACACCCTTATTAGGGTGTGTAGAGTTCAAATATGCACTCAGAATCCTAATTAAGCCCTTAGTTTTTGAGAAAATTGAAGTTAAAATTTTTAATAGTAAAGTGGTCATTTTTTCGTCTTGTTTTATAGTAACAAAATTAAGTCCCTAATTGATTCGATAGGGTCGTAGGGCCTAGGCACTAGGCTCATTGGAAAGGGCTCACTTACCATATTTTCATATCATTAGCTACCCTAGGTAGCTTGTTTTTGCAAGGATTTTGCGATATCTCCAAGGGTTTCCGAGATAATTGAGTTTGAAGTTTTCACACATTCACCCTCAAAAATCTACCCCTAAATGCCACTTTTTCAAGAGGAAAAGTATATTTCCACGCTATATAGAACCTGCTGATTACGAATCTGTAAAGAAAATTGGAAAATTCCTTCACCCTGAAAAGTTGTGTGGAAATTCTGGATGAATTTTCATTTCTTCCCTAAATTACATAGATGTACACCCTTATTAGGGTGTGTAGAGTTCAAATATGCACTCAGAATCCTAATTAAGCCCTTAGTTTTTGAGAAAATTGAAGTTAAAATTTTTAATAGTAAAGTGGTCATTTTTTCGTCTTGTTTTATAGTAACAAAATTAAGTCCCTAATTGATTCGATAGGGTCGTAGGGCCTAGGCACTAGGCTCATTGGAAAGGGCTCACTTACCATATTTTCATATCATTAGCTACCGTAGGTAGCTTGTTTTTGCAAGGATTTTGCGATATCTCCAAGGGTTTCCGAGATAATTGAGTTTGAAGTTTTCACACATTCACCCTCAAAAATCTACCCCTAAATGCCACTTTTTCAAGAGGAAAAGTATATTTCCACGCTATATAGAACCTGCTGATTACGAATCTGTAAAGAAAATTGGAAAATTCCTTCACCCTGAAAAGTTGTGTGGAAATTCTGGATGAATTTTCATTTCTTCCCTAAATTACATAGATGTACACCCTTATTAGGGTGTGTAGAGTTCAAATATGCACTCATAATCCCAACTAAGCAATTAGTTTTTGAGAAAATTGGAGTTGAAATTTTTAATAGTAAAGTGGTCATTTTTTCGTCTTGTTTTATAGTAACAAAATTAAGTCCCTAATTGATTCGATAGGGTCGTAGGGCCTAGGCACTAGGCTCATTGGAAAGGGCTCACTTACCATATTTTCATATCATTAGCTACCCTAGGTAGCTTGTTTTTGCAAGGATTTTGCGATATCTCCAAGGGTTTCCGAGATAATTGAGTTTGAAGTTTTCACACATTCACCCTCAAAAATCTACCCCTAAATGCCACTTTTTCAAGAGGAAAAGTATATTTCCACGCTATATAGAACCTGCTGATTACGAATCTGTAAAGAAAATTGGAAAATTCCTTCACCCTGAAAAGTTGTGTGGAAATTCTGGATGAATTTTCATTTCTTCCCTAAATTACATAGATGTACACCCTTATTAGGGTGTGTAGAGTTCAAATATGCACTCAGAATCCTAATTAAGCCCTTAGTTTTTGAGAAAATTGAAGTTAAAATTTTTAATAGTAAAGTGGTCATTTTTTCGTCTTGTTTTATAGTAACAAAATTAAGTCCCTAATTGATTCGATAGGGTCGTAGGGCCTAGGCACTAGGCTCATTGGAAAGGGCTCACTTACCATATTTTCATATCATTAGCTACCGTAGGTAGCTTGTTTTTGCAAGGATTTTGCGATATCTCCAAGGGTTTCCGAGATAATTGAGTTTGAAGTTTTCACACATTCACCCTCAAAAATCTACCCCTAAATGCCACTTTTTCAAGAGGAAAAGTATATTTCCACGCTATATAGAACCTGCTGATTACGAATCTGTAAAGAAAATTGGAAAATTCCTTCACCCTGAAAAGTTGTGTGGAAATTCTGGATGAATTTTCATTTCTTCCCTAATATATATAGATGTACACCCTTATTAGGGTGTGTAGAGTTCAAATATGCACTCAGAATCCTAATTAAGCCCTTAGTTTTTGAGAAAATTGAAGTTAAAATTTTTAATAGTAAAGTGGTCATTTTTTCGTCTTGTTTTATAGTAACAAAATTAAGTCCCTAATTGATTCGATAGGGTCGTAGGGCCTAGGCACTAGGCTCATTGGAAAGGGCTCCCTTACCATATTTTCATATCATTAGCTACCGTAGGTAGCTTGTTTTTGCAAGGATTTTGCGATATCTCCAAGGGTTTCCGAGATAATTGAGTTTGAAGTTTTCACACATTCACCCTCAAAAATCTACCCCTAAATGCCATTTTTTCAAGAGGAAAAGTATATTTCCACGCTATATAGACCCTGTTGATTACGAATCTGTGAAGAAAATTGGAAAATTCCTTCACCCTGAAAAGTTGTGTGGAAATTCTGGATGAATTTTCATTTCTTCCCTAAATTACATAGATGTACACCCTTATTAGGGTGTGTAGAGTTCAAATATGCACTCAGAATCCTAATTAAGCCCTTAGTTTTTGAGAAAATTGAAGTTAAAATTTTTAATAGTAAAGTGGTCATTTTTTCGTCTTGTTTTATAGTAACAAAATTAAGTCCCTAATTGATTCGATAGGGTCGTAGGGCCTAGGCACTAGGCTCATTGGAAAGGGCTCACTTACCATATTTTCATATCATTAGCTACCGTAGGTAGCTTGTTTTTGCAAGGATTTTGCGATATCTCCAAGGGTTTCCGAGATAATTGAGTTTGAAGTTTTCACACATTCACCCTCAAAAATCTACCCCTAAATGCCACTTTTTCAAGAGGAAAAGTATATTTCCACGCTATATAGAACCTGCTGATTACGAATCTGTAAAGAAAATTGGAAAATTCCTTCACCCTGAAAAGTTGTGTGGAAATTCTGGATGAATTTTCATTTCTTCCCTAAATTACATAGATGTACACCCTTATTAGGGTGTGTAGAGTTCAAATATGCACTCAGAATCCTAATTAAGCCCTTAGTTTTTGAGAAAATTGAAGTTAAAATTTTTAATAGTAAAGTGGTCATTTTTTCGTCTTGTTTTATAGTAACAAAATTAAGTCCCTAATTGATTCGATAGGGTCGTAGGGCCTAGGCACTAGGCTCATTGGAAAGGGCTCACTTACCATATTTTCATATCATTAGCTACCGTAGGTAGCTTGTTTTTGCAAGGATTTTGCGATATCTCCAAGGGTTTCCGAGATAATTGAGTTTGAAGTTTTCACACATTCACCCTCAAAAATCTACCCCTAAATGCCACTTTTTCAAGAGGAAAAGTATATTTCCACGCTATATAGAACCTGCTGATTACGAATCTGTAAAGAAAATTGGAAAATTCCTTCACCCTGAAAAGTTGTGTGGAAATTCTGGATGAATTTTCATTTCTTCCCTAAATTACATAGATGTACACCCTTATTAGGGTGTGTAGAGTTCAAATATGCACTCATAATCCCAACTAAGCAATTAGTTTTTGAGAAAATTGGAGTTGAAATTTTTAATAGTAAAGTGGTCATTTTTTCGTCTTGTTTTATAGTAACAAAATTAAGTCCCTAATTGATTCGATAGGGTCGTAGGGCCTAGGCACTAGGCTCATTGGAAAGGGCTCACTTACCATATTTTCATATCATTAGCTACCGTAGGTAGCTTGTTTTTGCAAGGATTTTGCGATATCTCCAAGGGTTTCCGAGATAATTGAGTTTGAAGTTTTCACACATTCACCCTCAAAAATCTACCCCTAAATGCCACTTTTTCAAGAGGAAAAGTATATTTCCACGCTATATAGAACCTGCTGATTACGAATCTGTAAAGAAAATTGGAAAATTCCTTCACCCTGAAAAGTTGTGTGGAAATTCTGGATGAATTTTCATTTCTTCCCTAATATATATAGATGTACACCCTTATTAGGGTGTGTAGAGTTCAAATATGCACTCAGAATCCTAATTAAGCCCTTAGTTTTTGAGAAAATTGAAGTTAAAATTTTTAATAGTAAAGTGGTCATTTTTTCGTCTTGTTTTATAGTAACAAAATTAAGTCCCTAATTGATTCGATAGGGTCGTAGGGCCTAGGCACTAGGCTCATTGGAAAGGGCTCACTTACCATATTTTCATATCATTAGCTACCGTAGGTAGCTTGTTTTTGCAAGGATTTTGCGATATCTCCAAGGGTTTCCGAGATAATTGAGTTTGAAGTTTTCACAAATTCACCCTCAAAAATCTACCCCTAAATGCCATTTTTTCAAGAGGAAAAGTATATTTCCACGCTATATAGACCCTGTTGATTACGAATCTGTGAAGAAAATTGGAAAATTCCTTCACCCTGAAAAGTTGTGTGGAAATTCTGGATGAATTTTCATTTCTTCCCTAAATTACATAGATGTACACCCTTATTAGGGTGTGTAGAGTTCAAATATGCACTCAGAATCCTAATTAAGCCCTTAGTTTTTGAGAAAATTGAAGTTAAAATTTTTAATAGTAAAGTGGTCATTTTTTCGTCTTGTTTTATAGTAACAAAATTAAGTCCCTAATTGATTCGATAGGGTCGTAGGGCCTAGGCACTAGGCTCATTGGAAAGGGCTCACTTACCATATTTTCATATCATTAGCTACCGTAGGTAGCTTGTTTTTGCAAGGATTTTGCGATATCTCCAAGGGTTTCCGAGATAATTGAGTTTGAAGTTTTCACACATTCACCCTCAAAAATCTACCCCTAAATGCCATTTTTTCAAGAGGAAAAGTATATTTCCACGCTATATAGACCCTGTTGATTACGAATCTGTGAAGAAAATTGGAAAATTCCTTCACCCTGAAAAGTTGTGTGGAAATTCTGGATGAATTTTCATTTCTTCCCTAAATTACATAGATGTACACCCTTATTAGGGTGTGTAGAGTTCAAATATGCACTCAGAATCCTAATTAAGCCCTTAGTTTTTGAGAAAATTGAAGTTAAAATTTTTAATAGTAAAGTGGTCATTTTTTCGTCTTGTTTTATAGTAACAAAATTAAGTCCCTAATTGATTCGATAGGGTCGTAGGGCCTAGGCACTAGGCTCATTGGAAAGGGCTCACTTACCATATTTTCATATCATTAGCTACCGTAGGTAGCTTGTTTTTGCAAGGATTTTGCGATATCTCCAAGGGTTTCCGAGATAATTGAGTTTGAAGTTTTCACACATTCACCCTCAAAAATCTACCCCTAAATGCCATTTTTTCAAGAGGAAAAGTATATTTCCACGCTATATAGACCCTGTTGATTACGAATCTGTGAAGAAAATTGGAAAATTCCTTCACCCTGAAAAGTTGTGTGGAAATTCTGGATGAATTTTCATTTCTTCCCTAATATATATAGATGTACACCCTTATTAGGGTGTGTAGAGTTCAAATATGCACTCAGAATCCTAATTAAGCCCTTAGTTTTTGAGAAAATTGAAGTTAAAATTTTTAATAGTAAAGTGGTCATTTTTTCGTCTTGTTTTATAGTAACAAAATTAAGTCCCTAATTGATTCGATAGGGTCGTAGGGCCTAGGCACTAGGCTCATTGGAAAGGGCTCACTTACCATATTTTCATATCATTAGCTACCCTAGGTAGCTTGTTTTTGCAAGGATTTTGCGATATCTCCAAGGGTTTCCGAGATAATTGAGTTTGAAGTTTTCACACATTCACCCTCAAAAATCTACCCCTAAATGCCACTTTTTCAAGAGGAAAAGTATATTTCCACGCTATATAGAACCTGCTGATTACGAATCTGTAAAGAAAATTGGAAAATTCCTTCACCCTGAAAAGTTGTGTGGAAATTCTGGATGAATTTTCATTTCTTCCCTAAATTACATAGATGTACACCCTTATTAGGGTGTGTAGAGTTCAAATATGCACTCAGAATCCTAATTAAGCCCTTAGTTTTTGAGAAAATTGAAGTTAAAATTTTTAATAGTAAAGTGGTCATTTTTTCGTCTTGTTTTATAGTAACAAAATTAAGTCCCTAATTGATTCGATAGGGTCGTAGGGCCTAGGCACTAGGCTCATTGGAAAGGGCTCACTTACCATATTTTCATATCATTAGCTACCCTAGGTAGCTTGTTTTTGCAAGGATTTTGCGATATCTCCAAGGGTTTCCGAGATAATTGAGTTTGAAGTTTTCACACATTCACCCTCAAAAATCTACCCCTAAATGCCACTTTTTCAAGAGGAAAAGTATATTTCCACGCTATATAGAACCTGCTGATTACGAATCTGTAAAGAAAATTGGAAAATTCCTTCACCCTGAAAAGTTGTGTGGAAATTCTGGATGAATTTTCATTTCTTCCCTAAATTACATAGATGTACACCCTTATTAGGGTGTGTAGAGTTCAAATATGCACTCAGAATCCTAATTAAGCCCTTAGTTTTTGAGAAAATTGAAGTTAAAATTTTTAATAGTAAAGTGGTCATTTTTTCGTCTTGTTTTATAGTAACAAAATTAAGTCCCTAATTGATTCGATAGGGTCGTAGGGCCTAGGCACTAGGCTCATTGGAAAGGGCTCACTTACCATATTTTCATATCATTAGCTACCGTAGGTAGCTTGTTTTTGCAAGGATTTTGCGATATCTCCAAGGGTTTCCGAGATAATTGAGTTTGAAGTTTTCACACATTCACCCTCAAAAATCTACCCCTAAATGCCACTTTTTCAAGAGGAAAAGTATATTTCCACGCTATATAGAACCTGCTGATTACGAATCTGTAAAGAAAATTGGAAAATTCCTTCACCCTGAAAAGTTGTGTGGAAATTCTGGATGAATTTTCATTTCTTCCCTAAATTACATAGATGTACACCCTTATTAGGGTGTGTAGAGTTCAAATATGCACTCATAATCCCAACTAAGCAATTAGTTTTTGAGAAAATTGGAGTTGAAATTTTTAATAGTAAAGTGGTCATTTTTTCGTCTTGTTTTATAGTAACAAAATTAAGTCCCTAATTGATTCGATAGGGTCGTAGGGCCTAGGCACTAGGCTCATTGGAAAGGGCTCACTTACCATATTTTCATATCATTAGCTACCGTAGGTAGCTTGTTTTTGCAAGGATTTTGCGATATCTCCAAGGGTTTCCGAGATAATTGAGTTTGAAGTTTTCACACATTCACCCTCAAAAATCTACCCCTAAATGCCACTTTTTCAAGAGGAAAAGTATATTTCCACGCTATATAGAACCTGCTGATTACGAATCTGTAAAGAAAATTGGAAAATTCCTTCACCCTGAAAAGTTGTGTGGAAATTCTGGATGAATTTTCATTTCTTCCCTAATATATATAGATGTACACCCTTATTAGGGTGTGTAGAGTTCAAATATGCACTCAGAATCCTAATTAAGCCCTTAGTTTTTGAGAAAATTGAAGTTAAAATTTTTAATAGTAAAGTGGTCATTTTTTCGTCTTGTTTTATAGTAACAAAATTAAGTCCCTAATTGATTCGATAGGGTCGTAGGGCCTAGGCACTAGGCTCATTGGAAAGGGCTCACTTACCATATTTTCATATCATTAGCTACCGTAGGTAGCTTGTTTTTGCAAGGATTTTGCGATATCTCCAAGGGTTTCCGAGATAATTGAGTTTGAAGTTTTCACACATTCACCCTCAAAAATCTACCCCTAAATGCCACTTTTTCAAGAGGAAAAGTATATTTCCACGCTATATAGAACCTGCTGATTACGAATCTGTAAAGAAAATTGGAAAATTCCTTCACCCTGAAAAGTTGTGTGGAAATTCTGGATGAATTTTCATTTCTTCCCTAAATTACATAGATGTACACCCTTATTAGGGTGTGTAGAGTTCAAATATGCACTCAGAATCCTAATTAAGCCCTTAGTTTTTGAGAAAATTGAAGTTAAAATTTTTAATAGTAAAGTGGTCATTTTTTCGTCTTGTTTTATAGTAACAAAATTAAGTCCCTAATTGATTCGATAGGGTCGTAGGGCCTAGGCACTAGGCTCATTGGAAAGGGCTCACTTACCATATTTTCATATCATTAGCTACCGTAGGTAGCTTGTTTTTGCAAGGATTTTGCGATATCTCCAAGGGTTTCCGAGATAATTGAGTTTGAAGTTTTCACACATTCACCCTCAAAAATCTACCCCTAAATGCCACTTTTTCAAGAGGAAAAGTATATTTCCACGCTATATAGAACCTGCTGATTACGAATCTGTAAAGAAAATTGGAAAATTCCTTCACCCTGAAAAGTTGTGTGGAAATTCTGGATGAATTTTCATTTCTTCCCTAAATTACATAGATGTACACCCTTATTAGGGTGTGTAGAGTTCAAATATGCACTCAGAATCCTAATTAAGCCCTTAGTTTTTGAGAAAATTGAAGTTAAAATTTTTAATAGTAAAGTGGTCATTTTTTCGTCTTGTTTTATAGTAACAAAATTAAGTCCCTAATTGATTCGATAGGGTCGTAGGGCCTAGGCACTAGGCTCATTGGAAAGGGCTCACTTACCATATTTTCATATCATTAGCTACCGTAGGTAGCTTGTTTTTGCAAGGATTTTGCGATATCTCCAAGGGTTTCCGAGATAATTGAGTTTGAAGTTTTCACACATTCACCCTCAAAAATCTACCCCTAAATGCCATTTTTTCAAGAGGAAAAGTATATTTCCACGCTATATAGAACCTGCTGATTACGAATCTGTAAAGAAAATTGGAAAATTCCTTCACCCTGAAAAGTTGTGTGGAAATTCTGGATGAATTTTCATTTCTTCCCTAAATTACATAGATGTACACCCTTATTAGGGTGTGTAGAGTTCAAATATGCACTCAGAATCCTAATTAAGCCCTTAGTTTTTGAGAAAATTGAAGTTAAAATTTTTAATAGTAAAGTGGTCATTTTTTCGTCTTGTTTTATAGTAACAAAATTAAGTCCCTAATTGATTCGATAGGGTCGTAGGGCCTAGGCACTAGGCTCATTGGAAAGGGCTCACTTACCATATTTTCATATCATTAGCTACCGTAGGTAGCTTGTTTTTGCAAGGATTTTGCGATATCTCCAAGGGTTTCCGAGATAATTGAGTTTGAAGTTTTCACACATTCACCCTCAAAAATCTACCCCTAAATGCCACTTTTTCAAGAGGAAAAGTATATTTCCACGCTATATAGAACCTGCTGATTACGAATCTGTAAAGAAAATTGGAAAATTCCTTCACCCTGAAAAGTTGTGTGGAAATTCTGGATGAATTTTCATTTCTTCCCTAAATTACATAGATGTACACCCTTATTAGGGTGTGTAGAGTTCAAATATGCACTCAGAATCCTAATTAAGCCCTTAGTTTTTGAGAAAATTGAAGTTAAAATTTTTAATAGTAAAGTGGTCATTTTTTCGTCTTGTTTTATAGTAACAAAATTAAGTCCCTAATTGATTCGATAGGGTCGTAGGGCCTAGGCACTAGGCTCATTGGAAAGGGCTCACTTACCATATTTTCATATCATCAGCTACCGTGGGTAGCTTGTTTTTGCAAGGATTTTGCGATATCTCCAAGGGTTTCCGAGATAATTGAGTTTGAAGTTTTCACACATTCACCCTCAAAAATCTACCCCTAAATGCCACTTTTTCAAGAGGAAAAGTATATTTCCACGCTATATAGAACCTGCTGATTACGAATCTGTAAAGAAAATTGGAAAATTCCTTCACCCTGAAAAGTTGTGTGGAAATTCTGGATGAATTTTCATTTCTTCCCTAATATATATAGATGTACACCCTTATTAGGGTGTGTAGAGTTCAAATATGCACTCAGAATCCTAATTAAGCCCTTAGTTTTTGAGAAAATTGAAGTTAAAATTTTTAATAGTAAAGTGGTCATTTTTTCGTCTTGTTTTATAGTAACAAAATTAAGTCCCTAATTGATTCGATAGGGTCGTAGGGCCTAGGCACTAGGCTCATTGGAAAGGGCTCACTTACCATATTTTCATATCATTAGCTACCGTAGGTAGCTTGTTTTTGCAAGGATTTTGCGATATCTCCAAGGGTTCCGAGATAATTGAGTTTGAAGTTTTCACACATTCACCCTCAAAAATCTACCCCTAAATGCCACTTTTTCAAGAGGAAAAGTATATTTCCACGCTATATAGAACCTGCTGATTACGAATCTGTAAAGAAAATTGGAAAATTCCTTCACCCTGAAAAGTTGTGTGGAAATTCTGGATGAATTTTCATTTCTTCCCTAAATTACATAGATGTACACCCTTATTAGGGTGTGTAGAGTTCAAATATGCACTCAGAATCCTAATTAAGCCCTTAGTTTTTGAGAAAATTGGAGTTGAAATTTTTAATAGTAAAGTGGTCATTTTTTCGTCTTGTTTTATAGTAACAAAATTAAGTCCCTAATTGATTCGATAGGGTCGTAGGGCCTAGGCACTAGGCTCATTGGAAAGGGCTCACTTACCATATTTTCATATCATTAGCTACCGTAGGTAGCTTGTTTTTGCAAGGATTTTGCGATATCTCCAAGGGTTTCCGAGATAATTGAGTTTGAAGTTTTCACACATTCACCCTCAAAAATCTACCCCTAAATGCCACTTTTTCAAGAGGAAAAGTATATTTCCACGCTATATAGAACCTGCTGATTACGAATCTGTAAAGAAAATTGGAAAATTCCTTCACCCTGAAAAGTTGTGTGGAAATTCTGGATGAATTTTCATTTCTTCCCTAAATTACATAGATGTACACCCTTATTAGGGTGTGTAGAGTTCAAATATGCACTCAGAATCCTAATTAAGCCCTTAGTTTTTGAGAAAATTGAAGTTAAAATTTTTAATAGTAAAGTGGTCATTTTTTCGTCTTGTTTTATAGTAACAAAATTAAGTCCCTAATTGATTCGATAGGGTCGTAGGGCCTAGGCACTAGGCTCATTGGAAAGGGCTCACTTACCATATTTTCATATCATTAGCTACCGTAGGTAGCTTGTTTTTGCAAGGATTTTGCGATATCTCCAAGGGTTTCCGAGATAATTGAGTTTGAAGTTTTCACACATTCACCCTCAAAAATCTACCCCTAAATGCCACTTTTTCAAGAGGAAAAGTATATTTCCACGCTATATAGAACCTGCTGATTACGAATCTGTAAAGAAAATTGGAAAATTCCTTCACCCTGAAAAGTTGTGTGGAAATTCTGGATGAATTTTCATTTCTTCCCTAAATTACATAGATGTACACCCTTATTAGGGTGTGTAGAGTTCAAATATGCACTCAGAATCCTAATTAAGCCCTTAGTTTTTGGAAAATTGAAGTTAAAATTTTTAATAGTAAAGTGGTCATTTTTTCGTCTTGTTTTATAGTAACAAAATTAAGTCCCTAATTGATTCGATAGGGTCGTAGGGCCTAGGCACTAGGCTCATTGGAAAGGGCTCACTTACCATATTTTCATATCATTAGCTACCGTAGGTAGCTTGTTTTTGCAAGGATTTTGCGATATCTCCAAGGGTTTCCGAGATAATTGAGTTTGAAGTTTTCACACATTCACCCTCAAAAATCTACCCCTAAATGCCACTTTTTCAAGAGGAAAAGTATATTTCCACGCTATATAGAACCTGCTGATTACGAATCTGTAAAGAAAATTGGAAAATTCCTTCACCCTGAAAAGTTGTGTGGAAATTCTGGATGAATTTTCATTTCTTCCCTAAATTACATAGATGTACACCCTTATTAGGGTGTGTAGAGTTCAAATATGCACTCAGAATCCTAATTAAGCCCTTAGTTTTTGAGAAAATTGAAGTTAAAATTTTTAATAGTAAAGTGGTCATTTTTTCGTCTTGTTTTATAGTAACAAAATTAAGTCCCTAATTGATTCGATAGGGTCGTAGGGCCTAGGCACTAGGCTCATTGGAAAGGGCTCACTTACCATATTTTCATATCATTAGCTACCGTAGGTAGCTTGTTTTTGCAAGGATTTTGCGATATCTCCAAGGGTTTCCGAGATAATTGAGTTTGAAGTTTTCACACATTCACCCTCAAAAATCTACCCCTAAATGCCACTTTTTCAAGAGGAAAAGTATATTTCCACGCTATATAGAACCTGCTGATTACGAATCTGTAAAGAAAATTGGAAAATTCCTTCACCCTGAAAAGTTGTGTGGAAATTCTGGATGAATTTTCATTTCTTCCCTAAATTACATAGATGTACACCCTTATTAGGGTGTGTAGAGTTCAAATATGCACTCAGAATCCTAATTAAGCCCTTAGTTTTTGAGAAAATTGAAGTTAAAATTTTTAATAGTAAAGTGGTCATTTTTTCGTCTTGTTTTATAGTAACAAAATTAAGTCCCTAATTGATTCGATAGGGTCGTAGGGCCTAGGCACTAGGCTCATTGGAAAGGGCTCACTTACCATATTTTCATATCATTAGCTACCGTAGGTAGCTTGTTTTTGCAAGGATTTTGCGATATCTCCAAGGGTTTCCGAGATAATTGAGTTTGAAGTTTTCACACATTCACCCTCAAAAATCTACCCCTAAATGCCACTTTTTCAAGAGGAAAAGTATATTTCCACGCTATATAGAACCTGCTGATTACGAATCTGTAAAGAAAATTGGAAAATTCCTTCACCCTGAAAAGTTGTGTGGAAATTCTGGATGAATTTTCATTTCTTCCCTAAATTACATAGATGTACACCCTTATTAGGGTGTGTAGAGTTCAAATATGCACTCAGAATCCTAATTAAGCCCTTAGTTTTTGAGAAAATTGAAGTTAAAATTTTTAATAGTAAAGTGGTCATTTTTTCGTCTTGTTTTATAGTAACAAAATTAAGTCCCTAATTGATTCGATAGGGTCGTAGGGCCTAGGCACTAGGCTCATTGGAAAGGGCTCACTTACCATATTTTCATATCATTAGCTACCGTAGGTAGCTTGTTTTTGCAAGGATTTTGCGATATCTCCAAGGGTTTCCGAGATAATTGAGTTTGAAGTTTTCACACATTCACCCTCAAAAATCTACCCCTAAATGCCACTTTTTCAAGAGGAAAAGTATATTTCCACGCTATATAGAACCTGCTGATTACGAATCTGTAAAGAAAATTGGAAAATTCCTTCACCCTGAAAAGTTGTGTGGAAATTCTGGATGAATTTTCATTTCTTCCCTAAATTACATAGATGTACACCCTTATTAGGGTGTGTAGAGTTCAAATATGCACTCAGAATCCTAATTAAGCCCTTAGTTTTTGGAAAATTGAAGTTAAAATTTTTAATAGTAAAGTGGTCATTTTTTCGTCTTGTTTTATAGTAACAAAATTAAGTCCCTAATTGATTCGATAGGGTCGTAGGGCCTAGGCACTAGGCTCATTGGAAAGGGCTCACTTACCATATTTTCATATCATTAGCTACCGTAGGTAGCTTGTTTTTGCAAGGATTTTGCGATATCTCCAAGGGTTTCCGAGATAATTGAGTTTGAAGTTTTCACACATTCACCCTCAAAAATCTACCCCTAAATGCCACTTTTTCAAGAGGAAAAGTATATTTCCACGCTATATAGAACCTGCTGATTACGAATCTGTAAAGAAAATTGGAAAATTCCTTCACCCTGAAAAGTTGTGTGGAAATTCTGGATGAATTTTCATTTCTTCCCTAAATTACATAGATGTACACCCTTATTAGGGTGTGTAGAGTTCAAATATGCACTCAGAATCCTAATTAAGCCCTTAGTTTTTGAGAAAATTGAAGTTAAAATTTTTAATAGTAAAGTGGTCATTTTTTCGTCTTGTTTTATAGTAACAAAATTAAGTCCCTAATTGATTCGATAGGGTCGTAGGGCCTAGGCACTAGGCTCATTGGAAAGGGCTCACTTACCATATTTTCATATCATTAGCTACCGTAGGTAGCTTGTTTTTGCAAGGATTTTGCGATATCTCCAAGGGTTTCCGAGATAATTGAGTTTGAAGTTTTCACACATTCACCCTCAAAAATCTACCCCTAAATGCCACTTTTTCAAGAGGAAAAGTATATTTCCACGCTATATAGAACCTGCTGATTACGAATCTGTAAAGAAAATTGGAAAATTCCTTCACCCTGAAAAGTTGTGTGGAAATTCTGGATGAATTTTCATTTCTTCCCTAAATTACATAGATGTACACCCTTATTAGGGTGTGTAGAGTTCAAATATGCACTCAGAATCCTAATTAAGCCCTTAGTTTTTGAGAAAATTGAAGTTAAAATTTTTAATAGTAAAGTGGTCATTTTTTCGTCTTGTTTTATAGTAACAAAATTAAGTCCCTAATTGATTCGATAGGGTCGTAGGGCCTAGGCACTAGGCTCATTGGAAAGGGCTCACTTACCATATTTTCATATCATTAGCTACCGTAGGTAGCTTGTTTTTGCAAGGATTTTGCGATATCTCCAAGGGTTTCCGAGATAATTGAGTTTGAAGTTTTCACACATTCACCCTCAAAAATCTACCCCTAAATGCCACTTTTTCAAGAGGAAAAGTATATTTCCACGCTATATAGAACCTGCTGATTACGAATCTGTAAAGAAAATTGGAAAATTCCTTCACCCTGAAAAGTTGTGTGGAAATTCTGGATGAATTTTCATTTCTTCCCTAAATTACATAGATGTACACCCTTATTAGGGTGTGTAGAGTTCAAATATGCACTCAGAATCCTAATTAAGCCCTTAGTTTTTGAGAAAATTGAAGTTAAAATTTTTAATAGTAAAGTGGTCATTTTTTCGTCTTGTTTTATAGTAACAAAATTAAGTCCCTAATTGATTCGATAGGGTCGTAGGGCCTAGGCACTAGGCTCATTGGAAAGGGCTCACTTACCATATTTTCATATCATTAGCTACCGTAGGTAGCTTGTTTTTGCAAGGATTTTGCGATATCTCCAAGGGTTTCCGAGATAATTGAGTTTGAAGTTTTCACACATTCACCCTCAAAAATCTACCCCTAAATGCCACTTTTTCAAGAGGAAAAGTATATTTCCACGCTATATAGAACCTGCTGATTACGAATCTGTAAAGAAAATTGGAAAATTCCTTCACCCTGAAAAGTTGTGTGGAAATTCTGGATGAATTTTCATTTCTTCCCTAAATTACATAGATGTACACCCTTATTAGGGTGTGTAGAGTTCAAATATGCACTCAGAATCCTAATTAAGCCCTTAGTTTTTGGAAAATTGAAGTTAAAATTTTTAATAGTAAAGTGGTCATTTTTTCGTCTTGTTTTATAGTAACAAAATTAAGTCCCTAATTGATTCGATAGGGTCGTAGGGCCTAGGCACTAGGCTCATTGGAAAGGGCTCACTTACCATATTTTCATATCATTAGCTACCGTAGGTAGCTTGTTTTTGCAAGGATTTTGCGATATCTCCAAGGGTTTCCGAGATAATTGAGTTTGAAGTTTTCACACATTCACCCTCAAAAATCTACCCCTAAATGCCACTTTTTCAAGAGGAAAAGTATATTTCCACGCTATATAGAACCTGCTGATTACGAATCTGTAAAGAAAATTGGAAAATTCCTTCACCCTGAAAAGTTGTGTGGAAATTCTGGATGAATTTTCATTTCTTCCCTAAATTACATAGATGTACACCCTTATTAGGGTGTGTAGAGTTCAAATATGCACTCAGAATCCTAATTAAGCCCTTAGTTTTTGAGAAAATTGAAGTTAAAATTTTTAATAGTAAAGTGGTCATTTTTTCGTCTTGTTTTATAGTAACAAAATTAAGTCCCTAATTGATTCGATAGGGTCGTAGGGCCTAGGCACTAGGCTCATTGGAAAGGGCTCACTTACCATATTTTCATATCATTAGCTACCGTAGGTAGCTTGTTTTTGCAAGGATTTTGCGATATCTCCAAGGGTTTCCGAGATAATTGAGTTTGAAGTTTTCACACATTCACCCTCAAAAATCTACCCCTAAATGCCACTTTTTCAAGAGGAAAAGTATATTTCCACGCTATATAGAACCTGCTGATTACGAATCTGTAAAGAAAATTGGAAAATTCCTTCACCCTGAAAAGTTGTGTGGAAATTCTGGATGAATTTTCATTTCTTCCCTAAATTACATAGATGTACACCCTTATTAGGGTGTGTAGAGTTCAAATATGCACTCAGAATCCTAATTAAGCCCTTAGTTTTTGAGAAAATTGAAGTTAAAATTTTTAATAGTAAAGTGGTCATTTTTTCGTCTTGTTTTATAGTAACAAAATTAAGTCCCTAATTGATTCGATAGGGTCGTAGGGCCTAGGCACTAGGCTCATTGGAAAGGGCTCACTTACCATATTTTCATATCATTAGCTACCGTAGGTAGCTTGTTTTTGCAAGGATTTTGCGATATCTCCAAGGGTTTCCGAGATAATTGAGTTTGAAGTTTTCACACATTCACCCTCAAAAATCTACCCCTAAATGCCACTTTTTCAAGAGGAAAAGTATATTTCCACGCTATATAGAACCTGCTGATTACGAATCTGTAAAGAAAATTGGAAAATTCCTTCACCCTGAAAAGTTGTGTGGAAATTCTGGATGAATTTTCATTTCTTCCCTAAATTACATAGATGTACACCCTTATTAGGGTGTGTAGAGTTCAAATATGCACTCAGAATCCTAATTAAGCCCTTAGTTTTTGGAAAATTGAAGTTAAAATTTTTAATAGTAAAGTGGTCATTTTTTCGTCTTGTTTTATAGTAACAAAATTAAGTCCCTAATTGATTCGATAGGGTCGTAGGGCCTAGGCACTAGGCTCATTGGAAAGGGCTCACTTACCATATTTTCATATCATTAGCTACCGTAGGTAGCTTGTTTTTGCAAGGATTTTGCGATATCTCCAAGGGTTTCCGAGATAATTGAGTTTGAAGTTTTCACACATTCACCCTCAAAAATCTACCCCTAAATGCCACTTTTTCAAAAGGAAAAGTATATTTCCACGCTATATAGAACCTGCTGATTACGAATCTGTAAAGAAAATTGGAAAATTCCTTCACCCTGAAAAGTTGTGTGGAAATTCTGGATGAATTTTCATTTCTTCCCTAATATATATAGATGTACACCCTTATTAGGGTGTGTAGAGTTCAAATATGCACTCAGAATCCTAATTAAGCCCTTAGTTTTTGAGAAAATTGAAGTTAAAATTTTTAATAGTAAAGTGGTCATTTTTTCGTCTTGTTTTATAGTAACAAAATTAAGTCCCTAATTGATTCGATAGGGTCGTAGGGCCTAGGCACTAGGCTCATTGGAAAGGGCTCACTTACCATATTTTCATATCATTAGCTACCGTAGGTAGCTTGTTTTTGCAAGGATTTTGCGATATCTCCAAGGGTTTCCGAGATAATTGAGTTTGAAGTTTTCACACATTCACCCTCAAAAATCTACCCCTAAATGCCACTTTTTCAAGAGGAAAAGTATATTTCCACGCTATATAGAACCTGCTGATTACGAATCTGTAAAGAAAATTGGAAAATTCCTTCACCCTGAAAAGTTGTGTGGAAATTCTGGATGAATTTTCATTTCTTCCCTAAATTACATAGATGTACACCCTTATTAGGGTGTGTAGAGTTCAAATATGCACTCAGAATCCTAATTAAGCCCTTAGTTTTTGAGAAAATTGAAGTTAAAATTTTTAATAGTAAAGTGGTCATTTTTTCGTCTTGTTTTATAGTAACAAAATTAAGTCCCTAATTGATTCGATAGGGTCGTAGGGCCTAGGCACTAGGCTCATTGGAAAGGGCTCACTTACCATATTTTCATATCATTAGCTACCGTAGGTAGCTTGTTTTTGCAAGGATTTTGCGATATCTCCAAGGGTTTCCGAGATAATTGAGTTTGAAGTTTTCACACATTCACCCTCAAAAATCTACCCCTAAATGCCACTTTTTCAAGAGGAAAAGTATATTTCCACGCTATATAGAACCTGCTGATTACGAATCTGTAAAGAAAATTGGAAAATTCCTTCACCCTGAAAAGTTGTGTGGAAATTCTGGATGAATTTTCATTTCTTCCCTAAATTACATAGATGTACACCCTTATTAGGGTGTGTAGAGTTCAAATATGCACTCAGAATCCTAATTAAGCCCTTAGTTTTTGGAAAATTGAAGTTAAAATTTTTAATAGTAAAGTGGTCATTTTTTCGTCTTGTTTTATAGTAACAAAATTAAGTCCCTAATTGATTCGATAGGGTCGTAGGGCCTAGGCACTAGGCTCATTGGAAAGGGCTCACTTACCATATTTTCATATCATTAGCTACCGTAGGTAGCTTGTTTTTGCAAGGATTTTGCGATATCTCCAAGGGTTTCCGAGATAATTGAGTTTGAAGTTTTCACACATTCACCCTCAAAAATCTACCCCTAAATGCCACTTTTTCAAGAGGAAAAGTATATTTCCACGCTATATAGAACCTGCTGATTACGAATCTGTAAAGAAAATTGGAAAATTCCTTCACCCTGAAAAGTTGTGTGGAAATTCTGGATGAATTTTCATTTCTTCCCTAAATTACATAGATGTACACCCTTATTAGGGTGTGTAGAGTTCAAATATGCACTCAGAATCCTAATTAAGCCCTTAGTTTTTGAGAAAATTGAAGTTAAAATTTTTAATAGTAAAGTGGTCATTTTTTCGTCTTGTTTTATAGTAACAAAATTAAGTCCCTAATTGATTCGATAGGGTCGTAGGGCCTAGGCACTAGGCTCATTGGAAAGGGCTCACTTACCATATTTTCATATCATTAGCTACCGTAGGTAGCTTGTTTTTGCAAGGATTTTGCGATATCTCCAAGGGTTTCCGAGATAATTGAGTTTGAAGTTTTCACACATTCACCCTCAAAAATCTACCCCTAAATGCCACTTTTTCAAGAGGAAAAGTATATTTCCACGCTATATAGAACCTGCTGATTACGAATCTGTAAAGAAAATTGGAAAATTCCTTCACCCTGAAAAGTTGTGTGGAAATTCTGGATGAATTTTCATTTCTTCCCTAAATTACATAGATGTACACCCTTATTAGGGTGTGTAGAGTTCAAATATGCACTCAGAATCCTAATTAAGCCCTTAGTTTTTGAGAAAATTGAAGTTAAAATTTTTAATAGTAAAGTGGTCATTTTTTCGTCTTGTTTTATAGTAACAAAATTAAGTCCCTAATTGATTCGATAGGGTCGTAGGGCCTAGGCACTAGGCTCATTGGAAAGGGCTCACTTACCATATTTTCATATCATTAGCTACCGTAGGTAGCTTGTTTTTGCAAGGATTTTGCGATATCTCCAAGGGTTTCCGAGATAATTGAGTTTGAAGTTTTCACACATTCACCCTCAAAAATCTACCCCTAAATGCCACTTTTTCAAGAGGAAAAGTATATTTCCACGCTATATAGAACCTGCTGATTACGAATCTGTAAAGAAAATTGGAAAATTCCTTCACCCTGAAAAGTTGTGTGGAAATTCTGGATGAATTTTCATTTCTTCCCTAAATTACATAGATGTACACCCTTATTAGGGTGTGTAGAGTTCAAATATGCACTCATAATCCCAACTAAGCAATTAGTTTTTGAGAAAATTGGAGTTGAAATTTTTAATAGTAAAGTGGTCATTTTTTCGTCTTGTTTTATAGTAACAAAATTAAGTCCCTAATTGATTCGATAGGGTCGTAGGGCCTAGGCACTAGGCTCATTGGAAAGGGCTCACTTACCATATTTTCATATCATTAGCTACCGTAGGTAGCTTGTTTTTGCAAGGATTTTGCGATATCTCCAAGGGTTTCCGAGATAATTGAGTTTGAAGTTTTCACACATTCACCCTCAAAAATCTACCCCTAAATGCCATTTTTTCAAGAGGAAAAGTATATTTCCACGCTATATAGAACCTGCTGATTACGAATCTGTAAAGAAAATTGGAAAATTCCTTCACCCTGAAAAGTTGTGTGGAAATTCTGGATGAATTTTCATTTCTTCCCTAAATTACATAGATGTACACCCTTATTAGGGTGTGTAGAGTTCAAATATGCACTCAGAATCCTAATTAAGCCCTTAGTTTTTGAGAAAATTGAAGTTAAAATTTTTAATAGTAAAGTGGTCATTTTTTCGTCTTGTTTTATAGTAACAAAATTAAGTCCCTAATTGATTCGATAGGGTCGTAGGGCCTAGGCACTAGGCTCATTGGAAAGGGCTCACTTACCATATTTTCATATCATTAGCTACCGTAGGTAGCTTGTTTTTGCAAGGATTTTGCGATATCTCCAAGGGTTTCCGAGATAATTGAGTTTGAAGTTTTCACACATTCACCCTCAAAAATCTACCCCTAAATGCCACTTTTTCAAGAGGAAAAGTATATTTCCACGCTATATAGAACCTGCTGATTACGAATCTGTAAAGAAAATTGGAAAATTCCTTCACCCTGAAAAGTTGTGTGGAAATTCTGGATGAATTTTCATTTCTTCCCTAAATTACATAGATGTACACCCTTATTAGGGTGTGTAGAGTTCAAATATGCACTCAGAATCCTAATTAAGCCCTTAGTTTTTGGAAAATTGAAGTTAAAATTTTTAATAGTAAAGTGGTCATTTTTTCGTCTTGTTTTATAGTAACAAAATTAAGTCCCTAATTGATTCGATAGGGTCGTAGGGCCTAGGCACTAGGCTCATTGGAAAGGGCTCACTTACCATATTTTCATATCATTAGCTACCGTAGGTAGCTTGTTTTTGCAAGGATTTTGCGATATCTCCAAGGGTTTCCGAGATAATTGAGTTTGAAGTTTTCACACATTCACCCTCAAAAATCTACCCCTAAATGCCACTTTTTCAAGAGGAAAAGTATATTTCCACGCTATATAGAACCTGCTGATTACGAATCTGTAAAGAAAATTGGAAAATTCCTTCACCCTGAAAAGTTGTGTGGAAATTCTGGATGAATTTTCATTTCTTCCCTAAATTACATAGATGTACACCCTTATTAGGGTGTGTAGAGTTCAAATATGCACTCAGAATCCTAATTAAGCCCTTAGTTTTTGAGAAAATTGAAGTTAAAATTTTTAATAGTAAAGTGGTCATTTTTTCGTCTTGTTTTATAGTAACAAAATTAAGTCCCTAATTGATTCGATAGGGTCGTAGGGCCTAGGCACTAGGCTCATTGGAAAGGGCTCACTTACCATATTTTCATATCATTAGCTACCGTAGGTAGCTTGTTTTTGCAAGGATTTTGCGATATCTCCAAGGGTTTCCGAGATAATTGAGTTTGAAGTTTTCACACATTCACCCTCAAAAATCTACCCCTAAATGCCACTTTTTCAAGAGGAAAAGTATATTTCCACGCTATATAGAACCTGCTGATTACGAATCTGTAAAGAAAATTGGAAAATTCCTTCACCCTGAAAAGTTGTGTGGAAATTCTGGATGAATTTTCATTTCTTCCCTAAATTACATAGATGTACACCCTTATTAGGGTGTGTAGAGTTCAAATATGCACTCAGAATCCTAATTAAGCCCTTAGTTTTTGAGAAAATTGAAGTTAAAATTTTTAATAGTAAAGTGGTCATTTTTTCGTCTTGTTTTATAGTAACAAAATTAAGTCCCTAATTGATTCGATAGGGTCGTAGGGCCTAGGCACTAGGCTCATTGGAAAGGGCTCACTTACCATATTTTCATATCATTAGCTACCGTAGGTAGCTTGTTTTTGCAAGGATTTTGCGATATCTCCAAGGGTTTCCGAGATAATTGAGTTTGAAGTTTTCACACATTCACCCTCAAAAATCTACCCCTAAATGCCACTTTTTCAAGAGGAAAAGTATATTTCCACGCTATATAGAACCTGCTGATTACGAATCTGTAAAGAAAATTGGAAAATTCCTTCACCCTGAAAAGTTGTGTGGAAATTCTGGATGAATTTTCATTTCTTCCCTAAATTACATAGATGTACACCCTTATTAGGGTGTGTAGAGTTCAAATATGCACTCATAATCCCAACTAAGCAATTAGTTTTTGAGAAAATTGGAGTTGAAATTTTTAATAGTAAAGTGGTCATTTTTTCGTCTTGTTTTATAGTAACAAAATTAAGTCCCTAATTGATTCGATAGGGTCGTAGGGCCTAGGCACTAGGCTCATTGGAAAGGGCTCACTTACCATATTTTCATATCATTAGCTACCGTAGGTAGCTTGTTTTTGCAAGGATTTTGCGATATCTCCAAGGGTTTCCGAGATAATTGAGTTTGAAGTTTTCACACATTCACCCTCAAAAATCTACCCCTAAATGCCATTTTTTCAAGAGGAAAAGTATATTTCCACGCTATATAGAACCTGCTGATTACGAATCTGTAAAGAAAATTGGAAAATTCCTTCACCCTGAAAAGTTGTGTGGAAATTCTGGATGAATTTTCATTTCTTCCCTAAATTACATAGATGTACACCCTTATTAGGGTGTGTAGAGTTCAAATATGCACTCAGAATCCTAATTAAGCCCTTAGTTTTTGAGAAAATTGAAGTTAAAATTTTTAATAGTAAAGTGGTCATTTTTTCGTCTTGTTTTATAGTAACAAAATTAAGTCCCTAATTGATTCGATAGGGTCGTAGGGCCTAGGCACTAGGCTCATTGGAAAGGGCTCACTTACCATATTTTCATATCATTAGCTACCGTAGGTAGCTTGTTTTTGCAAGGATTTTGCGATATCTCCAAGGGTTTCCGAGATAATTGAGTTTGAAGTTTTCACACATTCACCCTCAAAAATCTACCCCTAAATGCCACTTTTTCAAGAGGAAAAGTATATTTCCACGCTATATAGAACCTGCTGATTACGAATCTGTAAAGAAAATTGGAAAATTCCTTCACCCTGAAAAGTTGTGTGGAAATTGGGGATGAATTTTCATGTTTTCCTTAAGTAACACTACTGTACACCTTAACTAAGGTGTGTACAGTTTAAATATGCACTCAAAGTCTTAATTGGGCCCTTAGCTCCCGAGAAAAGTTATAGTTAGTTTATTTCTAATTGAACTTATCGACAGGTGCTGCATTCTGGCGGCGACTTTTAGAACTTCATCCGTGGAGTAATTATTGATTTTTAATAACTTCATTTGCTTTTTAATTATTAAGACTATTTCAATTATTTAATGGCTGAGGACTAAATAATATATTTCTTGTACTGTTAATTCATTTATTGCATCAAGTAATACATGTAATAATAACATTATGAAACTGTAAAACTTAAATAAATTTTATTTATTACGTTAAATAATATATTCTCACAATTCGTATCATATACAGGGGGTTATTACAATATAAAGATAATAAGGGGTATTTTTAGGTCTTGTTCCATCTTCTGGCGCATTCAAGTAGGGAAAAGAAACGATTCTTCCTCCGGGAATGCTTCTTGAACGTCTAGGGAAGCTTCAACAAAATCTGCTGCATCTGAAACAAAAAATTAAATATTACAATTAAATCCAAATGATTCCCCGCTGAGTTAAATTTGAAATAGGAAAGTTGAGTCCAGTTTCCGGTCAAACCGAATGTGCTACTGATCTGAAAATATTTTATTCAAAATGGGCATGTCGAATTATATTAAATAGTTTTTTTTACACAATTATAGCGCCCTAAACTTATTTAATAATAATGTAATGAGGTAAATATGCACTATTCAGTATAAAAACATAATTTTTGTGAACAATTACGTATTCACTAATCTTGAAACTAGTTTTTTGATTTATTAGTTTTTTGATAGCACATAGAAAATTCCAAAAGTTGAAAATAGAAAGCAAGTACAATATGATTTGCTTCAAAAACAACAATGCTTTTGAAAATGTGGTGAGTATAGAAATTTATTAATACAATTATTGAATAAAATTACTCATAAAAATTTTAGTAATGCGTCTAAAAATGATTTTGTTGATCATATTTTTGGCTATTCAAATATGGCAATCAGTGGAAGAAGATTTTTACTACGACGAAGATATTTCACTTCCAGTACCAGAAGTGATTTTGAATCACAGCCCAATAAACGAGCCCGCCCCAAAGTTTTTAACTTGGATCCATAATTGTAAATGCCGAGAGTATCCAGAGGAATATGTATGTTGTTTCGGACAACATTGCCAGAATTTTCCAGCTAGTTTGAATATGAGTGCTCCTTTGTTCAAACTTAAACTTTCTGCTGTAGCAGTTTTAAAAAGGGATGATTTACAATTATTTGGACATCTTAAGTACTTAGAAATTGAGTCGAATACTTTGCTGGAATATATTGAGCCTGGTGTGTTTAGAAATATGACAGATTTATTGAATTTAACTATTTCTTTTAATCCAAATTTGAGGTATTTGGAATGGAATACTTTTGAAGGGTTGGTAAAATTAGGAACATTAAGTATGCAAAATAATGGATTTACAAGGATTATTGATGTATCTATAGCATTACAAATCAAATATGTGCCTGATTTATTTCTTTTACGACTAGACGAAAATGTGTTTTCCGATATTCAAGATTATGAGTTCCTGCCGATGAATGGCTCAAAGTTACAACAACTTAATTTAGTTATGTGTCAAATTGAGTACATACATCCAGATATTTTACAGCCCTTCAAATATTTAACTTCCCTTCGATTGGGGCAGAACCATTTTAATTCAAGTGTAATGGCGAAACTAATCGAAAAAAGTACTGAGCATCGTGTGCCATTAGATAACCTCAATTTATTCGGAATGGGTTTGAGAAAAAAACCTCCTTTAGATTTACTGACTGCGATTGGAAAATCACATATAAGATTCTTACATTTAACAAACGATCATTTTGATCAACTTGATGGCTTTTCATTCCCTTATATGCCAAATTTAATAAAAATTAGTTTACGAGGTGATCACATTGCAGATATGGATCCAAATACGTTCAAAAATATCCCTAAATTGCAAATGTTGTGGCTGACAGCTAATAGATTATTGAGAGTACCCGAATCAGTATTATTGGGCAGTTTAAGACAATTAGATTTGGCGGGCAATACTTTAAATTTGGTTTATTCGTCGTATTTTTATATTCCAGACGAAATTTTTAAAAATATGAATCATATGGAGCATTTATCTTTAGCTTATAACAATATTTGTTATTTAACTAATTTGAGTTTTGTTGGGTTATCAAATTTAACTAGACTTAACCTTAAAAATACTTCTTTATCTTCAATTGAAAGCGGAACTTTTAGCCCTTTAATTAATTTAAACTTATTAAATTTAAAAAACAATCCTGATTTGGGGTACGCCCCCCTAAAAGCAGATATTTTTAAAGGTTTAACTAATCTGGAAGTCTTGTTGCTTGGAGGCTGTCTAATTAAAAATTTAACTGTCAATACTAGTTTATTTACTTACACAAACAACTTAAAATATTTGGGATTACAAAGGAATAATTTATTTCAAATAGGAACCCAACAATTTGGGCCTCTAACAAAATTACAGTACTTGAATCTTGACGATAATTTGCTGCCAGTTTGGAACAAGAGAATATTTTCGGAAAATTCAACTTTAAAGACTTTTTCTGCCGTTTCAAATAAATTTAATTTAATAACCTCAGCTATGCTGGAAGATTGGGCCACTTTAGAAAATTTATATTTGGATGGTAATCCTTTTACATGTGATTGTTCCCTTTATTCAGTTGTTTTGTGGTACAGAAATAATCCAAGTGTAATAAAAATTCATCGGAATAGGGAAAATATTGCAGCATGTATTGCTCCTACATATTGGAGGCACAAATCAATAGCTTCTTTTTTGGCAGCCCTAAATAGTGACAAAAACATTTGTGAAACTAATTGCTTCAGTACAGAAATTATTATTGCCCTAATAATCTTATTTTGTTTATTATTCACAATTTTATTATGTTCTTATTTATTTAGAAACAATTTGGAATACTTATTATTTTCCCTTCAATTGCTACCTAAAAAAAAACATACAGAATCTTATAAATACGATGTTTACGTGTCGTATTGCCAAAAAGACGAATGGTTCCTACCAAAATTAATCGAAAAACTAGAACCTCAATTAAAATTATGCATCGCAGAACGCAATCTAACAATAGGAGACACAAAACCATCAGCAGTTGCAGAAGCAGTGTCTTCTTGTCGTCTTCCTCTTCTATTAGTCAGCGAAGAGTACTTCAAATCTTCTTGGGGCCGTTGGGAAACCCAACTAGTGGCCAGAAAATCACCTATTGCTGTCCAACTTGAAGCTGTTGACGCTAAAAATGCTCCTCCCTTGTTGAGGTACCTCCTAAAAACCAGGATTTATATTATCTGGCCGCAGGAAGACGACAAGATTTCCAGAGAAATATTTTGGCAAAAATTAAAAGCTGCACTTCTGAGATAAAATTTATCAAAATTTATTTGTTTTGATAAAGAGGTGAAATATTATTTTTAAATTTGTAATGAGTAGAATTCCCCAACATAAATATTAAAATAAAATGGATAAACAAACTTTCAGGAAAAATAAATTGAAAGTTATTTTTTTTTCATTGAGTTTTGTGCTGTGTTGATGATTATTTGTAGTTTCATGTGTATTAATAGAAGGTAAATATGTAAATAATTACAAATGCAGTTATTTATTTATTATATTCATTATATTTACTGTATTTTATAGTTTGTTTATTAAATTGGTTGTGTTTAGGAATTCAATTTAATTTTTTCATGGTTGTGCTTCTTCTGTAAGATTATCTTTGAGGTTGTTGGCCATGTGATGTATGTCTTTGTGTATTGTATTTTTCACTGTTATTCTTTATTGAGTAGATATGTATGTTATCTTTTATATTTCTCAATTTATTGTTTTCTGTTTGTAGCCACTAAGTCCTTTATTATTTGTGCATTTCCATTTTTGTTTCATTATTTATGTCCTTTTTGTTGACTATAATGTTGAAAGTAGTTGATATTTTTACTTCTTCATCTGCTTTTTCGTTCCCTGTTATGTTTTTGTGTGACGGGATCCAAAATAAAATAATAATTTTTGCCTTTTCTTTCAGTAATGTTGTTGATAGTTTTTTGGATTTCTTGTATCATTTTTATGTTGCTGTAAGTGTCCTGGAGCAGATCATATTCTTTCTATAATTAAGTTTGGTTATTTATTCTAATCTATCAGTATGAATGAAATTTGTTCCAAGGTTCTCTTCTTTTACTGCGTAGAAAATATTCTTGTAGTTTGGTTTTCTATACTTTCTATACTTCTCAGTTTATTGTTTTCTATTTGCAGCCCTTTGGTTCTTTAGTGTTTGTGTATTTTCATCCTTTATGTCTTCTTTGTTGACTATACTATCGAGAGTAGTTGCTATGCTTGTTTCTTCATCTTATTCTTTGTTCCACACGTTATGTTTTTGTGTGACGGTTGCTGTAAGTGTCCTGGATGTTTTGCTTCAAGCAGATCATATGTTGTCTGTGATTTGGTTTGGTTGTTTATTCTAAATCCATCTATATAAATAAAATCTGTTTGAGAGTGATATTTCTTTACTGCAAAGAATATATTCCGGTGGAGCTCAGGAGGTGTTTGGTTATTTGTTAAGTCTAGATTGAACTTGAGTTGTGTATTTGTTCAGAAAGAAGATTTCTGGTAGGTTTGCTTTTGGATTTTTTTTACTACGTTTTCTTTCTAGTATATCTTATTGAATGCTGGGTTATTTGGGTTTCTTGCAATATAAATGCTATCTATAGAACTTTTTATACTTATCAGTTTATTGTTTTCTGTTTGTAACCATTTGGTTCTTCATTGTTTGTGTATTATTATTTTTGTTTTATTCTTTATGCCTTCTTTGTTGACTATACTGTCGAGAGTAGTTGCTATTTTTGCTTTTTCATCTGTTTTTTTGTTCCTTGCTATGTTTGTGTGCAAGAGAATCCAAAATAAGGTGATAATTTTTCCTTTCATTGCAGTAACGTTGCTAATAGTTTCTTGGATATCTTGTATAGTTTCTTTTTCTTGTTGTGAGTGTTCTGGATGCTTTGCTTTGAGCAGATCATCAGTAAAAATAAAATTTGTCTAGAGGTGCTCTTCTTTTACTGCGTACAATATATTTAAGTGAAGTTCAGAGGGTTTTTGGTTTTCATCATATTTTGTTGGGTTCAGATTGAACTTGGGCTGTATATTTGTCCAGGGAGGATATTTGTGGTTTTGAGTTCCGTTAGATACTTGTGGATGTTTTCTTGCAGTTGTGTTTATTTTTTTACTACGTTTTATTTTGTATCTATCTTATCGAATGATGGGTTATTTATTTTCTTACTATATGAATGCTATCTATAGAACTTTTTATACTTCTCGGTTCATTGTTTCATGTTTGTAGCCATTTGGTTCTTCATTGTTTGTGAATTATCTTTTTCATGTCTTCTTTGTTAACTATACTTGCTATGTTCTTGTGTGAGGGGACCCAAAATAAGATTATATTTTCCATTTTTATTTCAGTAGTTTTTTTGGTATTTTCTTGGATTTCTTGTATCATTTTTATATTGCTGTTAGTGTCATGGATGCTTTACTCTGAGCAGATTATATGTTCTCTGTGATTAAGTTTGGTTATTCATTCTAAATTCATCAGTATGATTTATTAAAACAGTTGAATCTTCTCTTCACTTATTATTGAAATTACTTATGTACATTTCAGTAGCAAAACCACCATCCTTAGAGTATAATGAATCATTTGTTATATTGTTTCGTTTTATCGGATTCTAAGGCATTGGATCTCTTTCTCCTCAGTTCATTTTTGTTTATAATTTCATGGATTGTTTATAGAGATGGCGTTTTCACAACACTGAATCGCCTAGGCGAATAGCTTCATAGCTTAGGCCTCTATTATATCACTGAGGGCGTGTTTAGGATGTCGGTGCTTTGTTTGTTGCCATTCATCAACATCGGTTGATGAGTTTGTTGCTATGTTGTTCACATTTGGTGAACATTCTTGTAGCTACATTCAACATATATTCATTAATTTTAATAATAAATCATAGCAGAAAACAGATTTTATCACTACAAACATGATACAAAACACCAGAAGAATATCCAATCAAATCATAGGATTTGAGGTGGGTGGAGCCAAGAACTACACAATGAATTTGAGTGAAAACAATAAGTAAAACCTAATCAAAATTATGCAATGAAAATTATCTAAGGAGACATACGTAATGCAAAACCAAATTGAAAAATACAGAGTTTGAGGGGGCGGAAGTAAGAACTACAGTATAATAATAAAATAAGCCCCATGGGGAACTAATCAATCAAATTGGCAAACCTGATTTCCAATAATTCCGATAGAATAGATGATAAAATGAAACCAGTTATTTATTCAATAACGTGTTCTAATTGTGATAAAATGTATGTAGGCCAAACGAATACATATTGGGACTAGATTCAAGGAATATTTCTATCATATTAAATGCAAAAATATATTGAAATCCGCTTTAGCTCACCACCACCATGAAACAGGACACAAATTTACAGAAAATGATCAGTTCTCCCTGTGGTTTACTTTATTATTACATTGTAGTTCTTAGCTCCACCTACCTCGAACTCTGTATTTTGACTTGATTTCTTCTTGGTTTTGCATTATGTATGTCTCCTTAGATAATCTTTATCGCATAACTTTGATTGGGATTTCATTCAAACTCACAGTATTTCTTGCTCCACCCACTTCAAACCCTATGATTTGATTGGATATTCTTCTGGAATTCTGTATCATGCTTGTTGTTTCAAGATTTGTTTTCTGCTATGATTTCTATTTCAGTTGCATTGGTCTCTGTGATTTAGTTTGGTTATTTATTCTAGATTCATTACAATAAATAACATTTGTTTTGGGGTGCTCTTTTTTTATTGCAGAAAATATATTCTGGTAATACTCAGGAGGTGATTGGTTATTTGTCAAGTCTAGATTGAACTTGGGCTGTGTATTTGTCCAGGGATGAGATTTTCGATAGGTTTTCTTCTGGATTTTTTTACTACGTTTACTTCTGATATATCTTATTGAATTATTTGGGTTTTTTGCTAATTTGATGATGTAATTCTGTTGTTAAAATTGCTTCAATATGAATGTTATCTACAGGATTGGTTCCAAAGGCACCTACTGTTATTCTTAGAGTTGCATAGTGTTTTGTGATGCCTAGTAATTTTATATTTGCTGGAGTCGCGTTTATATTGTGTATTTGAAGGATGAGTTTGTTGGTTTCTTCTGTGTTGTTTCAGGAAGTGTTTTGAGGATTGCCTCACTGTGGTTCTTAGCTCCGCCTACTTCAAATTCTGTATATTTCTTTTTGGTTTTGCATTACGTATGTCTCCTAGATAATCTTTATTGCATAACTTTGATTAGGTTTTACGTATGGTTTTCACTCAAACTCGCTGTGTAATTCTTGGCTCCACCCACCTCAAACCCTATGATTTGATTGGATATTCTTCTGGTATTTTGTATCATGTTTGTAGTATTTTTTATTGGAAAGATTCAAAATCATTTCAAATTATTAAGGCGTTGTTAATTTATTTTTATTTCAGAGTGGAGATAATGATTGCATTACTGATTATGATACAAGTATTATCAACAGTGCAGGAAAATTACGATGAAGACATTAATTATGCATTTCCTGTTACAATTTCCTTCCGTTCAGTCATCATATTTTCCCCGGAACAAGTAAAACATTTGGACAATATCAATTGTACTTGCAAAGAAATTGGCAGTTTGGATACTCACTGCTCAGGATCAAGCTGTGAAATATTCCCTTCGAAATTAGAAACAACAGCCAAATATTTCAAACTGAAGCTAACATCCATCAAAACATTACGTAAAGACGATTTTTTCTCCATGGGAAATGTATTAGGCATGGATATAAATGCAAATGTCAAATTGGAGAAAATTGAAGCGGGGTGCTTTAGAAAAATGAGTAATTTGAGAAATTTGAGCTTGATAGCGAACATTAACTTGAAGCATTTGGATGAAAATGTTTTTGAAGGGTTGGTTAACGTCGAACAAATGTATTTTCAGAAGAATGGGTTTAATTGTATTATTGATATAACACATTCTTTGTCACCGAAATTTGTACCACGGTTAATACTTTTGGATATGAGTGAAAGTATTTTCAGAAGTATAAAACATGATGAATTTCATCCAATGAAAGGTTCAAATTTGACGCAATTAAATTTGGTATTATGTGAATTGGAATTTTTACATCCAAATTGTTTTTTACCGTTGACAAATTTGAATATTTTACTGTTAGGACAAAATACTTTTAATATAACTTCTTTAGCACAACTTTTACTTAATGTGGCTCAAGCGGGTATACCAATAAACTATTTAAGTTTATATGATATTGGTCTCCGCAAAGTTATACCAAATCAACTAATGCAAGCAATTGCTCAATCAAATATAACATCTTTAAGCTTGGCCAACAATCATTTTGATTATATTTACGACACGGACTTCCCTCATATGCCAAATTTAATCGATTTAGATTTAAGATCAAATTTTATCGAAGATATTGCTGAAAAAGCTTTCAGCAAGCTACCAGCTCTGAAATATTTACGTCTGGGGGAAAATAAATTTTTTAGTGTCCCAAAAGGTGCATTAGTGAACCAAATTACTTATCTGGATTTGGCTGGGAATACTATTGAGGGTGCATATTTTAACATGCAAGATGCAGTGTTTTACAAAATGTCTAATCTTGAAAACTTGCAATTATCTTATAATACAATGTTTTCTCTTAGTAATCAGTCTTTAATTGGGCTTAATAATCTATTAAAATTGAATCTAAAACGGTCTGATTTGCACCACATTGATGAAGATACATTCGTGCATTTGAATCGATTAGAACAATTAAATTTGATGGATAATCCTTTAAATACTTTTGCATTAAATGCAGGCGTATTTAAAGGCCTAAATAATTTAAAAGTACTGTTATTAGGGGGTTGCAGTATCACAAACTTGACTATAACTCCAAATATATTCACTTACATGCCTAATTTGACCTATTTAGGATTAGAAAGAACAAATTTACGAATCATACACACAAACCAATTACAAAATTTGAGCAATTTACAAATACTAAATTTGGCTGATAATAAATTAGCAGCCTGGTTTGAACCGATTTTGCCCAATAACTTGAAATTCTTATTCGTCCAACAAAATAGGATTTCTTATTTAACAAGTATTATGCTTGACGAATGTCACAATTTGGAAGGTTTATACTTAGATGGGAACCCTCTTTCTTGCGACTGTACGTTATTTCCAATAGTAGAATATTTTGAAAAGAATAACGCTTTTTTTAATAAAATAAATGATTTTGTCGCGAAATGTATTTTCCCTGAAGCTTGGAGGCAAAAATCTATTGTTGATTACCTGAAACATTTGAGTAAAAACCAAAATGAATGCAGGAATAATAGTACCGAGATTATTATGATAATTTTATCTTCGATAATATTTTTGTCTGTTATTACTTTTGCTTTTTATTGTATTTATAGAAAATATTGTAAAAAACTACTTTCTGTTAGGCATTATAATTGTAATATATAATAAAATATTTATCTACATGTATTCTCAGTGATTTTATTGTATAATACGCGGGCCGAAACCCTATGCTTCACAGCTCGTTATGTTAACCGCCTTTCTGAAAAAAATACTTCCTTGTTAAGGACAATTTCGATTATAAATTGAACTCACGTTATTCTCCTGCTTTATATAATATTTTTACACTTTCCTCCGCTCTTGATTTCACCCTGTCTTATTGATAATTCCCAATATTCCTTCATGTATTGATCTAAGTATGAATTATAAGACAAAATAAGTGATTATGAACATCATAATAGTATTATGCCAAGAAAAATACATCCAAGTCTCGCCCAAAAAAGGCTATAGTCCAGGATTTTTTGAAGATATTATGAAACTGAGAACAATAAGTTGCACATGTTTTTCTCTTAATTCAACCCTCTGAAATCTGAATCTGCAATCAAAAATTGAATAGGGGCTCTAGTTTTCACGTAATTGTCATTTGAATATGAAGTGTTTCAATCAATTTCTTGATATATTCATTAATAAGTTTTCAATCTCTAATTGGAATATTTAAGGGATGAAAGATATTTTTGACCTTATTTTTCGAAGAGTATGATCTCTGAGAGTATGTTTACCAAATTTTAACGAGATTGAAGAAAAAACTATTTTTTTGCAAAAAAATAATGATGGGTTTTTTCGAAGATATTATTAAATTGAATAAAAAGGTTGAACATGAATTCCTCTTAATTCAATCCTCTAGAGTCCGAATTTGCAATCAAAATTCAAAAACAGGCTCTAGATTTCCTGTAATTTTTATTTGAATATGAAGTGTTTGAATCAATTTTATGATAAATTCATCAATAAGTTTTCACCCTCTAATTTGAATATTAGGTGAGTTAAAATTGACTTCATTTATCAAAGAATATGACCTCTGAGAGTGTGTATACCAAATTTCAACAAGATTTCAGAAAAAACTATTTTTTCGCGCAAAAATGAATGAGGCTATAGTCCAGGGTTTTTTGAAAATATTATGAAACTGGAAAAAATAAGTTGCACAAGTTTTCCCCTAATTCCAACCCTCTAAAGTCCGAATCTGCAATCGAAATGGGAATGGGAGCTTTAGTTTTAATGTAATTCCCATTTGAATATGAAGTGTTCGAATCAATTTTATGATATATTCATTAATAAACTTGCACCCTCTAATTGGATCATTCAGTGAATAAAAAATACTTTTGACTTAATTTATCGAAGAATATGACCTCTGAGAGTATGTATACCAAATTTCAACGAGATTGAAGAAAAACTATTTTTTCGCGGAAAAATAATCAAGGCTATATTCCAGTTTTTTTTTGAAGATATGTCGAAACTAAAAAAAATAAGTTGCACATGTTTTACCCTTAATTCAACCCTTTAGAGTCCGAATCTGTGGTTAAAATTTGAATAGGGGCTCTAGTTTTCACGTAATGCTCATTTGAATGTGAAGTGTTTGAATCAATTTCATGATACATTCATTATCAAGTTTTCATCCTCTAATATGATTATTTAATGAATGAAAGATCTTTTGACCTAGTTTTTTAAAGAGTATGACCTCTGAGAGTATGTGTACCAAATTTCAACGAGATTAAAGGAAAAACTATTTTTTCGTAAAAAAATAATCAAGGCTCTAATCCTGGGTCTTTTTTAAATATATTATGAAACGGAAAAAAATAAGTTGCACATGTTTTTCTCATAACTCAACCCTCTAGAGCCCGAATTTGTAATAAAAATTTGAATCGGGACTCTAATTCTCACGTTATTTTCATTTGAATATGAAGTGTTCGAATCAATTTCATGATATATTCATTAATAAGTTTTCACCCTCCATTTAGAATATTTATAGAATAGGATATACTTTCGACCTAATATATCAAAAAGTGTGAACTTTGAGGGTATGTTTCATAAATTTCAACGAGATTAAAGAGAAAATTATTCTTTCGCAGAAAAATAATCAAGGCTACAGTCCAGGGTTTTTTGAAGATATTATGAAACTGAAAAAAATAAGTTGCACATGTTTTCCCCTTAATTCAACCGTCTAGAGTCCGAATCTGCAATCAAAATTTGAATAGGGGTTCTAGTTTTCACGTACTTCTCATTTGAATATGAAGTGTTTGAATCAATTTCATGATATATTCATTAATAAGTTTTCACCCCCTAATTAGGTTATTTACTTGATGAAAAACACTTTTGACTTTATTTATTAAGGAGTATAACCTCTGAGAGTATGTTCATCAGAATTCAACAAGATTAAGGCAAAAACTATTTTTTCGCGAAAAAATAATCAAGGCCATAATTCAGGTTTTTCTATTAAAATATTATGAGACGAAAAAAATAAGTTGCACATGTTTTTCTCATTATTTAACCCTTTAGAGTCCGAATCTGTAATTAAAGTTTGAATAGGGGCTCTAGTTTTCACGTACTTCTCATTTGAATATGAAGTGTTTGAATCAATTTCATGATACATTTATTAATAAATTTTCACCCTCTAATTGGATTATTCAGTAAATGAAAGATAGTTTTGACCTTTTTTTTCAAAAAGTATGATCTCTGAGAGTATGTTTACCTAAGGATTACATTCCAGGATTTTTTTTAAAGATATTATGAAACTGGAAAAAAATAAGTTGCATATGTTTTTCCCTCAATTCAACCCTCTATAATCTGAACCTGTAATCAAAATTTGAATAGGGGCTCTAGTTTACACGTAATTCCCATTTAAATATGAAGTGTTTGAATCAATTTCTTGATATATTCATTAATAAGTTTTCCCCCCCTAATTGGATTATTTAGTGAATGAAAAATACATTTGACTTTATTGATTCAAGAGTATGACCTCTGGGAGTACGTATACCAAATTTCAACTTGATTGATAAAAAAACAATTCTTTCGCGAAAAAAAGAGCAGGGTATTTTTTGAAGATATAATGAAACTGGAAAAAAAAGTTGCACATGTTTTCCATTTAACTAAACCCTCTAAAACACGAATCTGTAATCAAATTTTAAAAAGAGGCTCTAGTTTTTACGTTATTCCTATTTCAATATGAAGTGTTTGAATCAATTTCATGATATATTCATGAATGAGTTTCCACCCTCTAATTGGAATATTTAGTGAATGAAAAATACTTTCGACATTATCTATCAAAGAGTATGACCTCTAATAGTTTGTATACCAAATCTCAATCAGATTGAAGAAAAAACTTTTTTTTCCGCGAAAAAATAATCAAGGCTATAGTCCAGGATTTTTTAAACATATTATGCAAGTAAAAAAACTAGTTGCACATGTATTCTTTTTAATTCAACCCGAATCTGCAATCAAAATCTGAATTGGGGCTGTTGTTTTCACATAATTTTCATTTGAATATGAAGTGTTTGAATCAATTTCATGATATATTCATTAATAAGTTTTACTCTCTAGCTGGAATATTTAGTGAATAAAAAATACTTTTGGCCTTATTCATGGAAGAGTATGATCTCTGAGAGTATGTATTACAAATTTCAACAAGATTGAAGGAAAAACTATTCTTTCGCGAAAAAAAAATTAAGGCTATAGTCTAGGGTTTTTTTTGAAGACATTATGAGACTGGAAAAAATATATTGCACATTTTTTTCTCCCAATTCAACCTTCTAAAGCTCGAATCTGCAATCAAAATTTGAGTAGGAGCTTTAGTTTTCATGTAATTTCCATTTGAATATGAAGTGTTCGATTCAATTTCATGATACATTCATTAATAAGTTTTCATCCTCTATCTGGATTATTTAGTAGATAAAAAATACTTTTGACCACATTTATCAAAAAGTATGACCTCTGAGTGTATGTATACAAAATTTCAACAAGATTGAAGGAAAAACTATTTTCTCGCGAAAAAATAATCAAGGCAATAGTCAGGGATTTTTTTGAAGGTATTATGGAAATGAAAAAAATAAGTTGCACATGTTTTTCCCTTAATTCAACCGTCTAAAGTCTGAATCTGCAATCAAAACTCGAATCGGGACTCTAGTTTTTACGTAATTCCTATTTGAATATGAATTGTTTGAATCAATTTCACCCCCTAATGGAAATATTTAGTGACCTTATCTATCAAATAATATGACCTTTGAAAGTATATATACCAAATTTCAGCCTTTTGTCCTTGATACATAAATAAAAATTATTTACAATAACTATTATCAGGTCAATAAATTAATAAAACTATTATCATTTAATGTCTCTTTCTTAAATTAGCCAACTTTTGGATTACCAAGTTGGTTTAGTTTTGTATAGAAAGTGAAAATGTTGGTATTTTTTATGTTAATAATAAAAATTAGAGTATTAGGAGCAGCATTTGATGAAGATATTGATTTATTAATGCCGGGACAGAAATTATACAGCAGTCCAGACGATATCCCAAATGATAAATATTTGGGGATGTTTAATAACTGTACGTGTCACGAATCGCCGAAAATGCTTGTCGTCTGTTCGGGAGAAAATTGCCGCGATTTTCCCGTCCTATCCATCAACACTCCGCTGTTTAAACTCAAGTTATCTTCCGTTGAAATAATCCGAAAAAATGATTTCATAATGTTTGATGATTTGGAGGCTTTGGAATTAGAGGCTAATAATATGCTGAAGAGGATCGAACCAGGATGCTTTAGAAGAATGAATAAATTGAGGAATTTAACAATAATTAATAGTTTTAATTTAATCAATGTGGAAGAATCAACTTTTGAAGGTTTATTGAATTTGAGGATACTCAATATGGGCAAAAATGGATTTAGGAGAGTTGTAGACGCAACTAGAGGGTTGGAAACTGAATACGTGCCTGAATTACAGTTGCTGGATTTATCACAAAATATTTTTCACACCATAGAAGAGCACGAATTTCATTTCATGAATAATACAGGTTTACAACAGTTGAGTTTATCTCTTTGTGGGTTGGTTTATATTCATCCAAATTGCCTGCAACCATTTTCCAATTTGACTGTTCTTAGGTTGGGCCAAAATTTGTGCAATAAAACTACTTTAACTGATTTAATAATAAAAACAGTTGAGTTTGGAATACCTTTAGACTTACTGAATCTTATAGACAGTGGGTTTAGGAAATATTTGCCCTTTGAGCTTCTAAAAGCTGTAGGAAGGTCAAACATCACTGATCTTGTATTAGGAAGGAATCATTTTGATGAAATCGAAGACGATTCATTCCCGGAAATGAATCAACTTCTTGTAATGGATTTACGGGAGTGTAATATCAAAAGCATTTCAAATAATGCTTTCGGAAAGTTAATATCATTAGATACTTTATTATTAAATCGAAACCGATTAGGTTTTGTTCCTTCGGGGGTGTTATTACCAAATTTATTATTACTAGACGTATCCAGTAATTCCGACGAAGATAATTATTTTGGAATCCCCGATGGAATATTCCAAAATTTGTCCAATTTGTATGATTTGCATTTAAGTTACAATAATATAGTTTACATAACAAAAGAAACATTTTATGGGCTGAGTAATCTAACGAGGTTAAATTTAAAAAGCTGTCAGCTGACTTCGATTGAAGAAGGTGCTTTTATACACCTTCCTAAATTACTACTTTTGAATTTGAAAAATAATCCTTTATTAATATTATCAGCAGAAACTTTTCGGGGGCTACATGCAGTTAACATAACGCTTTTAGCCCATTGTGGCATCAAAAATTTAACCACATATCCAGGTCTTTTATACCATTTACGAAACATAACATATTTGGGACTGGAAAACAACGAAATACAAATGATAAATCCGGATCAGTTAACTCACTTGAACCAATTAAAAATGTTACGTTTGGAAAATAATAAACTAACAGCTTGGTTTAAACCAATATTACCAAAAAATGATTATAAAGAAATATATGTTTCCAAAAATAAATTAATGTTTTTAACATCAGCTATGTTGGAAGACTTCAAATCAACTGATGTTTTATTTCTGGATGGAAATCCATTTAGATGTGATTGTTCGTTGTATCCGATGGTACAATGGTTGAGACATAACCGACTGAAATTAAATTATTCAGAAAATAATTTTATTGCCAAATGTGACAGCCCCGAAAAATGGATGCAAATATCTTTCTTGGAATATACAAAATATTTAAACAATAATTCCAACATTTGTGAAATAACCCCAACTTACTTAACATTATTCATATCAATAATATGCATTACCTTATTGATCATAATTATAATATTTCTTCACGTATTTAAATGGTATATACGTTATTGGATCTTCCTAATTCGAATTAATCTCATGAAACATAGTTTATGGATTACTAAAAAGCCTGAAGAAGAGATTTGTTACCAGTACGACGCTTTTGTGTCATATTCTGTGGAAGATAAACCTTGGGTGGTTCAACTTTGCAAGAAATTGGAGCCAGATGTCAAATTATGTATTTTTGAAAGAGATTTTCCGCCAGGATCTACTATTTCTCATGCTATTTTGACCGCAGTTACTAATTCTAAAAGAACTATTTTGGTTGTCAGCGAAGCGTTTGCCAAAAGTAATTGGTGCAGATGGGAAACCCAAATCGCTCAATATCATCAGATATTCTTCAGGTAATGGATTATTTCTTCACTTTTTATTAAAATTACTCATATACATTTTAGTAGCAAAGCTACCATCTTTAGAGTACAATAAATCAGAACAGTAAACAAATCTTACAAGTAATTCCGAACCAATCGCTTTGAAATCTGGAACATTCATAGTATATAGTATGCCTAACCGATCGATGCTATCAGCAATTTTTTATCTCCATTATTTGTATGAGTTTTTGACTCCCCGCTTCCGGCTCCCCTTCCGGACTAGATTTTTAAATTTTCGATATATTGGAAGACATCCTCTAGATCCAATTTTGTTTCCTAGATTCGTAATCTACATGAATGAAACTATATAATTTCATGCCAAACTCAAAATAGTTGGGTTCAAAAATATTTATTTTTTTTATCATGGCTCATTCTTCGTTTTGATTTCAGGATTTTGCCTATTCTGAGATTCTTCTCTATAGAATCTGTAACTCTGAACCAATCGTTTTGAAATTTGGAACATTTATAGTATATAGTATGCCTGACCGATCGATGCTATCAGCAATTTTTTATCTCCATCATTTGTAGGAGTTTTTGACTCCCCGCTTCCGGCTCCGCTTCCGGACTAGATTTTTAAATTTTCGATTTCTTGGAAAATATCCTCCAGATCAAATTTTGTTTTCTAGATTCGTAATCTACATGAATGAAACTATATAATTTCATGCCAAACTCAAAATAGTTGGGATCAAAAAAATTTAATTTTTTTTATCATGGCTCACTCTTCGCTTTGAGTTCAGGATTTTGCCTATTCTGAGATTCTTCTCTATAGAATCTGTAATTCTAAACCAATCGCTTTGAAATTTGAAACATTTATAGTATATAGTATGCCTAACCGATCAATGCTATCAGCAATTTTTTATCTCCATTATTTGTATGAGTTTTTGACTCCCCGCTTCCGGCTCTGCTCCCGGACTAGATTTCTATATTTTCGATATCTTGGAAAATACCCCCCAGATCCAATTTAGTTTCCTAGATTCGTAATCTACATGAATGAAACTATATAATTTCTTGCCAAACTCAAAATAGTTGGGATCAAAAAAATTTAATTCTTTTTATCATGGCTCACTCTTCGCTTTGAGTTCAGGATTTTGCCTATTCTGAGATTCTTCTCTATAGAATCTGTAATTCTGAACCAATCGCTTTGAAATTTGAAACATTTATAGTATATAGTATGCCTAACCGATCGATGCTATCAGCAATTTTTTATCTCCATTATTTGTATGAGTTTTTGACTCCCCGCTTCCGGCTCTGCTCCCGGACTGGATTTCTATATTTCCGATATCTTGGAAAATACCCCCCAGATCCAATTTTGTTTCCTAGATTCGTAATCTACATGAATGAAACTATATAATTTCATGTCAAACTCAAAATAGTTGGGATCAAAAAAATTTAATTCTTTTTATCATGGCTCACTCTTCGCTTTGAGTTCAGGATTTTGCCTATTCTGAGATTCTTCTCTATAGAATCTGTAATTTTGAACCAATCGCTTTGAAATTTGGAACATTTATAGTATATAGTATGCCTAACCGATCGATGCTATCAGCAATTTTTTATCTCCATTATTTGTATGAGTTTTTGACTCCCCGCTTCCGGCTCTGCTCCCGGACTAGATTTCTATATTTTCGATATCTTGGAAAATACCCCCCAGATCCAATTTTGTTTCCTAGATTCGTAATCTACATGAATGAAACTATATAATTTCATGCCAAACTCAAAATAGTTGGGATCAAAAAAATTTAATTCTTTTTATCATGGCTCACTCTTCGCTTTGAGTTCAGGATTTTACCTATTCTGAGATTCTTCTCTATAGAATCTGTAATTCTGAACCAACCGCTTTGAAATTTGAAACATTCATAGTATATAGTATGCCTAACCGATCGATGCTATCAGCAATTTTTTATCTCCATTATTTGTATGAGTTTTTGACTCCCCGCTTCCGGCTCCGCTTCCGGACTAGATTTTTAAATTTCCGATATCTTGGAAAATATCCTCCAGATCCAATTTAGTTTCCTAGATTCGTGATCTACATGAATGAAACTATATAATTTCATGCCAAACTCAAAATAGTTGGGATCAAGAAAATTTAATTTTTTTTATCATGGCTCACTCTTCGCTTTGAGTTCAGGATTTTGCCTATTCTGAGATTCTTCTCTATAGAATCTGTAATTCCGAACCAATCGCTTTGAAATTTGGAACATCTATAGTATATAGTATGCCTAACCGATCGATGCTATCAGCAATTTTTTATCTCCATTATTTGTATGAGTTTTTGACTCCCCGCTTCCGGCTCTGCTCCCGGACTAGATTTCTATATTTTCGATATCTTGGAAAATACCCCCCAGATCCAATTTTGTTTCCTAGATTCGTAATCTACATGAATGAAACTATTTAATTTTATGCCAAATTCAAAATAGTCGGGATCAAAAAAATTTAATTTTTTTATCATGGCTCACTCTTCGCTTTGAGTTCAGGATTTTGCCTATTCTCAGATTCTTCTCTATAGAATCTGTAACTCTGAACCAATCGCTTTGAAATTTGGAACATTTATAGTATATAGTATGCCTGACCGATCGATGCTATCAGCAATTTTTTATCTCCATTATTTGTATGAGTTTTTGACTCCCCGCTTCCGGCTCCGCTTCCGGACTAGATTTTTAAATTTCCGATATCTTGGAAAATATCCTCCAGATCCAATTTAGTTTCCTAGATTCGTGATCTACATGAATGAAACTATATAATTTCATGCCAAACTCAAAATAGTTGGGATCAAGAAAATTTAATTTTTTTTATCATGGCTCACTCTTCGCTTTGAGTTCAGGATTTTGCCTATTCTGAGATTCTTCTCTATAGAATCTGTAATTCCGAACCAATCGCTTTGAAATTTGGAACATCTATAGTATATAGTATGCCTAACCGATCGATGCTATCAGCAATTTTTTATCTCCATTATTTGTATGAGTTTTTGACTCCCCGCTTCCGGCTCTGCTCCCGGACTAGATTTCTATATTTTCGATATCTTGGAAAATATCCCCCAGATCCAATTTTGTTTCCTAGATTCGTAATCTACATGAATGAAACTATATAATTTCATGCCAAACTCAAAATAGTCGGGATCAAAAAAATTTAATTTTTTTTATCATGGCTCACTCTTCGCTTTGAGTTCAGGATTTTGCCTATTCTGAGATTCTTCTCTATAGAATCTGTAATTCTGAACCAATCGCTTTGAAATTCAGAACATTTATAGTATATAGTATGCCTAACCGATCGATGCTATCAGCAATTTTTTATCTCCATTATTTTTATGAGTTTTTGACTCCCCGCTTCCGGCTCTGCTTCCGGACTAGATTTTTATGTTTTGGATATCTTGGAAAATATCCTCCAGATCCAATTTAGTTTCCTAGATTCGTAATCTACATGAATGAAACTATATAATTTTATGCCAAACTCAAAATAGTTGGGATCAAAAAAATTTAATTCTTTTTATCATGGCTCACTCTTCGCTTTGAGTTCTGGATTTTGCCTATTCTGAGATTCTTCTCTATAGAATCTGTAATTCTGAACCAATCGCTTTGAAATTTGAAACATTTATAGTATATAGTATGCCTAACCGATCGATGCTATCAGCATTTTTTTATCTCCATTATTTGTATGAGTTTTTGACTCCCCGCTTCCGGCTCTGCTCCCGGACTAGATTTCTATATTTTCGATATCTTGGAAAATACCCCCCAGATCCAATTTTGTTTCCTAGATTCGTAATCTACATGAATGAAACTATATAATCTCATGCCAAACTCAAAATAGTTGGGATCAAAAAAATTTAATTCTTTTTATCATGGCTCACTCTTCGCTTTGAGTTCAGGATTTTGCCTATTCTGAGATTCTTCTCTATAGAATCTGTAATTCTAAACCAATCGCTTTGAAATTTGAAACATTTATAGTATATAGTATGCCTAACCGATCGATGCTATCAGCAATTTTTTATCTCCATTATTTGTATGAGTTTTTAACTCCCCGCTTCCGGCTCTGCTCCCGGACTAGATTTCTATATTTTCGATATCTTGGAAAATACCCCCCAGATCCAATTTTGTTTCCTAGATTCGTAATCTACATGAATGAAACTATATAATTTCATGCCAAACTCAAAATAGTTGGGATCAAAAAAATTTAATTCTTTTTATCATGGCTCACTCTTCGCTTTGAGTTCAGGATTTTGCCTATTCTGAGATTCTTCTCTATAGAATCTGTAATTCTAAACCAATCGCTTTGAAATTTGAAACATTTATAGTATATAGTATGCCTAACCGATCGATGCTATCAGCATTTTTTTATCTCCATTATTTGTATGAGTTTTTGACTCCCCGCTTCCGGCTCTGCTCCCGGACTAGATTTCTATATTTTCGATATCTTGGAAAATACCCCCCAGATCCAATTTTGTTTCCTAGATTCGTAATCTACATGAATGAAACTATATAATTTCATGCCAAACTCAAAATAGTTGGGATCAAAAAAATTTAATTCTTTTTATCATGGCTCACTCTTCGCTTTGAGTTCAGGATTTTGCCTATTCTGAGATTCTTCTCTATAGAATCTGTAATTCTGAACCAATCGCTTTGAAATTTGAAACATTTATAGTATATAGTATGCCTAACCGATCGATGCTATCAGCAATTTTTTATCTCCATTATTTGTATGAGTTTTTGACTCCCCGCTTCCGGCTCTGCTCCCGGACTAGATTTCTATATGTTCGATATCTTGGAAAATACCCCCCAGATCCAATTTTGTTTCCTAGATTCGTAATCTACATGAATGAAACTATATAATTTCTTGCCAAACTCAAAATAGTTGGGATCAAAAAAATTTAATTCTTTTTATCATGGCTCACTCTTCGCTTTGAGTTCAGGATTTTGCCTATTCTGAGATTCTTCTCTATAGAATCTGTAATTTTGAACCAATCGCTTTAGAATTTGGAACATTTATAGTATATAGTATGTCTAACCGATCGATGCTATCAGCAATTTTTTATCTCCATTATTTGTATGAGTTTTTGACTCCCCGCTTCCGGCTCTGCTCCCGGACTAGATTTCTATATTTTCGATATCTTGGAAAATACCCCCCAGATCCAATTTTGTTTCCTAGATTCGTAATCTACATGAATGAAACTATATAATTTCATGCCAAACTCAAAATAGTTGGGATCAAAAAAATTTAATTCTTTTTATCATGGCTCACTCTTCGCTTTGAGTTCAGGATTTTGCCTATTCTGAGATTCTTCTCTATAGAATCTGTAATTCTGAACTAATCGCTTCGAAATCTGGAACATTTATAGTATATAATATGCCTAACCGATCGATGCTATTAGCAATTTTTCATCTCCATTATTTGTATGAGTTTTTGACTCCCCGCTTCCGGATCTGCTTCCGGACTAGATTTTTATATTTTCGATATCTTGGAAAATATCCTCCAGATCCAATTTTGTTTCCTAGATTCGTAATCTACATGAATGAAACTATATAATTTCATGCCAAACTCAAAATAGTTGGGATCAAAAAAATTTAATTTTTTTTATCATGGCTTACTCTTCGCTTTGAGTTCTGGATTTTGCCTATTCTGAGATTCTTCTCTATAGAATCTGTAACTCTGAACCAATCGCTTTGAAATTTGGAACATTTATAGTATATAGTATGCCTAACCGATCGATGCTATCAGAAATTTTTTATCTCCATTATTTGTATGAGTTTTTGACTCTCCGCTTCCGGACTAGATTTTTAAATTTTCGATATCTTGGAAAATATCCTCAAGATCAAATTTTGATTCCTAGATTCGTAATCTACATGAATGAAACTATATAATTTCATGCCAAACTCAAAATAGTTGGGATCAAAAAAATTTTTTTTTTTTATCATGGCTCACTCTTCGCTTTGAGTTCAGGATTTTGCCTATTCTGAGATTCTTCTCTATAGAATCTGTAACTCATCAAGCAGCGTCACATCAACGCCTGGTCTCAGGCGTCTTCGTGTGAGAAGTACTGCCGCACTTTTTGAGGCGTTGACGTCTATCCTCCATTTGCTGAGCCAGTCTTCTAACTCTTCGGATACTGCTCTGTTTTCTCTAGATAACATTTTATTAAATTGCATTGATTAGTTCTCCCTGGAGTTTTACTTTATAATTACACTGTAGTTTTAAGCCCCGCCTACTTCAAATTCTGTAGTTTGACTTGATTTCTTCTTGGTTTTACATTACGTATGTTTCCTTTAGACAATCTTCATTGCATAACTTTGATTTGTTGATCCTGACAGGCGTTTGATAGGGATTCATTTGTTTTGCACAACCTGTGCCACCTTCTTGGCATTATCAAGTAGCCAAGATTAAATTTGGCCGTTTGTGGCGGAGACTTTCGTCTTCATCCTAATCCGCTAGCCGTTTAGATGATAAGAAATGTTGGCAATGATTTGCTTGCTCGTTTGAGCGCAAATTCTGGAATCCGCTCGATATTCAGGTCGCTTTGAATTTCTGACGGGCCATAGAGCGCCGACAACAATTCGTTGTACTTTGTTTTGTACTATTTGTAGCTTATGGATTTGCGATTTTGCCGCAGAGGTACCATATGTAATGGCTGGCCTGACAATTGTTTTGTAAATTGTCACTTTGTTGTGAGTGCTCCAATGAGTGCATCCGCGTTCTGGGAGTTTTTCTCGACATGTGAACCCCAAATCAAAATTACATTGATTAGTTCTCCCTGTGGTTTCACTTTATTATTTCACTGTAGTTTTTAGCTCCGCCTACCTCTGTATTTTGGCTTGATTTCTTCTTGGTTTTGCATTACTATGTCTCCTTAGATAATCTTCATTGCATAATTTTGATTGGGTTTTACCTATTATTTTAACTGAAACTCACTTTGTAGTTCTTGGCTCCACCCACTTTAAAACTAATGATTTGATTGGATATGGTTTTGATATTTGTATTATGTTTGTAGTTATGAGATTTGTTTTCTGCTCTGATTTATTGTGCAGAAGTGAAAAAAAGGTTTCACTTTTTTATTTATTTTACTTGAAACATATTTTGATTAAGGCTCTAATCACAAAGATACAGTTATTATCCGATAATAGATGGCAGCTTGTTTTGTGAAGACCCCAAAATAATTTTTTTTTGTGACTAAAGGGCAACTCATTTCAAAAATTTTTCAAGTAAAGTGTCTTTCAATTACAATCGTGCATTGATTGAAAATTATATTAGTGTTTTATTTTCAGGCAAGAAAGTATAAACGGACCAGATGATACATTACTTCTAGTAAGGCTTGAGCCAGTTAAAAAATATGCAAGTCCAATTTTAAAATACTTAATGAAAACTCGAATATATTTGGACTGGCCTCAAGAAACAAAAAATCAATCAATATTTTGGAACAGGCTTAAAATCAGTTTATCATATCCTAAAGGAAATAGTAAAAAAATATCCAATTATGTATAATTTAAAAATAAATGATTATTATTGCTGTAGTTATTTTTCATTTCCAAGAAAACACTTCATTTATGAATTATTATATTGATAACAATTATATGTCAACGATTTCCTTGAGTGTTTTCGGAATTTTGATAAAACAGTAGGCGGAGCGGTACTAATTCTTCTAGCACCCACAACTTAATCAGTTGGTAATTTTGTCCTGTAAATTACAGAGGAATTGTGAATTTAAAAATAACTATTTTTGTTGATTTAATATGTGAAATTTGATAACATGGTTTAAGTTGAGAAAGGTTAGTACAAATTTATTTTTTATTGAGCCTCTGAAAAAAAAATTTGTTGTAGGATTTTGCAATGATTACGGAATGCATATTTATATTATCAGTTGCACTGCAAACATATGGATTTCAAGATGAAGATTTTTCAGTTTCAACCCCAATATTTGTTACACCGTTTGTGGAGCCTGAGCCACTGACAAAAATAGATGGCTGTGTTTTTAAAACAGATCGAAATAAGACTTTGATTTGCACAGGGCCTGAATGCAGGAATTTTAAAGCACCAAAGAATATTGAACAAACGGAGAGACTCAAAATTAAAACCAGTTCAATTTCTGTATTCCATAAAAAAGATTTTCAAGAATTTTCAGGATTAAAATCATTGGAAATTCAGTTCAATTTGGAGTTGAAGAAATTTGAGCCAGGGTGCTTCAGGAATTTGACTTTACTGACTAATTTATCGATTTCTATTAATCATAACTTGAAGTATTTGGAGGAAAATATTTTCGAAGGATTGGACAGTCTGCAAGAACTGTATTTATTCAAAAATGGATTCACAAAAGTTATTGATATAACCGGAAGCTTGCAACCAAAATATGTACCAAATTTGCGACGACTATTTTTGAACGAAAATATGTTTAAATCAGTATTAAACAGTGATTTTCGTCCAATGGTTGGTACAAAATTAAATACCCTACAGTTGACTTTATGCCAAATTGATAATATTGAGCCAAAAAGCTTCAATCCGCTCATTAATTTAACTGAATTGTGGTTGGGGCAAAATCAGTTTAATCTTACAATATTAGAATTATTGATGGAAGAAATATTCGTCATGAAAATTCCGTTAAAATATTTGAGTTTAGTTGATTCAGGATTCCGGAGGAATCCTCCTTACGAATTATTGGAAATTATTGCTAAAACTAATATAACTCATTTGAGTTTGGGCAAAAATATGTTTGATAATATCAATGCAATGTCTTTTCCATTTATGCCTAATATTAATTTTCTGGATTTGTCTGAATGTCTTTTATTGGACGTTGCTAAAGGAACTTTTGATAATTTGCCCAATTTGCATATTTTATTACTGCAAAAAAATAGATTGCCGGGAATTAGTTTGGGCATGACTTTAAGGCACCTAAAAAAGTTAGATATATCCGGAAACTCAGGTAATCAACTGAGCAGATCATATTTTAGAGTCGATGATAATATTTTTCTAAACATGACTGATTTGCTGGATTTATCAATGGATTATAATTTAATTACGCAAATAACTGGTAATACTTTTAATGGATTGAAAAAATTACGTTATTTGGGGCTGAAAAACTCAACCATTTTCACTTTAGATTCAGATTCGTTTCATCAAATGGAAAATTTGCAATTTTTAAATTTGGAAAACAACAAATTTACAATTAATTTAAAACCAGAAGTTTTTAGAGGGTTGCGGGACTTAAAAGTACTGCTTTTAGGGGGTTGTGGTATTGAGTATTTGGGTACACCCAGCCCATTTTTTTATTTGTCCAATTTAACGTATTTAGGGCTTCAGAGTAATAATTTGTATTCCCTAACATCAACACATTTCTCTAATTTAATCAAATTGACTACCTTGGATTTATCAATGAATAAATTGATAGAATGGGACCAAAAATTCATTAATCCAAGCATTAAAGCGTTGGACTTAAGTCAGAATAAGATAAAAACTGTAACTGACGTCATGCTGGAAGATTTTATTAATTTAGAAACACTAAATTTGGACGGTAATCCTTTTACTTGTGATTGTCTGATGAAGGACGCTTCAAATTTGTTACAAACCAAAAATTATTCCCTCAACTTCATTAAAAATAATTTGAGTGCCAAATGTGTGAATCCAGACGAATTGAGCCAAGAATCTATTATTACTTACATGATTAACATACAATTAAAAAAAACTGAATGTATTGACTTACCTGCAAACTCCCAAACTGTTTGGATCTCCGCTTTATCAATATTTGGGGCCCTAATAATAATTACATCCATCCTTGGTTACATATTCCGCCTTCACGTCCGACATTGGGTCCTACTTTCGCGAATGGCCTTCCGCAGATACATGCACAAACGAAAAAATATTACACTATCCTATAGATATGATGCATTCGTTTCTTACTCAAACGAAGATCAAGAATTCGTCATCCAAATGGTATCCGAATTAGAAACCAACCCTCCTCATTTCAAGTTATGTGTTTACGAAAGAGATTTTCAAATTGGTACAGCGATTTCCGAATCGGTGCTGCAATCTGTGGCTGCCAGTCGGAGGACTTTATTGGTTGTAAGTGACGCTTTTGCCAAAAGTCAGTGGTGCAGATGGGAAGCTAAATTGGCTGAGCATCACCAACTCTTTTTCCATGAAGGAGATTTTCAGGGACCTCATGGAACTTTACTGATTATTTTATTGGGGAAAGTTGCGGATTGCAACATGACTCCTACCCTAAAATATCTTCTAAAAACTAGGATATACCTCCAATGGTCCGATCAAACAGAAGAAAGGAAACTTTTCTGGCACAAATTGAGGAAAAAACTAACAGCTCCAAACAATGCCACATATGAAACGTGCTTGAATGAAGTAACATGAATTTTATTTACAATAATAAATAAATATAACAACACTATTAATATTATTGTTAATAACGTAACATCAGTCTATTTAATAACCTAGTCTAATTTAATTGAATAAAGCATTTAGAACCATAACAACTTATACAATATTTACAGTTAGTAAGTTAAATATTGACTGATTGAATTATTTCTTTGGTATAGTCCATAAATTGCTTTCAATCTCGTCATGAATAAATGGTCATCAATATCAATTCTTCTAATGATAGTGGATTGCTTTTCATTTTGGTGTCTAAACTGTGGTATCGTTCTGAAAAGCAAACATGCATTAATAGGCCTGCTTCCTCCACTAACATTCCACCGCCGCTACTTAGTTGACACTTAAAATGTTTGAAATTCGCTAATTCACAACAATAACGCGTAAGCGTTTCACTAGCCCCATAAGGTTATGGGCAAAACAAACGCTGCATGATAAACACGTACAGACATGCTTCAACCGTTGTAAGCCACAGTTATAAGCGATTGAAACCTATTCAGTTTAACTCGTACATCAAAGAAAAAACTATTTTTTCGCGAAAATAATAATCAAGGCTATAGTCAAGGGTTATTTTGAAGGTATTATGAAAGTGAAAAAAATAAGTTGCACATTTTTTCCCCTTAATTCAACCCTCTAGAGTTCAAATCTGCAATCATAAATTGAATTGAGGCTCTAGTTTCCACGTAATTCCCATTTGAGTATGAAGTGCTTGAATCAATTTCATGATATATGCATTGATAAGTTTTCACCGTCTAATTGGAATATTCAGTGGGTGAAGAATATTTTTGACCTTATTTATTAAAGAGTATGACCTCCAAGAGTATGTTAACTGAATTTTAACAAGATTTAAAAAAAAACTATTTTTTCGCAAAAAAATATTCAAGCCTATAGTCCAGACTCTTTTTGAAGATATTATGAAACAGAAAAAAAAATAGTTGCACATGTTATTCCCTTGATTGAACCCTGTAGATTCCGAATCTGCAGTCAAAATTTTGATAGAGGCTCTAGTTTTCACGTAATTCTCATTTAAATATTAAGTGTTTGAATCAATTTCATGATAAATTCATTAATAAGTTTTCACCGTCTAATTGGAATATTTAGTGAATTAAAGATACTTCCGACTCTATTTATCAAAGAGTATGACCTCTGAGAGTGTGTCCACCAAATTTCAGAGAAATTAAAGGAAAAACCATTTTTTCTCGAAAAAATAATTAAGGCTATAGTTCAAGATTTTTTTGAAGATATTATGAAATCGAAAAAAAATAGGTTTTACATGTTTTCCCCTTAATTCAACTCTCTAGAGTCCAAATTCGCAATCAAAGTTTTAATAGGGTCTCTAGTTTTGACGTATTTCTCATTTGAATATGAAGTCTTTGAATCAATTTCTTGATATTTCCATTAATAAGTTTTTACCCTCTAATTGGAATTTTTAGCAAATGAATAATACTTTTGGCCTTATTTATCAAAGAGTATGGTCTCTGAGACAATGTACATAAAATTTCAGCAAGATTAAAGTGAAAACTATTTTTTCGCGAAAAAATAATCAAGGCTATAATTCAGGATTTAAAGATTTTAAAGATATGATAGAAGTGAAAAAAATAAGTTGCACATGTTTTTCCCTTAATTCAACCCTCTTAAGTCCGAATCTGCAATCAAAATTGGAATAGCGGCTCTATTTTTTATGTTATTCCCATTTGAATATAAAGTGATTGAATCAATTTCATGATATATTCATTAATAAGTTTTCACCCCCTAATTGGAATATTTATTGAATGAAAAACACTTTTGACCTCATTTATTAAGCATTTCGACCTCTGGAAGTATGTCTATCAAATTTTAACAAAATTAAGGGAAAAAATATTTATTTGCAAGAAAATAATCAAGACAAGAGTCCAAGGTTTTTTTGAAGGTATTATCAGAGTGAAAAAATAAATTGCACTTGTTTTCCTCTTAATTCAACCCTCTAGAGTCCGAATCTGTAATCAAAATTTGAATGGGGGCTCTAGTTTTCACGTAATTCCCATTTGAATATGAAGTGTTTGAATCAATTTCATAATATATTCATTAATAAGTTTTCACCTTTAATTGGAGTATTAAGTGAATGAAAAATACTTTTGATTCTATTTTTCAAAGAGTATGACTTCTTAGAGTATGTATACCAAGTTTCAACCAGATTCAAGAAAAAAATATATTTTCGCGGAAAAATAATCAAGGCTATGGCCCAGGATTTTTTTAAAAATATTATTAAACTAAAAAAAAAAGTTGCAAATGTTTTTTCTTCGATTCAAGCCTCTAGAGACCGAATCTGTAATCAAAATTTCAATAGGGGCTCCAGGTTTTCCGCATTTCCCATTTGAATATGAAGTGATTGAATCAATTTCATGATATATTCATTAATAAGTTTTCACTCTCTGATTGGAATATTAACTCAGTGAAAAATACTTTTGATTTTTTTTCAAGAGTATAACCTCTGAGAGTATGTGTACCAAATTTTAACGAGATTGAAGGAAAAACAGTTTTTTCGCGAAAAAATAAACAAGGCTATAGTTCAGGGTTGTTTTAGAGATATAATAGAACTGAAAAAAATAAGTTGCACCTGTTTTCCCCTCAATTCGATTCTCTAGAGTCCGAATATGTAATCAAAATTTGAATAGGTTCTCTAGTTTTAACATAATTTCTATTTGAATATGAAGTATTTGAATCAATTTCATGATAAATTCATTGATGAGTTTTCACCCTCTAATTGGAATATTTGATGAATGAAAAATAATTTTGACCTTATTTATCAAAGAATACAACCTCTGAGAGTATGTTTATCAAATTTCAATGAAATTAAAGGAGAAACTTTTTTTTCGCGAGAAAATAATCAAGGCTATATTCGTGGGTTGTTTGAAGATATTATCGATGTGAAAAAAATAAGTTGCACATGTTTCCTCCTTAATTCAACCCTCAAGAGTCCAAATCTGCTATCAAAATTTGAGTAGGGTGTCTAGTTTTCACGTAATTGCCATTTGAATATGAAGTGTGTGAATCAATTTCATGATATTCCCATTAATAAATTCCACCCTGTAATTGGAATATTTAGTGAATGGGAAATATTTTAGACTCAATTTATCAAAAAGTTTGACCTCTGAGAGTATGTATACTAAATTTCAACGAGATTGAAGGAAAAAAATTTTTTTTCGCGGAAAAATATCAAGGCTATGTTCAGGTTCTCTTGGAAATATTATGAAACTGAGAAAAAAATATTTGCACATGTTTTCCCCTTAATTCAACCCTTTAGAGTCCGAATCCGTAATCAAAATTTGAATGGGGGCCCTAGTATTCACGTAATTCTTATTTGAATATGAAGTGTTTGAATCAATTTCATGATATATGTATTCATTAATAAGTTTACACCCCCTAATTGGAATATTTAGTGAATGAAAAATACTTTTGACCTTATATATTGAAGAGTATGACTTCTGAGAGTATGTGTACCAAATTTCAACAAGATTTAAAAAAAAAAAACTATTTTTTCGCGAAAAAATAATTAAGGCAATAGAGTTTTTTTGAAGATATTATGAAATTGAAATAATAAGTTGCACATTTCTTCCCCTTAATTCAACCCTCTAGAGTTCGAATCTGCAATAAAAATTTGAATGGGGGCTCTAGTTTTTACGTAATTCCCATTTGAATATAAAGTGTTTGAATCAATTTCATGATATATTCATTAATAAGTTTACACCCTCTATTTGAAATATTTAGTAAAGAAAAAATAATTTTGACCTTATTTATCGAGGAGTATGACTTTTCAAAGTATGTATACCAAGTTTCAACTAGATTGAAGAAAAAACTATTTTTTCGTGAAAAAATAATCAAGATCAGGTTTTTTTGAAGATGAAACTGAAAAAAATAAGCTGGACATGTTTTTTTTTCAATTCAACCCTTTGAAGTTCAAATCTGCAATCAAAATTTGAATAGGGGCTCTAGTTTTTACGTAAGTGTTTGAATCAATTTCATGATATATTCATTAATAAGTTTTTTGGAAGTATTGTGAGACCAACAAAATTCATATTCCGAGATTTCGATGGCAATATCCATTTCGAGCATCCCTGAATCTATTTTTAATATTTTCGATATGTATATATGTACGCGAGAGAAAAAGCCAACGATTCTTGCGTTTTTATCGTTCAAAGTTCAGTCGTCGTCGAACGATCTGCCCATGAGCCCCCAGCATCATACTATCAGTGCATACCGTCTAGTATTCTTTCCGTAATTGAATATTAATGTTGATAGATAAAATTGTGGACTTACCGTGAGCCAAATGAAGCCGCACCATCGCCATGACATAATTTTCAGCAGTGAGTACTCGATTCTTCGCAAATCTAAGAACTAAACATTCCAATACTTTATTACTAACAGTGCTTCCTGCTTCCCACAACAACGGCCTTAAATTATAACTAGAAGTTTTGCCACTGTTATGACTCCTTTCAAACTTTTGAAATGCTATCTAAAATCAAAAACATCCCCTTGATTTAATTCTACTGGTAAATATATTTGAGCTCACCCTCCAGAACTGCAGCATATGCATCAGTACAGGAATGTCTAGCAAATTAATTCGGCCACTGATATTGAAATCTCTGAGCATTATCAAACTTTTGCACAACTCTAAACTTGGTTTTTCAGATAGGAATACTTTCCAATGTGATTTTAAGATTTTTAGTAATTGTGCTGCGTCTATTTCCGGCGGATATTTCGACAACAATTTCGTTAGAATTGTTTTTCCTTCAGGCTAAAAAGGTAATTGAATATTTAAATTGATTTTTTAATATTGTAACTAATATTCACCAATAAAGAACTAGAATCTTCTAAAAATTCTGCTGATATGTTTCTTATAATCATATTGTCTTCGTTGACTTCCCTGACGAATTAAAACGGATTATAAATGATTCAAATGGCATTTTCATGTAAGAAACTTACCAAATATTGCTTTGTTCATCAGTTAATATTCTTAATAAAAATTTCCCATCCAGATTAGGGATATTAGTTTGAGGTACAACAATATAATCCCCCGGGGGGAGAGTAAAAAACGTTACGACTTCTCTTGCAACCGAATGATTCGTCACATCTAGCGGTTTCTACAATCAAATATTCGTACAAAAATTGGAGCTGCAGAAATGGTTGTCACTCACGTGTTCAGCAACGAAATGTGGTGTCAATCGAGGCATCGAATGAGGAACTTCGTAAACAGCAAATCCTATGGCAAATAAGGGTTTCTTCTTTTTGGAATCTAGAGGGTTGGTTTCATAATACTGTGTGACAGACACCACAACGTGGCATTTGTTACTTGAGCTGCGCGGGATCTGCACGTGAAACTGCGGATTCATTGCCGTAGTTTCTGCGAAATAATTATTACTTATTTTGACAATTTGGTTATGTAGTACTTACCTGTGTAGCTGGGCCCTCCTCCGGCATTATACCCTCCCCTCCATCTTCTCCTAGCTAAAACAGCCCTCCAGGGCTGTTTGGAATGCAAGGCTGGCTCAGCCATCCAATCATCCGGCCCTACATGTACTAAATCCAATTGGGTAAAATGCCTGGCAAAGTCTTCAAAAGACATCCAGAACTCCCCATCATTTGTGACCCTAACACTGAGTAATTCTTTGTCCCTTTGGCTAAGGGCGTCCCACTCCCAAGAACGTTCCGACCAAGGCCCTGTCCATTCTCCTCGGCCCCAAGGGTTCCGAAGCCGAACAAGAGGTGTCTCACCGCTTTGGCCGCGTACTCTGGCAAGACCAGTTACGCTATACGCATGCGCAGTGATCAAACCATTCCTTAAACGGAGCTGGCGTTTGTGGGAGGAGTCAGAAATTGTGGCTATGAGGAGACTCGAACGTGGGACAGCGCTATTCAATACCTTTAAATAAAAATAACATTATTACATAATTTAATTATTATTTTTCAGTTTTCGTACTTGAAATGTAAGATATCTGTCCTGATGTGTAAGCCCAAAACTCTGGACAATCCCTCCAGTCAGATCCTGTAATGCTCTTGTAGTAGATCCGCCCCCTAGAGCTTCATAGCATCCGTAAAGTTTCGCGTAAGCTTTTTCGAGCAAAGCTGCCCAAAATTCTACAGAATTGGTGCTGTGTAAGTGAACCAGACGGCCTTTGAAGGTTGGCAATCGGTCGTCCACCAAAATGTCGCGCCATTCTCCAAAATGCCAAAATCGAAACCTGAAAAAATAAACTATTGGAACGACCACTACAACTAAATATTTCTTGCGGTAATAATTTATTAAGTCATAGTTACAAGATACAATCAGAATAATGATATATTAATTTGGAATGATGAACTTTATTCCGATGCCTAGATTATCCAAGATTACTCACTTGTTTTATTTATTTTATGGAAGATTCATTTGTAAATGTCTTTATAATAACTGACTGCTAGTTTTGTGTGAAATTGCAAATGAAATCTTGCATAATAATGGAATGCCTAATATATTCATAAAGCTGACTTCACTATTGGATGTATTCATTCACATCAGTCCATATTTCATTAAAATAAAGTCGCAAATTCATGAAAATTACGTTAGACAGATTAAGAGCATAAAGTTCAGATAAGTTGCTGTGTTTAACGTCCAGCAACCAATCAAATCAGTGTGTACCTCATAGTTCGATGTATGATGTGCTCTCATGAAAATATAAGAGGGAGGGACTTAAGTATAAATTGTTCATGAGGACTGGGAAAAAGGTAATTTTTGCATTATCTATATATCAATACGTGTAAAGAAAACTTTCGATACTTTTTTTAAGCAAATCACATGCACAAAGAAATGTGAGATTTGACATACACAAAGTTTATATGGAGAAGAAGTGCAGAAAGTAAAAATTATATACAGGGTGTCCCATTGTTGATATATTTTAACACGTGGAAATAACATTGTGTAACCTTTTTTAAAGCATAGTGCGAGCACAAAATAATTTGCATATTTGGAGTTTATATGCAGGAGTACTATTTAAATTTTATGTGACGAGAAAACTTTGAACCGTGTGCACGAAGGAATGTAAGACTTAGCTGAAGTTTACATGGAGAAGTGCAGAAAACTAGAATTATATAAAAGTGTCTAATTTCAATTTTACGTGTAGAGAAAAATTTGTAGCACGCTCACGAAGAAATGTGAGATTTGATATATTTAAAGATTATAAGGAGAAGGAGTGCATAAAGTAGAAATTATATATACGGTGTTCCATTTTTATTTTGCATGAAGGGAAAACTTTGTACCTCGCACACGGAGGAATGTGAGATTTTGCATACTTGAAGTTCATACGGCGAAGGAGTGCAGAAAGCTAAAAATATTTACTTGAAAAGAAAACTCAGTAACGCGCGCATGAATGAATATGAGACTTTGCATACTTGATGTTTATATGGCGAAGTACAGGAAGCTAAAATTAAAATTTGAATTCTCATGAAGAGAAAATTTTGTAACGCGTGCACGAAGGAATCTGAGATTTTGCATACTTGAAGTTCAAATGAAGAAGTAGTGCAGGAAGCTTAAATTATATACAGACTGTCTCATTTAGATTCTTGGCATATTTAAAATTCATATGGAGGGCTGCACAAAAGCTAAACCTATTACCAGGATGTCCCATTTTCATTCTACGTGGAGAGAAAACTTTGTAACCCGTGCACGAAGGAATGTGAGGTTTGGCATACTTGAAGTCCAGACTGCAGAAATCTAAAAGTATATATGGGTGCCTCATTCGAATTTATCGTCGAAGACAATATATTTTTTTGCTGGAATATATGCACCGAATGAAAAAATGTTTAAAGTAAGAGTTCAACGATTTTTCCTGCCTCCGAGGGGCTGAGGTTTTATAATTTTAACCCCTAAGGGTGGAATAATGATTTTTGTGTATATGCTACGCAATATCTTCACTGATTGAGAACCGATTTGAATTATAATTTTTAATTGGATACGATATATCTCGAAGATAGTCCCATTTAAGTTTGAAGAAAAAATTCCACTCCTAAGGATGAAATGATGTTTTTTGTGTGCATATATTTTTTGAAAGTAGGACTTGCAGGTCTTGTTTTCAAATTATTGATTACTTTATGGACTGAATTAGAAAGGTTGTGCCTTGGGACTTGCCGCATATAAATTTGAAGGAAAAGTTCCACCCCCAAGGACGGAATCTCACGATTTTAGTGTGTATACTACGCGATATATTTACTGATTGTAAACCAATTTTTATTATTTTTAGCGCATTTTTTGAAAAAAAGCGCTATTATATTCACTTTGGCTGTCTGGCTGGCTGGCTGGCGTGACGCTGAGTTCTCAGCAACTATACTATTTACAGACTTGAAATTGGTACTAAATAAAAGCTGCCGTTTCGTAGGTTTGCACAAATTGCTTTAATTCAAGCTCAGTGATTGTGGAAAATTAAATTATTCATTTACTTGTTTCAAGTGAAACAATGCCCATAGATATATATGACATTAAGGATATGGCAACTAAAATTTATCAAAGTAGATAAAAATTCAGTTACAACTTTAGCCGCGGGTGTCACTATTATTATGTACAGTTGTCAAATCTGTCCGGGAGTCATTCAGTGACTTGTTTGACACGAATTTGAAGCTTATTAGAATGAATTATTATTATTAGATGAAAATTTGTTTACTTTTGGTGTATTTTTTATATAGCTTTGATAAAGATCAAATTATCATTTTAAGGTACAGCACTTGACCTCCCGTCCGTCAATAATTAAACAATGAAGATTGAAAGGTATTTTTGAGTTTATACATGCATAAATTATGTACCTATCAAATAGTCAACTTAAAACTAGTACTAAATGGAAGCTGCTGTTTCGTAAGTTTGCCAAAACTGCTTGATTCCAAGCTCAGTAATTGTGAGAGATGATAATTTGCGAAATCTCTGAGGTAACAAGCATTCATGAGCTGTCAAAAATACGCTTTCATCATCTAGATGATTCTTCTATTTTTTATTGAATAGTCCATACCTTGAGAGTGGTCACATTTAAATTTGAAGAAAAAATTCCACCCCTAAGGGTGGAATAATAATTTTGTTCTGTATGTACTTCGCTGATTGTGAGCTTATTCTGATGATTCTTTTTTTATTGGATAGGTTATACTTTAACAGTGGTCTTATTTAGATTTGAAAAGAAAGTTCCAACCCTAAGGGTGGAATAATGATTTTTGTATGTATGCTACGCGGTATTTCTGCTGATTGTTAGCCAATCTCAATTATTCTGTTTTTATTGGATAGATTATACCTTGAAGGTAGTCTCATTCGAATTTGAAGGCAAAATTACACCCTTAAGGGTGTAATAACAATTTTTGTGTGTTTATAATTTTAGAAAATATAGTTTTTGGGGCTTATTTTCAAATTATTAAGTACCCAGTGGACTGAATTAGAAAGGACGTGCCTTGGAAGTGACTTTATATAAATTTTAAGAAGAAAATCCACACTTTTTTCGGATAGAGCGTCAAGTACCAAGATAATTTTACCTGAAACCCCCAATGCCCCGGGGGTGAAGGGTTGAATTCAATAACATTCAAATTCAACAATATAATGAATTACGGTCAAATTTCAATCACTGGGCAACCACAAGTTTACATTAATATTAATATAATGATCACTCCAGTTTATGTTTCATTAAAATAAAGTCGCAAATTCATGAAAGTTGCGCTAGACAGATTTGGAGCAGAGTTCAGATGTTTAACGTTCAGCAACCAATCAAACCAGTGTATACGTCATAGTTTTATGTATGACGTGCTCTCATAAGAATATTAGAGGGAGGGACTTAAGTAGCTGTAAAGCTGGTAGTTATTCACAACATAAGTATTGCAGAAAATTTAGAGTCCTGCAACTAGTATATTTTCATGTAACCATATCCGTGTTTCATACATATGTATGCCTCCTCCCAAGTTCTCCATTTGCCGTCCAATCAACTAATTCAAATATTATTCGTTATTCGAACAATTAGAAAAATGCACTGAGTCAGGGCCGGCTTGAGAAATATTCATGTATTATAATGAAACTACCTTATTAACATTTATCAGGGTTGTTACGGGCTCCCAGACCACGAACGCCTATGAATAATTCCATGCAATGAAGTTATGTGCAGATACAAACATACATACACCCTGAATACCGCGAATGTGGACGCTAACTGTATATGATTAACAGAAAATGCTAGAATTAAAATACCGCAAGTGTTTTACATAATTTTTACATTAAAAATTAATCGAATGTGTTTATTACGTTCCTAAATATTTTTTAGGCAATAAACTTATAGCAACAAATGAAACTGTAACAATAAACAGTGTTGTCGTTCCTTATTTGGCTTGTCTTTGTAGAGTTGTATTATTTTGAAAGTCAATAAATCCAAGTTCTAATTAAATCTCGTATTCATACATAGTATGCAGCAGTAGTACAGTAGGTAAATGTACTAAATTTATTCACATTTCATTGCTAGCTCGTTTGGAATGTGGATACTTTAGTGTCTCCTTCCATTGAACGCAATTAGACTTGCTTTATTGATTCTTATGCATTCCTCCTGATCCAAATCGCGAAATTTATCCTCTCCGAACACAAAAGAATTCGTTTTCATATTTAATTATCTTCGAGGAGAATGTTATAATTAAAATAAGAAGGTAGTGCGTGCACAGACTGATAAACCAGGCTAGCAAATCTTGAGATTACATCTCTTGGACTGTGTGGAAGTCGGAGGAACTTGATGAACTCGAAAAGAACGCAAGAAGTGTTAACAAGAAGAACAGTTAAGTGTTGGCGCATTATCACTGCGCAATTCCTTTTCTTCAGAATATTTATCTATTACTACCTTGAATTGAGTTATAAATATTGTAAAAATATTTAAATACGATGTTGTCAGTAAGAATGTCTGGTTGGTAATTATAAAAACACATAAATTGGCATGTACTCCCCACGAGTTTCTATATTGTTCCATTTAAAAAATTCTATACGAGTTATTGGAGCATTGTTCTATTAGCAAAACCTCCGCCCTTTGCAAACAAATCACACCCTCACCCTTTGAAAACAATGAACGCCCGCCGGCTGAAAAAACCTTCACTTGTTTGTAAAATGTGCATACTTAAACTTCATCTGATGTTCGTTTGTTTGCTTATTTCGTACTAATTGCGTGCAACTGTCACGTAGATTATTTCCCGGCCTCTGAGACATCTGAGTCTATTGTGAAATAAAAATATGGAGGACAATGAGTTACCGATTTGCATAAACGTCGGAAACAATTGTTTATGCGCGAACAACAATAGAATTCAAATAAATATATCAGCAAAAATCTCACCCATTCTAATTGAAAGAACAGAATTTTTTAGCTGTTTCAAGCGTTTGACCAACAGATGGCAGTGTTTTCGTAGCAAGCACCTTAAGGTGACGTCTGCCTACTTTCTAAAGGATTAATTGCTGCAGTTTCTAACAAATTAATTTGAACATTTATGTGAGGAATTTATCACATTCACTATTTTTTGTCAAGTTGTGTTATTTGAAAGTTTATATAGTCCAGTTGCAGTTCATTGGTTACATCTTCTGCTTTCTAATCGGAATAATTTCAAATAATTCTACCTTTTGACTTTGAATTCCACTATAAAAAAATTTCACAACTACTTAATTACTATTTAGAGCATCCTGTATATAACTGTGAATAATAAATTGAGTTATTAACGGCGATTGTCGATTGCAGATTGTAGCAATGTCCGTTCACGTATTTTACCGTCAATTTTATGCAAAATAACAATTGAACGACAGGTAATGATAAACAGCCTCTATGAGGATCTATTCTTTGATGAATTTTATTCCATGAATTTTTAAATAATAATTAAGGGATGAAGCACCCCTTTGAATTATTAAAAGACGCATATGTTAAGAACTATTGGAAAATTTGGATTTATCTTTTCATATTCTGTTCAAATGGACCTTAACCTATACGAAAATGTATTTTTCATCCCTTAAAACTTTTAATTGGAGGGTTAACTAAATAAATTCATATGACATGAGATTGGTTTTAAAACGCCCAATGAAAAGGTCGAATTATGCAAGAACTAGAGCCCCTATTTGAATTTAGATCATAGATTCGATTTCTAGAAGGTCGAATTAAGGGGATGACATGTGTCACACATTTTGAAAAAATTTTTTACTATTTATTTTAAAAGGGCGGATTATATTTGGGACTTTATCAAGCGAAGAGGGGCTTGTCTTCCTGATTCATTTCAAATTTGGTACGCTGCCTCTATTAGAATCTATGTTTTGATAAATTGTATTAAATCAATTTTCAAAGGATAGTTAGGGGGTGAAACATTCCTTCAAATTATTAAAGAACGCATATCTTGAAAACCATCAAGAAATTTGAAGTTATCTCTTCATATTCTATTTGTATAATCCTTAATCTATATAAGAAATATTTTTCATCCCTCAAAACTTCCAATTCAAGGGTTTAATAAATCAAGCAATATAACAAGGGATGGGCTTAAAAACACCATATGAGAAGGGCAAATTGAGCAAAAACTAGAGCCCCTATTTGAATTTAGATTATAGATTCGGATTCTAGAGGGTCAAATTGAGGGAATAACATGCATAACACATTCAAAAAATTTTTATTATGCATTTTGAAAGGGTGGATTATAGCCTTGGAGTTTTTTGGAGCAAAAAAAAGCTTGTCTCTCTGATTTTGTTTTAAATTCGGTATACAGCCTTAATGAGAATCTATTTTTTGATAAATTGAGGTAAATGAATTTTTAAAGAATAATTAGAGGGTGGAACACCCCTTCAAACTATTAATAGACCCATATCTTGAAAAAAATCGGAAAATTTGTATTTATTTTTCATATTCTATTTATATGGACCCTAATTTACATGAAAATATATTTTTCATCCCTAGAAACTTTTAATTAGAGGGTTGAAAAAATTAATAAATATAACATGACATTGGCTCAAAAACGCCGTAAGATAAGGGCGAATTATGCAAAAACTAGAGCCCCTATATGAATTTAGATTGTAGATTTGGATTCCAGATGGTTAAATTAAGGGAATAACATGCATAATATATTTTTAAAAAAAATTATTATTCATTTTAAAAGGGTGAATTATAGCCTTGGAGTTTTTTGAAGCAAATAAGAGCTTGTCTCTGTGATTTCTTTCAAATTTAGGATACAGCCTCTATAAAGATCTATTATTTGATGAATTGAGTGGAATGAATTTTCGAAGAATAATTAGGGGGTGAAACACCCCTTCAAATTATTAAAGGACGCATACCTTAAACACTATTTGGAAATTTGAATTTTTCTTCTCATATTCTGTCTGTATGGACCTTAGCCTATACGAAAATATATTTTTTATTCCTTAAAACTTACAATTAGAGGGTTGAAAAAATTAATAAATATAGCATGAAGTTGGTCCAAAAACGCCGTAAGAAAAGGGCGAATTATGCAAGAACTAGAGATCTTATTTGAATTTGGATTGTAGATCCAGATTCTAGAGATTCAAATCAAGGGGATGGCATGAATAACATATTAAAAAAAATTTTTTTAATAATTTTGAAAGGGTGGATTATAGCCTTGGAGTTTTTTTGAGCGAAAGAATAGATTGTTCTTCTGATTTATTTCAAATTCGGTATACAGCGTCTACAAAGATCTGTGTTTCCATAAATTGGGTTAAATTAGTTTTTAAATAATAATTAAGGGGTAAAACACCCCTTCAAATTATTAAAAGACGCATATTTTGAAAAATATTGAGAAATTTTAATTATTCTCTTCATATTCTGTTTGTATATTCCTTAATCTATATAAAAAATATTTTTCATCCCGCCAAACTTCCAATTAGAGGGTTAAATAAATTAAGCAATATAACAAGGGATTGGCTTAAAAACACCATATGAAAAGGACGAATTATGCAAGAACTAGAGACCATATTTGAATTTGAACTATAGATGCAGATTCTAGAGATGCAAATTAAGGGGATGACATGCATAACACATTTAAAAAATTTTTTTTATTGATTTCAAAAGGGTGAGCTTTAGCCTTGGAATTTTTTTAAGCAAAAAATAAGTTGTTTTTCTGATTTATTTCAAATTTGGTATATAGCCTCTATAAGGATCTATTGTTTGATACATTGAGTCAAATAAATTTTGAAGAAATATTTAGGGGGTGAACATCCCTTCAAATTATCACAGGACGCATATCATGGAAACTTTTAGGAAATTTGAATTATTCCCTTAATCTTCTATTTGTATGAACCTTAATCTATATGAAAATATATTTATCAACCCTTAAGACTGCCAATTAGAGGGTAAAATAGATTATTAAATATAACATGAGATTGATTTAAAAACGCCATGAAAAAGGCGAGTTATGCGAGAACTAGAGCCCTTATTTGAATATAGATTGTAGATTCAGATTCTAGAGGGTCGATTCAAGGGAATAACATGCGTATTACATTTTTATTATCCATTTTAAAAGGGTGGACTACAGCCTTGGAGGTTTTTTCAAGAGAAAAAAGGCTCGTCTCTCTGATTCACCTCAAATCTAGTATCCAGCCTCTAGTAGGATCTGTGCTTCCATAAATTGGGTTAAATTAATTTTTAAATAATAATCAAGGGGTGAAACAACCCTTCAAATTATTACAGGACGCATATCTTGACTAACTGTAGAGAAATTTGAATATATTCCTTCATATTCTGTTTGCATGGACTTTAATCTACATAAAAATATATTTTTCATTCCTCAAAACTACCAATTAGAGGGTAAAATAAATTGATAAATATAATATGAGATTAGCTTAAAAACATTATGATAAAAGGACGAATTATGCGAAAACTGGAGCTCCCATTTGAATTTAGATTGTAGATTCGAATTCTAGAGGGTCAAATTAAGTGGATAACATGCGTAATACATTTTTTAAAGTTTTCATTATTTATTTTAAAAGGGTGGACTATAGCCTTGGGATTTTTTTGAACAAAAAAGGGCTTGTCTCTCCGATTTTTCCCAAATTTGATACACAGCTTCTATAAGGATCTTTAATTTGAAAAATTGAGTCAAATGAATTTTTGAAGAACAATCAGGGGGTGAAACAACCCTTTAAATTATTAAAGGACGCATATCTCAAAAACTATTGGAAATTTTGAATTTATTCCTTCATATTCTGTTTGTACGGACCCTAATCTACTTGAAAATATATTCATACCTTAAAACTTCCAATTGGAGGGTTGAATAAATTAATCAATATAATATGAGTTTAGCTTAAAAACGTCATATGAAAAGGGCGAATTATGCAAAAGCTAGAGCATCCATTTGAATATAGATCATAGATTCGGATTTGAGAGGGTCGAATTGAGGCAATGACATGCATAGCACATTTTTAAAAAAATTTATCAATCATTTTGAAAGGGTGTACTGTAGCCTCGGAGTTTTTTTAAGCGTAAAAGGGCTTGTCTCTCTGATTTTTTCCAAATTTAGTACACAGCTTCTTTAAGAATCTCTTCTCTTACAAATTGGGTTAAATTAATTCTTAAAGAATAATTAGGGGGTAAAACACCCCTTCAAATTATTAAAGGACGCATATCTCAAAAACAATTGGGAAATTTGAATTTATCTCTCCATATTCTGTTTGTATGGATCTTAATTTACATAAAAATCTATTTTGCATCCCTTAAAACTTCCAATCAGAGGGTTAAATGAATTAATCAATATTACATGAGATTGTCTTGAAAACGCCATACGAAAAGGGGGAGTAATGCAAAAACTAGAGCTCCTATTTGAATTTGGGTTGTAGATTTGGATTCTAGAGGGTCGATTTAAGGGGATGACAGATTTCTGTTAATATCAATAAGTAGTTTCTATTTTGAATTTTTTTCTGGCATCAATTTGTCATTCCGCGGAGAGAAGATAAATTTCTCTTGATGATCCACATTTAAAATTCTCTATAAACCTGTCTTTGATAATATATATCCATGTCTGCATTCATAATAATCAAATTTCTCTGTCAGTAATATAAATAAGAAGCTGTTTTAATAATTTATTGCAAATAGATTACGGATGATAATTTATGCGATAAATAAACAACCCTTCAAGTGTGATTAGTTTTTGCTCCAATATCAATATTTCCGTTTCCTAGAAAATGTTGGAATGTCGCCTTTAAATCACTTTAATGATCTAACGATCAAACAAGTCTTACGGACAAAGAATCAAAGGATCAAGAATGCTGAATATGTATAAAAACTTTCATACAGGCCTAACTGCATTCTAGAGCAAAAAATTCTTATTTATTATCTTGGGAGAAATCAACGTTTTCTACATTAACAGTGATTATTATCACAGACAGAGACGGATCAAAGTTAAAGAATAAATTCATTCATGGTTGGGTTGGAATGGAAGCACGCGAGCCTTATGAATAATTTGGTGCGTGTGTGGGTAAACTTGCAATGTTAAATGCGTGGAAGATAATATCGAGAAATGTGTAAATGGCTATAAATTAACGGTTGATAAAGTCAGCAAGTTTGACTCTTATACCTACACAAAATCCAGTTTGTCTTCATTAACTTGCATTGAACTTGAATCGAGTTTTACATTTTTATCGAGCTCTACATTTTTTATTTCTGACAAATCTGTTACCAGGATTGATTTATTGGAAGCGAACACTAAATATATTTCTTTTCTGTAATTTTCAAAGACAAATACCATCCCTCTTGTTGGGATAGTTGTTGGACCGCACCTTAACAATCTTCTTAGCCTGTTATCGATATTAGAATCAGCTTATTTAAGCCCCAACTAGGTTTGCTAAATCATAAAAGCATTGCAAACAGCAAACAATGAATTGCTCACTAGCAGATTACGCGTTGTTTTTGCACAACATTGTTTATTCTTCAAAGTCGAATGAATGACGAGGATGGCATTGTTTGCGTTGGTTAGCTTTTGTGGGCGGAAAATAATGACCGGTTAAAATGCGGTAATGGCCAACAGCGGAAAATATTTTACTTAGAGCAAATTAGAGATTTGTTTGTGCGGAATTTTTCCTTAAAATGGCTTCTTCTCTAATGCCTTTCTAGACAAGCCTCCTTGTCAATGTCGAATGTAAAGCACGCGTCTCCGACTGTCAGTCTGAAGCAAAAGCGACTTATTTACAATGTTGCACTTGCATTGAATGGGTCATACACCGAGTACAGAGACAGTGCTACAAGTGCGTTGAGAAGTGCGTTAAGAATACCAAATACAAGAATCTAAAAGTAGCTCGTTACTTTCAAACAACTAAAAAATAATTCTTGAACATCCTGTAATATCCAACAAATCATGCGATCTTTTTATTGTTAATTCTTTCCCAGATCGCTCGGCTCCTTGATCAATCGGAATATCAGAAATCTTGAACCGATAGCAATTTATAATAAGGTTGTTATTTATAATTGTGTTTGAAATAACATTTATAACATCTAATGTCCGATTCGCAATGAAATATGATGAATCTTCTGCGATAAACGCAGCGAACAGATCAGAAACACCGCCAAGAATCACATCACGACCGTTTTTGCATTATAAATGGCAACGACCATTCGTTGTCTCAATGTGAGAAACGAGAAACTATAAACTATACTTCAAACTTCATTTAATAAATAAATATTGATGTTTCTCACCGGAATAGGCCACAGTACGAATGTGTGTTATCGAATCCTTGATCAGGAGGTACAACTCTATCCAGGAAGCGAGGTGTTAGAGCCAAAGAAGCGACTGCTGCAAGAAGCCACTGGTCACCGAGTTCACCGGCTTCTACACTAAATCTTGAGCAATCTCCGGCTGCAGAAACTGGAGACCCGGAATCGGAGATAAAACGAGGCCTCTGACAAATCTCCTAAAAAAATAAAAACCAATACCACATGATCTTTACTGAACTCTGTTTGTATGGACCTTATTCTATCGGAAAATATATTTTTCACCCCTTAAAATCACCAATCAGATGGTTAAATAAATTATTAAATATAGTATGAGATTAACTTAAAAACGTTATATGAAAACGGCGGATTAAACAAGAACTAGAGCTTCTATTTGAATTTGGACTGTAGATTTAGATTCTAAAGGGTCGAATCAAGGGTATGATATGCGTAGCACATTTTTTCAAATTTTTATTATTCATTTTAAAAAAGGTGGTCTACCTTTGAAATTGTTTTAAGCGAAAAAGGGCCTGCCTCTCTGATTTTTTCTTCAAATTTGGTACACAACCTTCATGAAAATCTATTCTTTGATTAATTGAGTTGAAGGTAATTTTAAAGAATAATTAGGGGGTCAAACACCCCTTCAAATTATTAAAGGACGCATATCTCAAAAACTATTGGGAAATTTGAATTTATCTCTTCATATTCTGTTTGTATGGACCTTAGTCTATATGAAAATATATTTTTTATCCCTTAAAATCACCACTTAGAGAATTAAATGAATTAATAAATGTAATATGAGATTAGCTTGATGACGCCTTTAGAAAAAGGCGTATTATGCAAGAACTAGAGCCCCTATTTGAATTTAGATTTCAGATTCAGCTTTCAGAGGGTCGAATTAAGGGGAAGACAAACGTGACACATTTTGAAAAAAATTTATTATTCATTTCAAAAAGGGTGGACTTTAGCCTAGAGGTTTTTTAAACGAAATACGGCTTGTCTATTTGATTGCTTTCAAATTTGGTATACAGCCTCCATAAAGATCTATTTTTTGATAAATTGAATGAAATTTTCAAAGAATGATTAGGGGGTGGAACACCCTTTCAAATTATCAAAGGACGCATATCTTGAAAGCTATTTGAAAATTTGAACTTATCTCTTCACATTCTGTTTGCATGGACCTCAATTTATATAAAAATATATTTTTCGACCCTTAAAACCTTCAATTAGAGAGTTGAATGAATTAATCAACATATCGTGAGATTGGCTTAAGAACGCCATATGAAAAGGACGAGTTATGAAAGAACTACAGCCGATATTTGAATTTAGATTGTAGATTCAGATTCTAGAGGGTCGAGTTAAGGGGACGACATGCATAATACATTTTGTTAAATTTTTATCATCAATTTTAGAAGAGTGGACTTTAGCCTTGAGGTTTTTTCAAGTGAAAAAGGGCTTGTTTCTCTGATTCCTTTCAAATTTGGTATATAGCCTCTATAAAAATCTATACTTTGATAAATTGAGTCAAATGGATTTTTAAAAAATACTCAAGGGGTAAAACACCCCTTCAAATTATTAAAGGACGCATATCTTCAAAACTGTCAGGAAATTTGAATTTATCTCTTCCTATTCTGTTTGCATGAACCTTATTCTATATAAAAATATATTTCTCATCCCTAAAGCCATCAATAGGAGGTTTAAATAAATTAATGATTATAATATGAGATAAGCTTAGAAGCGTTGTATGGAAAGGGCGATTATGCAAGAACTAGAGCCCCTATTTGAGTATGGATTGTAGATTCGGATTCTAGAGGGTCAGATTAATGAGACGACATGAGTAACACGTTCTGCAAAATTTTTATCGTTTATTTTAGAAGGGTGGACTTTAGCCTTGGGGTTTTTTCAAGCGAAAAAGGGCTAGTTTCTCTGATTTCTTTCAAATTTGGTATACAGCCCCTATAAGGATCAATTCTTTGATAAATTAAGTAAAATGATTTTTTTTAAATACTTAGAGGGTGAAACACCCTTTCAAAATAAGAAAGGGCGCATATTTTAAAAACTATTGAGAAATTTGAATATATTTATTCATATTCTGTTCTTTATTTCTTTATTTTATTTGAAAACATATTTTTCATCCCTTCAAACTACTAATTAGAGGGTTAAATAAATTAATAAAGATAATATGAGATTAGCTTCAAAACGCCATATGAAAAGGGCGAATTATGCAAAAACTAGAGCCTCTATTAGAATTAAGATTGTAGATTCGGATTCTAGAGGACCGAATTAAGGGGATAACATGCGTCACCCTTCTTTTCAAATTTTTATCATATATTTTAAAAGGGTGGACTTTAGCCTTGGAGTTTTTTCAAGCGAAAAAGGGCTTATCTCTCTGATTTCTTTCAAATTTGGTATACAGCCTCTATAAGAATCTATTCTTTGATAAATTGAGTTGAATAATTTTTTGAAAAATAATTAGGGGGTGAAACACCCCTTCAAATTATTAAAGGACGCATATCTTAAAAACTATCAGGAAATTTGAATTTATCTCTTCATATTCTGTTTAAATAGACCTTATTCTATATGAAAATATATTTTTCATCCCTTAAAACTACCATTTAGAGGGTTTGATAAATTAATAAATATGATATGAGATTAGAACGAGTTATGCAAGAACTAGAGCTCCTATTTGAATTCGGATTATGGATTCGGATTTTAGAGGGTCGAATCAAGAGGATGACTTGAGTAAAAAATTTAAAAAAAATTTATCATTCATTTTAAAAAGGGTGGACTATAGCCTTGGGGTTTTCTCAAGCGAACAAGAACTTGTCTCTCTGATTCTTGTCAAATTTGGTACACAGCTTCTATAAGGATTTATTCTTTGATAAATAGAGTCAAAAAAAATATTATAGAATATTTAGGGGGTGAAACACCCCTTCAAATTATTGAAGGACGCATATCTTAAAAACTATTGAGAAATTTGGACATATATCTTCATATTCTGTTTGTATGGATCTAATTCTATATGAAAATATATTTTTTGTCCCTTGGAACTACTAGTTAGAGGGTTAAATAAATTAATAAACATAATATGACATTAGCCTAAAAACGCCATATGAAAAGGGCAAATTATGCAAGAACTACAGCCTCTATTTAAATTTAGATTCTGGATTCAGACTCTAGTAGGTCGAATCAAGGGGATAACATGCGTCACACATTTTTCCAAATTTTTGTCATCTATTTTAAAAGGGTGGACTTTGGCCTTGGGGTTTTTTCAAGCGAAAAAGGGCTTGTCTCTCTGATTTCTTTCAAATTTGGTATACAGCCTCAATAAGGATCTATTCTTTGATAAATTGAGTTAAATAATTTTTTGAAAAATAATTAGGGGGTGAAACACCCCTTCAAAATAATAAAGGACGCATATCCATAAGAAAAGGGTGAGTTATACAAGAACTAGCGCTTCCATATGAATTTAGATTGCATATTCGGATTCTAGAGGATCAATTTAAGAGGATGACATACGTAACACATTTTTTAAAGATTTTTATCATTTATTTTAAAAGGGTGATTTATAGCCTTAGGGTTTTTTCAAGTCAAAAAGGGTCTGTTTCTCTGATTTATTTCAAATTTGGTATACAGTCTGTTTAAGGATCCATTCTTTGATAAATTGAGATAAATAAGTTTTGAAAGAATAATCAAGGGGTGAAACACCCCTTTAAAATCTTAAAGGACACATAACTAAAAAACTATCAAGAAATTCTAATTTATCTCTTCATATTCTGTTTGTATGAACTTTAATCAATATGAAAATATATTTTTAAACCCTTAGAACTACCAAGTAGAGGGTTAAATAAATTGACAAATATAATATGAGATTAGCTTAAAAACGCCCTATAAAAAAGGCGAGTTATGCAAGAATAAGCGCCCCTATTTGAATTCAAATTATAGATCCGGATTATTGAGGGTTTAGTTGAGGGGGTGACATGTGTAACAAAAATAAAGTAAAAGTATTTCCATAACATCCTTATTGAATGTTATTGGACTGTAATAAAAAAGTGGTAGTTATTTGTTGTATTTATTAAGTATAATGTTTCACAGAAGGTAAATTTATTCAGGCATTGATAAGTTTTACGGCCTCTGTTGAAGCAGTTGAAAACTCATGTTAATTCAAACAATAACTACTCCACACTTGATTTTATGCATTTGTATTGCTTGTCTGTTTATGAAACAAACATACAACTACCATATTCCATATTCAACTATTAACTATAAATTTTATTGGCTGGTAGGTGCAAATATAAAAATTTTATTATCACACAGCTTTTATATGCAAATTTAATTAACTTATAAATGTAGTAGAGAATATTTCATTACGCAGGTAGGATGTTAAATAAATCAAGAAAAGAATATTTCCACGAATTTGTTAGACATGGCTGTTCACGGAAATATAACACATGTCACAATAATTCAACTGTTTATTGGTCGTAGTTTGGGTTTGCATCTTGATTAACTGTTGATATCTCCATGTAAAACTATAGGAACTTACATGCGGTCGCATCCATACTATAGGACTCAGGGACGGTTTTTTGTGATGATAAAGGGCTTTAGGGCCCGGGGGAAAATCTGGGTCCTCAAACAGAGTGCCCCTTTCGCGACAGGCCCTTTTAATAGCCAAATAGTTGGGTTGGGAGCCTCTAGGTCGTTCTGAAGTGCAGTATCTGCAAAAGAAAAACAAATCTTATAAATTTCCTTTGTTTACATGTCCAATAATCGCAAATTGCAAATTATCACATTTGTTTTGCTGTTCATTTACATAAAAGATTAGAGGACAACTGCTTTGACAACAACTATACTCTTGTAAATATTTTTTTTATGGTAATTCAGATGAAACCTATATGTGTACTTATGAACCTTGTACTAAGCTTGGTATCCCCTCTGCATCTCGAATACCATATTCTTTTTGGTTTGCTTTCAGTAAGTACGAGATAGCAGGAGAAGATTCTCAATTTTTATTTTACACATGCAATAAACACGTCCACATTTACAGATAAGCCCAAAAAAAATCACATACTTAGCAAAATCAATTAGAGAGCTTGCTTTCAACTCCTTTAGATCCTTGATATCCTGCTAAGTCCTTACTAACCATCAAGGATTACTACAATGTACATTAAGCCAGTGGTTCTCCAAATTTATATATTAATACGTGAAGAGAAAGCTTTGTGCCTCATTTTTAGCATACTGCGCGCACGAAGGAATGTGAGATCTATGTTGAGGACATGTCTAGGTGATGTTTGAGGAGGAGGGTGCCGACAAGCACATTAATCCAATAATGTAACATTTTGAGAAGTTCTGTTTGTGTATCGGCGGTCATTTAGCGCTAATTAGATCCAAACAAACCACTTAGATAATAGCGTACATGTGTTTGTGGAATTTAGTTGCAATGAAGCGTGACTCGAAGGACATAAGTCTTGCAGGGTTGTTAAGCAATTATAAACAGGAACATTATAATTCTGCTAGCGTCTTCCGTATTACATCAATTCAATTACCGAGTGTTGGAAGAGCTTTATGATCGGTATGCAAATTAGATGGCTATGGCGAAGCTGAGTGGACGAACGACGGACCACGTTTATCTTTATGGGCAATTACACAACCACTTGGATAATATGTTGCACTTTCGCACCTGCGAACAACTGCTATGCAATCACAAATCGTTAAATGCTTTTTCAAATAAATATAGAATAATACCTTCTTATATATTCAAGCCCGTGACAATGCACAGTTTAGTTTGTGGGAAATTATTTGATTCGTAAGTGTAAAATATCAGTTTGATACAACAACATATAATTTTGCAATACTACATGGAGTATTTCTTCCCATTCGCTTTCTGTTTCTGACCTAACCCAGATACCTTTTCTATCAGATATCCATTCACAATCTTAGGTCATACTAAGTTGAAGCGAGAAGGTTTGATGGTCTAAACAATGTAGTAGAAAAAGAACAACGCCAAATCTTAAACTTAAAAATAGTAGAAGCTAATATGGTGCTTGCCTTCATAACTAAATACCCTTTCGTAGCTATCTAAGTTATGCAAAATATACAGTATCTAAAGTTGCAGCTCTGAGGTCTAAGATTAACGTAATTAACAGCAAAATAAAACTAAACTAAGAGAATGATGCAGAAGTGTAGAGTTAGCTAATGCAAGAGTGATTTATTGGAGAAGCTGTGCTCAAGAGTTTCACACAATAACGAACACACAAATGTTGTGAACTATGATGTAATAATGTTGTACGCAAAGGAATTCACTGAATTTCAGATGTCAACTAACTCGTAACACGGGTTGAAAGTACTACAAGCAGCCTTCCAGTTTCTAATGGCATTAATCTTCAACAACAAAGTCACATATATTTATTTTCAACAACTTATTTATTTATTACACTGATCACTCACTGAATATTCACTATTTCACTGTTTTACTGTTCCTATATATATACAAATGTCCATTTCTGGAAGTGTTCTGGATCATTCGAGAGCGCGGGCAGAGTAACGTGAACGGATTCAGGGCCTACTTTATTTTTATGAATTATGACACCTTTGCACGTTGCAATCTTGATGTGTGCTATACGCAGCAAAGTATTTTGTGATTTAAGGAATGACGTGAAGTCGTCAGGAGCTATATGACAGTTAAGCTACTTGCAGAGCCCATATTCAATCAGAAAACGCCAAGCAAATTGTAATTAATGGTCAGGTGCAACTTTTGAAGCATTTTCGTCAAGAAAATTTGCTTTGAATTCAGTATGCCTTCTAGGCTTGTTGATCTTTGGGTGTTTCTCACTTAGGATCATGAATTAACTGCCCTACACTTTTAGCAATACTTTTTTGGCAAAATTTAATGCCAATTTTTAGCGCATTTTTTGGAAAAAAGCGCTATTATATTCACTTTGGCTGGCTGGCTGGCTGTCTGGCTGGCTGACGTGACGCTGAGTTCTCAGCGACAATACTATTTACAGACTAGAAACTGGTACTAAATGAAAGCTGCTGTTTCGTAGGTTTGCACAAATTGCTTTAATTCAAGCTCAGTGATTGTGGAAGATTAAATTATTCAATTACTTGTTTCAAGTGAAACAATGCCCATGGATATATATGACATTAGGGATATGGCAACTAAAGTTTATTCAAGTAGATAAAAATTTAGTTACAACTTTAGCCGTGGGTGTCACTATTATTATGTATAGTCGTCAAATCTGTCCGGGACTCATTCAATGACTTGTTTGACGCGAATTTGAAGCTTATTAGAATAAATTATTATTATTGGATGAGAATTTGTTTACTTTTGGTGTATTTTTTTTATATAGCTTTGATAAAGATCAAATTATTATTTTAAGGTACAGCACTTGACCTCCCGTCAGTCAATAACTAAACAATGAAGATTAAAAGGTATTTTTGAGTTTGTACATGCATAAATTATGTACCTATTAAATAGTCAACTTGAAACTAGTACTAAATGGAAGCTGCTGTCTCGTAAGTTTGGCCAAACTGCTTGATTTCAAGCTCAGTAATTGTGGGAGATGGTAATTTGCGAAATCTCTGAAGTAACAAGCATTCATGAGCTCTCAAAAATGCGCTTTCATCATCTAGATGATTCTTCAATTTTTTGTTTAATGAATTTTCTTATCGTAAAAATGTGGCATACACAAAATTCAAAGTTCAGTGAGCTGTTTGCCTAGTTGAGGATTGGAGAAATATTTACGACGAAAATATTTGTGTCCTCGCCTGCTGTTGGACTTGGAACCATGTAAGTCACGCAACAGACAGAAGTTTCTTATCAAATTGTTCACTTATAAGCGAATTCATTGCACGCTGTGCTCCAATTAAGAAATCAGAGATCATTTTGTAATGTTTATTGCTCTTAAATAATTGTTCATTGTGTGTTCATTACAATGTAATGTTTATTGCTTGACGAAATCTGATTTGTAATCAAATAAAAGTCACTATTTGATAATCTAAATGTCACTAATAACACTATATTTATTTATTCGTCACTTATTTCTAATTTAAACAAGGTCACAGGTATTTATATTTCACTATTTGTATAAACTGTTCCCTTTACTGTTCGATATTTATTTCACCAGTACTACTCTTACTACTGTACTGTCCTCACGTCTTTTGCTTGGCCTTATATAGAGAAATATTGATTTCTCGACTTATTCCATTTCTAGAATATCACTAGAGGCTTCTATTGGGAGGGGTGATGCGCTGCGATGCGGCGCGGCGTAAGCGAAGACAAGAAGCCCCTCCTCATACTACGTTGTCTTTACGAGCTTACCCCACTCTCGCACGTCACAATAATAAAATGTGCAACCATATTTCTGAGATTGTTATTTTTGGCCCGAATATTCCAGGTTATTGGGCAAATTTATAGAAGTAAAGTCCTGCATTGCCTCAAATTCTATTTATAGGGTAATGGTAATTACTGAGATCTGGAAATAGCAACATATTCATGAAGAGGCTACTGAAAGAGTACCATAAAATTTTGGCCCAATTATTGTCAACTATCTTCGAGTTATCCTTGAGGGAACAAATTTAACAAACATGGACAAAATTTAGCTTTGTGCCGTTTCAGGCAAAGGCGTCTCAAGCGGAGGTGCAAGGGGTGCACGGCACCCCGGCGCCATGTCCTTGAAGGCAGCAGTTGGGCCCCGAACATAGTTCCTTAAAAATAAGACCAATTTCTTCAACAACATATGTTATTAGAACTAATCCACAATCAACAATCCATAATCCACCATTCGATTTTGAATTGGGATTAAAATTGTGGATTTCGGATCAGGAATTGTGGATTTTAAATTGGGTTTCTGGATTTTGAATTTTGGATTGCGATTGGAATTGGGGTTGTGGATTTTGGATTGGGTTTCTGGATTTTGGAATTTGGGTTTTGGATTGCGATTTCGATTAGGATTGTAGATTAAATTAGGATTATGGGGTTGTGGATTTTGGATTGGGATTGGGGTTGTAGAATTTGGGATTGGGATTGGGTCTCTGGATTTTGGATTGGAATTGGGATTGGGATTGTGGATTTTTGATTTGGATTGGGATTGTTGATTTTAAATTAGGACTGGGATTGTGGATTTTTGATTGGGGTTGAGGCTGTGGATTTTGGATTGGGATTAGGATGTGGACTGTGGATTTTGGATTGGGATTGAACTTGTTGGTTGTGAATTGGGATTTGGATTGTGGATTTTTGATTGGGATTGAAATTGTGGGCTGCGAGTTGGGATTGGGATTAAAATTGTGTATTTTGGATTGGGATTGTGATTGTGGTCTGTGAATTGGGATTAGGATTAAAATTGTGGATTGTGGGTTGGGATTGAAATTGTGTATTGGGATTCAAATTGTGAATAAGGACTAAAATTTTGAATTGTGGATTGAGATTGAAATTATTTATCGTGGATTGTGGATTGGGATTAAAATTTTGAATTGTGGATTGGGATCAAAATTGTGGATTACGGATTGCGGATTGCGAATTGAGATTGATATTGTGGATTCTAATTGAGGATTGTGGATTGTTAATCAAGATTAAATTTGTGGATTGTAGATTGGGATAGAAATTGTGGATTGGGATTAAATTGTGGATTGGGATTAAAATTGTGGATTGGGACTCAAATTGTGGATTGTGGATTGCGATTAAAATTATGGATTAGGATTGAAATCTATGGAAAAAAGAAGAACGATGAAGAGAAGGAGGTAAGAGGGAGGAACCGCAATTTATATATCTTTCAGGTTCTTCAAAAAAGCAGGAAAACGATTCAAAATGATTCTGGAAGAAACCTTGATGGTTCACTAAGATATTTATCCGAAAAAAACAGATGATCTATAAATGACAAGCAAGATAGAGAGTCATTTATTTATTTATGAGATTTTTTTAATGAAATTTTAGTCCAATTATTGTCAGTCATCTTCGAATTATCGTTGAAGAAGCAAATTTAACAAACATGGACCAAATTGAGCTTTGTGCCGTTTCAGGCTCCTCAAAAAGGTGAAGAAACGATCTTAAATGAATCTGGAAGAGATTTTGGTGGTTCACAAAGATATTTACCTAAAAAAACAAGTGATTTGCAAGTGTCCAGCAACATAAAAAGTTTATGAAGATAACCATTGCCATGTCCAACCTCGGACTTAGTTGTAATGACGAAAATAACTTGCAGAACTTACTAGAGTAACGCCTTAGGTCATTTAAAAATTTTGTATCAACATTTTGGGTTGTCAAAAGACAGCAAATGATTTCCTTGAACGGCAAGACTCCTGGGCACGACTGTCAATTTCAAAAATTGAATTTTAATTTAAACTCCTTGCAAATGATGTCTTGAACATGAAAAAATAGTTCCAGGGAAAGAAAATTCTGTGTATTTACAAAGCAAAAAGAAAAATCAAATCAATGAGTGATTTGCGGAGTATGCCAAGGCTCAAAGGGATATAGTACACTTAATCACCTTCTGCTTCACTTGAGGTTCATCATTGCTTCTTCTTCAAGTCTGATTTAAATTTTGGGCACGAAAAATGATCAGACAAGGTCCGATCCGAGGTATGAAGCGAAAGGACCTCAAAATTTCTTTTATTTCTTGAACGGAATATTGGAAAAGAACTCCTGTATGAAGTATGATTACTTTTTGGTCCAAATAATTACTGTTTTGTATATTTCAATGAGGAGAAAGTGTAATTATATTTTGTTTTTCAGTAAAGTTAATTTGGACGTCACCTTACCATCCAAGAAAACTGTGGTCATGAATTTTCCAACACAATGATCTCGGAGGAGTTTATTAGGTCGTGATCTTCGTGGTAACGATTCCTTGGACTAAATTTTGCTTTTGGGTTCATTTTGGTTGAACCAGGCTTCAATCTTGATTATGATGAAAAATTTTAGGTTCTGTCTAAACTTTGTTAGAAGAAATGTGGAGCTCAAAATCTCTTTTGCGTGTACTAGTAACTTCATGTACTGAAACTCTTTTTTTCAAGTATAGTCCTCATAAACAGTTATAAAATAGTTGACGAAGTTAAAGAGCCAAAGTGTGGCGTCCCGCCTTTCATAAATATTGTGCATGTTCCAGTCTGACCATTCAAATAGAATTATAGGCTGTTTATTACAGTTTTTCTGAATAATTCATTTTGATTACTGATTTATGGGCTTATCCATAAATATCAAACATGTTATGAACAACCTGTATGGGCAATCGAATTGTGTAGCCTCCTATATAATGAATGAAACCGTATTCAAAGTGAAAGTGACTTGAACTATCAACAAGACAGAAATATCTAGTAAGGTATAATTGTTTATTGACCGTTTAGGTTCGGTTGCCGTGTGAACACAAAACGTGTGAACCCAGCTCATGAATGAGATACAAACACTACTTTCAGTTTCCTTTAACACGATTTGCACGCATGATTAACTTTGCCTATTTTATCTCAAAAACTTTCCGTAACTTCATTTGGAATTCTGCTCGCATATTCCACATCTAAGCATATTGAAAAATTATTCCCACAGAAGAAGGCGAAGTTGGACCGACGACAGTTGACAATCGCAAACGTTGGTAATAAACTGAGCGTTTGTTTATTGTATTGATTTAGGCCTTATACGAGAACCTGGATTATCATAATGCCTTAGACGTCGAGTAGATGTTGCCTTACATTGGCGGGGACAAGAAACGGACTTTGTTAGATGCTGCTTGAAGCATTGTTATACTTTTTCTTAAAAGATAGTTCTTCTAATTATTTCATATTGATTTTAGGATTCCACCATTGTATTATTCGTTAATTTTTTGCTCGTATTAGTGGCGCCATAATCAATTACGCAATTATCAACGGCATCTCGATTTCCGACAAAGAATGCCTCTCTTACAGTTAGTCAGGAAAATGCATATCCGCAGTAGTTCCGGGTAACACCGCTAGTCGCGATGGCGCTGTGGTCAACGATCTTCCACATTAGCATACGTACATACACACTTACAAGATTCCAGCTCCATTTTAGGAGCTCTTCGTTCTTGTAACTAACACGACCTCTGCACAACTAACAGTGGTAAACTAATTGATAAACTGTGTATTCTAATTACTGGAAGAAGATTTATTGAGTCGAGATCGGATGGGAGGACAACTTTGCTAATACTGTCCGCAGTTTTACTTCTTTCAAACAATTGACATTTGAGCATAATGAAACAGAATTAATAGAAAGTTGATATATAAGGATCGTGAGACTCGCTCATATTGCACATGCTGAGAAAAAGTTCCTCTAGTATGAACATTTATATGTGATTAAGACTGTGAGTCTGTTAACAGTGACTGTTGAAAGAACTTGCTCGTTTCATTGATCATTGAAGTCTTTATGGCTCTATCTGCAGAACATGGACTAATGGTTTCACTACATCATGCTAATATGAAGTACAGGATGTTTTGCATTATATCTTCATAATTTTATCATGTAGTATTACCAACTGTTTCAAATACCACCCATATTTATTTGGAAGAAAAATTAATCAAACATCAGACAGCGAAAAATGGGTCCTCATGAAAAAAATACAGGTCATTGTTTTTATTAGTATTTTATCCTCAATACCTGAACAAAACAATACAAGAAATAATTTTTTTGAGGAACAAAACACAAAACACAAATAGATAATATACTAGTCACAAAAAGAAAACAATCATCCATAACAGACGTAAGAACCTACAAAAGCACATGTGTTGACCCGGACCACTACATGGTGATCGCGACACTAAGAAATAAAACAAAAAATAGCACAAAAAATAGGAATACAAGAGCAAAATGAAGTATAGAAAATATAAATGACGATAATATACAAGCGAAGTACAAAAAAGAAATAGAGAGTAATTTTAGAGAAGAAAGAACCTGAAATACGTAAGAAGAGGGAATTGATAGAAAATGGCATGGACAAAACAGCACAAAAATTGGTAGGAAAAGATCATAATAGCACTAGAAATGAGAAAAGCTGGTTTAATGCATAAAGCAAATAAATATTCAAAGAAAAAGCTACCGCAAAGTTAAAATCAAAGAATATGAAAGACTGAAAAAGAAATGCAACAAAAACTTCGGGAGAACTAAGAAAATATAAATAATAATATGTACTGCAAACAAGAAAACTGCAACCCACCTCACATCCGATACAACAAGAATTGCTGCAAAAACCCGAGGCACACCAAAATCGATGAAAATGAGCTGACAACAAACATTGATGACAGAGAAAGTGAAAATAACAAATGTAGAAGAAGAAAGAAGAAACAAGAATCCAAAAAAAATTACCAACAAATTAACGAACAAAATAAATCCTTTAAACACAAAATGTATGACATAAAGGATGAATCTGGAACCAGCAGTAGACTAACAACAAAATAAACAAGTATGGATCGATTCTTTTGAAGAATTGCTAACAGATACAGACCAAAACTTAGAAAACGAAATGAAAGAAGACACCGAGACATGAACAATAGCAGAATCCACTTTAAGAGATATGGAAGATGGATTACCAAACAGTCACAACAAGAAAACCCCTAGAAAAGACAAAATTAATAAGAAACTCATAAAACATGGGGATGAAACATTACAATACATAGAATATGGAGGCAAGAAAAATACCAGAAGAATGGGAAATGAGACAGATTGTAGTAATACGTACAATAACATGTCAACAATAATACAAAGGTTAACAAATGTAATAAGAACTACCATCAAACAAAAATAATAACGATGGACGCCATACATATAGTAAAACAAATTATTTGAAAAGCCATAGATATCATGAATACAGAGATACTAATCCTCGATTTCGAAAAAGCATTTGACTTAATTAGAAAAGAAAATTGGTGACAGCTCTAAGAAAACTAGAAATACCAAGAAGACTAATTAGACTAATAGCAATAATAATTGAAAACAAAAAATATTAGTATCATAATATAGAAAGGAGAAACAGAAGATTTAGTAACAGACAAAGGAGTAAGATAGCAACTCTATTTAATTTAGCATTAAAATATGTACTACGAAACATAGAACAAAAATAAGGACAAAAACAGGACAAATAATAGCATACGTTGATGTTATAGCGATCATAAAAGAATAGACACACGACAAAAGAAATGTTACAAAAAATAATAACGAGAAGTAATAACATGGGCCTCAAAATCAATATCAATAAGATAGGAATAATCAAATAAAGGGAAATAACAGAGGATGAACAAATAAAAATTTGAGAATATACTTTTAAAGAAGTGAATTGATTCAAATACCTAGGTGTCACAATAATAAATAAAATGGAAAACGAAGCAGAAATAAATATCCAAAAAACAACAAGTCGAGCGTCTAACGCAAATAAAAACTAGTGGCAAAAGAAATTCAACAAAAATGGAAAATACGTGGAACAATAATGAGACCAATAGTACCTATGCTGCCAAAACCATGATAATGACAGAAAGAGACAAAGAAGATTCAAGAATAACAGAAATAGAAATCATGAGGACAATACAAAGACCAAAACAATGATCAGAAAACGAATATAGACCAAGATTCAATCCCGAAATGAAAAAAAGAATGGGAAGAAGAAAACATAGCAAAGATAATACAATAATAAAGAATAAAATGGCTCGGACACGATATAAAGTCAATCCTAGAGTGAAACCCAGCAGGAAGAAGTAACACAGGAAGACTAGGATCTTTATGAATGAAATAGTAGAATTTATAAAACAATAATAAGACCAACAGTACTCTATACTACTGAGAAAATGACTATGACAAGAAAAACAAAGAAGATTCAGGAATAATGGAAAAGAGAGTAATGGGATCAATACCAAAGCCAGAAAAAGTAACAGAAAACAAATTAAAACCAAGAATGACTCACGAAACAGGAAAATAATCGGAAAGAAAATAAAACAACGAATAATATGAAGAGTTGGAAAACAAGACAATTTAAAGTCAAACCTAGAATGAAACCCAGCAGAAAGAAGAAACAGGAAGACTAGGATCTTCATGGATGAAAAATAGTATAAATAAAACAAAAGTGAGACCAATATGCTGCTGAAAAAAATTACTATGACAAAAAAAGCCAGAGAAGACTTGGAAATAATAGAAAAAACATTCTGGGGACGGTACAAAAGCCAGAAAAACTGTTAGAAAACGAATAAAGACCAACAATGTACTACAAAATAGAAAATGAGTTTGAAGCGAATGAAACAACAAAGAATTAAATGGCTTGCACACGTATAGAGAGCTGGAGAACAAAGCGCAAAAAAAAAGAGAAACAGAGGATATAATAAGACCAATAGCACTCTATGTTGCTGAAAAAAATAACAATGACAACGAAGGAGAGAAGATTTAGAAGAAATAAAAATATGCAAGTGTAGACCAACAATGTACTGAGAAATAGGGAAAGAATCTGAAGAAAAAGACATAGTTAAGCCAATAAAACAACAAAGAATAAAATGGCTTGAACACGTATGGAGAGTTGGAACACAAAACACAATAAAGTTAATCCTGGAATGAAGCTCAGCAGGAAAAAGAGACAAAGGAAGACTAGGATCCTCATGGATGAAAAAGTAGAATACATGAAACAATAAAAAGACCGATAGATATGCTGCTGGAAGAATCACAATGACAAAAAAAAAGCGAACATGAGTCAGGAGTAACGTAGTACAATCATAAGAACAGTATTAGAGCCAGAAAAATCATCAGAAAACGAATATAGACCAAAAATGAATCCCGAAATAGGGAAATAATTCAAAATAAAACAACAACAAAGAATAAAATTGCTTGGATACGTATGGAGAGCCAAAGAACAGACGCAATAAAATTAATTCTAGGATGAAACCTAGCAGGAAGAAAAAGAAGAAAAAAACAAGATCATCATGGATAAAAGAAGCAGAATATATGAGACCAATATAAATAATGGCTTAACATTTCTTGAGGAGTCGTGCCGCTTCTAACGCAGCTTTCTAGATACTTTTTTTTGGAGGGGATCGCTCTTCATTACAACTTTAAATATTCTTGACTATGTTGCTCCATATTTTCCTATTTTCTGTTTTTCTTTTGTGTTTCTTTTGTCTTCTTCTACTTATTTTATCCACATTGATCTTGATCTTGCCTTTATTCTCTTCCTTTTAAAGTTTCACTGCATTATGGACTTGATTGTATCTTGCTTGCTAGCCCTTCATACATGCCCAAGCCATTTTATTCTTTGTTGTTTTATTCTTGTTATTATGTCTCACTCTTATTCTGTATTCTTTATCAGTTATTTTTGGGGGTCCTAATATTTTTCTCATCGTTTTCTTTCCAGTTATTCTCAACTGTCTTACTTTCTTTTTTATCATTGTCATTGTCTCAGCTGTGTTTAATGTTATTGGTCTTATAATGGTTCTGTATATTGTCATTTATGTAGTTTTCGATTTAATTTTACTTTCTAGAAGTTTTCTGTTTGAATGGAGGGCTTCAATTGTTGCTGCTATTTTATTTTGTTTGTTAACAATATTCCTAGATATTTGAATTTGTTTACTTGCTCGTATTTGAACTCTCCTATTTTAATTACATTTTCTTCTACCTTATTTCCAATTATCATTATTTTGGGCTTTTCTTCGCTCATTCTAGCTCTATTTTCTTTCCTTCTGTTATTATTTCCGTTCATTACTTCCAAATTTTCTGCTACAATTGCTGTGAAACTAATAGCACTCTCAAAAATATTAGAAAACGAATATAGACCAAGAATATGCTATGAAATAGAAAAAAAAAGACATACTGAAGCGAATGAAACAACAAAAAATAAAATGGCTAGAACATAGAACCCAGCAAGAAGTACAAAAAGATGAAGACCAAGATCATCATGAATAAAAGAAATATAATATATAAAACAATAATAGGATCAATAGTACTCTATTATTCTGCTGAAATAATGACAATGACAAAATAGCTGACGAAGATATAGAATACTAGAGCCAGAAAAAGTATCAGCAAACGAAAACATACCAAAAATAAATCACGAAATAGAAAAATAAATAAAAAGAGAAGATACAGTGAACAAAATGAAACAACAAAGAATAAATGAATGGACAGCTGGAGAACAGGACGCAATAAAGTCAATTTTAGAATAAACTCCAACAGGAAGAAGGAAAAAATCATCATGAATAAAAGAAATAGAAAAAGATTCAAGAACAGTGGTAGTAACAAAATGAAAAGAGAAAACAAGGGACTCTAAGGGTTGATGCTAACAATAATAATAATAATGATAATAACGATTAACAAACTTGAAATGGAAGAGCGCGAAAAATCGCCTTTAATCTTCTTTATGAAGAAAATTATATTTCTGATTGTTTTTGTAACGGAAATATAATCCGATCGCGTCATATAATCTTCAATCATAATACCAATGTTTATGTAGGTATCAGGAGTATAAAATTCACTATTCTGTAACGGATATGATAACAGGTACATAGAAACATGACAGCGGCTTATGAATCCACGTGCATTTTACTGTTACTAACCGTAATTTTCTCATTTAAATAGTTACTGTTACTGTTACAAACGGATTCAATTTTACTTTTTATATCTTCTTGTTGATTTACATCATTATGTAATTGTATATCTTATATATAATCCAGTTATCACGGAAACATCAAATTATAGGGATCGTGTTATTAGTTATTGAAGTTGGAAGCGTAAATTTTACTATAACAGTACTATTGTTTAACATATCTTCTTCCTGTTCGCGGAGATTGTCTTCCGGCTGTGAAGACATTAGTACCAACTCTTCCCTTTTCTTTCACAGTCCTTTTTCTAACTTCCCCGCCTTCTTTCTTATCCTCCGGCAGTCCTCATCAAGGCCACCTTCGATGAAAGTTGCGCCCTTAATTTATTGAAATTCCTCTAATATAATAAAATGTATCAGTTTGTTTGAAGATTTTATGTTGGTATTAAAAGTCGTGTATATGTTTAAAGTCGTATATTTCAAATTTAATGCTTAAGTTCAAGTATAAAAGGAGATTTATTGAAGTACACTTGATAATATTGTTTGGCCTATTTGAAGAAATAAGTGGAGATTCCGACGGAAGATCAGAACGGATGCCTTTTTATTCGACTATTCATTAGCGTTTTATTGCATTTTATATATTGGTAGCGCACACTTCTGATATTACTGCAATTAATTGGTGAGAAAATCAAAGCTCAAATCTTTCAATATAAAATAACTGTCCACATAATTCTCCTCCTCCAATTTAGTGCTATCTTTCCAGAGTTATCCAGCCCCGATCTGGAATTCGTTACGTTTGGTATCAGACAAAGAACAATATTCCTATCTCCGTACACGAACTTCATGTGATCCCATTACTTTTACGGCGGATATAAATTCGAGCAAGTAAATTTGATTGCTCGCTTGATAAACTTGATGTTACTTCATTACAAATTATTTAATTGCTACTTATTGAGGTGTAATTAACAGAAAATAGCATCGATATTTTTATGCAATCATATTCATTGACTGATCCACTTTACAGTTAATTTAAGGGAATTTTGAGATTTAATATGATAAAAATATTCAATCAAGTTTTCAGATTGAGGTTGAGATATATGAACACTCACTGAGAATATTGCAGGGCTCTTATTGACCTCCTTTATTTGGATACCATCAATATTAGGAGAATTATGTTGTCTGCATAAATTGAATCTAAGATAACTGACAGATGAACCATTGTAGTTTGACATTTCAAATATTAATTGTCTATTGTTGAAAGCCAAGTCCAAGTTTGCATCTATTTGACCTGGTTCGCATTTTATCTCATGCCTATTCAAAGAAGAAACGTTGATGATTCTAATAATTATTTTATTGTCCCAATTTTTCGCGAATTTAACTGTTCTTATAACTTACATATTTAGATGTTATTATGTTTTGATGTCACAAAATCATGAAGTTCCTATTTCATTAAAATAAAGTCGCAAATTCATGAAAATTACGCTAGACAGATTTAACGGATGAATTTGAAATTTGGCAACCAATCAAATCAGTGTGTACCTCATAAATTGATGAATGATGAGCTCTCATAAGAATATTAGAGGGAGGGACTGATGATGCTGCCCAAAAATGTTGGGGTTCCATCTTCTTATATAGAAAGCTAGGATTTCAAGATACAAATATTAGGATATTGTATTTTGAAAATAGGACGCAGTAATCAATTAATAATAATACGATATCTACGCAATGAAAAGAAGGTCAATAAAACTCAAATGACAGTTACTACAATTGGTTATGAACGTATCTTCAATGAAGTTATATAAAAAATGAATGATTGAATCATAAAATAAACAATTCTTCAGTTTTATCTTAGGTGATTTGTAACGCTCCCAAAAACCCAGGACGTTTCCTACAATTTATTCAAGACATCCCAAGTCCTCCCAAAAACCAGAACATGTTTTTGGAAAATAGGACGGTTGGCAACTCTGTCTGTAGATGTAGAAATACGCAAAAAAGGACATTTACATGCCCTTAGAGCTTCTTCTAATTCCTCTAGTAGAGCCGTGTAGAGCAGCAGCAACAACACATTAATTAAAATCATATGCAATCATTAAGAGAGACAATCTCGTCAATCTCGCAAGATTTCGCCCAATTTGCACTTCGGAATTAAGCTCGTAAAATAGCTCTAGATCTTGCGAGATCGAGATTCCGTGAGATGGGGGTTACATTCCCTAAATGTAATGCTTCCCTCCAATCACTTAAGTTCATATTTTATCAAAATAAAGTTGCAGATTCATGAAATCAAATTAAAGATATCTAAATCCATTTCAAGAATTACCAATAGTTTTTACAAGAAAGAATAAGTATAATCATACAAAAAACTTTACTATTGGATGTATTCCATGAATATTGCATTTAAATTCATATTATCAACTTGATTTATCACTCATTCCGAACCTTTTACATGATAAATGCATTGGAATGTCATTCTCCGGTAACTTCAAATCATATTTCATTAAGATAAAGTCACAAATTCATGAAAATTACAGATTTAGAGCACTGAGTTCAGATAAGTTACTGTGTTCAACGTCCAGCAACCAATCAAATCAGTGTGTACCTCAAAGAAAGATGTATGATGGGCCCTCATAAGGATATTAGAGGAATGAACATTGTTTATTAGGACTCGGAAATATTCTGGATCAATTTTCACGTTATTTATCCTAATACTTTTAGGAATCTGACGAGATAAATAATGATAATCTACTACAAATATTATTGAAAGTTTCGAGATGAAAAGATGTATTGCAATAAGAAAAATGGTCTATGTATGGATTTTATTTGATCATATAATAGCCCAACAATTAATTTGGAGAGTTTTCGGACCTTCCGAAGTCCGTCAAATAGATTCATGATAAGAATATATCAATATTAGGTCATATAAATCTCTTTTAAGAATCACCAATAGTTTTTACTGAAAAGAATGAGTATGATCGTATAGAAAACTTTACTATTGGATTTATTCCATAAATATTGCATTTAAATTTATATTATCAAACTAATTTCTTCTTATTTCAAGCCTTTAACATAATGAATGCATTGAAATGTTTATCTCTAATCACTTCAGTTCATATTTCATACAAATAAAGTCGCAAATTCATGGAAATTCACGTTTGGCAACCAATCAAGTCATGCTCATATAAATGATTAATTTAGTGAGCCTTAGAACTGTTGCGGTCGGTAAAGCAAAGGTTTATTGCTTTCTTCAATCTAGATAGTGTGATTTGGGTTTTAAATATTTGGAATTGAGTCATCTATCAAAAAACATATACTTCAACAATGAAAAAGTATCGATGGGAGGTTACTTGTAAAACAAGGAATGCAAACAATTTAGTTACAATCGGTAACTCTAGACAGTAACATCACTTATTGGAAATGTATTTATAAGTTGCATTTGACCACTCAAGCTAGCAGTACTTTAATTGGAAGTGCTGCTGAATCGAAAAATAAGTTTCAATTTACAATTTGGAGGAGCAGGACCTAAATCGAAGGCCGCTCCATTTTGATGTCTGTTCATTAGTGGAGAAGCAGTGAATTCGTCGAATTCACTGTATTGGAACTAAAATTAAGAAAGAAATTTGTCCTCGACTTGCAAAAATTGTATGGAAAAGAATTTTGTGTTTTTTTGAAGAAATTACATCGGAATTTGATTTGAATCGTGTTTGGTAAATGGTATCAAGAATCAAGTCCAAATTTTCGGATTAGAAAAGGTGATAAACTATTTTCTTTTACCACATCTGATTTCTTTCTTGATCGCATCTATCAATCTCAATACTAAATATTAATAAATATCGTATCGTAAATTTCCTTGTACAGTCTACTAAGATGTGGCTTATTTAATAAGAGCCACATCAAGGACCTCACGAAATCCGTTTTTATGAAAATGAATAGGTAACAAATATATATTATGTACTCTTTGCTATTCCCATGAAATATTATATTTTTTTGAGGTGTACTATATTTTTTATAGCTCATTTTAGAAAATACTATATTTTGCCAAAGATATGTTGGCAGTCCTAGTAACAAACACCAAAAAATTTATATGTGGTCCTCCATTATTCATATATTATGTGTGAAAGTTTTTGTACAAAGGTAAAAAAAATCGTGGGCACACAAGCAGAATCCAATTTTTTGACAATTTGGCCAGGGACCATTTGAGAATTACTAGACATTAGTTATTCAAAATAGGATAAATAGTTTGCAAGTTTAGTTCAATTTATTTCAAGAATCGTATTTAAACTTTTAGAGATTCTCTTGCAGAGCATTCTTATCTTAAGCAGTTTGTAAATTAATTTTTTCAATTAATTTCTGCAGGAGTTGAATATGCAAATCAATCCGGTAACTTGAAGAGCAGTGCAAAGAGATATGAAATCTTGAAAACGTGCCCAAGTGTCTTATTCCAATTTCCTCTTACATAAAGTGCAATTATTTTCTACTTCCATAGTTGGCTTCATAAAAAAACAATCAATAGTAAATTTGTTGTCAAAAAGTCTTGTTGAATCTAAATTAGTCTTGTATCAAAATTTCAAAATGCTGTATTATCTTTTATTGTTATTTTTCGTCACTGCTGCAGGTGTAGTAGCCTTCATCTTGATGACAAGTTCTCCAAATGAATTGAAATTTAACAAACCCGAAGAAAGGGAAGGAATTGTCATTGTGAACTCAAGAGGCAAAATTATTGACAATCATGATGATTTAGAAGTTGAGTTACAACGATTGAACTTGAAGCTTAGTGAGAAAGAGATAAATTTAAGAAAATCTAAAAGCAAAGTTTTTGAAGTGAAGAAGAGTATCAATAAATTGAATGAGTCTAAATCCGAGGTACAGAAATACTATGCTGGTTTGCAACATGAAATTGATAAATCAGAACAGGAAAGAAATGAAATAAAAGAAAAAATTGAGGAGTACAGTAGGAAGGGTCACAATTTGAAGTTTGGATCCAGCACCAAAGATCTATGCCAAAAAGTTATTGATATTGTTCATTCAAAAGATAATTTTGATGGAAATTAGTTCAATTATTGTGTAGTAGCATCAAATTATTTGTAAAATATATTTACCTTGATAAAGTTGATTGTTTGTCTTCAGGTTTATTTGCGTGCCCGTTCATCCATGGCCGTCCGTTTGTTCCGCCATCTGTAAATAAAAAAGTGGTATTTACTAAAAAAGCTTGTTTAGAAGTACAAATAGTAAAATAGATATTGTAAAATTTTATTTTCAAGAATGCGCATCAACCATAGAGTGTCAAGTTCAAGAGCAGGCTGTGGAAACTGGAGATGTTCCCGCGATATCTGCAGTACTTTTTATTTTTTATGTGGCTGTGTGTTTTATCGTTCTCTGTGACTTTCTTCATTGTTATTTTAAAAACAAAAGCCTTGTTATACCTTACGTATGTTCGCGTGCGCAGATGCGTACCCACGTATTTTACAGTGTAATTAAAAATAACTACTTTGTAATGTATTGTCTCTTGCAATAAGTTAGGAGGAACACTTTTCTCCTTGATAGAATGCAGGAATTTTAGATAAGTTACTAAATGCTAAGAAGAATCTTTGCCAACTTAACTGATGACATATTGAGTTTTGGTAGTATTAGGAAATGTTTTTTTCTAATTTAATTCTACTCAAAATACAGCTTACCAAGTGGTCAGTGTGAATAATTGGACAACAGACCCATCTTGGACTTCTTCAGCTTCAATTTGCCAGGAGCAGTCCACTGGTTCAACCGTTTTTGGTTTTTGACATGATGTAATAGATCAATGTTTGGTTCATTATTACGAAACGGCGCTTGAACTCCGCAATACACTCCTTCGAAGCCACTTTGGCCTCGTTTGGCTTCGATTCGCAAAGGGCAAATTATTGGGCAGCAGATTTACCTTGGCCTTTTTCAATTTCGATTCGTCAGGACTGTCCACTTTCTCGACTGTTCCTAAGTCTCTATTCTACAATTTTTCGATGCCCTCCAAATAATAGGACTGCTTCAAGCTCTCATTCAATACAAATCTCTTACAGCTGAATAAATAATTGTCGAAGGAGCAGCACAATTCATTAAGTTTTGCATCAGTGCATTGTCCTAGTGTGGGAAAATCTTTTTCTTCTTCAAACGCTGTTGCTTTCGCAATAAATCTTCATCGAATCGATCCAATAATGAACGTTTTGCCCTCTTCAAGAGGTCCATGTGAATAATACGCTATGCATCCCAAAAACCTGTGGTCCTGACATTGGCCAACATACCAATATTGACCTTCTCCAGTATCGTCAGGAGCAGTCCACTTTATCTCCCCTTTTTGGTCTTTGGTTCTTCTTATTGCCCTTGAACATCGGAAAATACTCAATCGAAGACACCTGGCCTTTTTCAATTTCGATTTGTCAAGACTGTCTACTGTTTCGTCTGTTTCCTAGTCTCTGGTAGGTTGTAATGGATCTATGTTTTGTGTCCAATCAAGAAAGGGTACAAAAAGTCTTCTTGAATACACTTGAACATCGCCAAATACTTCCTCAATACCACCTGGGCGTTCTTGGGGCTCGATTCGCCAAGAACAAGATATTTGCCAACATATTCCTTCAGCGTCCATTTGCCAGAAGCAGTTTACTGATTCAACCGTTTTTGATCCTTGCTATGTTGTGCGGATTCAATTTTCGCCCATGATTACGAAATGGCATAAAAGTCCCATTCATCGTATTCGAGCATCGCCAAACAATACTTCGAAGCTCCCTTGGTCTTCTTTGTCTTCGATTCGCCAGAATATTCCACTGTTTGAACTGTTTTTAGTCTCTGGTGTGTTGCAATGAATCTTTGTTTCGTCTACGATCATGAAACGTTGCAAAAAGCTCATTTTATTGCGCTTGAACATTGCCAAATACTTTCTCGAAGCCACCTTGGCATTTTTTAGCTTCGATTCGTCAATAGCAAAACCGTCCACTGTTCTGATCTTTTTTGGTTTATGGTACGTTATGATGGATTAATGCTTCGTCCACGCCTACCAAACAGCGCGAAAAGTTCTTTTTATTGGGCTTAAATATCGTCAAACATTTCTTTAAAACTCCCCTTCTTTATGTTTGATTCGCCAGGATCGTCCACTTTTTCTACTCTTTTGGATCTTATATTTCGTCTATGGTTACAAAACGGAGCAAAATTTTTTTTTTATTGCGTTTTAATATCCTTAAACACTTCTTGGATGTCACTCTAGCCTTCTTTGGCTTCAATTCGCCAAGAAGAAGTTATCGGCCAACAGACTTCTTCAACTTCCATTTGCTAAAAGCAGTTCACTGTTTCGACCGTTTTTGGTCTCTGCTATGTTGTACGGACTCATGTTTCGTGGTCACGAAGCGGCGTAAAAGTCAATTTTATTACGCTTGAACATCGTCAAACCACCTTGAACATTTGTAGCATCGATTTTCCAGGACTGTCCACTGTTTCGATTATTTCTTGGTCTCCGTTGTGTTGTGATGGATCTATGTTTCGTTGTAGCGTTTGAATATCGCCAAACATTCCTCGAAGCAACCTTGGCTTTCTTTGGCTTCGATTCACTAAGACCGTTCATTGTTTCAACTTGTTTGGGTCTTTAGTATGTTGTGACGGATTCATGTTCACTTCCATAGTCACAAAACGGCAAGAAAATTCTTTTTAATTGCGCTTGAACATCGCCAAACACTTTTTCGCAGCCATTTTGGCCTGTTTTGGCTTCGATCCGTCAAGAACAAGAGTTATTGGCCAATAGACTTCTTCAGCTTCCATTTTCCAGAAGCAGTTCATTGTTTCGACCGTTTTTAATCTCTAATATGTTGTACGGATTCATGTTTCGTGGCTACGAAACGGCATAAAAACCTTTTTTATTGCGCTTGAACATCGTCAAACTCTGTTGAACATTTTTAGCTTCGATTTTCCGGGACTGTCCACTGTTTTCTGTGTTTCTTGGCTTCTGTTGTGTTGTAATGGATCTATGTTTCGTTCACGATTACAAACTGGTAGAAAAAGTGCTTGTTGTCACGTTTGAATATCACTGAACACTCCTTGAAGCCACATTGGCTTTTTTTAGCTTCCATCAACCAGGACCGTCCACTGTTTCAACTCTTTTGGGTATTTAGTATATTGTGATGGATTCATGGTTTGTCTATGGTCACGAAACGGTGAGAAAGTCGTTTTTATTGAGCTTGAACATCGCCAAACACTCCTTCGAATCTATTTCGGCATTCTTAGGCATCGATTCACCAAGAACATGTTATTGGTCAGCATACTTCTTCAGCTTCAATTTGCCAGAAGCAGTTCATTGTTTCGACCGTTGTATCTCATATCTCGTGGTTTCGAAATGGCGTAAAAGCCTTTTTTATTGCGCTTCAGCATCGTCAAGCTCTTTTGAACATTTTCAGCCTCAATTTTCCAGGACTGTCCACTATTTCGACTGATCCTTGGTCTCTGCTGTGTTTTGAAGGATCAATGTTTCATTTACGATTACAAATTGATAGGAAAAGGTCTGTTGTCGCATTTGGATATCGCCAAACACTCCTCGAAGCCATCTTGACTTTCTTTGGCTTTGATTTATCAGGACCGTCTATTTTTTCAACTCTTCTGAGTCTTTGGTATGTTGTGATGGATTTTTGTTCCGTCCACGGTACAAAACGGCAAAAAAAGTCCTTTTTATTGCACGTGAACATCGCCAAACACTTCTTCGAAGCTACCTTAGCCAGTTTTGACTTGGATTCGCCAAGAACGAGTTATTGCCCAACAGATTTCCTAAGCTTCGATTTGCCAGAAGTGGTCCACTGTTTTGATCGTTTTTGGTCTTTGCTACGTTGTACGGATTCATGTCTCGTGGTTACGAAACGGTGTAAAAGCCTTTTTCATCGAGCTTGAACATTGCTAAACCCTCTTGAACATTTTCAGTTCTGATTTTCGAAGACTGTCCACTATTTAGACTGATTCTTGGTCTCCGTTGTGTTTTGAAGGATCTATGTCTCGTTTACGCTTACAAACTAGTAAAGAAAGTGTTTATTGTCGCGTTTAAATATGGCCAAACACTCCTCGAAGCCACTTTGGCTTTCCTTGGCTTTCTTTGGCTACGATTCACCAGGACCGTCCACTGTTTTAACTCTTTTGAATCTTTGGTATGTTGTGATCGATTTATGTTTCGTCCACGGTACGAAACGGCAAAAAAAGTCCCTTTTATTGCGCTTGAACATCGTCAAACTCTCATTCGAAGCCACCTTGGCCTGTTTTGATTTTGATTCGCCAACAACAAGTTATTGACCAACAGATTTCTCCAACTTCGATTCGTTAGAAGCAGTTCACTGTTTCGACCGTTCTTGGTCTCAGCTATGTTGTACGGATTCATGTTCTGTGGTTACGGAACGGCGTAAAAGTATTTTTCATTGCGCTTCGACTGCCCACTTTTTCGACTGTTTTCGTCCTTTTTATTGGGCTTGAACATTGCCAAACACTTTTTCGAAGCTGCCTTGGTCTTCTTTGGCTTCTATTTGGCAAGAGCAGTCCACTGTCTGTTTTTTAGTTTTTTGTGTTATAATGGACTCAACTACTCTACTTTTCCAATTATATTAAATAGTATCATAGTTATTTTCCTACAAGTGAAATTATAATTAATGAGAGATGCATACATCATTCTATAATGAGTCTGTTTACAAGTGCCAGATAATTACATCAACAATAAACAAGTACAAAGTGTAAACAATAACGTATTTCCATATCTGTTTTACAAATTCATCATTACCATTCCCATCATAGAGTTTTTCTTGCGGCTGCTGGAGTTCGGAGCTAGATCCCCGCATAGGTGAAAGGATTGATCACAAAATGATCTATCTCAGATCACGTATCTGACTTAGATGAAATAGAACCGCAAGAACGTAGATTGAATGATATTGTTAGGTGTAGACACACCTGTATAGCAGTCGTAGTGCGGTACGTGTAGAATGACCTTACTTAAATTCCATTTCATCGGAATTACGATCATAATGGCGTAATTCGTAATTCCATTGCTTGAGGAATGTAAGAAGAGTTACATCAGTATAGAAAATAAATTGACAACATTTCTAGAACGTAAAAATCTAGAATGTAGCAGGACTGTTTCGAAATTTCACTATTTGTTGTTGTAGTTGGACATGCATTACATTATTCCATAAATTTTGTATACAATTATATCCACCAAGGTTAAACAACAAACAAGTTAATAACAATACCACGTGTTTCCGGTTTCATTGACTTAAATACAAGAAAATGTTCCGTTCTTCGTCGTGCACAGAAATCCTAATAAATTTCATTCCGAAATTGGTCTGAATGACTTGCTTTCTGGGAATAACAATGCCTTGATTGTTATGCAAGTATTATTAAGGTTTTCGATGTTGTTGAGATAACGAAGTGATTGTGTGTGTTTGTTGTTGAGGCATATGGTAAATGCAATCGCGTCATTTTGATTCCAAGCGCATTGCTGAAGAATATGGAGATTCATAGCGCGTGGATTTTAAGAATGGGCACCGTGAAGACAAGAATATTGATTAAAATAAATGTTATTAGAAACTAATAACTACATTCTGTGAAATTGTGGCTTGCTTCAGACCAAATAAACTCAAGGATTTGTCAAGCACTGAATTACATTTCATAAAATAGAAATATATATTATAGAGCTAGTAATAAATTGCGCCTTAGTGCTCCTTAATATGGAGAGAACAAAAGTTCAAAATCCTTTCACTAAATATAGGTAATCCACCAATTTATGTTACAGTCTCACCTTTTCGTGCCATAAAATGTTAAACCACTTGATATTTTCTTGTTGAAAGTTGGAATGTTGCAATTATTACAAGATTTCCGAGCCACACCTACTATAAGTTGCTACAACTATTTTGTATTATTTGTATTATCCTAATACGTGCTTCGAATGTTCCGTGGTGATCATCGCCTGAATTTGTCACCATTTGAATTGCAAATCGAATTATTGTGGAACTGCGTTGGATATAATGGAACTTAAGTAATTTTCTGATAGTGCGTGACCTGGATTTCAATTTGTACATTTAGGACTATTAACTGTATCTGTTAGGTGGTTAATACCTTTAATGAGACCCAACCCATTCATCGTAAAAACGCTATTTTTAAAACATTTACTAATGCTGAAAGTAAAAGTTCTTTGCGTTGGAGTCCTGCACCTTCAAATCTGCATAAACACATCAGATATTGAAACAATTACAATGCACAATGATCTAACAGTGCGCCATTTGGAGTCACCTGCTTTACTATAATCCATAATCGCCTAGGTACACATTTCCATGTGAGATAGGAATGTTGATAAGCTCAGTCGAAGTTGAAGGCATTTTGTACGTTCACTGACTACTGATAACTTCACACGGCTTTGAAATCAAAAGTACATTTCGAGGAGGATTCTTGAACTTTTTATACAAATGGAGCTTATTGATATTCAGCAGACTTTTTCGTGAAATTACAATCCGATTTGAGAAGTTTGTGCAGCGAAAAACTCGAGAACTGATTAGCAAAAGTCATGTCTGGTTCTACTCAACCACAAGAAAATTGAACCCAAATTGTGCTATGCTAATAGCATCAATTAATTGGACATACTATATACTATGAATGTTCTGAATTTCAGAGCGATTGAACAACAAGTACAGTATTCATAGGGAAAAATCTGGGAATAGACATAATCTGAAAGTAATGGCAAGTGATAATCCTTAATAAAAATTATTGAAATTTTCAAAATGAAATATTTTGAGTTTGGCATGAAATTATATAGTTTCATACATATTGATCACAAAACTCTAGGAAAAAATTTTTTTTGCAAGATTAGTTTCCAAAATATCAACAATTTTGAAAAGTTAGGCGTAAGCGGAGATGGAAGCGGGGACTGAAATTATCATGAAAATAATGAATATACCTGAATGTCACGGACATCAATCGATAGGGCATACTATATACTATGAGTATTTGAAATTTTAAAGCGATTGAATAACAAGTTCAGTTCTTATAGAGGAAAATCTGAGAATAGGCATAATCTGAAATTTATGGCAAGTGGTTATCCTGGATAAAGATTGTTAAAATTTTAAACCAAACTATTTTGAGTTTGGCATGAAATTATATAGTTTCATACATGTAGATCACGAAACTCTGGAAAAAGATTGTTATAGAAGGTTAGTTTTCGAGATATTAACAATTTTAAAATGTTAGGCGGAAGCGGTAGTGGAAGCGGGGATTGAAATTATCATGAAAATAATGGATATACCTGAATGACAAGGACATCAATCGCTAGGGCATACTGTATACTATTAGTGTTCCAAATTTCAAAGCGATTGAACAACAAGTACAGTTTTTCTAGAGGAAAATCTAAGAATAGGCATAATCTGAAATTTATGGCAAGTGGTAACCCTTGACAAAAATTGTAAAAATTTTCAAACCTAAATATTTTGAGTTTGGCATGAAATCATATACTCTCACACATGCAAATTACGAAACTTCAGAAAAACATTGTTTTAAAAGGTTAGTTTTTAAGATATCAACAATATTAAAATATTAGATGGAAGCGGAGGTGGAAGCGGGGACTTGAATTATCATTAAAATAATGAATATACCTGAATGCAAAGAACACCAATCGATAGGGCATACTATATACTATAAGTGTTCCAAATTTCAAAGCGATTGAATAACAAGTACAGTTTTTATAGAGCAAAATCTGAGAATAGGCATAATCTGAAATTTATGGCAAGTGGTTACCCTTGACAAGAATTGTTAAAATTTCCAAAACCAAAATATTTTGAGTTAGGCATGAAATTATATACTCTCATACAAGTGGATTACGAAACTCTAGAAAAAAAATGGTTCTAGAAGGTTAGTTTTCAAGATATCAACAATTATAAAATGTTAGGCGGAAGCGGAGGTGGAAGCGGGGACTGAAATTATCATGAAAATAATGGATATACCAGAATGCCAAGGGCATCAATCGATAGGGCATACTATATACTATAAGTGTTTCAAATTTCGAAATGATTGAATAACAGGTACAGTTTTTATAGAGGAAAATCTGAGAATAGGCATATCTGAAATTTATGGCAAGTGGTAACCCTTGACAAAAATTGTTAAAATTTTCAAACCTAAATATTTTGAGTTTGGCATGAAATCATATACTCTTATACATGTAGATCACGAAACTCTAGAAAAAAAATGGTTTTAGACGGTAAGTTTCCAAGATATCAACAATTTTAAAATGTTAGGTGGAAGCGGAGGTGGAAGCGGGGACTGGAATTATCATGAAAATAATGGATATACCAGAATGTCAAGGGCATCAATCGATAAAGCATACTATATACTATAAGTGTTCCAAATTTCAAAGCGATTGAATAACAAGTACAGTTTTTATAGAGGAAAATCTGAGAATAGGCATAATCTGAAATTTATGGCAAGTGGTTACCCTTGACAAAAATTGTTAAAATTTTCAAACCTAAATATTTTGAGTTTGGCATGAAATCCTATACTCTAATACATGTAAATCACGAAGCTCTAAAAAAAAATGGTTTTAGAAGGTTAGTTTTCAAGATATCAACAATTTTGAGATGTAAGGCAGAAGCGGAGGTGGAAGCGGGGACTGAAATTATCATGAAGATAATGAATACACCAGAATGCCAAGGGCACCAATCGATAGGGCATACTATATACTATAAGTGTTCCAAATTTCAAAGCGATTGAATAACAAGTACAGTTTTATAGAGGAAAATCTGAGAATATGCATAATCTGAAATTTATGGCAAGTGGTTATCCTTGACAAGAATTGTTAAAATTTTTAAACCTAAATATTTTGAGTTTGGCATGAAATCATATACTTTAATACATGTAGATTACGAAACTGTAGGAAAAAAATGGTTTTAGAAGGTTAGTTTCCAAGATATCAACAATTTTAAAATGTTAGGCGGGAGCGGTAGTGGAAGCGGGGACTGAAATTATCATGAAAATAATGGATATACCAGAATGCCAAGGGCATTAATCGATAGGGCATACTATATACCATGAGTGTTCCAAATTTCAAAACAATTGAATAACAAGTACAGTTTTTATAGAGGAAAATCTGAGAATAGGCATAATCTGAAATTTATGACAAGTGGTTACCCTTGACAAAAATTGTTAAAATTTTCAAACCAAAATATTTTGAGTTTGGCATGAAATCATATACTCTAATACAAATAGATTACGAAACTCAAGAAAAAAAATTGTTTTAGAAGGTTAGTTTTCAAGATATCAACAATTTTAAAATGTTAGGCGGGAGCGGTAGTGGAAGCGGGGACTGAAATTATCATGAAAATAATGGATATACCAGAATGCCAAGGGCATCAATCGATAGGGCATACTATATACTATTAGTGTTTGAAATTTCATAACGATTGAATAACAAGTACAGTTTTTACAGAGGAAAATCTGAGAATAGGCATAATCTGAAATTTATGGCAAGTGGTTACCCTTGACAAAAATTGTTAAAATTTTCAAACCAAAATATTTTGAGTTTGGCATGAAATCATATACTCTAGTACATGTAGATTACGAAACTCTAGAAAAAAAATTGTTCTAGAAGGTTAGTTTTCAAGATATCAACAATTTTAAAATGTTAGGCGGGAGCGGTAGTGGAAGCGGGGACTGAAATTATCATGAAAATAATGGATATACCAGAATGCCAAGGGCATCAATCGATAGGGCATACTATATACTATTAGTGTTTGAAATTTCATAACGATTGAATAACAAGTACAGTTTTTATAGAGGAAAATCTGAGAATAGGCATAATCTGAAATTTATAGCAAGTGGTTAGCCTTGACAAAAATTGTTAAAATTTTCAAACCAAAATATTTTGAGTTTGGCATGAAATCATATACTCTTATTCATGTAGATTACGAAACTCTACAGAAAAAATTGTTTTAGAAGGTTGGTTTTCAAGATATCAACAATTCTAAAATGTTAGGCGGAAGCGGGGGTGGAAGCGGGGACTGAAATTATTATTAAAATAATGGATATATTTTGATGTCAATGACACCGATTGATAGGGTATACTGTTTACTATAAGTGTTTCAAATTTCAAAACGATTGAACAACAAGAACAGTTTTTATAGAAGAAAATCTGAGAACAGGCATAATCTGAATTTTGAGGCAAGTGGTAACTCCTTGATAAAAATTGTTGAAATTTTCAAGACAAAAGCCATTTGCACTAAGTCAATTAATTAAATATTCTATTGATCTTTTTGGTTCTAGTCCTCCTCAGGGTAATATTCCACATATGTTAGAGATTCATTGGTCCATGTTAGCACCTCGAAGTTGGCATAATGCCCATAGGAAACCCTCTGGTGTTTGGTGGCAATTAAACTGTGAACTCTGCCCTGCCAGGACACACATAATAATGCCACTCTAACTAAATTAGATACTAACTACTAGAACAAAGTTAATAATAAAGATTCGATGTTTCAAGTAAATATGAGAGTGGTGTTGGTGTCTATACCAATAGCCAGATTTGTTAATCCTTGTATGATTCAAATTGTCGTTGCATTTTGTTGATCTCCGCCCTTATGTTCGCACTTCTCACGTTCTCAACCCACGTGATCATCTCGTTAGTGACTTTAACGTAACAGGCCGCTAATGACTTGGCAAATAATTACATCTCGGGATATTTTATTAAGCAAATTTGATTTTTTCCACAAATATTTGTTTTTATCATTCCATCATAGAACTTTCAACAAATATGGAACACGGAAGGCTATATTCTCTCAGTAACTAGATTTCCAACCGGATTTCCAATCAGATTCAACTAGAATTATTTACATTACAAATTTATTTTATGTATTCAATAATTCATAGAAGCCAATAAATAAAATATGAGCAATTTCATCCATGATTTATAATTAAAGAAAATAACTGTATTTAAGTGAAATAAATCAATAACTATTGATATTATTGGAGAATTTTTATGAGATGAAGGAATAATGTTTACATTTACCCCCTTTCTTGATTAATTAATCTAGAGAAAATTAATTTATCGACTCACGCATTATTACGCCAAGTTCACATATATCAAAGATATTAATACAAAAATGTTTTAATAACTGGTATTAGAGGAATCAGACCTTGAGTATCAAATAGGTTTTCTGACCCCTGATTTCTCAAGAAATTTGAAAATGTTTATCGTTTGGATTCCTGGAACATTATTTGAGATTCAAAACAGCTTGTATCTTGCATATAATTCGCAAGTACAATTTATGAATAACCGATAACATAAACTTCTTGTCAACTGTTGTAACAGAAATTTCGGAAAATTCGTTTTTATGTGATGTTACAAATTTCACAAAGTTACGTGCGCATATTACAGACAAACGTGCAAAACGTACCTATTCCCTCCATATTGTCTCTTCTAAATCCTCAACTCCTTTATCCTGAATAAATCCGGGATTTATTTGTCACATTTTATGCTCTGTTGCACTTTGATTATTTACCTGGGTGATATCTCCCGCACCAAACATGGAAAATGCATCTTTTGTAGAATATTTTGCAGAATAATGCGGAGAAGCAGCCTTGAAGAGTAGATTAGCATGTTGTAAGTGTTATCATTGTCATGTGTTCATGTAACGTTTTCTTATCAATAACTTACAAGGTGCAATGTTGAAGGTGCGTCAATTTATCACTGATAGAAGAATATTTACTAGAAGAAGGAATTTGCAAACAATTAAGAGGCTAGACATATCTAGTTTGGTACTTATATTGTTTATTCAACAAAATGATCACTCAATGACATCGTAAACTTTGTTTACATTAAAACATTTTTCGTTATGCAATTTTAATTCGTTCAAGGTAGATAATAAACGTTTTATGACAATCATTGCCTTTCCTTTTAGGATGAATATATTAATTACATATTCTATTAGCATCAAACCTTGATAATGGCGTAGATTCTGCTGAAGAGTGAGTTAATAGTTTAGTCACATAGCAACGTGTGTAAAAACCACTTCGCGCACTACAGATTTTTACAAACTAACTATTAATTTTCTCAGTGGGTGTAAGTGTATGTGTGTTACAGAAGATGGAGTTAATAAACATACACTGCCCGAGATGATTAAAAATTTATCCATGATAACGCATTTCAGCACTTACCAATTCGTAATATAATATCTATTTTATAGGTTAATAATTCCACAACTTTTAAAACATTTTTAATGGAACATATTTATAAGAATCGATCATAGTCAATTTTGTACCTGTAAATATTGTAATATTCAAATAATAACTAATTTTATGAACACATGTAACAATGCTGCGACCTCATTTTAAATGCCGAACGGAGGAGAGAACAACTAGCGCTAATACCGCTAGTAATTTACTAATTTACAGCGAAACTAGAGCTGCAATCAAAAAAATGTATAGGAAAGGGTCCTAATATTTTCGAAAAATAATAGGACTTTGTTTGAAACATTTTTCCAATTAAGGCCCCAGTGCCGAGATTTCAACTCTGTCTTTTTGTCTGCATGGGACAAGATTTAGATGATGAATAGAAGTAATTTGGTACTAGTTCTCGATTGATACTTTCAAAATACACCATAAATCATAGTCAAACAAAAAACCAGGATAATTATGTGAACTTAATCAAAGAACACAAACATAACCAATTATACAAGACAACAATAATATTTGATTATTGGTTGAGTCTGAGAGCAAATTAAACACTCCCAAAATAGTCCCGAGTATTATTTCCCAACTCTCCAAATAATAGCATATTATTATCAGAAAAAATCGGATAATAGATTTCCTGCTTAGGTTATATTTATGATTCTTTGAATGTCTATATTTATGGCAGTCAAAATATTGGTGATGTAAGAGAAACAACAATTTGAAGCAGGAATTAGGATCTACTACATGTTGAAGATGACATTCAGCACTGATGAAGGTTTAATAGAAAAACCGAAATGTTTGCAGGAAGATCTAGGTATGCGGAAGCTCACTGCTTGCATCTTGGATATAATGTACAATGTATACTTTAGCCCCTCCCTCTGATATTCTAATGAGAGCACATTCATGCATTGATCTGATTGGTTGTCAGATTTTGAACTCATCAACTTATCTGAAATACATCCCCTGAATCTGTCTAACGTAATTTTCATGAATTTGCGACTTTATTCTAATGAAACGTGAACTGAAGTGTAGTGGATCATCATTATTCATCTCCTCAGATTCCTAAACATAAAATTGTGGGGATTATAAGAATTAACTAATTTTTCTCCCAGTTCTGATGTACAATGTATACTTAAGCCCCACCCACTAATATTTTAATTAGAGCACATTCATACATTGAACTATGAAAAAGACACTGATTTGATTGGTTGCTAGACGTTAAACTCATCTGAAATTTGTCCCCTAAATCTGTCTAACGTAATTTTCATGAATTTGCCACTTTATTCAAATGAAATATGAATTGGAATGCATTAATTATGTGAAAGACTTGAAATAAGGGATGAATCAAGTTAATAATATAAATTTGAATGTAATAATAGTTAAATATGGTTTTACTTATTCTTGATTGGGGATTCGGGAGGCTATTAAGTAATCAAAAAATTATTGAGGTGCTAATTTTCATCAAGAAAAGTATTCTTCTCTATATAATAATTATATTTAGAAATGTTTGTAAGACATAATAATATATCTGTAGACAAGAGATACAAAAAATGTTCACTTTATGAAAACATCATCTTGATCTTGTATCTTGTCCACCCATACGCTAAAATTACGTATTCCAAATGCGTTTCGCTAACATGCCAGAGTTCTTACTTCAACTGTTACTTCCTTAATATCTTAAGCAGTTTTACCTTTTGACAGAGCTAAAAATTCTACCACATTTTTTCGCAACAAGATAAGGAAACAAGAAAAACGATATAATAAACTTCGAGGCAAATAAATCTTGGAAGAACATCTCGGAAGCATATTACTAACTTATCCTTCAATATCTCCTTCATTTCTCTTTATATTAGAGTCTCCTATTACAGTATCATATTACCGCTTCCTTATCCGGTTCTTAAATGTTTAACAGCTATAAACACAGAAGCTGAGACACGGGGAAGTCATGCTGACATATTTGCAATTATGTAAATGTTTCCATTGTCTTAAACGCGATCATAGAAATCGAAATTTAATAGATATCGTGATTGGAATAATATTAACGAGTAATGAATGTGTCACGAAGCATGTATTTATTTGGGAATAGCTAGATTATCTATCTCCTTAGATTCCTAAACGTATTAATGCAAATAAAGCAAAATTACCTTGAAATGTATACTTAGGCCCCTCCCCCTAATATTGAATTATGAGGTAAACACTGATTTGATTGGTTGTCAGACGTGAAACTGAACAACTCATGTGAAATCCATCCCCTAGATCTGTCCAACATGATTTTCATGAATTTGCGACTTTATTTTGATGAAATATTGATCAAGTGCTACAAGTTGAATATTAAATTATATTTCTGAACTGGAATGCCCAAACTACATTCACCTATGAACTTCAATATGATTTTACAGTTATCCTGTCGCAGGATGAATGATAAATAGACACAAATTTGTTTCCTGTCGAACCAGAAATTTTATTTAACACTTTGAGAGTTAGTGACAATATAATAGCAATATATAACTCATATATCTTTACAACACGTGTCTATTCACACTTTTAGACTTTAGTAGATGATAAATCACATAAATTTACGCACCGCAGAGACGGACCAACTCGACAGGAAAAGGAAATTGAAATTATCGTTCCTATCCTGGACAGGATAAGGGGTGGTACCTTGGTTTTGTTTCGAAATACAGGGGATTAGATGTTGAATGAAGGAAGAAAGTTAAGAAATTGGTGTTAATTTTTGTGAACAGGAACATCTTGATGAAAAATTGTTAAAAGAATTGAGAACACATTTTTTTTCCGTGCAATTAAAAACATAAATTGACCTACAAAGTCGGTTATTATTTCGTCAAATTTGTGTATTATAACCTATTATTATGGGTATTTATTTGTTTAATTACCAACTAGACAAAAAATTGTTGACACGAAGCTAATTTTAACGCACTACTAACTTCCTGAATCAGATTAACAATGTTTACAATATCATTTTTCATTAAATGTTTGATGAATACTGCTTTGGTGACTTTGAATTTGGAATTAGAACCGTAATCTTTCATTCATCTGAATTTATCTCTCGTACTACGGTGACCCTAAACAATTTATCTCCATTTGTTAGTCTCCGGGTGATGAATTATTGCTCGCACCTACAACACTTGTCCTAATGTAATATAATTTCAAAACATTTCAAACTGTGCGATAAATCAAATAGCTGACATATGTACACCCATCATTACTGTGCGATATCGAACACTCCTCGGATTCTTGCGAAAAATGTGAAAAAAGCCGCACAATGCAAAGAGGAGTGCCTGCTAGAAATTCTAAAGCAGAGCAGAGTTGATGCGCCAGGTCGCAAAATCTGGCAAAGTGCACATTATGGGATGTTTCATTGACAGAGATGGACTGGCTCAATATAAGGAGAACAAAATAGATTAATGCTGCTTCCTTTAGAAAGATGATCCAATTGCAGTAATTCCTCTTAAGGGTCATGAAATCATATTTGCAATTAATATACAGGAGTCTGTCTCCCTTAAGTTTCCAATAATTGACTGGGGGCGTGGCCAAAGATTTTTCAACGTGACATTTTTTGCTTCTGAGATTATCCGCGGAAATTAGAAGTCCTAATACACAATGTATGTACACTCAAGTCCCTTTTTTATATTCTAATAAGAGCACATTCATACATTGAGCTCTGACGTAAACACTGATTTGATTGGTTGCCAGACGTTAAACTCATCAACTCATTTAAAATCCATTCCTCAAATCTGTCTCACGTAATTCCAATGGAATATGAACTGAAGTTAGAAGAAATTAGAAGTCTTAATACACAATGTATGTACACTTAAGTCCTGCCTTCTAATATTCTAATAAAAGCATACTCAAATATTGAACTCTGAGGACAACGCTGATTTGATTAAGTTACTAGTAGCCCTCACGAGTTTGAGCTTATCCGGTTATCTATTTTACATCAGTATCTACGTGTGGAGAAGCTGACAATATTTATTGACCCTCGAACAAAAAAGTATACGAGTAGATTTGTGGGAAATCATAGTCTACAAATGTGACCAAATTATTGCATTCACGGGGGATGAAGATCAAAATAGATTGATGCTGTTTCCTTCAGAGAGTGGTCCAATCGCAATAATCCCTCCTTAGGATCATGGAAATATATCTGCGATTGGTAAATATAAGTTTGTCTTCCTAAAGTTTCCAATAAATAATTGGGGGAGTGGCCAAAAATTTTTGTAGCGTAGCATTATTTGCTCCTGGGATCAATCCGCAAAAATTAGAAGTGAACTTATGGTGCAGTGAGTCTTGCTTTGAATTCTTTCTCAGTCCTAATGAACAATTTATGTATACTCAAGTCCCGCCTTCTAATATTCATATATTGAACTCTGAGGTAAACACTGATTTGATTGGTTGACAGATGTTAAACTTATCAACTTATCTCAAATTCATTCCTTGATCTGTCTATCGAAATTTTCAAGAATTTTCAGCTTGATTTCAATGAAATATGAACTGCAGTAAGTGCATAAGTACATTTCAGTTCATTTATCATGTGAAATATTTGAAACAAGAGATAATACAAATCAATAATATAAATTTGAATGCAATATTTATGGAATACATTCATAGACTCAGTCAAAAACTTAGATATTTTTTGATAGACTTCAGAGGACTAGATATGCTTCTTTTCTAACAAAAGCATAGTGATGGAGTCGGGGGTTGGACAATTGACCTTGTCATCTGTTATTGGTGACCCTTACAAATTTAAGCTTATTTGTTTATTTGTTTTACAACTGTATCTACGTGTGGGGAAGCTGACAACATCTATTGACCTCTGAAAAAAGACTTATAAGTAGATTTATGTGAAATCATACTCCACAAATGTGACCGAGTTATTGCATCCAAGGGAGATGAAGAACAAAATAAATTGATGCTGTTTCCTTCAAAAAGGTGGTCCAATTGCAATAATCCCTCTTTAGGATCATGGAAATATATCTGCGATTGGTAAATATAAGTTTGTTCCCCCGAAGTCTCCAATAAATAATTGGGGGAGTGGCCAAAAATTTTTGTAGCGTGGCATTATCTGCTCCTTGGATCAATCCGCAGAAATTAGAAGTGAATTAAGGGTGCAGTGAGTCTTGCCCTAAATTTTTTCTCAGTCCTAATGAACAATGTATGTATACCTGAGTCCCGCCTTCTAATATTTCAATAAGAGCACATTCATACATTGAACTCTGAGGTAAACACTGATTTGATTGGTTGCCAGACGTAAAACTCATCAACTCATCTGAAGTCCATAGAAGAAAATAGATTAATAAATGCAGCTTCTTTCAGAAAGGTGGTCCAATTGCTATGAATCCTCTTCAGGATCGTGGAAACATATCTACGATTGGTACACATGAGTTTGTCTTCAATAAATCACTGGAGAAGTGGCCAAAGATTTTTTAGCGTGGCATTTTTTGCTCCTGAGATTCATTCGCAGAAATTAGAAGTGAACTAGGGGTGCAGTGAGTCGCCCTGAACTTTTTCTGTGTCCTCATAAACAATGTATGTATACTTAAGTCCCGCCTTCTAATATTCATACATTGAACTCTGGGGTAAACACTGATTTGATTGGTTGCCAGACGTTGTACTCATCAACTAATCTGAAATCCATCTCCTAGATCTGTCTAACGTAATTTTTGAAAATTTGCAGCTTGATAATAATGAAATATGAACTGAAGTTTCGAGTTTGAGCTTATGTGGTTATTTATTTTACATCAGTATCTTCGTGTGTAGAAGCTGACAACATCTATTGATCCCTAAAAAATACCTATGAGAAGATTTGTGCGAAATCATACTCTACAAATGTGACCGAACTATTGCATTTAAGGGGGATGAAAAGCAAAATAGATTAATGCTGTTTTCTGCAGAAAGGTGGTCCAATTGCAGCAATTCCTCCTTAGGATCATGGAATCATATCTGCAATTAATATTCAGGAGTCTGTTCCCCTGATGTTTCAAATAAAAGACTGGGGGCGTGGCAAAAGATTATTATAGCATGACTATTTTTGATTCTATCTGAGATTCATCCGCAGGAATTAGAAGTGAATTAAGGGTGCAGTGAGTCTTGCTCTGAATTTTTTCTTAGTCCTAATAAACAATGTATGTATACTTAAGTCCCGCCTTCTGATATTCATACATTGAACTCTGAGGTAAACACTGATTTGATTGGTTGCAGACGTTAAACTCATCAATTCATCTGAAATCCGTCTCCTAAATCTGTCTTACCTAATTTTCAAGAATTAGCAGCTTGATTTCAATGAAATATGAACTGAATTGAGTGAAGGAACTATTTAAGTGCATTTATTGTGTAAAAAACATGGGATAAGAGTTAAATAAAGTTGATAATATGAATTTAAATGCAATATTCATGGAATACATCCAATAGTGAAGTCAGCAGTTGAATGTGGAGAGTTTCGGTCATATCAAAGACAAATTCCCTCATAATTTTTCTATAGTCTCCAAATGATGTTGAAGTTCTTGTGTCTGTATATGGTCATCGATGCAGCAATGCTACAACTGCGATCTTGCGTAGTGTTAACAAGAGTGCGATGATTGCGTTTCTGTGAAATAATTACAGCTTTGAGGATAAAAAGGTGTCAAGAACCGTCCATTAGAGCCACTAGTCTCTGATGCTCTGCTCTGGAATTGGCTTATCATTCTCAACGAAGAGAGAAAATAACGTTTAGTCAAATTAAATTTCATCCTGACAGCTGACAGACTACAGATTGTAATTGGCGCATATCGCCTTGTAATGTCATCGTTTTTAAGTGAAGTCCAGACGCCTAAACAATAAAAAAAGCTTCCAGACCAGTGGTCACTAAAATGATAAAATATTACAACTCAGGTTTGCTCTAACGTTACAATTACATTGCCGTCCATGTTACACCTGTATAGGTAATTGTTGCAAGCTTCTGGCGACTCAAAAACACTAACACACACTCAAATTATATACATACATCCTTCAATTACATTTACATCGGTTATTTGAACGCACATGTGAAGATATAGTAGATAGGACCACACGTAAGGCTATGCAGCGCGGTAACTTTAAAACAGTAATGAATGAAGAATATTCTAGTAATTCTAATTTTAATCGCTTTTTCTTTTTATTTCTATTGCACTGTGAGAAAATGAAAAGTGAGCAATAGATTGTTCCAATTCAGATTAATCTTTTGAGCAAATAAAAAATGAGGTGGTTCATTGTCCGAGCGTAAGCGGCGCCAACGGCAATGTCAAGGTGTTACAGAATGAACAGCAGCGGCACGATTGCGACAACAGCAACACAAGAAGTAAGAAATCTGTTAGCCGCCGAGGTTCGCTGGGCACGAAATGGAAACTGACTAACTCAGAGATGAAAGAGGAACGTTGTCATAATATCATTCGACCTCCTGTGCTCGCTCGACCGTTTGATACTGATTACAAATTCTTTGTTGGCTTTGGATTAGGATTTTCGGACGACATTTCACAATTACCAACCAACAATCATCACAGCTTCCGAAGCGCGTAAAATTGATTTTATTCCCTTTTAATTACCCTTTATTACCATTATTAGCGAAGTAACAATTTCGAGTGTTTACTTTTAACGATGTTTCCAAGAATCAGAAAGATTCCAGCCCGTGACGGTTATGAAGATTAATGAAATATTTCGCTCTTCTCTTGATGTACCTGCTTTGTTCCTCAGTTACAGTTCAAGATGAATGAATCGCTACAAAGGAAATTAAAACATACCGGAAATATTTGTTGAGGAAAAACACACTGAACCATTAGTAAGAAACAAAAATAAGAGTACAAGATTAAGTACCGTATGCTGGAGGAACAATTTTACTTTCTAAGAGATGAAGAAAATACTCGGGTACTAATTTGACTTGATAAGTTATGAAGAAAGAAACGAACAGCTAATTCCTCTTTCTTACTTGATTTCTTCTTTCTGACTGTCATTACTGACGGATGATAAGTGTTTGATTGTATTTGAAATCCAAATTCTCAATCTGCGTTTGAATCCATTCTCTGTCTTTGTCGGTAAAAAGCGCGTTAATGAATGTGATTTCCTCTTGTACGTTGCAACAAAGTGTGGGAAGTGCATTTTGCAATGCGCATCTACAAGATGCAGTCAGCGCTACCAGCAACAGCTACTAGCCGTGTATAAATCACTATGATCGCGACTTGGTCGCTATCAGCTCATCGCTATTTCCGCAACCGCATGCTCTTAGTGCTGGGCTACCGGCAACCCGATTACCGACAGCCCATGTTACCAATTCATCCGACATCACGAGATTGATACCAAGATAAGAATTGTCAACCCGAGTCTGATTAAAGCTCTAATTGTTTAATTGGATTATTTGCATTCTAAATTAATCAGGATTAGATATAGATCAGTTTAAAGGATTTCCGTTTTGGTCCTTGAACTTGAGACTCCTAGGAAACAGTTCAAACATTATTACATTTTTGCATTCGCTTGAACCAACTTTGCAATTGCATTTACAAAGACGTCGGCCACTTCTTCCAACAACTGAAACTTTAGACCACACAGTCAATTTTTGATTTTTGGGGAAGTACTTTGGAGCCTTTTGATCTTTGATCCTGATGGGTTTGTGAGAGTACCGAGCTTTGAGCCCTCACCTCCCTTATCGAATTATTCTGCACTGTTGCCTTCTTAGCTAGCTAATTTTAACGGTTGAGGCCGTTTCTTTTCTCGCTGGCATTTCGGAATTTTCTGGGCGAACTCTCTAATTGATGGTATTTTGAGATCATCATGGAATTGCTGTCATGAATGTGGCCATCCGGAGGACTTTATTCTGCAATATTTGCAACTTGTTCATGTTTGTATTTGCGGTGTATCCCCACACTGCAATACCGTATGTGATGGCTGGTCGGATGATCGATTTATAAATCGTTATTTTATTTGTACTAATGTACAGAGAGTGAGGAGACCCCACAAACAGAAAGTATAAATGAAAGCACAGAGATGATAACTGAAGCAGAGTTAATTGGAGTACATAAAAAAATGAAGAATGGCAAAGCACCGGGACATGACTGTATGAAGGCCGAGCAATTGAAGTATATGAGCGAAGAAGGAGAAAGATTATTGCTGCTTGTATTAAACATAATCTGGAAAACAGGGAAAATACCTTCAGACTGGGAGAAAGCAGTAGTATTTCCCATACATGAAAAAGAAGACAATAAAAATTGTGAGAATTATAGGGGCATATCACTTTTATGCACAACAGCGAAAATTTACGAAGCAATACTCGAAAACAAGCTTAGAGCTGCGATAGAAACAACAATGGAAAAATCGCAAAATGGGTTTAGGAGAGGACATTCGACACAAGATCACATATTCACTATAAGGAACTTGATAGAAAATACAATGAAAACGGACAAAAAACTGTATATCACATTCATAGACCTGGAAAAAGCGTTTGACCGAGTACCGAGGACTAAGTTGTGGAATATATTGAGAGGAAGAAAAATAGGAGAACAGTTATTAACAGCAATAAAAAGCATATACGAAACAACATCCAACTACATAAGAACTGGCAACGCAACATCAGAAGAGTTTAAAACATCCCAAGGATTAAGACAAGGAGGAGCTTTAAGCCCATTGCTATTTATTATATTTTTGGACCAAATAATGAGGAATATTAAGTATAAAATAAAAAAGGTAGAGGTTGGACATTACAAGTTAAAAAGGATCTCATTATCAGAATGCGCGTTCGCAGATGACTTAGCAGTGATGGCAAAGAGTGAAGAAGATATGAAATGTAATTTAGAAATATGGAACGAAGAGCTAAGGAAACATAAAATGAAGATAAATGTAGAAAAAACGAAAGTAATGGTCATATCAAAGGAGAATTTAAGGATAAACATAATACTGAATGAGAAAGAAATAGAGCAAGTAGCAACATTTAAATACTTAGGGGCAGCAATAAATAATAAAGGAAGCTTAGAGCAGGAAATAAATACGAGAATCCAGCAAGAAAATAGGAATTTTCATGCAATCAACAAAATAATATTGAAAAATAAGCATATAACGAAAAGAACAAAAATGACTCTATTCAAAACAGTGCATAGACCTATATTAATATATGGTAGTGAATCATGGTTGATGAATAAGAGAATAAGAAGCAAAATACAGGCGGCGGAAGTGAAATATTTAAGAAGAGTGGAAGGAGTCACGATAATGGATAAAATAAAGAATGAAGATATAAGAAGAAGAGTACAAATAGAGAGCATTCATAATGTCATAGAAAAGAAACAGTTGGCGTGGTATGGTCACCTATTAAGAATGCCCGAAGATAAACATACAAAAGCAGTGTGGAATGCAAGAATACAAAACAAGAAGAAAAAGGGAAGACCAAAACAGACATGGGAAAATAATATAGAAGAGATATTACAAAAAACAACATTAGCGGCCAAGAAGCAAAGAAGTTAGCAAGGGACAGAAAAAAATGGAAAGAGATAATCAACAAAATAGAATAGTAATCAACGCAAATAATTAAAACAAGAACAATCTCGACACCCCAAAGGGTATTAAGAGATTTAAAAAGTTTATAATAATAATAATATTTTATTTCTCAGTGACAGTGCACTTCGTTTGCCTTTCGAATGATTACGTTAACATGTAGAGCCCACGTCATGCCCTGATCCTTTGTAAGGCCCACATATTTATTGGATATTCCCAAGGGATGTTACTGTTGAACTTTTTTCTGCATTCACGTGGACTCTTCACTTTTTGATCCAGGCCTTGATTTTGGTATCTGCTGTTTACAATCGCTGCGTGTCATCTGCGTATTGTGCAGGCATTGTGTGGCCCTGATGCCATACTTTATCAAAAGCTTTGGCTACGTCCGGAGATACAGCGCCAGTAGCTTGTCAATGATTGGACCTTTCGTGGTATATTCAACAACTCGTAGAAGCTGATGATTCATTGAATGTTTCCGTCAAAAGCCATGTTGGTGCTGAGGTCGAGCTTCTCGATTTATTCGTTCAGTCTACTTGATATTATTTTATCTGAGACTTTTTCCAGAGTACAGTGTAGCTTTGAGGAAATTGCCCATCTCGACCAGGAGAGCTGTGTTTGAGATTCCATCATTCCTGGGTGCCTTCGTCTTGTTAAGGTTTTTCAGGTAATCCCACACCTCCCGGGGACTTGCCGGTTTTATTGCTTCTCTTTCGTCGTCTTTCATTGTTCGCCGAATGGTTTTGTTCATGCGCCCAACGAATCTGACATCACAGTGCTGATAATTAGGAAGAAATAGCTGTTCTAGACTATCAGCAACAGTTACTGCTATGTCTGTGTCTGTATAGACTATTCCTGTTTCTCCGTGAAGTGAAGGAATTTCACTTTCCTCCTGACAAAGTACTCTGGCCATGCACCGACTGACATTCGGTGTTCAGGTGTTCCAACTTTGCTTGCCATCTGGCTGAGCGATGTTCTTGACGCTATACTTCGACCAATCTTGCAAGACGGTTGCAGATATTTGGACTTTTCTTCAGGCTGATACGGTGCACCAAACTTTTGTTTTTAACGCCTTCCCTTTGCTGTTTCATTGTTTGCACTTTACTGTTTATGTATTTTATTTTGGAATTGACTCAGTCCTCGTCCACTTCTCTAAGTTCAATTTTCGGTCGTTTGTATTTCAGGTTCGTGTCTTCATCTTTTGGTGCCTTGATTGCGGTGGTTCAATTTTCTTTATTTGTTTCGAGCCATCCGGATCGCTATCTGAAGGTTTAGTTTTGCGAACCACTCAGAAGTATTAGCATCGCAGTATTTAGCATAATTTCTAGTTTCTCTTGTGGCGTTTTGGCTGCAAGAATCTTCTGGGCTGCTGATGTAACGATGTCAAATTCAAGGAGTGACATCAGTGATGTAGGCAAGCTGTTGTTTTTTGCATCAGCTTTGTTGCTTGTTGCAGGTGACGGATTGTTGAAGGCTATAACAGTTGTAGTTTGTGTAGCAGGGATAGCTGTGCTTCTGGCGGCCGCAGCAAATGATCGACCTGGCAGTACAGAACGACCAGCAGTGGTCCTTAAAGGTTGTTGTTTTGGGTAGCATGGACCACCCCGTAGTTGGCAGGATGGTTACCTCTGCAATTTGCGCAGACAGCATTTTCGGAGCGTTCTTTGATGCAGGCGTATGAAAAATGACTTGCACTGCATTTGACGCACATAGGATTGGCACGGCAGCAGCGAGCAGAGTGCCCGAAACCCTAACAACGGAAGCATTGACCAATCTCCCGTCTTCTTCTTTGTGGCTCTAATGATATGACTAGATTTAGTAGAGTTTTTAGCGCAAATATTTTGACTCCGTCCGGCTTCTTTAGTTGAACGTGCATCATGCCAGCTTTTTCTTATTGCACTGCGAAATCATTCACTGGATAGTTTTTCTGTAGAAATTCTTGTAGGACTTCTTCTTCGTCAAGTCCTTCTGGGCTGCCTTTGATGACAGCCCTTACTTGCTTGTCTTCTGGCAGTGCATATGTATGATATGGCACCTTTAGGACGTCGAGTTTTGAGGTAGCAATGCAAAAACTTGCGGCACTGTCAAGTTTAATTACAATAGAATCGCGAAGATTCTTTGCCGAGGTCACAGCGACTCCACTAGCTGTTAGCTGCTGGTGGAGCTGCAACCATCCTTCTTTGGTGCGGTTGTGGATTGGTGGTACTCTGCTTTTTTCAACTGACGGCTGTTTAGCGGCATCATTTGTTATTTCTTCCGTAGTAGAGAAATTTTTCTGAATATCAGAATAGCAGGCTGTATCTATTTGAGACTGCGACTGGCTCATGTTGAGCCTTTGTTTGCGAAAGCTCGAATTTCCTTTTCTTCACTTTACTGGTTTGATGAGACCAGTCTTGTGTGGTGGATGACTTTGCACTTGAGGCTTGTGCCTTTGCCTTTGAAGCTTTGGATGAGCCCGAGGTCCCAGGCGTAGGGGACGAGTTGGGCTTCACTTTCAAGCTCATCGATGGTACGCACAGCACTAGCGAATGCTTTTTCCGTTTGCGATAACCTCGCAATACATCCATAAATGTATAGTAGAGACGGAGTCAGGAGGTGGACAATAGACCTCTTCAACGATTACAAGTAACCCTTACGAGTTTGAGCTTATTTGGTTGATTTTGACGAGTGTCCCATAAAATACACTAGGTGACGAGGATCTGATAATGGAGTCAAGAGATGAAAAGTGGAACTCTTTAACGATTACTAGTAACCCTTTCAAGAAAGGCTATGTATTGAGGAGCTTGATTGTGAGAAAGGTGCAATAAGGTTATGAAGGAAGTAGAGTTTGCGTAACCATTGGAGCCAAAAATCAAGCTGAAAACTTGAAGTTAAAGGACACAAATCTGGACTTCCTTGAAACTTAACGAAATTTACCTTAAAAGAAGGTCATATAGCAACAATTCCTCTGCAAGATCGAGGAGCTGTTAATGACCATTTGTTTGCTGGAATTAGTTCAAAATACCAACTCTGAACAACAAATCATCCCCCACCAAAACAATGCAAGTTCGCACACAGTTCGCAAGACTATTGAATTTTTGTAGCAGCAAAACGTTGAACTTTTGGATCATCCTTTGGGAGTCTTTCAAGCATTTTATAGACTCTTGCCAGTTCAGGGGCTTAAATTTTGTCCCACAGACGCTTTAGGGATATTTTCATAAGATGCGAGTATCAGAGTCCTTCTAAACATTTCATATATTATTATATTCTTACCAGAATAGGGGCAGGGCTCCAGCGGGCCTCAATTCAGCACTAGGTGCATAATTATTATTCATTAATAAAAAAACAGTTGTAATTAGGAAACATGCACTTCTCAGAGATTATAGGAAAAACTGGGAGATAATTCTTGAGATTCTGACGTCTGTTAAGAAATCGTGCAATACTCGCAATGCTGCCTTTTAGTATCGGACGCCAAGAGACACTTAACAGACGTCAGGATCTCAAGAAGTTTGTGTCCTAATTATTTTGTAGTTTTTGGTACGTCAAAGGTTACAGTGTCAGACAAAGCTTATTCCATACATATTTGTTGTAAACATTGCCTTTCTCTTGTTGTATATATGTTCACAATATTTTAATTCGAATAAAAATTCATGATGAATGTGATATCCACATGAAAAGTCCCTATACCATAAATCCTATGTGTATACATGTTTGCCTGTTGACATTTCGATGTTTGTTTGTTACCACGTTTTTCATTTTTTTATAGTTTCCCCCATCTATCACGGATTACATGGGTGTCTAGATGTCCACGCTATACTTCCGTAAAACGACGAGACGTCGCTATTTTTACCAGATTGAAAACAAAAATATGTATTACATTTTAATGCAGATTAAACAATATTTCAATGTTAAAAATCTGCACAACTTCGCGATGGTAATCTGTTTGATTTATAAGACTTCATGGCGAAATTAGCACCGTATATCGACATCTCAGGTAGGTAACTAGATGAAAATATATTAGCCGGAGGTAACAGCAACAGTTACAGGACAAGTTGTAATGAACTGATTTGTCAAGTACAGGAAATTGATTTGGCAATGTTGGACATTTAATTACAGTTGTAACTTTGATGTATTTGTCGCTGAACTAATCAGGAGAGTATTGAAATTAATGCGCGGTTGCCAATCAACATTAAATTGACTTATAGCCAATTGCAGCTTTGCAGCACTGTTGCTAGAAACGTCAAGATGCAAAAGTCACACTTTTCCGGTATAATCATACCACAAAGTGGAATATTTAGTATCTTGGTGGTCTCCGTTTGATTTATTATGATTCTACGAAGTAATTTTGATTGTAGTATAATAACAGAGAGTGATCGACAAGTAATTGTTTTGTCAATCGCGTGAAGCCGTTATATTATAGTTCATCAAGAATATGACCCTTTGTATACGACTATTCTCATATATTTCGCACTACAATCTAAATAATTTCAAGCATGCTATACCCAAGTGACAAATAAAAATACATTTTTAAAATCAAACTACTAGAGTGAAGCCCGGATTAACATACGAAGTCAATTCTGTTTCGTCTGTCCTTGATTTCGCTTTTAATTAAATTTTCTGGGCCACAATCCGATAGGATACAAAAAATCTAATAAAGAATTGCTGATTCTGCGAAAGAAGAATCGATATTGCCTTTAGACGCAGCTTTGATGGCGTCGCTTTATTTGTACGTTTGAGTATCATATAGAAAAAAAAATGAGTAACGGGTGGTCATATACTGGCCTTAATCGATCATAAAAATAAAAGTTTAATTCATTCTGATACTAACATCGAAAACCGCATGTCAATATCTTGTGTAACTCGCGAGATATTGAGATAAATAGTTTATACCCTAAAATGGGTACTAACCCTTATCAGTTCAAAATTTAAGGTATGAAATTTGATTACTGACATGTTGCTTATTCTGTGCCGCAATTTTCAGTTTTTAATTATGCATAGTTCAGCAGTAATTACCTTTTGAATTTTTATCTAATTTTTACCCAAAACTGGGTGTATTAATGGAAAAATCGAGCAGTTTGTGTAAACCTACGGAGCAACAGCTTTCATTTGGTACTAGTTTCAAGTCTGTAAGTGCTGTAGTTGCTGCGCCTTCGGCGCCACGCCTGTCACTTGTCGAATTTTGAACGATTACATTTTCACACTCCCAAACTCACTAAAAAGTGAAAATTCAATCAAAACTGTCTTTAAATTTGCAGTTTTTTACTTTTTGTCCCACCGGAAGTGTAAAAAGTATTGCTATTTAAAAAAAACAACATAATCCCCCCGAAATTATACTTTGGTGCTTGAGAATAGCCGAGACACTAATCATTCGAAGGCTCCAAAGAAATTTCGTGCACGAGTTGCATATAACATTTTCTCTACAGACGTCAAAAAATAAAAAAATATATATTAAATTCATATTAAAATACAAAAATTAGTAGAATTTTCTTGACAACGTGCACAAAATAATTTGTAATAAAATCAGTGCACGAAATATTTCATGCCCGTTGTCATGGTGAAAAAATTTTCGGCAAAAGTGAATTTCAGATATTTTACCTCCAGACATTCACTTTACATTGTAACACAGAAAATAATACTAAAATGGCTGGCTTTCATGTTCCAAAGAAGTTTTGGAATCAAGGAAATCATTTTTCATACAGCGACAATTCCAATATGATTTTATAACAAATTTTGTTACGTAATTCTCATGCACAGGATAATTGTGTCACAAATTAATCTAATTTTGTAATTTAAAAATTAAATTTGATTTGTTTGGTCAACAGGAAAGAAAGTTGAATTATCTACCGGATGTCCTCATAATAACCGACAATAAAAAACATTTGTTTGAATTAAAAAGAATGAGAATGTCTGACTACATATTTTTTTACCTTTGTACAAAGTATAAGGACAAAATGAGCATCTCTGAATCCATTTTGACTATTTTCGGCTTGATGTCAAAACCCATTTAACGTATAATGCTTAAATTTTGTATTTAAGTTTATGGTCTAGTTGTGCACCTCGCATTATAATTGCAATCGTCTGAACCGGAAGTGCACTTTACTTGAAACTTTTTTTGAAATTTCCGCATAAATCTAAAACGGTTGGACGTAAAATATTGGATTTGAGTATTTAAGACGATAGTACTGTCTAGAAGCTCATATCCTATTTTCATTGATATCGGCTGAACTGAAAGTGCACTTTACTTGACAGTCTTTTAGAATTTTTCGCATAAATTCGAAACGATCGGTTGTAGAGTATTGAAATTCAGTATTTCAGTCTACTGTAGTATCTGAATGATTACTTACTATTTTCATAGCAATCGACTAAACCGGAAGTGCACTTTTTTTAATTTCGCGTATGAATTTAGGACTGTTTTTGAATTTTCCGCATAAATCTAAAACGGTTGAACGTAGAATATTGGACTTAAGTATTTGAGACGATAGTACCGTTTAGAAGCTCATATCCTATTTTCATTGAGATCGGCTGAACTGAAAGTGCACTTTACTTGATAGTCTTTTAGAATTTTTCGCATAAATTCGAAACGATCGGCTGTAGAGTATTGATATTTAGTATTTCAGTCTGCTGTAACATCCGAATGATTGCCTACTATTTTCATAGCAATCGACTGAACCGGAAGTGCACTTTTTTTAATTTCGTGTATAAATTTAGAACTGTTAGCCGTAGAATCTTGGAAATCAGTATTCAAGAATTGTTTATAAAAGTACTCACCAAAATGATCACAAGCGTTTAGAAACAATATGGCATCACTTACCTGAAACAAATAAAAAGATCAATCAATACTTTCAATCAATAATAATCCTTCTAGCATTCAATTTCATTCTGAATAATAATAATAAAGTGATATGGAGTCTGCACCGCACCACAGCGCCCTGCTCAGCCGAAAATTCTAGTAACGTGCTCTCGACTGATCTAGATCATTTCCAGAAACTGACATCTGTATATATATAAGCAAACGACCTGACTGGGAGACAGTGAACAGTAAAACAGTGAATGAATAAGTATGTACATATATAGCTGACTAAGAAAGTTTGTTTCGCTATAAATCACCTGTATATTCCTCATGTTTCAATTTCGCATTAAAATGCATTCTGCAGTCTTTATTAACATAGTAAGTACAGCTTTTGTAGCCATTTGTATCTTCTCTTTCATTTTGAAATTCACACGTTTAATGATTAATCTTACATCATGGATCAAAGAACAAGAGTCAAGCGGAAACCAGGCCATCATCTAACATCTCACATTCTGCCGTTAGCGTATACTTTTACGTATGTAGGTGAACTAAGCAATTAGGCATTTGAACTTCGTTGATGCGTGTGACTTAGCTTTCAACAAACATTCAAAGATTGAGTTTTTACATTTGCGAATCTATGTGTTGGCTGTATGATGGATGTTAATTCATTAGTCAGTGTTGAAAGCAAATATGACAAATTCACCCGTATGATCATTAATGTCTGGTTCCCATGGGAACATGCACAACAGATATAAGGCACCACAAGGAAATGTTAATCAGTTTAGTTTTATTCTTGCTAATAGCTAAAGTCTATGGTATATACTCTATGTGTTGTTGTGCTGCGGTGCTATATGAACAGATGATTGATGCATCGTACGCCAATCAAATTACATGGCTTTCATTCATATCTTCCGCCTTTCTAAAGGCCTACAAGCGTTGGAAATCATAATAAGAAGCCCTAAAATGTACAATTTACGACCGTTCTGCTACAAGCAATTTTTTCCAAAGATGATGCGCTTTATTCGAATAATTTATTTGGAAAATTGTTTTTATTGACATTAACCTCGAGATTCTGACGTCTGGTAAGAAATCGGGCAATACTAGCAGTGCTGCCTTGCGCTCCAACAGAATACAATAAAAATGTAGACAAATTTGAAAAATTTATTTTGGTGGAGAATCTTCACGTTTTAGACCCTACTGAACCCAAAAAACATGATTAAAAAAAAAAGTTTGGAAGCTCGATAACTTGAGAACGCGTACGCATTTTGGACTCAGATTTCATATTTAAGTTTTTTTAATAAAAACTGGGTTTAAGTCCGTAGATGAGTTTTTTTAGACCAGTGGTACCACAACTTTATTGATGTAACTTTGTAGTTTTTTGCGTTTATTTCATAAACGGTAGTATTTATCATAAAATATGAAATAACTAGAATCATTTATTGAATGATTTGGCACAACATTTACTCAAAACATTTTCTTGAATTATGAGCGGTTCATTTGTTATCATCAAATTTTGAATTATTTGTTATAAATAAGTAATTTGGCTTTATTGTGTTTGACTATAAATAGTGAAAATAATTCTAGTAAAAATGTCAAAAAGGATATTTAAACGATTGTCAATTGTTTCTTTCACAAATTATCCAAATGATGTCTAGTTTGGTATCAATTTTAGGCGCTCGAGGAGATAAACTAACAATGACAGCAGTCTCAAAATGCTAGGAAGTCTTTAGATAATGCTGTCTAGCAATTCAAAATTATTATTCCATTTAACGCATTCAAAATTGATTCCTGAGTTAATGTGGCGTTTAATCCAAAGCTTCGCTCTCACAAATAATAGAACTGAACATAAACATAGCATCATTTCAAATATTACGGCAATTATAGTGAATGTGAGAAATAATTTACTATTTCGTTTCCTCTATACTCTCTTTATTACGTAACAACTTTACTAAAAGGATTCAGAGAACAAAACCAAACATTAATATGCATTTTTATCGAACAAATTATGGATATATTCACAGTAGTGATGAAATATTCATTTTGCAGACACTTTAAGTAATGATTATGATGATCTGGCTGAAGAATTTCATAGAGACGTGAATGTATGACTCTTGTCAGATTTGATGATGATTATTTTAGATTGCAGTACAAATCAAGCTCGAACATCTGATCGATTTTTAATGTAGTAAGTTTTTTTCGAATAAAAATGGAAACTAGTCAACAAATTTGCTAATATTATCAAAGAAGGACTTGATATTGCAACAACACTGCAATTAAATTACCTGAATATGGAAAAATACTCATACAACGATTAAAAAAAGTTAATCTTAATTTGTATGTATAAGTCCGCACATACCTTCACGCCTCTATGCGGTAGGTAATCTTACACATTGCTCTTAGAGTAATCTAATGTGCTGTGTTCGATGTAACTCTTGTATAAGATGGGATATGTTGCAATGAACGAATTTCATTACTACTTTCAAATGTTTTTAACAATAAATTCTCAAAACATTGAACCAGGAAGGGTGAAAACACTTTGCAATTCAATCACTGCTGATAATAAGCTCATAATTAATAACTAATTTTCGAACGCATTCACCGTGCCCTTCATCAATTAAAACTGCATATAACTAACATCAAATTACCGTCCAGCGAACTTACCAGTGCATTTTCAGTCGTTCACCTTAGAATCAACAAATTTGTGGTTTGATAATTATCCCTTGATCGTTTTTGCAAGTCTACGCTTCGTTTTGAACTTTTTGCCAGCACATGAATATGCAAATATGATAAAATGTTTTTTGTTGATTGCGAATTGATGTAAATTGAGGATAATAACCATTTCTATTAATTAATTTAAAGAAATTGCTTTTAATTATGTTATAAACTGTAATATATGGGTATAAGGTATTAAATCGAACAGGCTTATGATTTCTACGTATTATAGATCAGAAATGGCGCTGTGTGGTCTTCTAGTTCAATCAACAACAAAATTTTATTGAGAGTTCAACAAATTTATTTACTGCAGCTCAAAAGTTTTTGTTAGAGGAATAGCGCGAAAACGAATAAACTGAGAGAAAAATGTTTCAAATAAAAAATCAAGAAAACTAAATTTTCTATTAATAACTCCTGGAACATTTTTTTGTAGGCGCAACTATTCTTGCGATAAAGCTCGGCGAATTAACACACTAACGGCTGAATGTAGTATATTCTCTACGTAAACGTACGTACGTACAAATCAACTTATACCACAACAAATCAAATTCCAATCATTATTTTAATACCTTTTATGAATAACAATAGGTGTGACTTTAATTTAATATAAAAAAATATGAAATTTGTACAAATTTTTTTCGATTATTTTGTCGATTCGTATCTACTGACTCAAAAATTTTTGTATGGAAGATAACTCGAGAACGATCCAACTTACAAAAAAATGTTTTAAATAAAAAATTAGGGAAAATAAATTTCCTACCAACTAGGTCTCATCAAATTTTTTTGTAAGTGTGACCATTTTTGCAGTAAAGCTCGGCGAAGGAACACATTGTTTAAGTGCCAATTCACAATGTGCGTAAGCATAAGAAGTATGTAAAAACATAAACGTAAGGAGTTATGTATGTTCACAGTGAACGTAACGTAAAATTGCTTTCACTTTTAACAGTTTGGAGTTCAGTTTGTTTGGTTTTATTGTATGATGTCTTAAAAATCGAAGAATCATCTAGATGATGAAAGCGCATTTTTGACTGATTATGAATGCTTGTTACTTCAGAGATTTTGCAAATTACCATCTCCCACAATTACTGAGCTTGAAATCAAGCAGTTTTGGCAAACTTACGAAATAGCAGCTTCCATTTAGTACTAGTTTCTAGTTGACTATTTGATAGGTACATAATTCATGCATGTACAAACTCAAAAATACCCTTTAATCTTCATTGTTTAGTTATTGACTGACGGGAGGTCAAGTGCTGTATCTTAAAATAATAATTTGATCTTTATCAAAGCTATATAGAAAAAATACAACAAAAGTGAACAAATTTTCATCCAATAATAATAATTCATTCTAATAAGCTTCAAATTCGCGTCAAATAAGTCATTGAATGAATCCCGGACAGATTTGACAACTGTACATAATAATAGTGACACCCACGGCTAAAGTTGTAACTAAATTTTTATCTACTTGAATAACTTCAGTTGCCATATCCCTAATGTCATATATATCTATGGGCATTGTTCCACTTGAAACAAGTAATCGAATAATTTAATCTTCCACAATCACTGAGCTTGAATTAAAGCAATTTATGCAAACCTACGAAACAGCAGCTTTTATTTAGTACCAGTTTAAAGTCTGTAAATAGTATAGTTACTGAGAACTCAGCGTCAGGCCAGCCAGCCAGCCAAAGTGAATATAATATCGCTTTTCTCCAAAAAATGTGCTGAAAAATCTTGCGATAGTTTCATTATTATTGAAACTGCGTTATAAAGTCGCCAACGAGAGAAATATCAAGACAAGGAAGAAATTGTTGTTTGTTTATTAATAATTCTATGTCAATCGTATTTGAAGCATGTTTCGATCCAGGGTGTTGTCAACTGTCAGATGAAAACATGTGTTTAAAGTTGACGCATGCGCTATTAGTTGTTTCGTACGTAAACATAACATAAAGTTGAATTTATCTCAACTTCACGTTTTCATTACGTAGCTCTTATGTCAATACATAAATGTAAGAAATACGTCAGAGTATGTGAACACGGGAATTGAAATACAGTAGTTCAACTTTACGTTTATGTTTACGGTTACGTACTCCTTACGTTTATGCACATTGTGAATTGGCACTAAGGGTTTAAATCTATCTTCCGGAGGCTGGAGGGCTGATAGATCACAGTGGCTACAAAAAATTAGCTTTTAAAAATAACATTTTTACGTAAGATCAACCATTTTTGTGATTAGGCTCGACAAACAGACACATATCAAGTAATATTGCACTATTTCTACACTGCCCGCTAGTTTTTCTTGTAGGTCTAATCCACATTGTTTGAGGGTTTAAATCTGTCTTCCAGAGGCTGGAGGGCTGTTAGATCACAGAGGCTAAGAAGTGTGGCGCTTTTGTCCCGCCAATTTTCTTGGATTAAATGTTTTTTCTGTTACTATCTATCCTTGCTCAAAAATTACTTTTTTAAGAATAACTGGGAATAGCTCAGTGATTGTGGAAGATCAAATTATTCAATTACTTGCTTCAAGTGAAACAATGCCCATAGATATATATGACATTAGGGATATGGCAACTGTAATTTATTAAAGTAGATGAAAATCTAGTTACAACTTTCGCCGCGGGTATCACTATTATTATGTAAAGTTGTCAAATCTGTCCGGGACTCATTCAATGACTTTGACGCGAATTTGAAGTTTATAAGAATGAATTATTATTATTGGATGAAAATTTGTTAACTTTTGGTGTATTTTTTTTATATAGCTTTGATTAAGATCAAATTATCATTTTAAGGTACAGCACTTGACCTCCCGTCAGTCAATAACTAAACAATGAAGAATAAAAGGTATTTTTGAGTTTGTACATGCATAAATTATGTACCTAACAAATAATCAACTTGAAACTAGTACTAAATGGAAGTTGCTGTTTCGTAAGTCTGCCCAAACTGCTTGATTTTAAACTCAGTAATTGTGGGAGATGGTAATTTGCGAAATCTCTGAAGTAACAAGCATTCATGAGCTGTCAAAAATGCGCTTCCATCATCTAGATAATTCTTCAATTTTCGCACATAGTATTATCCGTTTTACATTGTTCTAAGACTCAAATCTGTCTTCCTTAGGCTGGAGGGCTCTAAAATTACAAGGGCTGGAAAGTATTACACTCTTAAAGTCAATTTTTTTGCTGCCATCTATTTTAGCTCTAAAATTTGTTATTGGGAAATGGCTCGCAAACGATTGAACTAAGAGAAAAATGTTTCAAATAAAAAATAGAGAAGAATAAATTTGCTAAAAAAATGTTCCTCAAGATTTTTATGCAAGTGTGACCACTTTTGCGATTGAGCACAATTAAAATTGTTTTTCTGAAGCCATTTAACCACAGTAATAGAATTATAAAGTGGATACTGATTTGTCATATATTATTGAGTGTTGAAAATGTTTTACAGATTATAATTATTTTAATATCCAATAATATGCAAATATTCTGGAATGAATAATAAATTAACGATACAAAATGAGTAAATAAGCTATATATTGTAAGTTATACCTCGGAGGAAATATTAATTTATTTGCATAGTTGGATATTTCAATTTCAGGATCATGTCTTCTAATTATGAATAGCTTATTATAAAAATATTTTAATAAGGATGATCTTGAACGACTGTTCTCATTACAATGGAATTCCACTGTGTAATTAATTTATATAGAGTAATGAATAAATTGAAACATGACTAGGTTATTAATTCTGCCAAGTAGCTAAGAGTGGGAATTTTTATTATAATAACTAATCAATTGACAGCTCCTCAAAATCTATAGATACGAATATTGAAATAATTGTATTCCTGGAACTATTTGCAACTTCCTCTACTCATTTCTTGTATGGGAAAACAATTTTTCTAATAATCGGCGCCTGAACTAATCATTATATTCATTTCCGGCACCCCCTCTTCTTAATGTTATCAGTTGCGTGAAATCTGCACAACTTATGATGTGCATTCATATTTAACACGGTCACGCTACTATCTGACGTCCAGCTAAGCTCAGAACCACCACCGTGAACAAACATAAAGATGAAGAAAAAACTGTGTGAAAAAATATGCAAGGATAGCTAATTAGGCGCTGAGTAATTAGTGTATCGATTTAGCGATAATAAGTCGAGGGAAAATGCGAACAAAAGGTCGTTTTTCAGTATATTTTATCTACTTTTTCAATTGACGATAACAGTAAGTTCAATAACGGTTGAAAATCTGTTAGTACAAATTCGTTACAGTCTGTGATTTGTCATAAACCGCGAATAGATAAATTATATTGTAGGGTCATTTGAACACGCGACAGAGTCGCGGACTCTTCGAGTTACCTTCTGTTACGGAACTACAGTTATTTTATTACGGTTGCAATTTTCTTGCCGGTTTCTGTATAATTTGAGAAAGGAAATGTGCGTATAACTGCATATAGAATTCACTAAACATTACAAAGAATATTTTCAATTGAATTACTGCAAGATTTCGCAGAGTTTGTTACATAATAGCTGAAAGTGAGAGAGAGAATTGCATTTTATCACGAATTGTTGATGCGAATTTCAAATACAAGTCTGAGATAAGAGTTTTGTACATGAGGAATATGGGAAACTTGAGAACTGCGGGAGAGACAAAATTGCTTCAATTAGAGGAGTTACCACACTGGGAATGCAATTTAGGATCATTTTATTATTACAAATGCATAAATATAAATTCTAATCCAGACAAAGATCACTTCAGTTCATATTTCATTAAAATAAAATCGCAAATTCATGAAAACTACATTAGATACATTTAGAGCATAGATAAACATTGAGGTGAGCTACGGGAAGATTACAATAATAAAACAATAAAATCGTTTCTCCACTTTTTATTGAAATTACTTATGTACATTTCGGTAGCAAAGCAACCATCTTAAGAGTACAATAAATCGTAGCACAAAACAAATCTTGGAACTAGAAACATGATACAGAATACTAAAAGAATATCCAATCAAATCATAGGGTTTGAAGTGGGCGGGGCCAAGAACTACACAAAGAGTTTAAGTGAAAACAATATGTAAACCTAATCAAAGTGATGCTACAATAATTATCTGGGGAGACATACGTAATGCAAAACAAAGAATTAAAATCAAAATACGGAGTTTGAGGTAGGCGGGGCTAAGAACTACAGTGTAATAATAAAGTAAGCCACAGGGAGAAGCAATCAATGCAATTTAATAATAGGTTATCTAGGGGAGATAGATCGAAATTCAATAAATAATTTTTGTGTTTTTCCAGAAATATAACTTCTGACATGTTCAAATGACTTGATAGTTACAGTTTTACAGCAATTTCAAATTATTTCTTTATAGAGCTGCAAAACATAATTGACAGTACAAACAAAGATATTATTATCATGGGAGACTTGAACGGAAGGGTAGGCAGAGATAATAAGGGTATAGAAAGGCAGAGAGGTAGAGAGGGCGAAGATGTCAAAGATCCGAATGGACAGAAAATTATCGAATTTTGCTTAGAAAATGACTTAGTAATAGCAAACAACTTTTTCAAACATAGAGAAATACACAAGTACACAAGAGAGCAACCTACAAAGAACGAAAAGTCAATAATCGATTATTTTTTACTGGACAAGAAAAATCAGAAGAAAATCCAAGACGTGAGGGTATTTAGAGGTGCAGAAATCTACAGTGACCACTACCTAGTAATAATGAATTTGAGAGAAGAAATAAACAAAAAGAAGAACAATAACAAAAGATAAAATAAAATTGCACAGACTATCAGAAGATAAATGTAGAGTAGAGTTCCAAACTAAACTGGCGAAAAAACTAGGCGATAATCAGGAAGAAGATGAAACACAAATGTGGATAATATTCAAGACTGCTATCTTAGAAGCAGCTAGAGAAGCATGCAGAACAACGAAACTCTCAAACAAACAAACAAAGAAAAGCCCATGGTGGACACCAGAACTGAAAATCAAAATACAAGAAAAGAAAATAGCATGGAAAAGGTATCTACAGGCAAGAGACAATGAAACCTACATAAAATACAAAGAAAAAAGAGTAGAAGCTAGGAATGAAGTCAGGAAAGCAAAAGAGGAAGAATGGAAAAATTTCGGGAATAAACTAAAAGACAGCTTCAGAGAGAACCAAAAGTTATTTCACGGAGCAATAAGTAACATGAAGAAAGATAAAGTCACCATATTGAACAGTGTAAGGGACAAATAGGGAAACACACTAAGCAAGGATGACGAAATTATGGCAAGGTATGATTTTGGTAGCGGAAAACGAAAAACACCTGCAAGACAATTTAAACTACCTCAACGAAGAATTAAAGAAGTGGAATATGAAAATAAACAATCAGAAAACGGAAACTATGATAATTAACGGAAATGGAAAGTTACACAATATAGAAATAGAAAAAGAAAATAGAAGGAAAAACAAAATTGAACAAAATAAGGAACACCGTACACAGAGAAAACTTAAAAGTCAGACCAGTACAACACATTATTCAAGAAGGACAATTAAGATGGACAGGACATATCAGAAGAATGGAAGAAAATCGAATAACGAAGCAAGTGTACGAAGCAAAATTGTGTCACAAAAGAAGGAAGGGGAGGCTAATTAAGAAGTGGGAAGAAGAAACGAGGGAAGCAGCGGAAAGGAGAGGTCTAACCTGGACAGACGCTAAAAATAGATGTTAAATAGAAGCGGGTGGAAAGAAATTTGGAAGAGAGCACCGTCAGATAACTAAGAAAAACAAACCCAAGCGCAATACGCCCTACACTGCAAGGTAGAAGGGCATAGGATTAAGTAAGTTCTTCAAAATTGAGTCCTATCTCATGTTGGTGGTGAACTAGCTAACAATATGATATTAAATGCAAAAATATACTGGATTCCGCTCTAGTTCAACATCAACATGAGATAGGACACAAATTTGGAGAAAATTATTCAAAATTCCTGGAAAACTGTTACTATTATAGTCATTTAAACATGTCAGGAGCCATATTCCTGAAAAAACATAAATCATCTATAGAATTCTGATCTGTCCCCTCTAGATAACCCATTATTAAATTGCATTGATTGGTTCTCTCTGTGGCTTATTTTATTATTATACTGTAGTTCTTAGCTCCACCCCCTCAAATTCTGTATTCTGATTTGAATTCTTTTTGGTTTTACATTACGTATGTATCCTTAGATAATAATTGTAGCATCATTTTGATTAGGTTCACCTAATGTTTTCACTCAAACTTACTGTGTAGTTCTTGGCTCCGCCCACATCAAACCCAATGATTTGATTGGATATTCTTCTGGTATTCTGTATCATGTTTGTAATTACAAGATCTGTTTTCTGCTACGATTCATTGTATTCTGAAGATGGTAGCTTTACTACTAAAATGTGCATAAGTAATTTCAATAAAAAGTGAAGAAATGGTTTTATTGTTTTATTAGAGCATAAAGTCCAGTTAAGTTGCTGTGTTCAACGTTCGGTAACAAATCAAATCAGTGTGTACCTCATAGATCGATGAATGATGTGCTCTCATAAGAATATTAGAGGGAGGGACTTAAGTATACACATTCAGATTAAGGCGCCACAGTAACAGCACAAGCTTTGAAATTCGGTTTAGATTATGTTTCCGGTAGTTCCAAATATTTGAAATGAGAAGAACCGGAAAAAACGGCCAGGGAAAAGTGTCCTTAAACGATTCGTTCTACAATTTAAAAAACTGTATTGGAAAACAGAGTGTTGATGTTTGGCTTGCTTTTAAATTGGCATAAAATTCCATAAAATTGTCACAGCTCTCAGTAAAATTTCAATTAAAATCTAGCAAGAAAATGTCTTGTTAAATGTCAAACCCTCTCTATCTGCAGATAAAAACTGTCAATACACAACATTCGCAACCAACAATCTTTATCATTTCTCCCAATGTTTTCTCGATTTCTTTTTTTCTTTGGTCTGTTGAAAACAGACCTTGCAAATAGCGGTCGTCTCTTAATTAAACTTTTAAATGAATGCAACTTACTAGTCTAACTGTATATTTGTTTAATTAGTTATACACAGAGTTGGTGAAAATACTAACCCATTTTTTAACAGAATTGTTTCCGCAACAATAACTGACACACAAATTAAATTAAAAAAGGTAATTGTTTTACTTTTACTAATTAATTATTGTGGAAATCTACAAAAAACAATTTTTGAGCTTCTCTCGGGCGTCAAATATCAATGACTTAGGAATCTGGAGCAAAGCAGGCAAGCAACTTCTATTGAAATATGTAAATAACTACTGATTAACTTATAAACAAGTACAAAACATGCCGGACAACATATTCTGCAATTATTCTGCGCATGTTGAATTATTCTGCACAACGCAGCCTCAATATTTTTATTGTTATAACTGTAAGCTGATAAGTTTACCACAAGCGAACAAGAGTTTAACAGGATACGAATTAATATCGTAGATTATAAATGGTATTATGGAATTAGCAAATATTCCGATTTACAGTTTGTTAAATTGACTTCACTATTGGATTATTTCATGAATATTGCATTTAAATTCTCTTATTTCAAGCCTTTTATATAACAAATGCATCAAAATGTATTTTTCCAATCATGCAGTTCAGATTTCATTAAAATAAAGTCGCAAATTCATTAAAATCACGTTAGACGTCCGGCAACCAATCAAATCATCAATGTATGATGTGCTCTCATAAGAATATTGGAGGGAGGGGCTTAAGTATACATTGTATTCTTTTTCACGCAAAACATCAAAATGAAATCATTGGGTGCCAAATCAGGAAAAACTCTAAAATCAATTATTTCCATAGTTCCATAACTTGTCCAGCTAACCCAAAATTAATTCCCATATTTCAATGTACATCTAAATACTTTAATTATAATTCACCACAACGCTACATCAAATAAAGATTCGAATCTCTCCGAAAAAAAATCGTAAATCAAATTTCTAATTTCTATCCAGTACATAATAATTATGTTATAATATCTTGTATATTACAATGCTGGCCACGATTATTAATAACAGGTATCCATCCACTTATACATTAACACTCTAAGAGTGTGTTGGTTTGTGTGACGTAATGCCACGTGAGACTAGCACGTGTCGTGCATCTAAATCACGTGGATTTTTAACTTCCTGGACCTGCATAAGCTCAAGGTTAGGATAGCCACCAAGTCATTTGATGATATGAGATTATAGATAACTCAAGGTTAAGCAGTTTAAACAATAGATAGGTGCATATAGAACGGAAATGGAAATTTTATAGCTTGCAAAACGCGATGAATTCATAACAGGTAAAGGAGACTTGAGTCACTTGAACAGGAAGTCATATAAAGTAAAAATATAATAAGTACAAGGACTGTCTTTTTAGTGTTCTCCAAAACAGTATTCATATTCCATTAAAATAAAGTCGCAAATTAATGAAAATTACTGTGTTTAACGTCCAGCAACCAATCAAATCATTGTGTACCTCAAAGTTCGATGTATGATGTGCTCTCGTAAGAATATTAGAGGGAGGGGCCTAAGTATACATTGTATTATTCACAACGTTTGGAAATCTAAGTGGATGAATAATGGAAATCAACAGCAAATATTATTGAAGTAATGAGGTGGAAAAATATGTTCCAATTACTGCAGTTCATGTTTCATCAAAATGAAGTCGCACATTCATGAAAGTTACGTTAGACAGATTAAGGAGATGGATTTGCTTTGTTTGAAGTCTGACAACCAATCAAATCAATGTGTGCCTCAAAGATCGATGTATAATGAGCACTCATGAAGATAAAAGAGGGAGGGACTGAAGTATACATTGTATATTGGGGCTGGAAAAATATTCTTATTCAATTTTTGAATTATTTATATTAATACGTCTGGGAATCTGAGGGGAGAATTATGATAGATGAATTTCCTACAAATAATGTGCTTCATCATTTTTTTCTGAGTGCAACCTTCTTTTTTATTGTGCTGTTTCCTGCACCACCTCTCAAGTACAATACCAGGCGCGTTCTCTAGTGTAATATCCTTTATAGGCTTGTAAAACGTTGCTTCAAGGTTCAAATTCATTTTTGTTTGATGGAACTACTGCTTTTTTCTCTCAGATATTCAATGTGCTGTTTCAAAAATTCAATAGTCCTGCGATCTGTATGCGAGTTTGCTTTGTCTTTGTGGACGATGATATTCTGTCATTTAATTCATATTTCATTGAAATAGAGTCGAAAGTTCATTAAGATTACGTTACACAGATTCAGAGCATAGAGTTCAGATAAGTCACTGTGTTCAACGTCTGGCAATCAATAAAATCAGTGTGTACCTCAACATCGATGTATGATGTGCTCTCATAAGAATATTAGAGGGAGGGGCCTAAGTATACATTGTACATTAGGACTGGGAAAAATTCTTAGGTAATTTTTGTGTGATTTACAAAGTTTGGGAATCTAAGTAGATAAATAATGGAAATCTGCAGCAAATATTATTGAAGTAATGAAGTGAAAGAATGTGTTTCAATTTCAAGAACGCCTTTGTATGGATTTCACTTGATTATATTATAAAAGCCCAATAACCGATTAAGTGAGCTTTAATACCCTCTGAGGTCTGTCAAATAGATCCATAGTGAGAATATATCTTTGTGTATGAATTTCTTCAATTACTGCAGTTCATATTTCATTGAAATGAAGTCGCAAATTCAAGAAAATTATGTTAGACAGATTTAGGAGATGGAGTACAGATAAGCTGCTGTGTTTAACGTCCGGAAATTAATCAAATCAGTGTGTACCTCATAGTTCGATGTATGATGTGCTCTCATAGGAATATCAGAGGGAGGGACTGAAGTATACATTGCATATCAGAACTGGTAGAAATTCTTAGTTAATTTTTGCATCATGCACATTAATATGTTAAGGAAACTAAGAGAATGAATAATGACAATTTACTCAAGATATTATTCAAGTATCGGAGTGAAATGGTCTATGTATGGATTTCACATAATTATATAATAGCCCAATGATTGATTCAGTGAGCTTTAGGACCTTTCGAAGTCCGTCAAATAGATTCATAATAAACATAAATCAATCTAAAATCATCTAAATTATTCTGAAAGCTGTTTTAAGAATTACCATTATTTTTTTCAATGAAGAATAGGTATAATCATACAACTGACTTCACTATTGAATCTATTCCATAAATATTGCATATACATTCATATTATTGACTTGTATCATCTCTTATTTCAAGCTTTTTACATCTTCGAACACTTCTGTTCATATTTCATTGAAATAAAGTCGCAAATTCATGAAAATTACGTTATATGTATTTAAAGCATAGATTCAGATTAGTTGCTGTGTCCAACATCCGGCTACTAATGAAATCAGTGTGTACTTCATCGATCGATGTATGATGTGCACTCATAAGAATATTAGAGGGAGGGACTTAAGTATACATTGTTTGTTAGGACTGGGAAAAATTCTTGGATAATTCCTGCATTATTTACATTCTTACGTTAAGGAATCTATGGACATAAATAATGATAATCTACTACAAATATCATTGAAATTTCGGAGTAAAAAAAAATGTTTCAGTAGGAGAAGAGGCTATGTATGGATTCTACTCAATTGTTTTAGTGAGCTTTAGGATCTTATTTCAAGACTTTCACGTAATGAATGCATTAAAATGTATTTCTTCAATCACTTCAGATCATATTCCATGAAAATAAAGTCGCAAATTCACAAAAAATACGTTAGGCAGATTAAGAGGATGGATTTGAGATGAGTTGATGAGTTTAACTGCCGGAAACCAATCAAATTAGTGCGTACCTCATAGTTGGAAGTATGATGTGCTCTCATGAGAATATTGGAGGGAGGGACTTGAGTATACATTGTTCATTAGAACTGGGATAAAATTCTTAGTTAATTTTTGCATTATTTACATTAATAAGTTAAGAAATTTAAGGAGATGATTAATAATAATCTACTACGAATATTATTGAAGCTTCGAAGAAGAAAGATGTGTTAGAATAGGAGGAAGGTCCATGTCAAGATTTCACTTGAATATAAGATTGCCTACAAATTGATTTAGTGAGCTCTAGAACCTTCCGAAGTCCGTCAAATAGATCCATAATGGGAATACATCAATATGAAATCATCTAAATTATCTTAAAAGCTATTTTAAGGACTATCAATAATTTTTACAAGAAAGAATAAGTATAGTTATACAGCTGACTTCACTATTGGATGTATTCCATAAATATTGCATTCAAATTCATATTATTAACTTGATTTATCTTTCAATTCAAGCCTTCTACATGATAAATGCATTGAAATGTATTTCTCCAATCACTTCAGCTCACAGTTCAATAAAATAAAGTCGCAAATTCATGAAAATCACCTTGGACAGATGTAGAGCATAGAGTTTCGAATTCGGCAACCAATTAAATTAGTGTGTACCTCATAGAAGAATGTATGATGTGTTCTCATACGAAAATCTATCTTCAACGATAAATCTTTCAACACTCCTGAAGCCCTTCACCGATTGGTATATGTGGTCAAAAATTGGTTTCTTCTGGAAAAGACAGGATCTTGTCAAGTCCAGTTGAGTAATTCAAAATGACGTGCTAATATGTGAATATATAAGTGAATTGGCTTTACAAACTTATCTTCCATCAAAATACGTACCACAATTTAGTAAACTAATTCAACTGATACCATCTCTCTTAGGGGCAAGAATATGAAGTTAGAATCCATATTTCGTATCAGCAAACTAAAATAGAATAATTAAAACTGACCAATAAATCTTAGGCTAGCAAGAGAATCTAAATCAGAAATCAGTGTTGCGGCAGTTCAGACATTTTCTGAATACTTACGCGGTAGCTCGCGTCTCTGTAGGCCCTCTGGCCCTCGTCTGATGAATTGCCCGTGCAATCATTCAAATTATATCTACAAGAAGTGGAAGTACTCTCAGTACACTTTACAATATCTTTTATCTGAAGAAATGCATAGGAAATTATTTTAAATTTTTCTTAATTGGAAATTACTTGCTTTGGGGACTGAAATCGACAAAGTGAATAGGAAATTGACTTTTTACCAACTTCTAATTACAAATCAGGTTTATTCAGCACAATAACAATTTTCTTTGGTGAGACAGTCAGCGAAGATAATTCCGCAGACAACAATAATACTTAAAGAAAAATTTATGTCGTATTCCGCTATGCAGTTCTTCCCAGAGTTAAAAAACGATATTTCGAGATTGAATGAAAAGTTTTTGAGCAGCCAGAGCATTATTATATCGCGGCGAAGACAAATTTAAATGTAATTAATTCATCATCAATCATATTCTTGGAATTTAAATGTCATAGAAGCTTATTCTGAATTGCCGACAGAGGAATTGTTGTTGATTGTTTCATCTCGAATTGCTCCAAATTACGAGGAGATAATTTTTATATTCACAATTAATGCTTCCCTAATCATCAGTTTAGTGTTCAACGAATAATAATTATAATGAACGGAATTAGCATAGCGATTTGAATATTATAATTAATCACTGGTAATTATCTGCAATTTCCCTTGAATCGTAAGTACATAACTTTGCAGAAATGTGAGAACAACATCTTCAAGGCTTATCAAACAAAAACAGTCTTAATAATAATAAATGCTAATTATATTCTCCGATATTAAATCTTTAGAATGGCGGGACCACCCTTAACAAGTGGGCGTATTCATGGTGCGTAGTTAAATCTCAGTCGAGGCCTTAGTATGCCAATTAGTAATCAGTTAATTTGTAAGTGTCGGTTTATCGATCAATAACACTCTACTTGTTCTAATTACACGTTTGATTAAACACTAGTTAGCCGCATGTTAAATCCACCTCAAAAATCACATTCTATGATTAGAATAACTGCTTCTAATCTTGTTGCATTCAAGCATGGTCAATAATTTGGTAATAAAATTCAAAGAGTAGCAATAATTGGTGGTTGGAAGTCTATAAAGTTAAATTAACACCAAATGGGAAATAGTAATTTTAATGTTTTATGGTAATGGAAATTTTCATGGGAAAAGCTTCAGGAAAGGTTGTATTTCTGATTCTTTAATTGAAATAAATGATCAGGCTTGAAATTAATAATAATTTATGCAAAATACGAAAATCACGCTTCAATTTTACTATGAATAATAATACAGTCTTCTTAAAAGTTCCTGAGAACTCCGTTTTTCTAGTAGGAAATTGCCTAAAGGCACTCATTGCTAAATCAGGTGACAATTTTTCAACTAAAGACTGGAGAATTGCAGCAGCCACGCCTTTACATCCCTAATTTCATATGAATCTATCGGGAATATAGTGGCAAACGGTCATTTCCGGTCAATTTTTTCGGGTTTGAAACTAATCTCAATCGATAGCGGAAGTCAAGTACTTAGGGGTGGCTGCTGCCCTGCCGGACAGGACAGGGAGTGGAACCCTGGTTTATTCTTAAAGTACTGGACCTTTTCAATCGTTTATCCTGGAAAAAATTGACTAGAAGTCATCTCATTGCTATTTGAAGACCTTATATTTCCTTTTCAGTGCTGCATAGAATCTCTCTTCCGTTCGAATTGTTTACACCAGGGGTACTGTTTACTGGAGACTGAATTCAAACTTTTCTCACACTCATCCGTGCAAAAACCTTCCTTTCATTTCCTATTTTTCAGTTTTAACGCTATTAAATTTATTCTTCCATTCCCAGAGGTTTTAGGGAGCAAAAAGGGCTGCACTCACAAAAAACTTTCAAGAACACCATTGGTAGGAAACTTCCCTATCATTATTCATCCTCTCAGATTCCTAAACGTGTTAAATTGAATAATACAAAAATTAACTAGAAATTCTTCCCCAGTCCCAATGTACAATGTATAATTAAGTCCCTCCCTCTTATATTCTTATAAGAACACATCATACATCAGTCTATGAGGTATACACTGATTTGATTGTTTGCCGGACTTTAAACACAGCAACTCTTCTGGATTCTATGCTCTAAATCTGTCTAACGTAATTCTCATGAATGAAAAGCAGTAGTTTCATCTGGTATTGTACTTGAGGGATGGTGCAGGAAACAGCACAATATGTGTTACTTCGCAGAGCACCAACGCAAAAAAGATTGCACTTACAAAAAAATGTTGAAGCACATAATTTGTATGAAATCCACCTATCATAACTCTCCCCTCAGATTCCTAGACGTATTCATATGAATAATGTAAAAAATAAATAAGATTTTTTTTCCAACCTCAATATACAATATATACTTTAGTCCCTCCTTCTAATATTCTCATGAGAGCACATCATACATCGATCTATGAGGTACACACTGATTTGATTGGTTGCTGGACGTAAAACACAGAAACTTATCTGAACTTAATGCTCTCAATCTGTCTAACGTAATTTTCATGAATTTGCGACTTTATTTTGATGAAATATAAACTGAAGTAATTGTAGAAATATATTTCAACGTATTTATTATGTTAAAGGCTTGAAATAAAAGAGAGTAAAGTTGATAATAGGAATCTAGATGTAATATTTATGGAAAACATCCAATAAAGAAGTCAAATTATTCTTTCTTGTGAAAATTATTGGTAATTCTTGACAAAGCTCTCTGAATAATTCAGATGATGTTATATAGATATATTTTTATCATGAATCTATTTGACGGACTACAGAAGGTCCTAAATCTCACTTAATCATTCATTAGGCTATTATATAATCAAGTAAAATCTATACATTGATCTTTCTTTTATTGAAACACATCTTTTTACCTCGAAACTTGAATAATATCAATAGTGGATTATCATTATTTATCTCCTTAGATTCCTGAATGAATTATTGTAAATAATGCAAAAACTACCCAGAATTTTTTGTATACTATCCCTCTAATATTCTCATGAGATCACATCACACTTTGAACTATGAGGTACACACTGATTTGATTAGTTGCTGGACTTTAAACACAGCAACTTATCTAAACTCTATGCTCTAAATCAGTCTGACGGGATCTTCATGGATTTGCGTCTTTATTCTGATGAAATAATAATTAAGAAGCTTGTTGAATAATTTAAATGATATTATATTGATATATTCTTATCATAAATCTATTTGACGAACTTCGGGTCCTAAAGCTCACTTAATCATTTATTGGGCTATTATATAATCAAATAAACTTCATACATTGATCTTTTTTTTATTGAAACACATATTTTCACTTCGAAACTTCAATAATATTTGTAGTCGGTTATCATTATTTATCACCTCAGATTCCATAAAGTATTAATGTGGATAATGTAAGAACTAACTGAGTATTTTGGCCCATATCTAATGACCATGTATAATTAAGTCCCTCCCTCTAATATTTCAATGAGAGCACATCATTCATCGATCTATAAGGTACACACTGATTTGATTGGTTACCGGACGTTAAACACAACAACTTATCTGAACTCTACATTCTAAATTAGTCCGACGTGATTTTCATGAATTTGCGACTTTATTTCAATGAAATATGAACTGAAATGATCGAGGAAATGCATTTCAATGCATTTATTATGTGAAAGGCTGAATATAAGAGATAAATTAAGTAAAAAATATGAATTTGGATTCAATATTTTTGAAATACAATCAATGAACGAATCAACTTAATCTTTCTTGTAAAAATTATTAGTAAATCTCGAAGAGGCTTGTTGAATAATTCAAGTGATGTTATATTGATATATTCTTATTATAAATCTATTTGACGGATGTTGGAAGGTCCTTAAGCTCACTAAATCAATTATTGGACTATCAAGTGATAAAGTAAAATCCATACATAGATCTTCCTCTTATTGAAACACATCTTTTTACCTCGAAACTTCAATAATATCAATAGTAGATTACCATTATTTATTTCCTTAAATTCCTGAACGAATTATTGTAAATAATGCAGAAATCACCCAGAATTTTTTCCTAGTCACAGTAAACATTGTATACTCAAGTCCCTCTCTTTAATATTCATATGAGAGCACATCATTCATCAATCTATGAGGTACACACTGATTTGATTGGTTACCGGACGTTGAACACAACAACTCATCTGAACTCTATGCTTAAGATCTGTCTAACGTGATTTTCATGAATTTGCGACTTTATTTTGATGAAATATAAACTGGAGTGATTGGAGAAATACATTTATAATATGAAAGGCTTAAAATGAGTGATAAATCGAGTATCAAAATATGAATTCAAATGCAATATTTATGGAATACATCCAATAAAGAAGTCAAGTTATTTTTTTTTGTAGAAACTATTGGTAATTCTTGTAAAAGCTTTCTGGATAATTTGTATGATTTCATATTGATATAATCTTAATATGAATCTATTTGACGGACTTTTGAAGGTCCTGAAAGTCATTAAATCAATTATCTGGCTATTATATAATCAAGTAGAATCCATACATAGATCTTTCTCTTATCAAAACACATCCTTTTACCTCGAAACTTCAATAATATTTGTAGTAGATTATCATTATTTGTCTTCTTAGATTCCTGAACGTATTATTGTAGATAATGCAAAAATTAACTGAATGTTTATTTGCAGTACTAATGAATAATGCAAACTTAAGTCCCACCCTCTGATATTCTCATGGGAGCACATCATACATCGATTTATGAGGTACACATTGATTTGATTGGTTGCAGGACGTAAAACACAACAACTTATCTGAACTCTATGCCTTAAATCTGTCTAACATAATTTTCTTGAGTTTACGACTTCATTTTGATGAAATATGAACTGAAGTGATTGAAGAAATGCATTTCAATGCATACATCCAATAAAAAGCTCAACTCATTCTTTTTTGTGAAAATTATTATAAACAATGTATACTTAAGTCCCTCCCTCTAATATTTTCATGAGAGCACATCATACATTGATCTATGAGGTACAGAGTTTGATTGGTTGCGGAAAACACAGTAACTTATCTGAACACTCTGCTCTAAGTATGCCTAACATAATTTTCATGAATTTGCGACTTTATTTTGATGAAATATGAACTGAAGTGATTGAAGAAAGACATTTCGATGCATTTGTCATGTGAAAGGCATGAAGTTTGTCCTTCAAATGAAGTCTACTATCTTTTTTGATACTAAAACTGATAAATACAAACTAAATAACAATTTGTAGCCCTATTTATATACAAAAATTTGATTTCTGCAACAGAATGGCGAAGAAACTATTCTATAAACCTCGTAAAGGCAATGTTACTCCTACTTCTTGTACCAGAGGCACAAATAACTATTATAAGTGATCACCACAGATCTCGCCACAGATATTGATCAATACCGGTCGAAATGTGGGCAGTTTTTTTCTTTTTCAACTTATGGTTGTGATCATTTGTATGTTGATACTATGTGGTACTCAAAAACTAATAATTGTATTATTGGCAGTTGTTTGGGAGCCACTGCAATAAAAATCTCGATCTTGTCTGCTTTGGCGGCTGCATGGAGCGTTCTTGGAATAATCCCGTAATTAAAATTACGGTTTTCTTATAATAATTACCGTATGTTGCTCCTGACTACTACATTACATACACTCGCGCAGAGATACAGTGTGTGCGCACAGATCTCCACTTCTTGCGTTGTTCTTGCTTTCTGTTTTAATTTGATCCGCGTAGGCCAAGCTAGACAGATTATCTTAAAGACGAGATGAGATCAAAGAGAGTGAGATAGATGTTGAATTGTTTACTTGATGCTGTTTTGTTTTCCTACAGGATTTTTATTTCAATTTGCCAGTCATAAGATTTAATCGATATACAGAGAGATAGAATAATTTCATTATCACTTTCTGTTTTGTAGTCTCATTGTCGATCCACTGCAATTAGTATTGCATGCAATAGATTATTTCAAGTACAGTCTACATAATAATGCACAAATGGAAGTGTCAAAAATGTATGCCAACTATTTTTATATCTTCATTAGCAGTGATTGAAATGCAGAATCAGCGGAACCCGTTTTTTTTCCACTTATAAATCTATTACCATAATTCTCAAATCTAACGGCAATTTGTAAAAAATGTAGTTAAAATTCTTTGATTCCTCGGTAAGAATTCCAAACATGTTAGTTGATACTCTTCACCGTTAACTAATTCTTTCTGTGTAGTGTTTAGCATTTAACTAACAAGTATAGATAACAAGAGCAGATACTCTTGAAGAAGAACCATCTTGTGAACAATACCTTCACTAAGTGATAGTGTTTGTTTAACTGTCGTCTCTGAATACGGATGCAAACAGTGCACGATTTAAACACCGTAACTTTAGAACTGTTAGTGACATTGTCGCAGGAATAAAACTATACACATTAATTTTGAATGCGCAATGTCTACTAGACTTAACAACATTTTATTGATAAAAGTTGGCAATGTTGTGAGGTGGGTCTTTATGGCGTGTTCACAACTAGCAATAAATACCTGCTAATAAGATAGATATTGGATACAATTAACAGGTCACAGACAGGTGGAGTTCTTCCTGGATTAACCATCTAAAAAAGGACAGTTTGTTCATTTTGAATTAGTAAACAGAACATCAGGAGGAAGACACGTAAATCTGTTTTTGGAAGGACCCTAGAAGAAATAAATCCTTAGCCTACTTCTAATGTTCTTTCCGGATGAACCATCTAGAAGAAAGAGAGATAGGCTATTACTAATGAGTAGATAAAACCTTTATAGGGTGCAATTACAAGGTCAAAGATGAAGAGGCTCTTCTTGGACAGATAGCTTGGTCACCAGGTCAAAGACAAGTAAGGCTCTTCTTGGATGAACCATTCAAGAAAAAGACAGCTAATCTGTTTGTAATGAGTAGGTAGAACGTCTATAAGAAACATGGATGAAACCCTAAAAAAAAGGCAGTTGAACTACTTTCAAAAAATAGGTGGAACGTCCCAATAATACAATGTCCTAATCAAAGACAAATAAGGTTCTCCCAGGGTTGACCATCCTGATAGAAGGATAAAATATCTATCGGACATAATCACAAGGTCAGAGACAAGCAAGACTCTTTCTGGATGAACCATCCAAGAATATGATGGATAACCTTATTATAATGAACAGGCCAAGTATCTGCTAAGAACAATGACCAGGTCAGAGACTGATCATTCAAAAGAAAGACACTTAGTCTACTCAGGAACAGCAAGGCACTTCTTGGATTAACCATCCAAGTAAAGATTAGATGGTCTATTGTAAATGACAAGGGGAAATATCTATTGGACACTAGGTTAGTAGCAAATGAATATAGAAGGACAGTCAGCCTTTTCCTGAAGTCAGAAACAGCAAGGCATTTCATGGATAAACCATCCAAGTGAAGATCAGAACGCTTATTGTAAATAAAAAGGCGAAACGTCTACTGGTCAATAGCAAACTCCTTAAGTCAGAAACAAGCAAGGCATTGCCTAGAGGAACCATTCAAGTGAAGATCAGAAGGCCTACCCTAAATCAGAAGGCAAAACGTGTACTGGACATCAAGTAAGTAGCAAATGAGGGTCTTTCTGCCTGAATCTGAAATAAGAATAGATGAATGTAGATGGAACTTCTTTTGGATAGCACGTCAGAAAAGCAAGCAAGGATCTTTCTAGATGAACCACCGGAAAGAAAAACAGGTAACTTAGTGATAGCAAAAAGGCAGAACGTCTAATTAACTTCATAACTAAGTAAGAGAAAAAGAAGGCTCTTCCTAGGAGAACCAACCAAGTGAAGGACAGTTAGCTCACCATTAATAAGTACACAAAAAGTCTATTGGGCACAATTATCAGATTAAAGACGAACAGTATTTGACCTGACATTCATGAGGAAGCACAACATCTATTGGACACAATCCAAAAGCTTCTCTTGGATGGCAGCTGGCCCACCCCTAATAAGTAAGCAATATTTGCATTTAAAACAACCACCAGATCAAAGATAAGCAAAGTGGACTATCTAAGAGAAGAATATATAGCCTATTTTTAATAAGTCTATTGCACAAAAAGGACTTTGCTAGATGAACTACCAAAGTAAAGACGAATAGCTTTCTTCAAGAGCAGAAGCAGGGCGCTTAATTAACGCAATGAATAAGTCAGATAAAAAAAGGCTGTTGTTGCATGAACCAACGAAAGAAGGACCTTCAAGCAGGTTGGAGACGAACTAAGCTCTTCTTAAATAAAGCATCTACGAAAATGACAGCTAACCTGTTATTAATGAGTAGGCAGAACATCTATTAGACAAAATCTCCAAGTTGTTCTTGGGTGGTAGATAGCCCACTCCTGATTGATAAAGACTATAAATCCATTGAATATAACCACGAGATCAAAGATAATCAAAGTGCTTCCTGTATGGACCTATTAAGAAAAGAAAAGATAGCCTTCTTTTAATGAGTAGATAAGTTGCCTATTGGACACAGCAAGGATCTTACTGGCTGAACTACAAAAGACAATTAACACAATTAGTAGGTCAGAGACAAAGAAGGCAGTCCTGGGTGAACAAACTAAAGAAGGACAGTTAACCTACCTTAAATAAATAGACAAAAGTTCTATTGGGCACAATTACCAGGTTGAAGACGAACTGGATTCTTACTGAATGAACTATCCAAGAACATGAGTAGGCAGAACATCTATTAGACAAGTTTTTCTTGGATAGCAGATAGCCCACTTATAATAAGTAAACAATATATTTATTGGACGGAATCACCTGACCAAAGATAAGCAAGGTGCGTCCTGGATGGACCGTTCAAAAAAAGGATAGCTAGCCCATTTTCATTTAGTAGATAGATTGTTTATTGGACACATCAAGGACTTTGCTAGATGAACTACCGAAGGAAAGGACTGATAACTTAATTATAGCGAATGGGCAGAATGTCCAATTGACATAATAAGTAGGTCGGAGACAAAGAAAGCAGTTCTGGGGAAACCAACCAAAGAAGAACAGTTAGCCCACTTTCAATAAATAAACAAAACGTTAATTGGACACAATTAACAGGTTCCTGAATGAACTACTCAGAAGCAGAACAGCTGACTTGCTACTCGTAAGTAGGCAATACATCTATTGGACACAATCCCCAAGTTGTTCTTGGGTGGCAGATAGCCCACTCCTAATAAGTAAGCAATATGTCAATTGAACAGAATCACCAGACCAAAGATACGCAAGGTGCATCCTGGATGGACCATTCAAAAAAAGGATAGCTAGCCTACTTTCTAAATTGTTTATTGGACACATCAAGGAATTTGCCAAATGAACTACCGAAGGAAAGGACGGATAACTTAGTTATAGCAAATAGGCAGAATGTCCAATTGACACAATAAGTGGGTCGGAAACAAAGAAGTTCTGGGTGAACCAACCAAAGAAAAACCGTTAGCCCATTTCCAATAAATAGAAAAAATGTCTATTGGACACAATTAACAGTTTCCTGAATGAAGCATCCACGAAACGGGCAGCTAACTTGTTATTCATCTATTGGACACTATCCCGAAGTTGTTCTTGAGTGGTGAATAGCCCACTCCAGATAAATAGGTGATATATCCATTGATTACAACCACCAGATCAAAAATTAGAAAGGTGTTTCCTGGATGGGCTATTTAAAAGAAGAAAAGATAGCCTACTTTCAATGAGTAGATAGATTGTCTATTGGACACCGCAAGGATCTTGCTAGATAAACTACCGAAGAAAAAGACAAATGGCTCATTTCTACAGAACAGGCAGAACACTTGATCACCGCAATAACAAAGTCAGAGAAAAATAAGGCTATTGCTGGATGACTCAACCTAGGGACAGTTAACCAACCTTCAATAAATGAAGAAGAACTGGGCTTTGCCTGAGTAACCATCCATAAAAAAAACAGCTAACCAGTTATTCATAAGTAGGCAGGACATTAATTTGAACACCATCCTCAAATTATTCTTAAATGGCTGATAGTCCACTCTCAATAAGTAAGCAATATATCCAATCAATACAACCACCAGATCAAAGATAAACAAGATGCTTCCTGGATAGACCGTCTAGGAGAAAGATAAGTAGATAGATTGTTTATTGGACACATCAAGGACTTTGCTAAATGAACTATCGCAGGACAGGACGAATAGCTCACTTCTAGAGAAGAAGTAGGACGCCTATTTAACGCAATAACTAAGTCAGAGAAAGAGGAGGCTGTTGCTGGATGGACCAACCAAAGAAGGACAATTAGCCGACTTTCACTAGGTAGAAAAAAACATCTATTGGACACAATTAACAGTTTCCTGAATAAAGCATCCACGAAAAGGGCAGGTAACCTGTTATTCATTTATTGAGCACTTGGATGACAGATGTTCCACCTCTTATAAGTTGGCAATATATACATTGGGTACAACTACCAGATCGAGGATAAGCGAGATGCTTCCTGGATGGATCATCCAAAAGAAGGAAAAATAGCCTACTTTTATTAAGTAGATAGATTGTCTATTGGGCACATCAAGAACTTTACTAGATGAACTACCGATAGAAAGGACAAATATCTCACTTCTAGAGGAAAGGCAAGACGCCCAATTAACGCAATAACTGAGTCAGAGAAAAAGAAGGCTGTTGCTGGGTGAACCAATCAAATTAAGACAGTTGGCCTATTTTCAGTAAATAGACAAAAGGTCTATTAGACGCAATTAACAATTTCCTGAATGGAGCATCCACAGAAAGGGCAGCTAACTTGTTATTCATCTATTGGAAACAATCTCCAAGTTCGTGGATGGTAAATAATCCACTTCTAATAAGTAGGTAATATATCCATCAGATCAAAGATTAGCAAGGTGCTTCCTGGATGGATCATGTAAGAAAACTTTGAATGAGTGGATAGATTATTTATTGGACACAGCAAGGATCTTGCTAGATAAACTACCGAAGAAAAATGCATACAACCTATTTCTAGCAAATAGGCAGAACGTCTAATTGACACATTAAGTAAATCAGAGGAAAAAAGGGCTGCTGCTGGATGAACCAACCAAAGAAGAACCTTCAAGAAATAGACGAAACTTCTATTGGACACAATTACTAGGTTAAAGACGATTTAGACTTTTCCTGAATGAACCATCCACAAAAAGGGCAGCTAACATGTTATTGATGAATGGGTAGAACATCTATTTAAGTCCAAGTTTTTCTTGGATGGTCGATGGCCCATCTCCAATAAGAAAGCAATATATCCATTAAAACCAGATCAAAGATGAGCTTGGCGTTTTCTAGATGGACCATCTAAGAAAAGAATAGATATTCTACTTTTACGGAGTGAATAGATTGTTTATTGGACACAGCAAGGATCTTGTTAGATAGACGACCAAAGGAAAGGACAAATACCTCACTTCTAGAAATTATGCAATAACCAAATCAGATGAAAAAAAGGCTGTTGCTGGATGAACCAACCAAAGGACAGTGAACCTACCTTCAATAAATAGACCAAACGTCTATTGGACACAACTACCAAGTTAAAGACGTACTGAACTATTCTTGAATGATCTTTCCAAAAAAAGAGGCAGCTAACTTAATATTCATGAGTAGGCAGAACATCCCCGAATTGTTCTTGAATGGCAGATAGCCTACCTTCAATAAAAAGGCAATATGTACATTGGATACAACCACCAGATCAAAGAAAAGCGAGGTGCTTCCTGGATGGGCCATTCAAGAGAAGGATAGATAGCCTACTTTGAATGAGAGGATAGATTGTCTATTGGAGACTGCCAGGATCTTGCTAGATGAACTACCGAAGGAAAAGACAAATAGCTCACTTCTAGAGAAGAGGCAGGACGCCTAGTTGATGCAATAACTGAATAAAAAAAGGCTGTTGCTGCGTGAACCAACCAAAGAAGGACAATTAGTCTACTTTCAATGAATATACAAAATGTCTATTGGACACAATTAACAGGTTCCTGAATAAACCATCCACGAAAAGGACAGCTAACCTGTTATTCATAAGTAGGCAGAAAATTTATTGGACACAATCCCCAAGTGGTTCTTGGGTGGCAGATAGCTCACTCCTAATAAGTAGGCAATAAAGCCATTGAACACAACCATCAGGTAAGAGATGGACGGGGCATTTCCTAGATGGACCATCTTAGAGAAAGAAAGATAGCCTACTTCTAATAAGTAGATAGATTGTCTATTGGACACAGCAAGGATTTTGCTAGATGAACCATCGAAGAGAAGGACAGATAAATTATTTCTAGCAAATAGGCAGAACGTCTAATTGAAACAATAAGTAAATCAGAGGGAAAGAAGGTTGTTTTCAAATCAAAGACTGATCATCCAAAAGGCCAGAAACAAGTCAAGCATTTCCTAGATGGACTATCTAAGTGAAAATCAGATCTACTGGACATTGGGCTAGTAGCAAATGAGGATATTTCTAGATGGATCTAAAATGAAAACAGATAGTTCATTCCAATTATTTTGGATAGCACGTCAGAGGGACAAGCAAGGATCTTTCTAGGTGAACCATCGAAGTAAAGGACAGTTAGCTCACTGCTAGCAGATAGAAAAAGAAGGCTGTTGATGGATGGATCAACCAAAGAAGGACAGTTAGCCTACTTTCAATAAAAGATAAAACGTCTATTGGAGACAATTACCAGGTCAAAGACGAATTGGGCTCTTCCTGAATAAATCATCTAAGAAAAGGACCAGACTGAATCTAGCAACCACTTTGCAAGAGTTATGAAGGGGATGACGAACTTCTAAAAGCCTCCAAAGACTCAAAAAGGGTTAAAGCAGAATAAAAGCCTGGACTTTATCAAAAGGAGGAGTCACAAAGACACAGTTGGTTAAAAGGTTTTAATACAAAGATTGTTCAGTTCAGAATGAGATATCAATTTCTGATGATGTATGAGCCACAAAGTTTAATGAGTTGTCATCACATCACATTTCAAATTTGGTCATACGACGTCATTGATACGTCTGATAGCTAAGGATACCAAACTACGAAGGTAAAGGATCATAAACCTCAATGACAGACGAAGTCTTCAATTATAATCAGTAATAGTAGGGATCTGTTTTAAGGGCTGTAGTTGTTAAACGGTCTGCTATCGTCAATAATTATTACCTGTAAAGTAGTATATTATATTTTATGGCATAATTAATTTCGTTACTGATCAAAATCAGTTTTGATTAGTGCAATTAAGTGAATTCGATTTGAATTACCTTTTTAATGATTAACCATTATTGCAGCCTGATGATTTTATGGTTATTAACTACACATTTCTTAACTGTTAAATACCATTAAAATAATAATTTTTTATTAACAGTTAGATGAAAATTGATCATTATTGACACGTGATTTTATTTTTAAATCGGGATACAAAACCTATAGGACATCGTATAATTTTCGTAACAGCTGATATGCGCCTCTTTTTTGTTACAATAAAATAACACAGGTGTATCGCCATATGTGGGAAGCATTTGTCCGTTACCTATACCCATCTCTTTCCAATGCACGAACATAAATCATTTGTTTCTCAATTGTTCACCTGTTCTGTTTATGATGTGTATATACAAACAACTTTGTATCATGATTTAATATGGATTGACAGCTGAAATAAATTTATTTGACATGAATATTATTCAGCTCCTATGGACATAAATACACTTGCTATTTAATTGTCTGAAAGCTCAGTACACGAGTTTTTATTTGTTTATGATTTCCTGTATCGCAATCTACCTTATCGGCAGCATTCCGTTACACGTACAACCATTTCTAGACTCTAGTTTTAATCTACTTTAGCCGTAATCGCAACCTGGAAACTGAACTAGCTCACAACGAGATTATAATCATTTTGTAAAATTTTCATGTATTTAACGGCTGAGAAAATATTCAAACAAAATTATATAATAGCATCAGTGACCCACAATTTGACAATCTTCAAATAACTAGGTAAGTGTGAATACAAAGAAAACAGTTATTCAAAAATTTACGAATCTTCAGCCGTTAGGAAAGAATAAATCATAAATGCTACATTCTTTTCTTTTTCATCTAGTTCCCATTTACACAATGAACTTTGACCTAGCAGACGAGAAAGAGACGGAGGATAGCGCTAACTGTAAAGCGGAAATAGAAAGGAACCCAACTTCACATGTCTTTCCTCAATCCTCATATATGAAGAGAAACCGCATTTTGCTTCAATATTTACTGAAAAAGCGGGACTGTGTACAGTTATACCGAACAATGTTAATTTTATTCGTTTATTTGCTGTTATAATACTTTGCCCAATCATAAATTAATTGCTGTTAATAATTTTTTTTATTGTACATCAAAGACAACCAGATAAAATCAATAGTATGATTTATTGAGTATATTTCAAAAAATAAACCGTAAGAATTATGTTTGAATCAATAGATACGCAAATTTTGGCTCGGAGACTTCAACGGTGCGTCAAGACCGATCCTGAAAGAACGAAGGGGAAAACTGCAATATCTAACTGTATTTTAATTTTTTTTCGTTTATAATATTTTTGATTGTACATATTTGAATTGAAATATGTTTTGTAATTTGTTTTTATTGGTGGAACATCGCAAAAATAGTGCTTGAAATCAATTACGGAAGACTTCTCCAGCACCGCTCAAAACAAACAAATTTATGACTGAATCAGACGCTGCATTGATCACAAATTTTGCACATATACTCAAAATACTTGTAAAAATATGTAAAATCAATATTAGTTACATATAATTATTGGTGCACGAGCTGTAGGCTTGCAAATCGGACAAAGTAAACTAATATTTTCTGGGTAAATTAGTATCTCCACAAATTTGTTATTAATTAGTACGTACTTGGAATAAATGTATGTTTGAACAGAATAAATATTAGATAAGAATAGTAATTGCAGCACGAGCTATAGACTTGAGAATTGATCAATGGTTGCCCCAGGACCGCTCAAGACAAAATAATATTTTCCGAGTGAATGGAGGGCTCCAAAAATCGTAAATTTTGTGTATATACTCAATTTACTCAATACCCTTACGGGTGTCGAGATTATGCTATAATTTTTGTATGTTAAATCGTTTATTTTAGTCTTATACTATATTATTAACAAATTTTCTCCATTCTTTCCTGTTCATTGCTGTTCTTTTTGCTTCTTGTTTGTTAGTATTATTTCTGTGTTGTTATCTTACGTTTTTCTTGGCCTTCCTCTTCTCTTTTTCCTTATTATTCCGGCTTTCCATACTTGTTTTGTTTGTCTGTCTTCTGCCATTCTTGTTAAGTGTCCATACCATGCTAATTGTTTTTTATCTATTGTGTTGTGGACAGATTCTATTCGTAGCTTATTTCTTATTTGTTCATTTCTTATTCTTCTCAAAAATCTCATTTCGGTCGCTTGTATTTTGCTTTTATTTCTTTTGTTCATTATCCACGATTCACATCCGTATATTAATGTTGGTCTGTATATTGTCTTGTATAGTGTTATTTTCGTTTTCGTTGATACTTGTTTATTGTTTAATATTACTTTGTTTATTGCATAGTAACACTTATTTGCTGCAAGTATTCTTTTATTAATTTCTTGTTCTATACTTCCTTTATCATTCAATGATGCTCCTAAGTATGTAAAGTTACTAACTTGCTCAATTTCTCTGTCGTTTAAAAATAATTTGACTGTGGTATCTTCTCTCGCTATTATCATGGTTTTAGTTTTGTCTGCATTTATTGACATGTTGTGTTTTCGTAGCTTCTCGTTCCATACATTTAAGTTATGTTGCATGTCTGTTTCATTTTTAGCTAGTATTGCTAGATCGTCAGCAAATGCACATTCAGCTACCGTTGTGATAGCTAGATTGTGGTATCCAATTTCCACTTTCTTCGTTTTAATCTTTACTTCCTTTAGGATATTGTCCAAGTATATTATGAACAGGATAGGGCTTAAAGCTCCTCCTTGTCTTAGCCCTTGTGAGGTGGTAAATTCTTTCGATACTTCATTTCCAGTTCTTACCTAACTCTTGATGGCTTTTATCAGTTGTTCGCTTATATTTCTTTCTTTTAAAATTTTCCACATCTTTTCACGCGATACTCTGTCAAATGTTTTTTCCATATCTATAAATGTTATATAGAGCTTGTTGTCCTGGCTTATCGCCTTATCTATAAGTTTTCTAATTGTAAATATGTGATCCTGAGTGGAGTGTCCTTTCATGAACCCACTTTGGACTTTCTCCATCGTTGACTCTATTGCCTGTCTAAGTTTGTTCTCCAATATTGCCTCATACACTTTAGCTGTAGTACAAAGCAACGATACTCCTCTGTAATTATCACAATTCCTGGTATCACCTTTTTTGTGTATGCCTTTTCCCAGTCCTTAGGTATTCTTCCTATTTAACATCTGCAAAAGAATTTGTTCGCCATCCTCTCCCATATATTTCACTTGTTCCGATTTGATTTTGTCGTGACCAGGTGCTTTTCCATTTCTTAGTTTTTTAAGTATCGTTTTCAATTCATCTTCAGTTATAGTTTCGCTTTCCCTATCTATTTGAGCTCTGTCCGGTGATTGGTTCTCTTCTATTCTATCAATAGTTGCATCTTTCCATTATATATTTGTTTTCATTTATTACGTTACCATGTTTATGTTTTAGTTGTTTAAACGACATTTCTTTTCTTCTTCTACAACTTTTGAGGGTTCTAAAGAATAGTTTTTGATTTTCTTGAAAGTTGGTTTCTAATATATTCCCAAATTCTTCCCTGAGTTTTTTATTATTTCTTTCGTTCTATTTCTTTGCTTTTTATATTCTTCATAGTCCACGTCCTTCTTATTTCTTCCACTTCTGTTTCTTTCTCTTTAATTCTTGTTTAACTTCCTCATTCCACCAATGAGTTTGTTTTCTATTTTTTATGGTCCTGGTTGTTCCACACACGCTTGATTATTCTTCTAAAAATAGTCCACATTTCTTCTATATTGTTTGTGTCTTGTGTTGGTGTTTTATTTATTAGTTCACTTACTTTTTCTTCGTATTTTATTCTAGTTTAAATATCTTTTAATTTGTCTACTTTCGGTTTTGGTGTTTCTATTGCTTTTATGATTACATCATGCTTTTGTTTGCTCTCCTCCTTAACTTTAATTTTTGCTATAGTTAGAAAGTGATCCTTTTATGCACAACAGCGAAAATTTACGAAGCAATACTCGAAAACAAGCTTAGAGCTGCGATAGAAACAACAATGGAAAAATCGCAAAGTGGGTTTAGGAGGAGATATTCGACACAAGACCACATATTCACTATAAGGAACTTGATAGAAAGTACAATGAAAACGGACAAAAAACTGTATATCACATTTATAGACCTGAAAAAAGCGTTCGACTGAGTTGTGGAATATATTGAGAGGAAGAAAAATAGGAGAACAGTTATTAACAGCAATAAAAAGCATATACGAAACAACATCCAACTACATAAGAACTGGCAACGCAACATCAGAAGAGTTTAAAACATCCCAAGGATTAAGACAAGGTGGAGCTTTAAGCCCATTGCTATTTATTATATTTCTAGACCAAATAATGAAGAATATTAAGTATAAAATAAAAAAGGTAGAGGTTGGACATTACAAGTTGAAAAGGATCTCATTATCAGAATGCGCGTTCGCAGATGACTTAGCAGTGATGGCAAAGAGTGAAGAAGATATGAAACGTAATTTAGAAATATGGAACGAAGAGCTAAGAAAACATAATATGAAGATAAATGTAGAAAAAACGAAAGTAATGGTCATATCAAAAGAGAATTTAAGGATAAACATAATACTGAATGAGAAAGAAATAGAGCAAGTAGAAACATTTAAATACTTAGGGGCAGTAATAAATAATAAAGGAAGCTTAGAGCAGGAAATAAATACGAGAATCCAGCAAGCAAATAGGAATTTTCATGCAATCAACAAAATAATACTGAAAAATAAACATATAACGAAAAGGACAAGAATGACTTTATTCAAAACAGTGCATAGACCTATATTAATATATGGTAGTGAATCGTGGTTGATGAATAAGAGAATAAGAAGCAAAATACAGGCGGCGGAAATGAAATATTTAAGAAGAGTGGAAGGAGTCACGATAATAGATAAAATAAAGAATGAAGATATAAGAAGAAGAGTACAAATAGAGAGCATTCATAATGTCATAGAAAAGAAACAGTTGGCGTGGTATGGTCACCTATTAAGAATGCCCGAAGATAAACAAACAAAAGCAGTGTGGAATGCAAGAATACAAAACAAGAAGAAAAGGGGAAGACCAAAACAGACATGGGAAAATAATATAGAAGAGATATTAACAGAAAACAACATTAGCGGCCAAGAAGCAAAGAAGTTAGCAAGGGACAAAAAAAAATGGAAAGAGATAATCAACAATATAGAATAGTAATCAATGCAAATAATTAAAACAAGAACAATCTCGACACCCGAAAGGGTATTAAGAGATTTAAAAAGTTCTAATAATAATAATAGAAAGTGATCACTACCAATTTCAGTTCCTCTGTTAACTCTTACATCCATCACATTTTTCTTCAATTTGTTGTTGGCTAAAAAGTAATCTATTAAAGATTTTTCGTTTCTACTTTTAACTTCTCGAGTGTACTTATGAATATCTTTATGTGTGAAGAGAGTGTTTAGAATTTTTAGTTCATTTATGATGCAAAAATCAATTGTTGTTTCTAGTTAGTTCTTCATATATTCCCATTACTTCTGTTAATCCTTCGTTTGTATTACCTACTCTTGCATTAAAGTCACCTGTTATATATATCGGTTCTTCTAGCTTTTCAAATTCCAACTGCAGTAGATCCCAAAATTCATCTTTAATTGTTTTACTCTCTTCCTCACATGGTCCATATATTATTATTATATTTGCTGTAATGTGTTCAACATCTTTGAGTTTTATTATCAGTATCCTTTCGTTTATATAAATCCATTCATTTATTGATTTCTCTAATTTATTATGTATTATGCAGCCCCCCCCTGCTCTTGCTCTATCATTTCTTTCAACTCCGCTATATATTAATATGTGGTTATTTCTTAGCTTTGTCATTCCTTGTCCTTTTCTTTTTGTTTCCGTTATGGCCAGTACTTGCAATTTAGCTTTTTCAAACTCCTCTATTAATTCTTCCTCCTTTCCATTTAAACTTTTAATGTTCCAAGTACCAAGTAGAATTGTCCTTTTCACATGCCTGTTCGTTTCCGTTTTATCTATCACTGGTAGTTGTTTTCCCAATCGTTTTTTGAATTTCTTTGTGTTTTCCTTTTGTCCTTTCTTCTTTTGCAATACTCCGGATTTCTCTTTGGATTCTCCGTTCTTCCCAGGTCAGATCATTATCGATGAAGATTTTTGAGTTTTTCAGTTTACTTTTGTTTGCCATAATCATTTGTTTTTCTTTCCAGTTAGATATCTCAGCCTTTATTGTTTCGTTTTTTGTGCCTTTATTCAGTGTCCTCAAATTATTGAGATCTACTTTCACATTCAGATTTTGTTTAATCTTCTTCTGTATTTAGTGTTAATTTCAGACCTTTTATTACAATATTATTTATTTTCTTTTGCCTTTTATCTCGTTCTGCTTTAGTTGTAAATATATGTACAATAAATATTACTTATTAGTATTACTTTGGTCACTGTATTCTCATTCTTGGATGAATTTTGCTTGCCTGTAAGCAAGCTCTCTTTCAGAGACCCAAATAGTGCGTCAAGACAGATTCCAAGAAGACGAAGTGTTTTATTTGAGGGTATTTTGTAAATTTGAGTCAAAAATATTCAAACTAGCAAATGATGTGATAGTTAGGCCAATTGTAGCACTCTTCTAGCACAAAGCAATCAAGCCTTGCAGCCTGAATTCAGTTTTGCAGTGATTTTATTCAATAACTGTCAAAATATGGCAATTTTGGGCTATGGAAGCAGTTTTTCATGTAATCAAAATGTAAACAAGCATAAAACATATATTAAATGATTAAAAAATATCAGAAGTCAGGAGACTTCAACGCTGCGTCAAGACAGATTCAATTATTACGAACATAAAACCGAAAAATTGCATTATTTGACCGTATTTCACATATTGAAGTCAAAAACCTCATTAATTGCCTGAAGTGAAACTAAAAACTCATACAGTATTTTTAAAACAGTTATAGTTGCGTTTAAAATCCGTTTTAACTATTAATGTTCGTAACAGTTTCATAATAAGAAATAAGAAGACCTATTTAACAATTAATAAATTCTTCATACAACTTAATGACTATACAAGACATGGAATTTCATATCTTTATGAATATAAAATTCATTTAAAGGCAGTAATCATAAAATTTAGCAAAAATGTCATTATGATTTTAATATCACGGACATAAATAGTCTTTTATTGCGTTTTGCTTAGCAATTAATGCAACGTGAATGCTGCAGCTTGAAAATATTGTTTAATACTATAAATATTTTTAATGTGCTGGTAATTTCTCTATTTGGAAGATTCTGACGGGTAATCTGCTCTATGATTACGAATTATTAGGTATAATTACAGTGCTTTGACATGGGAATCAAAATAAGAACACTATTTGATGATAAATAAATTCATACGTGCTAGTATTTGGCTAAAACGTATTAAAAAGTATTTCCCACAAGAGCAAAGATTCTTGAGCTGCAATTAGGCTTTAAATATCTTATCTCAGCAAGATTATCTTTTCAACTTTACGGTGGTCATAGTACAAATAACATTTCTTGAATTTCTATGTGTGATTTATAATTATTCGCGCAAATATATTTAATTAGGTGCTTAGAAGCTACCGCACAGCAAAGGTAAAACGTGAGAGATACTTGACTGTGAAACATTCTTCGTGCTTCACTTGTTTTGCGGCAGATGTTTCCTGTCACAGACAAGATTTTTTTTTTTGTTTCTTGACGTTGTCACCCATAGTATGTTACTTTGTTTCACCTTGGAATCATAATTGTGGACTGTTCTAAATTATTTCGTTGGAAAAATTAAGTAACATGATACTAATGTTCATAATTTTCTACAGAATTCTTATGAATTTATACCAGGTGTCAAACAAAATGTTAAATTGATGTATCATAATCCATTTTATTGCTAAGTTAGAAAATTATTGAATTCAACCTTCCATCTCCAGGGGCTCCATCCCTCGGAGAGGGAAAGGAATCATTGAACTTTTACTTCAGAAATATTTCTAAATATATTCCAGCAAAAAAAAATTATTGAGCAAATTATGCAGGAACTAGAGTCCTTATTTAAATTTGGATTGTAAATTCGGATTCTAGAGGGTCGAATTAAGGGGATGACATGCGTAACATATTTTGTCAAATTTTTATTATCCATTTTAGAAGGGTGGAATTCAGCTTCGGGGGTTTTTTGAGCGAAAAAAAGGTCTTCTCTCTGATTTCATTCAAATTTGGTATACATCCTCTATAAGGATCTGTTGTTCAATAAATTCTGTTGAATTAATTTTTAAGAAACATTTAAGGGCTGAAGCACCCCTTTAAATTATAAAAGGACGCATAGCTTGAATACTATTGAGAAATTTGACCTTATCTTTTGATATTCTATTTGTATGGACCTTAATTTATATAAAAATATTCTTTTCATCCCTTACAACTCTCAATTAGAGGGTTGAATAAATTAATAAATATAATTTGAGATTAGTTTCAACACACCTTTTGAAAAGGGCAAATTATGCAAGATCTAGAGCACCTACTCAAATTTGGATTGTAGATTCGGATTCTAGAGAGTCGAATTAAGGGGATGACATGCGTAATACATTTCGACAAATTTTTATTATCCATTTTAAAAGGGTGGCATTCAGCTTCAGGGGTTTTTCAAGCGAAAAAGGGTTCTTCTCTCTGATTTTATTTAAATTTGGTATACAGCCTCTATAAGGATTTATTGTTCAATAATTTCAGTTGAATGAATTTTTAAGAAATATTTAAGGGCTGAAGCACCCCTTTAAATTATAAAAGGACGCATAACTTGAGAACCATTGAGAAATTTGACCTTATCTTTTAATATTCTGTTTGTATGGACCTTGATCTAAATAAAAATATTTTTTTCATCCCTTAAAACTTCAAATTGGAGAGTAAATCGAATTAATAAATATAACATAAGATTGGGTTGAAAACACCTTATGAAAAGGGCGAATTATGCAAGATCTAGAGCACCTACTCAAATTTTGATTGTAGATTTGGATTCTAGAGGGTCAAATTAAGGAGATGACATGCGTAACACACTTTTTTGAATTTTTATTTTTCATTTTAAAAGGGTGGACTATAGCCTTAGGGTTTTTTTCAAGCGAAAAAGGGCTTGTCTCTCTGATTTATTTCAAATTTGATATACAGCCTCTAAAAGAATCTATTATTCAATAAATTCAGTCAAAAAAATTCTTTGAAAATACTTAGGGGGTTGATTACCCCTTCAAAAAATAAGAGGACGCATAACTCAAGAACTATTGGAAAATTTGAATTTATTTTTTCATAATTTGTTTGTATGAACCATAATCTATATGAAAATATATTTTTCATCCCTTAAAACTCCAAATTAGGGGGTCAAATAATTCAACAAATATAACATAAAATTGGGTTGGAAACACCTTATGAAAAGGGCAAATTATGCAAGAACTAGAGGGTCTATTTGAATTCAGATCGTAGAATCGAATTTTAGAGGGTCGAATTAAGGGGATGACATGCGCAACACATTTTGTCAAATTCTTATTATTTATTTTAAAAGGGTGGAACTCAGTTTTGGGGGTTTTTTAGGCAAAAAAAGACTTGTTCCACTGATTGATTTCACATTTGGTATACAGCCTCTCAAAGAATCTATAATTCAATGAATTGAGTCAAACGAATTTTAAAAAAATACTTAGGGGGTGAAACATCCCTTCAAATTATAAAAGGACGCATAACTTGGGAACTTTAGAAAAAGTGATTTTTTTTCTCAATATTCTATTTGTATGGACCTTAATCTACATAAAAATATTTTTTTCATCCCTTAGAACTCGCAATTAGAGTGTTAAATGAATTAATCAATATAACACGAGATTGGCTTGAAAACGCCATATGTAAAAGGCAAATTATGCAAGAATTAAAGCTCCTTTTTGAATTTTGACTTCAAATTCAGATCCTAGAGGGTCAAATTAAGAGAATGATATGCGTGAAACATTTTTTGAAATTTTTAGTATTTATTTTAAAAGGGTGGACTATCCCCTTGTGGTTTTTTTCAAGCGAAAAAACGCTTGTCCCTCTGATTTTTTTCAAATTTGGTATACAGCCTCTATAAGGATCTGTCATTTGATAAAGCGGATCAATTAATTTTATTTTAAACACTCAGGGGGTTGACTACCCCTTTAAAATATAAGAGGACGCATAACTTAAAAAACTATTGGGAAATTTGAATTTATGTCTTCATATTCTGTTTGTATGAACCATAATCTATATGAAAATATATTTTCCATTCCTCAAAACTATAAATTAGAGGGTTGAATACATTAATAAATATAATATGAGATTGGCTTGAAAACGCCATATTAAAAGGGCAAATTATACAAGAATGGTACAGCCTGTATATAATCTGAGTTTTCTGCACTCCTCCTCCATATAATCTTCAAGTACGCCAAGTTTCACATGCCTTCGTGCGCGTAATATGCTTAAAAAGGACACTTCACATATTAATATATAGACGCTGATTTCTCAGCAACTGTAGCACTTACAGACTTGAAACTAGTACTAAATAAAAGCTGCTGTTTTGTAGACTTGCACAAACTGCCTGATTTTTTTATCTATACACCCAGTTTTGGGTACAAAATTAAATAAAAATTCAAAACGTAATTACTGCTGAACTATGCATAATTGAAATCTGAAAATTGCTGCACAGAATGAGCAACATGTCAGTAATCAAATTTCATACCTTAAATTTTGAACTGATATGAGTAAGTACCCATATTAGGGTATTAACTATTTATTTGAATATCTCGCGAGTTACACAAGATATTGACATGCGGTTTACGATGGTAATAGCAGAATGAATTAAACTTTTGTTCTTATGCTCAAAATAGGCCAGTACATGACCACCCGTTACTAATTTGTTTTTTTAATCTTTAGTTTTGGAGGTAATTTAATCAAAATATGATTATTTGTATTTGGTTGAATTTTTACTGAAGTATGAATCAAAAATAGTGTGATTTCGATTTTCAAAATAGTAATTACGTTCCGATTTTGCGTGAAATGGAACGTTCAGTTTAATTTTTGTAGTTTTTAGTCCGTGAAAAAAATTAGCAATTTTGGAACTGACTGATTTAATTGAAGTTTGTCATTCAACAATTCAATAATAGCCATCTTTGTCCAATCCATTTTTTTTTCAAATTCATATTTGTTTTGTCTTTTGCTTATGTAAAAGAACCCTCATATAATTTTTTATTGTTTTAAATATAAACTATTTGATATTTTTATTACGTAACTACTAAAGTTATATCAGAATGGATTAAATTACCAAAATATCTTTTCAATATTAAATCTTTCAGGAATAAATTTATTTGAAATATTTTCACTTACTTGCATGTGCGTGGCCATTCATCTTGGGGTGCATCTGATGATTGGCATGTCCATTCGAGTATCCCCCAAATTGTCCATGTCCATTAAGATGCCCATTATGACCATTATGCCCATTATGGCCATTATGGTGGTGAGTATGATTCCTCAAAATTGTCTGCGGCATTTTGAGTTTTTATCACTACCACAAAAAATTAAAATCACGTTAGATTCGGTACATCCATTTTCACTGGCACTATAAATCCAAATAAAAGTGTAAAATATAATCACTGACTCCTTCAAACACTATTACGTATTCTCACATTGTTTGTTTACAAAATACGATTGCGTAAGCGCACACCAATTTGTATATCCTCACTCTAACAAGATTGGAAGAGAACTGGATTCTAGTAAGAATAACTTTGCCATGTGCGCGAACCGAAAGCTCGCGAACGTGAATCGGAAAATACCGGAAAGCTTTGAAATAATAATTATTAACAAATATCAAAATATAAACAATTATTTGAATTTCACATAAGGAGCCCCGTACTATCGCTTTAACGTCTATAAACTAAATGAAATACAAATTTAAGATTAGCAAGTTTCATCCAAAATTTATTAATTGTTAGGAAACTTGTTTCTGCTGGCTCCGAACATAAATGTAGTTTTATTTAATAGAATTCTGCTGGATTTTAAAAATTCATTTTATTCACTAAATCAGTGGTAACCAAATGTAACAATTTTGGAAGACCCCTTCCTCTGCCTATATAAAGAACCTCTCTTTCAGGGCAAGTGAATACTGATCTATAAGGATCTATTCTTTTGATAAATTGGGTCAAATATTTTTTTTTTTGAATACTTAGAGGGTGAACAAATTATTAAAGGAGGCATATCTCAAAAACTATTCAGAAATTTGAATTTATGTCTTCATATTCTGTTTGTATGGATCCTATTCTAAACAAAAATATATTTTTCATCCCTCAAAATTTCCAATTGAAGGGTTGAATAAATCAATAAATTTAACAAGAGATTGGCTTAAAAACGACTTATGAAAAGGGCGAATTATGCAAGAACTAGGGCCCCTATTTGAATTTCAATTGCAGATTCAGATTCTAGAGGGTCTAATTAAGGAGTTGACATGCAGAACACATTCCGTCAAATTTTTATCATTCATTTTAAAAGGGTGAATTATAGCCTTGGGGTTTTATTGAGCAAAAAAGGGCTCTTCCCTCAGATTTCATTTAAATCTGGTATACAGTCTTTGTGAGGATATATTTTTTAATAAATTAAATCAAATGATTTTTTTTTTAATATTCAGAGGGTGAAACACCCCTTCAAATTGTAAAAGGACGCATAACTTGAAAACTATTGGGAAATTTGAATTTATTTTCTCATATTCTGTTTGTATGAGCCTTAATCTATATAAAAATATATTTTTCAACCCTTGGAACTTCCAATTAGAGGGTAAAATGAATCAATAAATTTTAATAACAGTTTGGCTTAAAACGCCATATAAAAGGGCAAATAATGCAAGAACTGAAGCCCCTTTTTGAATTTCAATTGTAGATTCGGATTTTAGAGGGTCGAATTGAGGGGATGACATGCGTAGCACATTTTTTTGGATTTTTATTTTTCATTTCAAAAGGGTGTACTATAAGCCTTAGGGTTCTTTTAAGCGAAAAAAGCTCTGCTCTCTGATTTATTTCAAATTTGGTATACAGCCTCTCAAAGGATCTATTCTTGAATAAATTAGGTCAAAACAATTTTTAAATAATATAAAGGGGGTGAAACACCCCTTCAAATTATTAAAGGACGCATTACTTGAAAACTATCGAGAAATTTGAATTTATTTCTTCATATTTTGTTTTTATGGACCTTAATCTATATGAAAATATATTTTTCATTCCTTAAAACTTCAAATTAGAGGGTTAAATGAATTAATAAATATAATATGATATTGGCTCGAAAACGCCTTATGAAAAGAACAAATTATGCAAGAACTAGAGCATCTATTCAAATTTAGATTGTAGACTCGGATTCTAAAGGGTCAAATTAAGGGAATGACATGCATAACACATTTTTTTTAATTTTTATTATTTATTCTGAAGGGGTGGACTGTAGCCTTGGCGTTTTTCTGAGCAAAAAAGGGCCCGTCTCTCTGATTTTGTTCAAATTTGGTATACAACCTCTAAAAGGATTTATTCTTGACTTAGAGTCAAATTAGTTTTTGAAAAATACTTAGGGGGTGAAACACCCCTTCAAATTATAAAAGGACGCATAACTTAGAAACTATCAAAAAATTTGAATTTATTTCTTCATATTCTGTTTGTATGGACCTCAGTTAATATAAAAATATATTTTCTATCCCTCGAAACTTCCAATTAAAGGGTTGAATGAATTAATAAATATAATATGATATTGGCTTGAAAACGCCTTATAAAAAGGGCAAATTAGACAAGAACTAGAGCCCCTATTCGAATTTATATTGCAGATTCGGGTTCTAGAAGGTCAAATTAACGGGATGACATGCGTAGCACATTTCTAAAAACTTTTATTGTTCATTTTAAAAGGGTGGATAATAGCCTCTGGGATTTTTTCAAGCGAAAAAGGGTTTTTTCCTCAGATTCCATTCAAATTTGCTATACAGCCTCTATGAGGATATAATCTTTAATAAATTGAGTCAAATGAACTTTTAAAAAATATTCAGGGGTTGAAACACCCCTTCAAATTATGAAAAGACGCATAACTTGTATATTATTGAGAAATTTGAATTTATTTTTCAATATTCTGTTTGTATGGACCTTAATCTATACTAAAATATATTTTTCATATCTAAAAACTCCTAATTAAAGGGTTGAATGAATTAATAAATATAACATGATATTGGCTTGGGAACGCCTTATTAAAAGGGCGAATTATGCAAGAACTAAAGCCCCTATTTGAGTTTTGATTGTAGATTCAGATTCTAGAGGGCTGAATTAAGGGGATAACATGCGTAACACATTCTGTCAAATTTTTATTATTCATTTTAAAAGGGTGGACTATAGCCTTGGAGTTTTTTGAGCAAAAAAGGGCTCTGCTCTCTGATTTATTTGAAATTTGGTATACAGCCTCTGAAAAGATCAATTGTTAGATAAATTAAGTCAAATTAATTTTTAAATCATATGAGGGGGTGAAACACCCCTTCAAATCATCAAAGGACGCATAACTTAGAAACTATTGGGAAATTTGGATTTATTTATTGATATTCTGTTTGTATGGACCTTAATCTATAATAAAATATATTTTTCATTCCTAAAAACTTCTAATTAGGGGGGTAAATGAATTAATAAATATAATATGATATTGGCTTGAAAACACTTTATGAAAAGGGCAAATTATGCAAGAACTACAGTACCTATTTGAATTTAGATTGCAGATTCGGATTTTAAAGGGTCGAAATGAGGGGACGACATGTGTAGCACATTTTGTTAAATTTTTATTATTCATTTTAAAAGGGTGGATATAGCCTTAGGGGTTTTTTTTGAACAAAAAAAAGCTTGTCTCTCTGATTTATTTCAAATTTGAAATACAACCTCTAAAAGGATCCGTTTTTGGATAAATTAAGTCAAATTGATTTCCAAATGATATTAAGGGGGTGAAACACCCCTTCAAATTATAAAAGGACGTATAACTCGAAAACTATTGGGAAATTTGGATTTATTCCTTCATAATCTGATTGTATGGACCTCAAATCATAGGAAAATATATTTTAATTTTCTTTATACTTTGAAATAGAGGGTTAAATGAATTAATGAATAAAATATGATATCAGCTCGAAAACGCCTTATGAAAAAGTCGAGTTATGCAAGGACTGAAGCCCCTATTCCAATTTAGATTGCAGATTCGGATTCTAGAGGGTCGAATTAAGGGGACGACATGTGTAACACATTTTGTCAAATTTTTATTATTAACTTTAAAAGGGTGGACTAAAGCCTTTGGGTTCATCCAAGCTAAAAAGGGGTTGTCCCTCTGATTTCTTCCAAATTCAGTATACATACTCTATAAGGATTAGTTTCTTGATAAGTTAGGTCAAATTATTATTTTTTGGATATTTGGAGGTGAAACACCCCTTCATATTATTAATGGACGCATATCTTGAAACATTTTGAAAAAATTGAGTACATTCCTCCATATTTTATTTGTATGGACCTTAATCTAAGTAAAAATATATTTTTTATTTCTGAAAACTCCAAATTAGAGGGTTGAATTAATTAATAAATAAAATATGATATCAGCTCAAAAACGCCTTATGAAAAAGGCGAATTATGCAAGGACTAGAGCCCCTATTTTAATTTATATTGCAGATTCGGATTCTACAGGGTCGAATCAAGGGCATGACATGCGTAACATATTTTTTTGAATCTTAATTTTTTATTTGAAAAGGGTGGACTATAGCCTTTAGGTTTTTTTTAGGTAAAAAAGGCCTCTTCTTTTTAATTTTATTGAAATTAGGTTAACAGCCTCTATAAGGATAGATTTTTTGATTTTAGTTAAATAGATTTTTTTTAAATACTCAGAGGGTGAAACACCCTTTAAAATTATTCAAGGTCACATATCTCAGAGACTATTGGGAAATTTGAATTTATCTCTCCATATTCTGTTTTCATGGACTATATTCTATACAAAAGTATATTTTTCATCCCTTGAAACTTTCAATTGGAGGGTTGAATAAATTAAAAAATGTAACATGAGATTGGCTTGAAAACGCCATATTAAAAGGGCAAATTACGCAAGAACTAGAACCCGTATTTGAATTTAGATGGCAGATTCGGATTTTAGAGGGCTGAATTAAGGGGATGACATGCGTAACACATTTTTAAAAGTGCTTATTATTCATTTTGAAAGAGTGGACTATTTAGCCAATTTATGAAAAAGAGCACAAAGTGTACTTTTTTAAATTTAATTCATAACTTTGCGCCAAATCGTCGCAGACTCTTGATTTTTCATGCAATTTAAACAAAAACAAATGAATATGATCCCTCAGGTCGTGAATTGAATCCATGTTTTTTTTTGCACAAGGTACAAGCTGTTAAAGTTTGATATTTTTTTACATCAAGAACATTTTTTTTTAGGGGTGTAGTGGGGAGTGCGATGAAATTGGCGTCTGTTTAACTTACATTTTTTGAGAAAGAAACCTTCAAACTTTCCAAAACTTTAAGATTCATTCATTTTAGACCAAAATCAACCGAGTTATGACGGTTTGAAAAGTCGGTATGTTTGGTGCATCTTCAAGTTATGCATTTTTTGGTCAAAGAAAGGAGGCTTCAAGATTTTGGTTTAAAAAAGAGTCCTTTTCCTTTTAAATTGATTCCAAACTAGACATCATCCTAAATACTTGTGAAAAAACAATTGACAATCGTTCAAATATCCTTTTTGACACTTTTATTAGAATTATATACGCAGAAGCTTTAATTTGACACAATAAAACCAAATTACTGATTTTCAAAAAAGTATTTACGAAAGTTTGCATGTAATGTCTAAGTATGAGTGATAATGATTCAAATTTAACATTTTGTTCTGGAAATTAATTTAAAAAGCTTGAGTAAAAAATTTTATGATGATAACTGAGTGGCATAACTAATTCTTCAAATATATATCAAATAAATTGCACATGGTTTCATTTGAATGCGCTTTATGAGTTCATTATCATTGTATTACAAATTCTTATTATCCACGAGTTCGTATTTCTGTGAAAAGGTGATTTTTTACAACAAATTACACTTGGAGGACAATATTTCTTTTAGAATCTGTCTTGATGCATCATTGGAGTCTCTGGAAAGAGGGTTGCATATTGTCGCACGAAATTAGTGCACAGTTAAAATAAATAAAATTGAGAAATGTACTAGACAATAAAATTATTTATTTAATACATTTATTGATCTGTACAATGTTATGCTAGTGTTGTACAAAAGATATTCGACTTTCCTTTTTTCACATCCTGTCTTTCTTTCCGAAATTGAAGTGTTCCATGTATTATCTATCGTTTATATATAAACTGTACGGTTTATTCACTATTGTCTGGATCGGATATATGTACAAAATGGGACCCAGTAAAAATTACAATTATAAATCAATACATATCAATTCTACGTTATAGACTCTTACCTGGGTGAATGTATTTTACAAAATTATCAAAATAAGTTTTTTTTGCCAATGTTAGTATGGGAACTTATTGACGATGTTAAATAAATATTTTTGGAATATTTTCACAGTTTTAAGAGATTTTTTTTCGGCTAAGTTTAATTATTAATTCAGATGGAAATGCCTCAAAGTTCAAACTCTCATTTTACAATTATGGAATGTTACTATTTATTATATTTTTCTCATTGTTTGAACGTTCAAGGCATTTCTTCTTAAACATTTTACGGCTAAAGTACTTCTCGTTGAAAATTCTACCCTTGTCGAGCCTAATTAAAAGTGAAGGCACAAATTCAACATGTATGTGATATGTGAACACACATGTACTAGAATCATATCATTCTGTATCACTTCACACATTTATTTCACACAAGAAAATCTCTTTGGATTTCCGTCAAACTTCAAACGTTTAGTCATACAACTGACTAGAAGAATTGTTCATTCTAACACCCGAAACCACTGTCTCCATTTTTGCTATTGCTAGGTAATATGTACAATATTTGACGGACTTTTGGAGACCTAAGAATCGAACTAAAAGAAAGGAAATAAATTTGTACAAAATTGTACGCAGTATCATCCAAAAAGAAAATTTTTGAAATCTTCACAGCGGCAGGCTTAAGTTTTTACCAATTAATATCATTTGTAGATGCGGTGATGCTTCTTGATAGTCTCGGACTCAGATACGATCCTAATTCAATTGAATTTAACGTAGTTTTCATGAATTTGCGACTTTATGTTGATGAAATATGAACTAAAGTGATTGAAGAAATACATTGCATTCATAATGTGAAAGGCTTGAAAGCGTATTGATGTAAATAATACAAAAATAACTAAGAGTTTTATCCCAGTCCAAATAAACAATGTATACTTAAGCCCCTCCCCCTAATATTCTCATGAAAGCACGTCATACATCAATCTATGAGGCACACTCTAATTTGATTGGTTGCCGGACGTTAAACACAGCAACTTATCTAAATTTTATGCTCTAAATCTGTCTAACGTAATTTTAATGAATTTGCGACTTTATCTTGAGGACATATGAACTGAAGTGATTGGAGAGTCACATTTCATTACATTAATTAAGTGGAAGGCTTAAGATAAAAAATAATTCAAGTCGAAAATTCTTGAAAGGGCTTTTTGAATAATTTAGATGATATTAAATTGATATATTCTCATTGTGAATCCATTTGATAGACTTTGGAAGGTCCTAAAAGTCGCTTGATAAATTTTTGGGCTATTATATTGTTAAGTATAATCCATACATAGATTGAGCTGTTCTTTTACTTTGAAACTTCAATAATACTTATAGTAGATTACCATCATTCTTCCATTCAGATCCCAAAACGTTTTATTGTAAGTAATGCAAAAATTATCTGAGAATTTTATTCCAGTCCTAATGAACAATGTATACTCAAGCCCCTCCCTCTAATACTCTTATAAAAGCCCATTATACATTGAACTATGAAGTAATCATTTATTTGATTGGTTGCCGGACGCTAAATACAGCCAATTATCTACTCTCAATCTGTCTAACGTAATTTTTATGAATTTGCTTCTTTATTTCAATGAAATATGCACTGATGTGATTGAAGAGTCACATTTCAACGCATTTATTATGTAGAAGGCACAAAATAACAGATAAATCAAGTTGAAAATATGAACTTATTGAAATATCTATGGAGGATCTCCAATAGAGGAGTCAGCTCATTCAATTCTTGTGAAAATTATTGGTAATTCTTGAAAGAGTTATTGAATGATTTAAATGATATTATATTAATATATACTCATCACAAATCTATTTGACGGATTTCGGAAGGTCCTAAGACTCACTAAATCAATTATTGCGCTATATTATATAATAAAGAAAAATCCTTACATTGACCTGTCTCTTATTGAAATACACGCTTTTGCTTTATTTGTAGTAGATCATCATTATTTATTAATAATGTAAATAATGCGAAAGTTTACTGAGAATTTTCTTCCAGTCCTAATAAACAATGTTCACTTAGGCCCCTCCCTCTAATATTCTCATGAAAGCTTATTATACATTGAACGATTTAATTGGTTTCCGGGCAATAAGCACAGCATCTCAGCCGAACTTTATGCTCTAAATCTGTCTAACGTAATTTCCATGAATCTGCGACTTTATCTCAATGAAATATGAACTGAAGTAATTGAAAAAAGATATTTCAATACATTTATTATGTGAAAGGTTTGAAATATGAGATAAATCAAGTTGAAAATATTAATTAGAATAAAATATTCATGAAATACATCTAATAGAAGAATCAAGATATTCTTTGTTGTAAAAATTATTGGTAATTCTTGGAATGGTTTTTTGGATAATTCAGATGATTTGATATTTATATATTTTCATTATGAATCTATTTGATGGACTTTGGAAGGTCCTATAAAGCTCACCAAATCAATTTTTGACCTATTATAATATTGAGTATAGTCCATACATCGATTGAGCATCTTTTAACTTCAAAACTTCGATAATATTTGTAAGAAATTATCATTATTCATCCCCTTGCATCCCAAAACGTAAGTAATGCAAAAATTATCTGAGAATTTCATTTCAGGCCTGATGAACAATGTATACTTAAGCCCCTCCCTCTAATATCCTTATAAGAGCACATCATATATCAATCTATTAAGTATACACTGATTGGATTGGTTGTCGGACATCAAACACAGCAACTCATCTGAGCTCTATGCTCCTGATCTGTCTAACGTAATTTTAATGAATTTGCGACTTTATTTTAATGATATATGAACTTAAGTGATGAAAGAAATATTTTTCAATGTATTTATCATGCAGGAGGCTTTAAATTGGAGACAAATCAGGTTGAAAATATGAATTTGAATGAAATATTCAAGGAAAGTCACCCAATTCTTTCATTTAAAAATGATTGGCAATTCATAAAAGAATTCTTTGGATCATTTATCTGATTTTGAATTGATATATTCTCATTATGAATCTGATTGACGGGCTTCGGGTAGTCCTACAGCTCACTGAATAAATTATTGGGCTATTAAATGATCAAATAACATTAAAACATAGACCTGTCTTTTATAAAACACATCTTTTCACCTCAAAACTTCAATAATATTGGTAGTGGATCATCATTATTTATTTTTTTGAATTCTTGAACGTATTAATATAAATAATGCAAAGATTAACCAAGAATTTTCTCCAATTTCTAATGAACAATGTATACTTAAGCCCCTCCCTCTAATATTTTCATTAGAGCACATCATACATCGACGTATGAGGTACACACTGATTTGATTGGTTGCCGGACGTTAGACACAGCAAATCATCTGAACTCCATGCTCTTAATCTATCTAACGTAGTTTTGCAGATTTTGCGACTTTTTTCCCATGAAATATAAGCTAAAGTTGTTATAAAAATACATTTTTATGTATTTATCATGTAGAAGGCTTGAAAAAAGAGATAAATCAAGTTGAAAATACGAATTTAAAAGAAATATAAATGGAATACATCCAATAGAGGAGCCAACTTATTCTTTCTTGCAAAAATTATTGTTAATTCTTGAAAGAGCTGTTTGGATAGCTTAGATGATTGGAAATTGATATATTCTCAATATGAATATATTTGAAGGACTTTGGAACGTCCTGAAGTTCACCAATTCAATTATTGGGCTATTTGACAATCAAGTAAGAATCATATATAGGCCTGTCTTCTATCGAAACAAATCTTCCAATTTCTGAACTTCAATAATATTAGTATTCTTAAACGTATTGATGTCAATAATACGAAAATTAACTGCAATTTACCCCAGTCCTAGTGAACAATGTATACTTAAGCCCCTCCCTCTAATAATTCCATAAGAGCACATCATACATAAAATACACACTGATTTGATTGGTTGTCGGACATCAAACACAACAACTTATGCGAACTCCATACTTTAAATCTGCCTAAAGTAATTTTCATGAATTCGCGACTTTATTTTATGAATTGCGCTGCTTGTGCCTGTGGCACCAGAATTGATTACGAGACAACCAAGAAGGGTGGATACATAATAAAATAGTGTAGACCAATTCAATTTGGGTTGGTCCTTTGCAATTATACTCCCAAATAAGTTCAAAGAAATACATTGCTTTCAATAGGATGAAAAATCAAATTTAGAGAGAATTCCAAAAAATAATTTACCTGCCTCTTCTCAAATTTCTATTTGGACGACACTGCATCTCCCTCTCTTTACATAAATATCTAACTATCCATCACATTTATCATCGTACTAAAATCGCGACTCCGTTTTCGTACACTTTTTCACTACCTCCTGGGGCTATGGTTTGAGTCGTTTGAATCCAGCGCCATCTTGACCAAGTTTAAGTTCTTCATATAACGTTGGTGCTACTTCTGTGGCAGCGGAAGCTGAGGTAGATGTTGGAGGAACGTGGAGGGATTCTTGTTTCCAGCCCTGACCACCGGAGGTGGAGGACACGGCGATGCCATTCGCTGTGCCATTAGAAGATTCGTGAGGAACCTAACCACAAAAATAATTAAAAGAAGAGTATGGAATAAAATGATTTATAGTTACTTGTATGTGATCCATATTGACTTCCCTCAAATAACTAGGATTTTCGAAAGCAACTCCTCCTGAATTTTTGACCCCCAGCATTTTTCTGGCCCTCACAAACCATACAGCACCAATTACAATAGCTGTCACAACCAGGAGAGCCAACACAACACCAACAGCCACGCCCACATGCGATGAATCCCCTTCCAAACTGGCTGCTGATGTAATATATCTATCAGTCATTTTAAACTTGACTGGATCTGTAAGGGTTGAAGTACCGAGATGATTACCAGCTTTAACCACGCATTCATAAACCACGCCCTCTTTGAGATCATTTATAATAAGTTTGGTGTCAGTTGTATCATTTTTAGCCAATGATTTGGTGTTGGTGTTTTCTTGTCGCCAGAATACTCGATACATTTCAACAGTATGTGGATTTTTGGCTGGAGGGTCCCACAAAACTTTCACAGAATGACTGTTCAAGATTTCTATTTTTACATTTTGAGGGGGTCCTGGTAATCGATCCCTTCCTTCATGGAAACAACTCATGATTTGTTTTGTATAACTCAAAACACATAATTTGTTGTTTAAGATTGGTTCCCCTCTGCACCAATCTAAACATCTTCGAGGAACGCCCCACTGGGCACAACAACTTCTATGGTCAGACCCATCAGCCGCACATTTCATCAATTTATCAAAATCATTGATGCATTCTGGTTTGTCTATAACCGCATCAATGTCTAAATAAAAACTACAAGCATCCATACATGGATTGGTGACGTTTTGCTCGATGCAACATTGCGTTACATTATTCGTAGCAGCCACATTACGGATTCGCACGCTTACTGGACGAGTCGCACTCCCGAAGGCGTTTTCTGCATGGCAGAAATAATCCCCCTCATCCATTTCGCTTATTTTGGTAATAGTGAGATGCATGATGTATTTGTCTTCTTCATCTTTGGCTGGTTTCATACTTATGTCGTATTTGCCTCCTTGGATGACTGGGACACGCCCACTGTGATCCCGCCAGAACATCATTTTTGGTTCTGGGTGGGCGTCGACGCGGCATTCCAGGCGGACGGTATCGCCTTGGGCTGCCATTGTTATACCCAAGGCTTGGATATCGGGGACGTCTGAAAAACAATTTATTAATAATTTGGCGCAGTCGGCTGTTGGACCACGGCTATGGATATACTTACGGCTTATTGTAATTTTCCTGGAAGCCTGCATTGGAGTACCGTATCCATTGTCAGCATAACAAGATATTTGGTCCATATCCCTGGTGACATTATGCACAACTGTAACCATATGTCTTGTCGTTTCTTGACGCACCAACCTTCCGGAAATATAAAGGGAGATAGTTGGCATTGGGGTACCCATCGCGATACATAAAATAGTCATACTGCTGCCTTCCATAACAAGATTAATGGGATGTACAGTTGGGGGCTACAAAAAATTATGAATGAAAAGGAACATTACTGATAAAATTATCAAGTACTTCAACAAAAGCTGGATAAGCTGGATCAGTCCATGCGATCAAGGTTTCCGAAGGTAGACTCTGTCCCTTTTCAGACATGGCTACAACATAAACGATGTACTGTGTATTGGGGCTCAAATTTTCAATCATGTGACTTGTTACGCTTGTAGTTTCAATTTGGAATTTGTCATCCGATGTGGCTTTATAAAATAATCTGTAAAAATATCCAATAATCAATATTATTTCATAAATTTTACAATAAGGATGTTATACTTGTAAGAGATCAGTTCGGAAGGTAAGGAGAACTCAGGGGGTTGCCAAGTTATCGTCACCCATGTTGCACTATGACTCGAAACTGCTAGAGAATGAGGATGTGACGTCACAGCTGATATACCACTTCCTGTATCTTGTTTGACCACATTAATCATAATAACAGAAGAAGGTAAAGAAGTACCGTGCATATTTCGTGACACAACAAAAATATTATATGTTTGTCCAGTCTCCAAGTTTGTCAAAGTGACTGTCGTATCCGAAACATTCATTTGCTGTAAAACAATACATTAAGAACATAATAACAACTATAATAATAATCTTACGTTATCCAATTTCAATAAGGTTTCATGTATGGAGGTATTATCCACTTTCTGGTAATGCACGACATACTCAGTAACATTACTTCCATCCATTGGCGGCTCCCATTTCAACTGTACCGAATTATCAGTCACTTCCGTCACATGCAACTCCTGTATTGGTCCTGGTAAAATACCCGTACCCTCTTCAAAGCACTGAACAATATTCCCGATGAATGGCACACAGCTAGTTGCAGTAACAAGAGGTGAATCTACAATAACCCCAGAACAGAGGCTCAAACAAGCTGGAGGAACGCCTCTTCTGGAGCAGCAGGACTGGTGGTTGCGACCTCCAGCTCCACATCGGAGAAGGTTGTGAAATTCACTGCTGCAGACACCAGCTAGAGCTTTGACATCACTCATTTTAGCATCATAAGTACAGAGAGGGAGACAGACCTGGCTAACTGCAGCGGTTACACAGCAGGCTGTGACGTTATATACTGAAGCTTCCTCGATTTTCTCCTCGATTATCTGAAACAATAAATTCAATTGATGTTCACAAAAGAAGACAGATCAGACCAGCACTCAAATTGTATGTGAACTGATTGGGAGGAGCCAGAGAAGTATAGCTGCATTCAAAATTGGGACTTAAAAGTCAGGTACGAGAGTGACACCCTGATTTTTTCGTGTTCAGCACTCCTGGACAAGACAGGAAGCGGCACCTTAGTCTTGTCCCAAAGTTCAAACAGGAAAACCAAAAAGAAGTCAAAATATAGATTTTGAAGTGGGCGTGGCTAATAACTACAGTAGTAAGTGACTTCAAAGAAAACAACAGGAGGTGGTCTGTTTTGGCATTTGAGACATGATTCTGAATTTATAAAATGTGGCCTTCTATTGACCACTATATTCCCGATCGATTGATACACAATGGAATATGAGATGTGGCCGGATTCCCGATGAAATATTAATAGTTCAACAATATTCTTACCATTCGGTTGGGGGTAAGAAGGGGCAGCATCATCGGAAGGCCTGAATACTACTAAAAAGGTTAGTTTACTGAACGATCAGACTGTTTATCGCTCATAAATTCGTGGTACATAACAAAGAACGTTAAAACAGTGAATAATCTGAACAAATTTCTAAAAATCTTCAAGGAGAAATTGACCAAAGGGATTTCGAAAACTGATGATGGATCATTTTTACTTCTAATAATGATGTTGACAAGAAATTTTGACAGCATGACTAAAATTAACTATAAAAAACAAAAACAGATCGTCAAGCACACAACAAAATTTTCAGTCGATTTGTCGGATCATCCATTGGAAACCAAAAGGTAGCAATTTTATTCGCAAACAGTTGAAATTAGACAGAATACATTCAAATTTGTGTCAATTCATGCGAAGAAATTTTTGTTATTAGTTATTGAAAACATGAAAATGTCTATAATTCAATTTTCTTTCAATAAAACCAAGCGAATCCTGAACTTTAATATTTTTTCGAGTGATACACTTCTAATTCCATCAAATTATACATTAAATTCTGTCAATTTTCATTGAAATTTGCTTTAATAATTCGAATAATCACCATGTACGTATTGAGTGAAGTGGAGGTGGAAATTGAGCGGCCAATCAGATTAGCCGCAACATTCTGCGTGTATAAATACCGCCAAGTTCGTGGCATGACTTCTTTTAGTTCACAATTGTTGTGTGTGTGGTGTTTCACAAGAATCAAGAAATAATCTTGATCTTGTCTTGATCTTGTCTTGAAATCAAGACAAGATGTTTTCATTTCCCAAGACAAGACAAAAAAGTACTATCAAGAATCAAGACTCCTTGTCAGAGAATCTTGATATCTTGACGAATAATTTTTCAAATCTGCATATTTATTAATGTATTATTGAAAAATTTAGATCTGCTGTGGTCATTACAGTTTTTCCCCGACGATAAATTTCATGGCCAGTTTCATCACTGTTCAATGAATTTGGGAGTTTCATACCAACTTTCAAAGTGACAGCTGACATTGTCGAAGTGACAGCTGTCATTGGCGAAGTGACAGCTGTCATTGTTTTGCTGACAAATGGTGGCTATATTTTAGTCCTTTTAATATAAGTATTTCTGAAAATGGAAAATCTTGTTCTAGATTTCTGGTTGAAAGGCTCATTTACAAATTTAAACCTAGCTTTTTGATAAAAAAACTCAAATAATAAATTTCAGTCGGAAAGTCACGGGTTCTCAAATTATTGTACTCTTAGACAGACAGATTGGTCGATTCCATTTGAACTAAAGTTTTTTGACTTCAGTAAAGTCTGAAATATAGAAATTTATCAGAATCTCGAACATTGCTATATCATATAACAAATAATAATTGCAAATACTGATTAAAACATGCAAATGACACACTTTTCATTTATTTTTATTGGTGGCAATCTTGGCAAACGTTGCTAGAATCGATTCTCAAAATAACTTACAGGGAGGATAAAGGGTAGACACTAACGCTAAACTTAGTGTTCGGATTGGATAAAGCAATAGAGAAAGGAGATTCCCTCTAAATGACAAGATCAAGAAATATCAAGAATTCTTGAAACAAGACAAGAAATGCTTTGCCAAGAAAAGGGCAAGACAAGAAATTTTTATTATCTTATCTTCAAAATCAAGACAAGACAAGAAATAACCATCAAGACAAGAAACACTATGTGTGTGTTACATCAGAAATACTTAGTTTATAATAAATATCGGGTTGAAGTTTGTATTTAATTAGTTTGACGCGAGCTCTAAACTACCAATTCTGAATTTTGTGCGATCCTGTTGCTGTCCTTCCGTGATAAAGGGCCATCGTGAGAGATTGGTACGCACCCATAAGCCTCTACTGACACTCCCTAGAGATAATGAGCTCACCCCAGCTGTCAGTGGTGTAATTTGAGGTAATCTCCAGATATTTTTGAATTATATCCAAGCAGTATCTAAGCAGACGGCATCAGTATGCTTTTGAGCAGTTTTGGTGCCGGGAGTATGCAGATAAAAGACGTAGACATTCACTTTCAGTAACTCCTAGGGTTGCTAGGAAGTAGGTGTGAAATCTTGGTCTGTATCCGGGTAATTAGGCGAGCCATGCGGCCTCCGGCTTGACAAGGCACGAATTTCGTTATGCTATGATGAACACATTGGTTGTCCATTGGGTTAGAAGAAGAATCAATTTTATTGGGGCTGTAAAAGTACTTCTGATGTGGCAAATGCAACATTAGTGAACCACAGGACCATTTCAGGTCCGCCAATTAAATTCAGTAATAAGAATACGAATAATATACAATACAATAAACAAATGGCTCTTTCAAGTGCCCCGAACAATTTTTGATTGCTCATTCAGTTCAACAGTTGGTTGTGCGTCTTGTATATTGAATTTTCTTTTAATGAATAATGTTCACACAAACATTAGTTTTCAAATTGATATGAAGAGAAATATAACAAAATTATTGTAAAACTAGAACAGTTGTATGCCAAGCCATCGTACATTTTCCTTAATTTTTGAAATATGGGTCGACGATTCAACAGAATTTGTTTATTTTTCAGTCAAATATGTTCATAAGAATCGATCATGATCAATTTTGTATTTGTAAATATTGTAATATTCAAATAATAACTAATTTTATAAACACATGAAAGAATGCTGTGACCCCCTTTTATATACCGAACGGAGGAGAGAACAACTTTCGCTAATAACGCTAGTATTTTAGTAATTCACAGCGAAACTAGAGCTTTAATCAAAAAAATTTATGGAAAAGGGTTCCAATATTTTCAGAAAATAATATGACTTTGTTTGTAGCATTTCCGAAATTTTCACTCTGTATTTTTGTATGATGATATTGACAAGAAATTTTGACAGCAGACTGTCTTGATTTATAAAAAACAAAAATTAAACGTCAAGCACACATCAAAATTTTCAGTCAATATGTCAAATCATCCCCTAAAAACCAATAAGTTCGTCGATTTAATAATAGACCCATATGGGTTTGTAACAAACAAACCTGGCGAAAATATACAAATCAAACGTTTCACATGGAAAAACTCAAACCGTATTCAAGTTCAGGCCATTACATACGGAGCAACTATCATATCAATTCGTTACCCCAGCAAGAGAGGGATGATAGAAGATGTAGTACTTGGTTTTGACGATCTTCAATCTTACATCGAACAAAATGGTTACTGTTTTGGATCTACTATTGGAAGATGTGCTAATTATATTAAAAATGGAACTTTTAAGATATCAAAAAAGGATTATGTAGTGTCACTCAACGCGGGGAAGCATCATTTTAACGGGGGTATAAAAGGGTTGGGACAAGTTGTATGGAATCATTATGTTGTTGACAATAAAGTTACAATGACTTATTTATCTCCTGATGGAGAAGAAGGGTACCCAGGAGATTGTTTAATTTGTGCTAGTTTTGAGCTCACGCCCCAAAACGAATTCAAAATTGAGTATAAGGCAATGTCCTCTAAGCCTACAATCATTAATTTGGCTAATCATATTTATTTTAATTTGGCTGGACATGCTGCTGGTAAAAAGGAGTTATCCAAACATACTTTAATGTTAAATGCAGATTGTTATACTGTTAGTACTCAAGATGCATTACCTACCGGAGAAATACAATCAGTTTTGAATACCAATTATGATTTTCAAAGTCCTACTAAATTGGGACCCCTATTGGATAAAGAAAACGGATATAATAACAATTTTTGTGTCACCAGGGGGGTTGAGCAAGGTTTGAATTTTGTTGCTAGATTATACCACGCTTGTAGCGGAAGAATTATGGAACTATATAGTAATCAATATGGGGTTCATTTTGATACAGCCAATAATCTACCAGAAAAGTGTGAGCCGGAGGAGGACGTCTCACAAAAACCAGCTAAATGTCCTTACTTGAGAATGGGGGCTACAACTTTCGACATACTGGACGAAATTCATAATAAGCTAGTTGAAATAAAACTAGAAGACCCAATGAATGATTACGACGATTTAATAAACCTACTTTTAGACATGATGAGAAAACAGGGTACTTTGTATCGAAGCTCGGCAAGCTTTGATGGAAATGGAGGTATCAAACGAAGTAGCATTACAATAGAAAGTCTACCGGTATTACAACTAACACAGCAACAATTAAAATACATGGAACGTATTTACAAAGCTTTACTTGCCAGTCAACCATCAGAGTATCTAGAACCACTGAAATCAGTTATAAATGACGTGCTTCATTATAACCAACAATATCAGGAATCGTGTGAAGCTAATGACACTAAAAGGCATAAGGAGTTGGGTAAAATAGTCCGTGGTAAAAAAGGGGCTCAATATTGTCGCCATGGGGGCGTGGCTCTTCAAAGCCAGAACTATCCTGATGCAGTTAATAACCCCAAATTCCCAAATGCTGTTTTGAAACCCGGCCAGATTTATACTCACCAAATAGTTTACAAATTCTGGATAAAATCAGATCAAAGTGGAGTTACGGGCGTTATGTGACTTACCTTGCTTCCAGTCCTGAAAATAACTCTAGAACTTGGCTCTCCAACTCCATGAATATTCGTGGCATCAATATAAACTTCATAATCAGTATCGCTCTCCAAATTTTCCAGCACAAAAGGCGACTGCACTTTGGGAATGATTTTATATTCATTATCGTAAGTTGTCATCATTCTAAAATGTACGTTGTAGTATTTTACAGTGTCGCCTAATGTTTTAGGGGCGGACCAATGGACTATAGCGAATTCGGTGTCGATGTTAGTGATGTGGACTTGAGTTGGTGCACTGGGAAGTACTCCGTAGCCTTGGAGAAGACAGTTGGTGTAATCGCCCATGTAGCGAAGACATCTTAAAAGAATCATGTATTTATTTTTGGTAATAAATTGTGATAACTTGGCGGAAAATAATTTTTATTGATAACAGAATGTTATATAAGCTTGTTATAATCAATCGGCACCTTTGACATTACTGATTATCATTTACAGGACGGTATTCATCAATTTTACTGTAATGAACAATGCATACTTAAATCCCTCCTTCTAATATTCCAATGGAAATACATTCAAACATTGAACTCTTAGTTAAACACTGATTTAATTGGTTGCCATACGTGAACCTCATCTACTCATCTGAAATCCATTCCCTAAATCTGTCTAACTTAGATTTTAAGGATTAAAGAACTGAAGTGATTGAATAAATACATTACAATGCATTTATTATGTAAAAGACTTCAAATAAAAAATGTATTTTTTCTCACATATTATTAAAATCACTTAAGTACATTACAGTAGCAAAGCTACCGTCTTCAGAGTATAATAAATCATAGCAAAAAACAAGTTTTATAACTACAAACATGATACCAAATACCAGAAGAATATCCAATCAAATCATAGGATTTGAGGTGGGTGGAGTCAAGAACTACACAGTGAGTTTGAGTTGAAACAATAGGTAAAACCTAATCAAAGGTCTGCAATAAAGATTATCTGACGAGACATACGTAATGCAAAACTAAAAAGAAATCAAGTCAAAATACAGAGTTTTAGGTGGGCGGGGCTAAGGACTACAGTGTTATAATAAAGTTAACCACAAGGAGAATTCATCAATGCTATTTGAAGAAGGGTTATCTAGAGAAGACAGATTAAAATTCAATAAATATTATTAGCGTTTTTCCATAATCAAATATCTTGAAATTGCTGGAAAACAATAATTATCATTGTCATTTGAACATGTCAAAACCTATATCGTGAAAGACAAAAATTATTTATTGAGTTGCGATCTGTCTTCTCTGGATAACCTCTTATTAGATCGCATTGATCAGTTCTTCCTGTGGTTCATTCTATTATTACACTATAGTCCTTAGCTCCACCCATCTTGAACTCTGTATTCTGACTTGATTTCTTTTTGGCTTTGCATTACGTTTGTCTTCTTAAATATTCTTTATTGCATAACTTTGATTGAGTGTCACCTACTGTTTCCACTCAAATTCACTGTATAGTTCTTGGCTCCGCCTACCTGAAACCCTATGTTTTATTTGGATATTCTTCTGGTACTTTGTATGATGTTTGTAGCTACAAGATTTGTTTTCTGCTATGATTTATTGTACTCTGCAGATGGTAGCTTTGCTACTGGAATGTACACAAGTAGTTTCAATAGAAAGTAAAGTCACGGATCTTAGAGATATATTCAAAATATTATTTATTACTGAAGATTGAGGACTGGTAACTGCACCCTGCGGTTTATAAATTATCAAGCAATCTGCCAAATGCACTCAAAGTGTTTGCCACGCCCATATTTCATTTTGATTCTCGAGAATTATTGCTGATACACTCCTGCCCATATCATCCCATTTTAGAATCAAAAATATGTTCATTGATACAGTAATCACTTCCATCATGTACAGAGCACTCATATTAACAGTGGCTTTATTTCTATTTCGGCTATTTCCGGTGAACTCATCCTGCTGTTTCGGTTTCCGGAAAGTGTGCGAAAGCATATCTGACGTCACAACTCATGGAAGCAGTGATTGGATTAGTTTGGTTGTTATATCAGGCCGATGTGAGAACTCCACAACAAATACTGGGCCCGAAACAATATCAAAAGAAACTTTTGAAAAAGTGCCAGAAATAACAAATTTATACATAGTGGATAAAGATATCAAATATGAAGAAAATTGTTTTACTCCCCTGAAAAATTTAGTGTACTTGAGTATAATCCATAATAATAACAGTGTTTTACCGCAAAAAGTGTTTCAAAACATGGATAAACTAAAAAAACTTGTTTTAAAAGACAGCAACATAGAAGAAGTTCCAAAAGACGTTTTTCTAAATTTGCCTAAGCTTGATGTGCTGTTATTGAGTGGAAATAAACTCACAGAAATTAAATCAGGATTTTCAACGTTACTTACAACAAAAACAATCGATTTATCTTTCAATATAATATCAAAAATCCAACAAAACTCATTCCCTGATAACTTGATCTTGCTAAATCTCAAACGCAACAATTTGGAAGAGATTATTGATGGCACATTCTCAAATCTACATTCATTAGAAATGTTGATACTCAGTAAAAATAAATTAAAATCGATTCGCAAAGAAACTTTTGCAGGATTGGATAATTTGAGTAAGCTGGACCTTTCCAGAAATGAAATTGAGAATATCGAAAAGGACACTTTTAGTGACTTAGAAGAATTAATGTTTCTTTATGTGAAACAAAATAAATTGAAGGTTTTAAATGCAGATATATTTTTGAAAGATATGATTCATATGACTGATCTGGAATTAGATCAAAATCAGCTGACGTATTTATCAGGAGATATTTTTGAACGGTTGCCACATTTAGAAGAAATTAGTTTGAGTGGTAATCCTTGGCAATGTAAATGTTTGGAAGAAATCTATTATATTTTAGGCAATAAATCGATTGGTTTAATAGATGTTGAGGAATCTAGGCCCAAATGTACTACAACCCAAAATAAATGTGTACCTGTTGTTTGAAAAAAATTTCTTTCATAAATTCCAAAAGAAATTTAATAAAATCATTGTATAAATAAATGAATGAATAAATGGAAAACCTTGTCTATTTTTTAATGAAATATATCTATAAGAATCGATTATAATCAATTGTGTACTTGTAAATATTGTGTTATTCGAATAAAAACTATTTTAATGAACACATGTAAGAATGATGTGGCATCCTTTTATATGCCGAACGGAGGAGAGAACAACTATTGCTAATACCGCTAGTATTTTAGTAGTTTACAGCGAAACTAGAGCTCTAATCAAAAAAATTTATAGGAAAGGGTCCCAATATTTTCAAAAAATAATAGGACTTTGTCCGAAACATTTTTTCAATTTAGGCCCCCATGAGATTCCCTAAATGAAATTCCCAATCCAAATATAACTTTGAGCTCCATGATAACCTCATCCCGATTTTCTTTCTTTCATTTTATGTCCCCATTCAAATAAACTCCCGTCTGCGGCAAACCAAATTACATCGAGTAAATAAGAACTCGGCATCCTTCTAAACAGAAACATATCTCTTGATGACCTACTTTTGCTTCCAACTTTGCCAACTTCTGGATGCAATTATATTTATTGGAGTTCGAATTGTCGTGGTCATATTGCACTATCGCTACTTCACACAATTTATGATGCAAATTGGAATTTCTAGAAACTGCAGTAACATAATTGCGTTTATTCACCTGCCTTGGACAATGAGCATTGTGGGGAATAATTGGTCTACAAGTTTATTGTACAATATTATATTTTTTCCACGGATGAAGACAATTTTTTCTTGAGATGGCCAACCTAATTTCTAACATTTTATTGAAATTACTCATGTACATTTAGGTAGCAAAGCTACCATCTTCAGAGTGCAATAAATCGTAGCAGAAAATAGAAACAAACATGTTACAAAATACCAGAAGAATATCCAATCAAATCATAGGATTTTAGGTGGGTGGAGCCAAGAACTACACAGTGAGTTTGACTAAAAACAATAGGTAGAATCTAATCAAAGTTATGCAATGGAGACTATCTGAGAAGACATACGTAATGCAAAACTAAAAAGAAATCGAGTCAGAATACAGAATTTGAGGTAGGCGGAGCTAGGGACTATAGAGTAATAATTAAGTGAACCACAAGGTGAACCACTCAATGCAATTTAATGAAGGGTTATCGAGAGGAGACAGATCAAAATTCAATTGATAATTTCTGTGTTTTTCCATGAATATGTTCATATGACAATAATAGTAACAGTTTAACAGCAATTTTGAATTATTTTCTTCAAATTTCTATCCTGCTTCATGGTGGTGGTGGGGTGGAGCGGATTCCAATATATTTTTGCATTTAATGTGATAAAAATATTTCTTGTATCTAGCTTCAATATTTCTCTTCGTTTCCACGATTTGAGCATGTTATTGAATGAATGTATTCAATAACGTGCTCTGATTGTGATAGAATGTATATGGTATTCATTAAATTTCGACCTGTCTTCTCTAGAAAGATATTCATTTATTAAATTGCATTGAGTGATTCTCTCGTAATTTAAAGGGGCGGGGCCAAAAACTACCAGATAATTTGAGTGGAAATAATAAATAGGATCCAATCGAAGTTATCTAGGGAGACAAACGTGATGCAAAAGCAAAAAGAAATCAAATCAAAATACAGACTTTGAGGTAGGCGGAGCTAAGAAATACAGAAAAATAATAGAGTAAACAACAGGGGGAGCTGATCAATTCAATTCAATATCGGGTAATCGAGAGGAGACAGATTAATATTCAATTAATAATTTTTGTGTTCTTCCATAAATATAGCTTCTGATATGTTCAAACGACAATAATAGTAACAGTTTTTCAACAATTTTCAATTATTTTCTTTAAATTTTTGTCCTGTTCCATGGTGGTGGTGGGCTAGAGCGAATTTCTATATATTTTTGCATTTAATTGGATGAAAATGTTTCTTGAATCTAGTCTCAATATTTCTCTTTGTTTGTTTGATAAGAGCATGTTATTGAATAAATTCAATTAATTGAATAGAATCTGTAATTCTAGACCAATCGCTTCAAAATTTGGAACATTCATAGTATATAGTATGTCTGATCGATCGATGCTATCAGCAATTTTTTATCTCCATTATTTATATGAGTTTTTGACTCCCCGCTTCCGGCTCCGCTTCTGGGCTGGATTTTTAAATTTTCGATATCTTGGAAAATATCCTCCAGATCCAATTTTGTATTCAAGATTCGTAATCTACATGAATGAAACTATATAATTTCATGCCAAACTCAAAATAAATGGGATCAAAGAATTTAATTTTTTTTATCAAGTCTCACTTTTCGCTTTGAATTCAGGATTTTGCCTATTCTGAGATTCTTCTCTGTAGAATCTGTAATTCTGAACCAATCGCTTTGAAATTTGGATCATTTATAGTTTATAGTATGCCTGATCGATCGATGCTATCAGCAATTTTTTATCTCCATTATTTATATGAGTTTTTGGCTCCCCGCTTCCGGCTCTGCTTCTGGGCTGGATTTTAAAATTTTTGATATCTTGGAAAATATCCTCTGGATCCAATTTTGTTTTCAAGACTCGCAATCTACATGAATGAAACTATATAATTTCATGCCAAACTCAAAATAATTGGGATCAAAAATTTAATTTTTTTTATCAAGTCTCACTTTTCGCTTTGAATTCAGGATTATGCCTATTCTGAGATTCTTCCCTATAGAATCTGTAATTCTAGACCAATCGCTTCCAAATTTGAAACATCTATAGTATATAGTATGCCTGATCGATCGATGCTATCAGCAATTTTTTATCTATATTATTTATATGAGTTTTTGACTCACGGCTTTAGGCTCCGCTTCCGGGCTGGATTTTTAAATTTTCGATATCTTGGAAAATATCCTCTAGATCCAATTTTATTTCCAAGATTTGTAATCTACATGAATGAAACTATATGATTTCATGCCAAACCTAAAATAATTGGGATCAAAAAATTTAATTTTTTTCATCAAGTCTCACTCTTCGCTTTGAATTCAGGATTTTGCCTATTCTGAGATTCTTCTCTAGAATCTGTTATTCTAGACCAATCGCTTCGAAATTTGGAACATTTATAGTATATAATATGCCTGATCGATCGATGCTATCAAGTAAAAATACAGAATTTCAGGTGAGCGGAGCTAAGGACTACAGTGTAATAATAAAGTATATCACAGGGAGAATTACTTATTTGAACATGTCAGAAGCTATATTCATGAAAAAACACAAAAATTATCAATTGAATTTTGATATGTCTCTTTCAAATAAAACTTAATTGAATTGCATTGATAAGTTCTATTTGTGATTTACTTTATTATAACTCTGTAAATATTAGCTCCACCCACTTCAAAACTTGTAGTTTGACTTGATTTCTCTTTGATTCTGCATCACGTTTGTCTCCTTGGATAGTCTTTATTGCATAACTTTGATTATGTTTCACTTTTTGTTTTCACTGAAACTCACTATGTAGTTCTTGGCTCCGCCTACCTTAAATCCTATGATTTGATTGGATATTCTGTTGGTATCTTGTTTTCTGCTATGATTTATTGTACTCTGAAGATTGTACCTTTGCTACTGTGATGTACATAAGTAATTTCAATGAAAAGTGAAGAGACGGTTAAGCTTTCACGCAGCTATCCTCAGTGTCTAACCCTAATATAACTTAAGGACTTACTTGAAGAAATTGAAATCAATTTGAGTGACATTCCCCGTACACAATTGTTGGCACAGCTCAGGCAATCCTCTAGATTTACAACATGGAGTATGATCAAGTCCATTAGTCAAACAGGTGAAAGTATCAGCGGCCCAAGGAGCACAAATCATCAAATCCGGGATTTCGGCTTGGGCTGCGAAGCCTGGCTCACAAAGACGGTCCAGGCAAGTTTTGTGAGACACACCCTTCGCTGAAAAGCAGGAAATTAGATAAATATAATAATTTGGTTATTAATCTCACCTGCACAACAGCCTCGGATATCTGGTAGCCTGGGGGGCGCTGCAACATCGGTGGGTTTCATTTTTCCAGGAGCTAAGGTCAAAGACCTAACCGCATACGAAGGAAGGCTAGATCCATGGATATTTAAAGCTGAAACTTTGACTTCATACATGGTAAACGGTTGGAGATTACTAACAATCGTAGAATTCTCTGTTGACAATACATTTACTTGCACTGAATGTGAAGACACGGCTGTACTGCTTTGATTAGGCTCCGCCTCATTGGGGTCAATCAAATGATCGTCAAATGTCTTCAAACTAGTGACATTAATCGCAAAAGCTGTTATGGATTCAGTATTAGCGTACGGTAAACTCCAAGACACTTTCAAACTCTTTTCTGTTAATGCTTCGACTTCAACATTTTCAGGAGGACTTGGTAACAGTTCAATCCCTTCTACAATACAAGCTAAAGTTTGTTCCGTGTAGGCACTGCACGAAAAATGGGTCTTTATGTTGTCAGTGATTACAGTATACTCTCCCCTACAAACATCTTGGCAAATATCTGGAACATTTTCTTGTATGCAGCAAGGAACGTGGTTCCTTCCATCAGCCATGCATTTAACAATGGCTGGAAAATCTGTTTCGCAGTTTTCAGGGTCTTGTCCGGTTGCGCCCTCCAGAATACTTTGAATGTTGCAGAAGCCTAAGCAGTGGCCAGATACGTTGTGATTTTGGCAACAATCGGTGTAATTGTGGGAATGTGCGAAAGTTTCTTTTTGTTCTTGGTAGAGGTTGGCTTCAGTGCCGTTTTCAGGGGGCAATAAAGCTCGGGAAAGCACTGAAACAGACGAAAAATACTCTTCAACTTCCTGTCTTGTTTACGTATAATCATATTTTGTAAATTCTCAACATTTTGTCCTATATCTGCTTATCATTTCGTGAGTAGCTTACAGACGTCAATTTCCTCCGGCTGCAATTTAATTTGTGAAGCTGAAAGGCCTTATGTAATCCACGTGACCTAAATGTTAACCACTGTTTTCTACTCTTTCCCGATTAAATCTCAATGCAAATTTTTTCCAAATTGGAATCATAAGTGTACTTGTTTCAAAAAAAAATGATTACATGTTGTTTTATTAGGTTTGTCAAATTAATTTTTAATAAAACTCCGGTTCGAGAATTGAGTTTTGTTCGTTTGGTATGCCTGTAATATGGTTTTATTCAATAATTGGGATGAAAGGGATTGGGCGAAACACACTTAATTATCAAATTAGTGGCCGTGCTATGTTAAATGAATATGACCAGCCTTTTGAGCTGTGAATTTTGAGCACCACTTTGCACGACAAAAAATAGCGATGTTCCGATCTGATTATTATCGAATTGCACTTTCTCAATAAGTTGGACTCTCAAAGGATGACTATGAGGAAAGATTTCGACACAAACTTCCACAAGATTGTGCTGACTCAAGAATTCAACTCCCTTGAACATATTCATGCAGATATTCAAATAATTTCCACTTTTAAATTTGTTACATCAAGTAAAAAGGCTTTCTTCAATGAACAAAATTGATGATTCATTTTTAAATTAGTATTTCTCACTTACCACTCAGTTTGTGGAAAGATCTCACGATAGGATTGCTGTTAACTTCACAGACGTAGATACCAGAGTCCGCTGGCTTGGAATTTTTGATGACAAGTACCCATACGTCACCACCAGAGGGCATATCTTCCCTATCATTTTCTGCAGAATATAAAAAAAGAACGTTAATAAATGGATAGTAATAAAACAGATTTCCTTGATTGAAGTTTGGGATATTTCGAGATAACTTAGCAGTTGGGTAATAGGACATCATTCTTTCTTGACTTATCAATCAATTGCGCAGGCCAGACTATGCATCCTTCAATAATTTGGAGGGGTGTTTTATCCCTGAGTATTCTTCAAGAACTAATTAAACTCAATTCATCAAATAATAGATCCTTGCTGTATACCAAATTTAAAAGAAATTAGAGATACAAGCAATTTTCCGCTTAGAAAACCTTTTTAAAATAAATAATAAAAATTTGACAAAATGTGTTACGCATTTCATCCCCCTAACTTGACCCTCTAGAATTCGAATCTACAATCTAAATTTGAATAGGAGCTCTAGTTCTTGTAAAATTCGTTCTTTTCATATAGCGCTTCCAAGCCAATCTCATATTATATTTATCAATTAATTCAACCCTCTAATGCGGAGTTTTTAGGGATAAAAAATATATTTTTATATAGACTAAGATTCATACAAACAGAATATGGAGAAATGAATTCAAATTTTCTAATAGTTTCTAAGATATGCGTCCTTTAATAATTTCAAAGGGTGTTTCACCCCCTGAATATTTTTTGAGAACTCATTTGACTCAGTTTATCTAAGGATAAATCCTTATAGAGGCTGTATACCAGATTTGAATGAAATCAGAGAGACAAGCCCTCTTTCATCCAAAAAAAACCCTAAGGCTATAGTCCACCCTTTTAAAATAAATAACAAAAATTTGACAGAATGTGTCACGCATGTCATCCCCCTAATTTGATCCTCTAAAATACGAATCTGCAATCTAAATTCAAATCGAGGTTCTAGTTCTTGCATAATTCATCCTTTCCTTATAGCGTTTTCAAGCCAATCTTATATTATATTTATCAATCGATTTAACCTTCTAATAGGAAGTTTTAAGGAATGAAATATATGATTTTATATAGATTAAGGTTTATATAAGCAAAATATGGGGGAATAAATTCAAATTTTTCAATAGTTTTCAAGATATATGACCTTTTATATTTTAAAAGGGCATTTCACCCCCTGAATATCTTTTGAAAATTCATGTGACCTAATTTATCGAAGGATAGATCCTTATAGAGGCCGTATACGGTATTTCAAATAAAAAAGAGAGATGAGCACTTTTTCTCTCAAAAAAATCCCCAAGGCTGTAGTCCACCCTTTTAGAATGAATAACAAAGATTCAACAGAATGTGTTACGCATGTCATCCCCTTAACTCGACTCTCTAGAATCCAAATCTACAATCTAAATTCAAATAGGGGTTGTAGTTTTCGCATAATTTGCCATTTTCATGTAGCGTTTTCAAGCTAATCCCATATTATATTTATCAATTGATTCAACCCTATAATGGAAAGTTCTTAGGAAAGAAAAATATATTTTCATAAAGATTGAGGTCCATACAAACAGAATATGAAGAGATAAATTCAAATTTTCTAACAGTTTTAGAAATAAGCGTTCTTCATTAATTTCAAGAAGTCTTTCACTCCCTATGTATCTTTTAAAAATTCATTTGACTTAATTTATCAAAGGATGGATCTTCATAGAGGCTGTGTACCAAATTTGAGAAAAATCGAAGGAACAATCCCTTTTTCGCTTAAGAAAAACCTCAAGGCTATAGTCCACCTTTTAAAATAAATAATAAAAATTTAACAAAATGTGTTACGCATGTCATCCCTTTGATTCAACCCTCTAGAATTCGAATCTACAATCTAAATTCGAATAGGGGCTCTAGTTCTTGCATAATTCGCTCTTTTCATATAGCGTTTTGAAGCCAATCTTATATTATATTCATCAATTGATTTAACTTTCTAATAGGAAGTTTTAAGGGATGAAAAATATGATTTCATATAGATTAAGGTTCGTATAAACAGAATATTGAGAAATACATTCAAATTTCTCAGTAGTTTCCAAGCTATGCGTCCTTTAATAATTCAAAGGGTTGTTTCACCCCCTAAAAACTCTAAGAAGATTCATCTGACCTGATTTATCAAATAATAGATCCTTATAGAGGCCGTATACGGAATTTTGAATAGAAAAGAGAGATGAGTCTCTTTTCGCTCAAAAAAATCTCCATGGCTGTAGTCGACCCTTTTAAAATAAATGATAAAAATTTAACAAAATATGTTTTGTATGTCATTCCCTTAATTCGACCCTCTAGAATCAAAATCTATAATCTTAATTCAAATAAAGGCACTAGTTCTTGTACAATTCGCTCTTTACAAATAGAGTTTCGAGACCAATCTCCTATTATATTTATTAATTAATTTAACCCTTAGAAAGAGGAGTTTTAAGGGATGAAAAATTTATTTTCATATAAAATAAAGTCCATACAAACAAAATATGAAGAGGAAAATTCAAATTTCCCAATTGTTTTGAAGATATGGCTCCTTTAATAATTTGAAAGCGTGTTTCATCCCCTAGATATTTGAAAAAAATTTATTTGACACAATTTATTGAAGAATAGATCCTTATAGAGGCTGTATACCAGATTTGGGAAAAATCAGAGGGACAAGCCCTTATTCGCTTGAAAAATCTCAAGACTATAGTCCGCCCTTTCAAAATGTATAATAAAAATTTGACAGAATGTGTTACGCATATAATCTTCTTGATTCGACCCTATAGAATCCAAATCTATAATCTATATTCAAATAGGGGCTCTAGTTCTTGCCTAATTTGCCCTTTTTGTATAGCGTTCTTAGGCCAATCTCATATTATATTGATCAATCAATGGTGGAGAGCTTTAAGGGATGAAAAAATATTTTAGTATAGATCAAGGTCCATACAAACAGAATATGGAGAGATAAATACAAATTTCTCAACAGTTTTCAAGATATGCGTCCGTTCATAATTTGAAGGGGTGTTTTACCCCCTAAGTATATTTTGAAAATTTATTTGGCTCCATTTATCAAGAAATAGATCCCTATAGAGCCTATATACAAAATTTGAAATAAATCATACAGAAGAGTCTTGTATCGCCTCAAAAAATCCTCAAGGCCATAGTCCACCCTTTTAAAATGAATAATAAGAATTTAACAAAATATGTTACGCATGTCATCCCCCTAATTCGACCCTCTAGAATCCGAATCTACAATTTAAATTTTGAATAGGGGTTCTAGTTCTTGCACAATTCGTCCTTTTCCTACAGCGTTTTCAAGCCAATCTCATATTATATTCATCAATTGATTTAACCCTGTAGTAGGAATTTTGAAGGGATGAAATAGTATATTGTGTGGCTAGGGACGAAACAAGACGATTTCAGCTGAGGGTGAGCGTTGCTTGCCCGAGCGAAGCGAGGGCCGGCATCACCCTCGGCTGAAATCGTGTTTTGTCCCGTGCCACACACTGTATTTTTCATAATACCTGCATTGAAATTTTCCACATTACAAATTTGTCATAACAAAGTAAATATTTTTCTTTTGATTTTGCAGGTAATAAGTCGAGAGTAGCTGCTTGTGCTTCATCAATAAGTTGTTGTGGTGTACTTAAAATTGTCGTATTAATACTTTTTTTCTTGAAACTAATCGTCTTCTTAATTTAATTTACAGTTCCGAATACAACAACTGTCAAATTAACTAAGGTTATATGATTTTCATTTAGAGATTGACAATGAACAAATGCGACTCTGCCAGGGGTAAAACGATGTAAAAAATTAATTCAGCGGGCAGAAACAAGCTTGTTTCTCCCCTCGGGCAGAAACAAGCCTGTTCCTGCCCGGCTACACTCGCATTTGTCTGCAATTGTCTTGTTTCGACTGACAAAACAGGCGTTGAAACGCGTTGTTTCAATGCAGGTATTATGAAAAAGATATTTTCATATGAAATAAGGTCCATACAAACAGAATATGAAGAGATAAATTCAAATTTCCCAATAGTTTTTACGATATATGTCCTTTAATAATTTGAAGGGATGTTTCACCCCCTGATAATTCTTTAAAAATTTATTTGATTCAATTCATCCAAGAATAGATCCTTATAGAAGCTGTATACCAAATTTGAAAGAAAATAGAGAGGCAAGCTTTTTTTCGTTTAAAAAAATTTCAAGGCTCAAGTCCACCCTTTTAAAATGAATAATAAAAATTTGACCAAATGTGCTACGCATGTCATCCCTTAATTCGACCCTATAGAATCCGAATCTATGGTCTACATTCGAATAGGGGCACTAGTTCTTGCATAATTTGCCCTTTTCATATAGCGTTTTTAAGCATATCTCATATTATATTCATTAATTAATTTGATTCTCTAGTAAGTAGTTTTAAGGGATGAAAAAAATATTTTTATATAGATGAAGATCCATACAAACGGAATATGAAAAGAAACACTCAAATATCCCAATAGTTTTCGAAATATGCGTCCTTTAATAATTTGAAGGGATGTTTCACCCCCTAAGTATCTTTTAAAAATTCATTTGACTTGATTTATTAAAGAATAGATCTCCATAGAGGCTGTATAAAAAATTTGAGAAAAATCAGAAGGACAAGCCCTTTTTCGCTCAAAAAAAGCCTCAATAGAATGCATAATAAAAATTTAACAAAATGTGCTACGCATGTTATATCTTCAATTCGACCCTCTAGAATCCGAATCTGCAATCTAAATTCAAATACGGGTTGTAATTCTTGCATAATTCGCCATTTTCATATAACATTTCAAGCCAATATAATATTATATTTATCAATGATTGAACCCTCTAATGGGAAGTTTTAAGGGATGAAAAATATATTTCCGTATGAATTGAGATCCATACAAACAGAATATCAAAAGGTATACTCAAATTTCTCAATAGTTTTCGAAATATGTGTCCTTCAATAATTTTAAGGGATGTTTCACCCCTAACTGTTCTTGAAAAATTCATTTGATTCAATTTATCAAAGAATAGATCTTTATAGAGGCTGTATACCAAATTTGAAAGAAATCAGAGGGGCAAGCCTCTTTTCGTCCAAGAAACCCCAAGGCTATAGTCCACCCTTTTAAAATAAATAATAAAAATTTATTAAAATGTGTTACGCATGTTTTCGCTCTAATTTGACCCTCTAGATTTCGAATATATAATCTAAATTCTAATAGGGGCACTAGTTCTTGCATTATTCGCCCTTTTCGTATAGCGTTTTTACGCCAATCTCATATTATTTTATCAATTAATTTAACCCTCTAATAGGAAGTTTTAAGGGATGAAAAATGTATTTTCGTATAGATTAAGGTGCATACAAACAGAATATGGAGAGTTTCTGCATTCTCTTTTACTGAAAACTTTCGTTTTTTCCCGTTTTAATAATGTAATATACAATAATATCACAGCAACAAAGAGTCTTTTACTTATTATACTCTTTAACTAACTCAGTGAATCGCACCAAATGAATTATGCAGAACTAGGGCACAAGTGCCGAATGAAAAAGCAAAGATGTTACGTATATATACAAAGAGTTATTCTTTAAATCACGTTTCAGAGCAAGAAACTAAAAAAAGATACATTTTATAGCATTCTGACACAATTTCAATTTAATTTGACGAAAAAAAGGCAGTTGAGAGAATAGGATATAAATTTTTATACCAAATTTGAGTTTTATTCCATACTAACTTAAATATTGCCCTCGTAAAACAGTTTTATGTTATACTGAATGCATAATTAATCCAACTATATTTGAAATCATTTATATTGCCTTTCTTAGAGCAGAGTAGTACTGAAAAATGTTTTTGAGAGAGAAATTACATCTTGTTTTAAAACTCCTTTTAAATGCAGATTCTGTGCACAATTCCGCTGATCTGAATCTCAGGTTTAGAGGTCTCAAGCACGTGCGGAAGTTAAATATGCCATCAATAAATCCCACATTCTAATTATGAATTCCCAGATTGAATTTAGAATTTGTTTGCGTTGTGGTCCGCGGATTCGATTTGCATATAGATTATTGTAGGTACGTAGCAAGTTTTCTCAAGGGAACAGAAAGATATTTGCGATTGAAAGTCAAAGATGTACGAGGCGCACATAATATGAAAATGAATCTCACCTGAATCTGGTCTGGCGTCGTGCAACACAGCAAACCTTTTATCAGCCGTAACTCTTGTATCACCTGCTGTAAGAACTCTTCTGCTGTGTCGTTCTCTGTCTTCTTTTTTCCACATGACTGTGTTCTCACCTATGTCGCGGACGACACACGTTATAAGGGCATCATCCCCCTCGTACACGTGGACGGGGTTGGTGAGGCTGTCCCGCATACTTGGCAACCCTGAAACAGAAATATTGGTATTAAAATATCTAGTATTCATTTCATTCATAAACTCATTGATTATTTTTAGACGTAAGGTCTTATTGAGGTCTTTTGATGTCAAAAGGAAGTTTTATGCTATCACTAGCTTGATTAACGGCTTCTTAATTATCTAAAATAAAGTAAACGACAAGAAAAAGGTCTGCTTGTATCATTCCACCCTTTTTTAGATTCAAAAAATATCTCTAGAACAGTGGCGGGATTTGGCAGAGGCAAAGGAGGTTAGTCTTTCAATTTCTGTAATCAAAGCAGTTTAATTTTTTTTCTACTAATTATTTATGTATTCAAAATGAAATTTGAAACCCTCTCTTTCAAATCGTTTATATCCGGGCGCGCTCGTTTGTCATCGCCCCTCAAATGAACAAAACTATTTATTTATTAAATTGTCATTAAGAAATTGTGTAATAAATGAATAAATTTTCAATTGTGTTTGGTTCCATGTGATTGTTTAAACATTCAAAATAGTAGTTTTAAGAATATATAGTTCAAGTGATCAAAAATTTCCATTGGAATTGGGAAATTGTTAATATTAGGGAGTGTAACATGAAATTACAAGGTATGTACATTATATTTATCAATTATTTGACCCTCTAATGTTAAGTTTTAAGGGATGAAATATATTTTTGTATAGATTCAGGGTTACACAAATAGAATATGAAGAGATAAATTCAAATTTCCTGATAGTTTTTAAGATAGGCGTCATTTAATAATTTTCAGGGGTGTTTTACCCCTTGAATATTTTTTTAAAATTCATTTGATTCGATTTATCAAAGAATAGATCCTTATAGAGACTGTATACCAAATTTGAAAGAAATCAGACAGACAAGCCCTTCTTCGTTCAAAAAAACCCCAAGGCAATAGTTCACCATTTTAAACTGGATAATAAAAATTTGACAAAATGTGCTACCCATGTCATCCCCTCAATTCGACTCTCTAGAATTCAAATCTATGATCTAAATTCTAATAGGGGCTCCAGTTTTTGCATAATTCGCCCTTTTAATGGGGCGTTTTCAAGCCAATCTCATATTATATTTATCAATTGGTTTAACCCTCTGATAGGAAGTTTTAAGGGATGAAAAATATATCTTAATATAGATTAAAGTCCATACAAACAGACTCTGAAGACATAAACTCAAATTTCCCAATAGTTTGTGAGATATGCCTTCTTTAACAATTTGAAGGGGTATTGCACCCCCTGAGTATCTTTTAAAAATCAATTTGACTTTCTTCATCAAAAAATAGATTCATGTAGAGGCTGTATACCAAATTTGAAAAAAATCAGAGAGGCAAGTCCTTTCTTGCTTCAAAAAAACCTCAAGACTATAGTCCACCCTTCTAAAATAAATAGTAAAATTTGACAAAATGTGTTATGCATGCCATCCCTTTAAATCAACCCTCTAGAATCCGAATCTACAATTTAAATTTGAATAGGGGCTCTTGTTCTTGCATAATTCGCCCTTTTAATAAGGCGTTTTGAAGCCAATCTCATATTATATTTATCAATTAATTTAACCCTACAATAGGAAGTTTTGAGGGATGAAAAGTATATTTTCTTATACATTAAGGTGTATACTAACATAGTATGAAGAGATAAATCCAAATTTTTCAATAGTTTTCAAGAAATGCGTCCTTTAATAGTTTGAAGGGGTGTTTCACCCCCTGAATAATTTTTTGAAATCTATTTGACTGAATTTATCAAAGGATAGGTCCTTTTAGAAGCTGTATACCAAATTTGAAAAAAGTCAGAGAGACAAGCCCTTTTTCGCTTCAAAATACCTCAAAGGCTTAGTTCACCCTATTAAAACGAATAATAAAAATTTGACAAAATGTGCTATGCATGTCATCCCCTAAATTTGACTCTCTTGAATTCAAATCTATTATCTAAATTCGAATAGGAGCTCTAGTTTTTGCATAATTCGCCCTTTTCATATAGCATTTTTAAGCCAATCTCATATTATATTTATCAATTGATTTAACCCTCTAATGGAAAGTTTTGAGGGATGAAAAATATATTTTAATATAGATTAAGGTCCATACAAACAGAATCTGGAGAGATAAACTAAAATTTCCCAATAGTTTTCAAGATATGCGATCTTTAATAGTTTGAAGGGGTGTTTCACCCTCTGAAAATTTCCTAAAAATTCGTTTGACTCAATTTATCTTAGAATAGATCTTTATAAAGACTGTATATTAAATTTGAAAGAAATCAGAGGGCAAGCCTTTATTCGCTTAAATAAACCGCGATACTAATGTCCACCCTTTTAAAATGAATAATAAAAATTTGGCTAAATGTGCTACGCATGTCATCCCCTCAATTCGACTCTCTAGAATCCGAATCTATGATCTAAATTTGAATAGGGGCTCTAGTTCTTGCATTATTCGTCTTTTTAATAAGGCGTTTTCAAGCCAATCTCATATTATAATCATCAACTGATTTAACCCTTTTATAGGAAGTTTTAAGGGATGAAAAGTATATTTTCTCATACATTAAGGTCCATACAAACAGAATCTGAAGAGATAAACACAAATTTCCCAATAGTTTTTAAGATATGCGCTCTTTCAAAATTTGAAGGGGTGTTTCATCCCCTGAGTATATTTTAAAAATCAGTTTGACTCTATTTATAAGAGAATAGATTCATATAGAGGCTGTATACCAAATTTGAGAAAAATCAGAGGGGCAAGTCCTTTCTTGCTTGAAAAAAACCTCAAGGCTATAGTTCACCCTTCTAAAATAAATAGTAAAATTTGACAAAATGTGTTATGCATGCCATCCCTTTGAATCAACCCTCTAGAATCCAAATCTACGATTCAAATTTGAATAGGGGCTCTAGTTCTTGCATAATTTGTCCTTTTCATATAGCGTTTTTAAGCCAATCTCATATTATATTTATCAATTGATTTAACCCTCTAATAGGGAGTTTTAAGGGATGAAAAGTATATTTTCATATACATTAAGGTCTATACTGACATAATATGAAGAGATGAATTCAAATTTTCCAATAATTTTTAAGATATACGTCCTTTAATAGTTTGAAGGGGTGTTTCACCCCCTGAGTAATTTTTAAAAATCTATTTGACTCAATTTATCGAAGGATAGGTCTTTTTAGAGACTGTATACCAGATTTGAAAAAAATCTGAGAGACAAGTCATTTTTCGCTCAAAAAACCCCAAGGTTATAGTCCACCCTTCTAAAATAAATATTAAAAATTTGACAAGATGTGTCATGCATGCCATCCCCTCAATTAGACTCTCTAGAATCCGAATCTATGATCTAAATTCGAATAGGGGCTTTATTTCTTGCATAATTCGCCCTTTTAATAAGGCGTTCTCAAGCCAATCTCATATTATATTTATCAATTGATTCAACCCTCCAATAGGGAGTTTTGAGGGATGAAAAATATATTGTAATATAGATTAAGGTCCATACAAATAGAATCTGAAGACAAAAACTCAAATTTCCCAATAATTTTCAAGATATGTGGCCTTTAAAATTTTGAAGGGTTGTTTCACCCCCTAAGTATCTTTAAAAAATTAATTTGACTCCATTAATCAAAGAATAGATCCATATAAAAGCTGTATACCAAATTTGAAGGAAATCAGAGAGTCATGTCCTTTTTCGCTCAAAAAAAACCTCAAGGCTATAGTCCACCCTTTTAAAATAAATAATAAAAATTTGACAAAATATGTTATGCATGCCATTCCTTTATTTCAACCCTCTAGAATCCAAATCTACAATTCTAAATTCAAATAGGGGCTCTTGTCCTACCATACTTCGCCCTTTTCATTTAGCGTTTTCAAGCCAATCTCATATTATATTCATTAATCGATTTAACCCTCTAATTGGAAGTTTAGAGGGACGAAAAATATATTTTTATGTAGATTAAGGTCCATACAAACAGAATATGAAGAGATAAATTCAAATTACTCAATAGTTTTTCAGATATGCGTTCTTTGATAATTTAAAGGGATGTTTCACCCCCTAAGTATTTTTTAATTCGGAGTATTTATTTCATATTCAGCATAAACAACACTATTTTTTTGTAAATTGTTCTTTCAAAGTAAGTCATTATAGGTTTTATCATGTTTGATATCAAATCAAAGCTCCTGCGAGAATAATTCTAGTAGAAGTGTGATATAAGATATTTGAACGATTGTCAATTGTTTTTTCACAAGTTATTTAAATCTAAAGCTCTCGGAATCCACGTTATAGTCCAGTGGTCAGAATTTTTTGCTTAATTAATTGTGTTTTTGTAGATGGAAATGTCTTCTACTGGCCAGCGCTACTTGATGAAACCATCCTGAAATTAAAATATATTCGGAGCTGCTACGGGCAGTAAATCTGATCTTTGGTAGGGTGAGTAACAGTATGAACGATTCGCGGGGTTATTTCCGCAGCAAACACTGTTTCAATATTCAAAAATCGCGCTTTTACGAAACGGTAGCACCGCAATGTTCTCATATGCGTGTCCCATGTGTTGGCTCCCAATAATGCCGAGCTACGACTGCGTTTACTGCCAGTGAGTTCGACATTCAATGCATGTGAGTCGTTCGATTATGCTGCTGCTTGTACTCTTTACTGCTTGTGCCTGCAGTCGTCGCCCTTACATCTGCAGTGTGGGAGCGGCGACAAATGTTGCATTGTAGGACAGGCAGTATTACGTATGACCCGCAGGACTTTGTCCGTCGCTTATGCAGATTAGTCGTTCCGCCATACTGCCGGGACTCTACAAAGTATGCGGAGCATTCGAGTTCTTCATGTGAGGTCCCATGTGGGAACGCAACGTTGCCGTATTGTGTCGTTGAATAGCGATTCTTGTGTGAGCTATGATTATACCCCCGCGGGTTGTTCTTGCTGCCGCCCGCTCCTGTTACTGCTCAAGTTTACTGCCGCGGTTAGGATGCCAATTTTGTATTAGTGGTTTCTCGCGTCTGCTGTTTACCGGGCTTGCTGCCGCCCGCTCCTGCTTCGGCCACGTTTTTACTGTCGCCCGCGTTTGCATCTGCAGTGCGGACACTGAGGACAGTACACGCGAGCCTTAGGAGGAACGTGCAGTAGTTCGTACGATTTGCAGTAGGACGAGTTGTTACTCTTGCTGCATTGTCGTCCATAACCGCCACATTAACATCGGCACTATATTAACCAAAACACATCAAACGCAAGAGACTACAGCTCCGAAAATGACTAGAAAATCAACCTTACAGTTCAAAAAAACAATTTGGGGACATCTTTGATACTGCCCAGACGGAATCGGTAAGTAATTTGAACTCTAGTTATTTGTCTGATAGTAGATTTACTGTTTTAAACAATTTATTTTGTTTGCGTTAGATTTGACTGCTGCCGCCCGTAAAAGTTCGCCGCTTGTCCGCAAGAGACCACCACTCGCATACAAAGTTTCCCGCTTGTCTGCATGAGTTTGCCGCTTGTCTGCATGAGTTGCCGCTTGCCTGCACGAGTTTTCCGCTCCGATGGACGAATTCCTCAACTGAAGAGTACTTTGTAAAATTGAATTTATTTCACGTTGTATTTACTAAAATTTACGTTTTAGGCTATAAAATATCTTGTATTTTACGTAATTTGTAAGATGACATGTATTTTACTCTTCAGTGTGCAAGATGACATGTAAATTACATTTAGTTCGTAAGATGACATGTATTTTATGTTGTATTTACGTTGTACCCATTTGTATTTTACGTAGTTTGTAGGGTGACATGTATTTTATTCTTTAATGTACAAGGTGACATGTAAATTACGTTTAGTTTGTAAGATGACATGTATTTTATGTTGTATTTACGTTGTATGCACTAAGATGACTTGTATTTTACGTTTCAGGCAGTAAGGCGACTTATATTTCACGTAGTTTGTAAGGTGACATGTATTTCATTCTTTAATTTGTAAAATGACATGTAAATTACGTTTAATTTATAAGCTGACATGTAAATTACGTTTAGTTTGTAAGGTGCCATGTAATTTATGTTTTAGTCTGTAAGATGTAACGTAATTTAAGTCTTTAGTTAGTAAGATGAGGTTAGGGATGAAAAAAGTAACGACGAAAGATGGGGCGAGGGTGGGACATGACTGTTATTATGAAATTGTGGGGTTTTCAGGTTTTGATCTCTTTCAGGCATAACCTGGGCCCAGGCATCGATTTTTCCCCCTTTAAAACTGTTTTCTAAGGAGTGATAAATAGGTATTTCTTCTTTAATAACAAATAGTGATATTAGTGCTACGAAAAATAGAATTTAGAGGCAGGAGACTTCAAAAGGTAGGGGCAAATATTTAGATATTACTTGAATATATTTAATGACAGTAATTCTAATTACAAATGGTAAAATCCTTGATCCTTGATCCTAATGGGTTTGTGAGAGTACCGGGCTTTGAGCCCTCACCTCTCTTATCGGATTATTGCGGACGGTTTGTTATAAATTTTGCACTGTTGTGCAACGCCTTCTTGGCGCTAATTTTCCTAATTAACTTGGTAATTTCAACGGTTGAGGATGAGTTTTGGCCGTTTATGGCGTGATGGCTCATCTATGTCGTAGTTGGCCAGCCTCTTCACGCTGGCATTTGGGTGATCCGGTAGCTTTCCGTAGAACTTATCCGAAATTTTTAGAGCAAACTCTCTGACTGATGGGATCCTGAGATCATCATGGAGCTGTTGGTTTGTCATGAATCAAGGTGCATCTGTGGCCATCCTGAGGACTTTATTTTGTAATATTTGCAACTTGTTAATGTTTGTGTCTGCGGTGTATCCCCATACTGAGATACCGTATGTGATGACTGGTCGGATGATCGATTTATAAATCGTTATTTTATTTGTCAGTGACAATGCACTTCGTCGATTTAGCATTGGATATAGTGCTCCAATGAGTGAATTTGCTTTTTGAGTGATTATGTTCACATGTGGAGCCCACGTCATGCCCCGATCCATTGTAAGGCCTAGATATTTATTGGATCTTTGCCATGGGATGTTACTGTTAAACATTTGAATGTTGCCTTCGGGTTCTAGTGGTCGTTTTGTGAATAAAACCGCAGCACTTTTTTCTGCATTTACGTGGACTCTCCACTTTTTGAACCAAGCCTCTAGTTTGGTGACTGCTGTTTGGAGTCGCTGCGTGATAATTGCAGTACTCCTGGATTTGTATAATACAGCAGTGTCATCTGCGTATTGTGCAAGAGTTGTGCCTGCTGTTTGACTGGGCATGTCTCTGCAGAATAAATTAAAAAGGACTGGCGATAGTACAGATCCTTGAGGTAGGCCGGCAGTTGCTTTTCTTGTCGAAGATTTCACCTCATTTATCTTCACTCTGAATTTTCTATGACTGATAAATGAGTGGATTGTTTGTATCAGTGCAGGATTTATTTTAGCTTCTTGCAGCTTGTGGATGAGGCCCTGGTGCCACACTTTATCAAAAGCTTTGGCTACGTCCAGGAATACAGCGCCTGTGGCTTGTCGATGATTGAAGCCTTCTGTGGCATATTCGACTACTCGTAGAAGCTGGTGGTTCGTGGAGTGTTCCTGTCGAAATCCATGTTGGTGCTCAGGTATGAGCTCGAGCTTCTCGATTTCATCGTTCAGCCTTCTTAGAATTATTTTCTCCAAGACTTTTCCGAGAGTGCAGAGTAGGCTAATTGGCCTGTAGCTTTGAGGAAAGTGCCCATCTTGACCAGGTTTCTTAATGATGAGAATGTCGGCATTTTTCCAGGCTGAAGGGAAATAGCGTAGGCGTAGTGCTGCGTTAGCAATGTTAGTTAGAGCCACAACTCCTTTTCGTGGTAGCGCACGGAGAGCTTTGTTTGACACTCCGTCATTCCCGGGTGCCTTCTTCTTGTTGAGATTTTTCAGGTGATCCCATACCTCCCGGGGACTTGCCGGTTTGATCGCAAATGGTAAAATGATGATTTCAAAATGAATTTAAGGTTCAAATATTGTCCCCTCCCCCAATAATATTGTTGAAATCCCGCCCCTGCGCTAGAATAATATTTTGGGTGGGTATGAATTACTTCTGTATGATAGATTGTAATCTGTTCTATTTATGTACAATATTGTCTAATACAGAAAAAATGAAGAGATATGAGGTAACAAATAACGTGCTTTCCGGCTGCCGGACCGGACGTGATGTGACTGTTAGTACAGCGCCACTGTGGCAACTTTTAGAACGTCGAAACATACGATCCATCTCTTGGGATGCTTGGGTATCGAAAAAATATCGTCATTTTTTATACAGAAAATTAAAAGCACGTAAATAGTCAAAAGTAGCTAAACACAATTTCCAAGATAAATATTTCATTAAAAATGTACTAAACACTTTAATTGGAACCATTAGAAGGATTCTTGGATGTAAAAGAGGATAATAGAGCAAATGTCCCGGGACACAATTATAATATTAATGAGCTTTTAAAGTTTAGTAAAAACTAAAACAGATTACTGCTTGAAAAATTTAATTATGCAAATCACGATTTCGCGACGGAAAAACTTGGAACTATCAATAATAAGGCGTTTGACATGAAGTAATTTACACAATATATTTTGTGAAACAAGCATTAATCATTAGATCAACCCCTAATGGATGCAAACAGCTCCGCGAATTCTCGATTCATTTTTATGAACGAAAATGTCAAACACAATTTATGAATTATAGACTTTGTGCTATCATTCAAAATTTGAAGCTTGTATTCTTTGTATCAAAACGTACCGCCCCGCACGGTAGAAAATTCTAGTAACGTGCTCTCGATTAACCTAGAACATTTCCAAAAATCGACATCTGTATATATAACAGTGAACAGTGAAAATGAACTCACGGCTCCTGTGATTGGTCTGAAATCAGCACAATTTGCAAATGCTTCGATATGCATTGAAGCTAATTACAATCATAATACTCAAATATGCTTTTGTTAATATTCAATAATAGGGCTTCAAATCAATTATTTTAGTGTGCTTGCAATTTTGCATGACCAAAATTAATTGGAACTAATATGTAACGATTCTGTGGAAACAAAAACACAGCAGGACTAACAATAATCATATATTCATGTACAAATATCCACCAAAATTGATAATTAAATGACTTTAAAATGTAAAATTGTATTGCGTATTGAAGAATTAGTTTAAAGCATAAGTAACTTGTGAAATGGAAGTGTGTGTAAAGAGCGCAGGAAACGATAGTCATGTATTTTTCACTGCAAAGGATCTCATCAATAATTCTGCAAATACGGACCTGGGCAAATATCATCACACAAAATATTTATCTATTAAGAAGATACCTTCACGACAGAGCAGTTCAAAATGTCCCTGGATGTCAAGACCCAGTAATAACTTATTATATTTGCAGGGCATGTTATTAAAGTTTTTATCCTCCTAATATATGACAGCAAACAACATTAAAAACTTCAGCAGTGGATGTATTACCCTGTTTATCATGCAATGTCAGTTTAGTACACTCATTTGATTAAAAAAACAGCGTTTTCATGCTTTGCAAAATGGAATAAAAATGTACAAAAGTAACAGATTAAAAGTTGGAAAATTTGATGTCTGTTGTCGGAAATTTGAAACAAACAATGTCAAATTATCTTTTTTTGATCAGTTAATCAACTAATTAAGTGCCTGGAATAATCACACTATTATTATTTCAAATGAATGCACATAATATGTACCTAAATTTCATACTTTTGCTTTTTTTACTGTACTGCAACAAGATTTGGAATCAATATTATAAATATTGGGAAATAAGCTTATTTTCAGCAAAAATTATGCTAGGATTTTTTTTTTGTGGCAGTTTTTTGAATTGAAATTCCTGCTGAATTCTTTTACGAGCTATATACAAAAATCTACTCAAAATGATTTGCCGATGCTAATAAATTATTATTCTCCATTCTTCGAACTAACTAATAAAATATTTTTCACAACTCTCATTCCCACATTACGCAGACAGTTAACAGTCAAACTTTTCCTGCTGCGCAGCTTTCAATAGGATTATATCGAGAACTAACGAAAATATCTGAGTAGTTCTTTCGGTTCTGGTTCCAGAACATTTTTTTTTATTGTATGGTAATACGTTGGTCGCTTTGGTAGATAAAATATAACAAGAAAAATCGATTCTGATAATTTTTGTTGTTATAAACATCATAAAGCTGCTACAACCGCGCGCTGTATTGCTTGAGTAACGGACGGAAGAGAGAATAGCCGAATCAGAAGCACACACTGTTTGACTCTGTATCTCCTGAACGAATTGAGATAATTGAAGTCTGTAAAAAGTATTGTGTTCTGCACGATTCATTCTGATGTATTTAAAATTATTATTGAAATATCTCAAAAAATATAAATACCATTACCTGATAAATAACATTTAGAGTTTGTAGCTATATCTTTCGACTTAACTGAGATAATCAGAATGTGTGAAAAGTATTGTGATCTACATACTTAGATGTAACACGATGGAGAGTTTCATCAAAATATCTTCAGAAATACAAATATGATCGATTGAAATTCAATACTCAATAATATTTCTAAAATCGACTATTGTAGTAGCACAAAATTTGTTGCTGTATCTTCTGAACGAAACAAGATAATTAAAATTTGTAAGAAGCATGTTGTTCAATAATAAAATCAATAAAAATATCTAAGAAATTGAACTGACAAAATATTTCTGTTTTAAAAATGAGAATAAAAGATTATCAACAATAACAATCAGTGTAAATATTTGGATTTTCATTCAAATTATTTTCTATTATGTATTGAAACAGTTTCATATCTTTAATGAAGTCAAGTACATTCAAAATCATTCAATTTGTGAGATTGACAGTCATAACTTCCACCCACTCGCAGGACTGTGTGTAAATTATCATTTGCTCTTTTGATATATTTTTGAATTTTCTCAAATCATATGTAAACCAGAATTTCTAAAATGTTCATTTAATGACATAAATGTCGAACTCATATTGCTTATTAAAAAATCAATCATTGTGTTAGAAACATCTGACTCATTTGAGGCTCGAGGCCCCTTGGACCGCCTCGGACAATACGGGCCTCCATATTTTAAAATCATGGTGAAATTTACGATACAGTTTTTGTCTTCATGGTATTATCCAATCAAGCGTCAGAATTGTCATAAAAACGATTTGATAAGGGCTACATTCCTTTGCTTGCGTTGTGAGTAGACCTAATCAATATAAGGAATTGGGATCAACTCAATTTAACTTGCAAATTGTATATGATATACAAAAATGGACTGTACGAACTACGTTCAGAGACGACAGAGCGACCGTCATGCCAAATGAAATGGAAGTAGTTGTAATATGCTTAGCTTGTCAGCTTTATTCAATCCCCCTCAACCAAAACCAGATCTATGCTTTGTTCATACGATTTACAAATAAAATTTTCAGCTTTCATGTCTCACAAAAAGTATTATAATATGATAATATACTATGTTTTGATTATTTGTTTTTAATAATAATCACTAGGAACTTGCAAGGCGCCTTAAGCGCCTGTTGAAAAGTGCTTAATTTCTAAAATATGAAACCTGAGTATGCTGAAATTTGTATATTCTAAGATAAAATATATCAAGAAGAAGCGATTCTGATAATTTTTGTTGTTATACACATCATAAGGATGCTATGATCGCGCGCTGTACTGCTTGAGTAACGGACGGAGGAGAGAATAGCCGAATCAGAAGCACACACTGTTTGACTCTGTATCTCCTAAACGAATTGAGATAATTGAAGTCTGTAAGAAGTATCGTGTTCTGCACGGTTCGTTCTAACGTAATAAGAATTATTATCGAAATATCTTGAATAACACAAATACCACAACCTTATAAATAACATTTAGAGTTTGCCGCTGTACCTTTCACTTAATTAAGATGATCAAAATATGTGGGAAGTATTGTGATTTGCATACTTAGATGTAACGCGATGGAGGGTCTCATCAGAATATCTTCAGATATACAAATATTATCGATTAAAGTTCAGTACTCCATAATATTCGTAAAATCGAAATAATTGAGGGCTACATTCCTTTGCTTGCGTTGCGACTAGACCTAATTATTATGAGGAATTGGGATCAGTTCAATGTAACTTGCAAACTGTATATGATATACAATAATAGACTGTACGGACTCCGTCCAGAGACGATAGAGTGACCGTCATGCCAAAGAAAGTGGAAGTAGTTATAATATGCTTAGTTCGTGGGCGATGTTTAGTCGCCCTGAGCCAAAACTAATATTCATGCTTTGTTTATACGATTTACAAATAAATTTTCACGTTCCACATTAGGTTTTATAATATATTATGTTTTCATTCTTTGTTTTTAATAATAATTCTATTTATATTACAGTAAATTTATAATTACTAGAAGCTTGCAAGGCGCCTGAGGCGCTCGTTTGAAAGTGATAAGTCGTCAGTCAAATAAAAGATATGTTTAGCACACAATAACTAGCATAAAATACCTTAAGTGTGGATGATGATGCTTCAAGTAAGTAATATTGATGGAATGATTATTCAAAATTGGTATCTGTCGAACCATGAACCAACGCTGTACCTCTGAGCCATACTTTGTATATATATTCTATCTACAAGATATTAAGCACAATTTTCTGCACTCAAATCGAATGAAATGTAATATTGAAGTATGGTAACACTTTTGAGCTTATTTATAATAGTTGAAAGTTCAAATATTCAATTTTTTTATTGAATTAGTAATTTTCAAGCTTTCTTAACGTAATGTCAGCATTATTAAGGCCCAAAAGTTAAAAATAGCCCTAAAAAATTATTACTGAAATCTTCATGTTTATATATAAAGTAATCGGACCGAGGAGAGAACACTTAAAATGAATTTTACTCAATTTTTGATTTATTGAGCAATTAAAATGCAGTTTTTTCGTGATTTTCAGATAACTACATATAATTATCATTGATTTAGTTCAAATTTGTTGCCATAATACAAAAATCAAAATTTGTCTATACGACAACAACGTATTTGGTATTATTGTAAATGCTTGCTGGTTGACGGCTAGTAGTGTACGGTAATATGATTAATAGAACTCAACGATTCAGCTGTAGGCACTTGATGAAACATGGTAACAGAAAGATTTAAAAAACACTTGGTGTAAGTTTCACAAAAAATATTTAACTCACTTTATCGATTTCGGCTTCTTATGCCATCTTCAGAAGAATACACAAAGATACAGAAAATTATCTTGAATACTAAAACAATAAGTGAACTTAGCCACGCCTACAAGAACTCAGACTAATCGGTAAAACCCTTTACAAAGAGTTGTAGGGCAAAAGTATTAAATAGATCCACCTGGGGCCTATTGCATAATAAAATACAAGTTAATACTATTGGTGAAAATGCACGTAAAAACGCTATAATATTAACTTGTATTTTATTATGCAACAGGCCTCTGGTCATTTAGAATATATGAGTCATTCCTAGCGGCTAAATGAAACACATCAATAATTTGAAAATCCTGCATATAGTTGACAAAGGTTCTAATATGAATTTCCTGGAAGCCTATGAAATCCAAAAAGCCGCTAGGAATGACTCATATATTCAAAATGACCAGGTGGACCTATTTAATACTTTAGCTCTACAACTCCTTGTAAAGGGTTTTACCGATTAGTCTAAGTTCTTGTAGGCGTGGCTAAGTTCACTTATTGTTTTAGTATTTAAGATAATTTTCTGTATCTTTGTGTATTCTTCTGAAGATGGCCTAAGAAGCCAAAATCAATAAAGTAAATAAAATATTTTTTGTAAAACTTACACCAAGTGTTTTTTTGAATCTTTTTAATATAATTAATCTTGTCATTGAATATTGTCACACATAAACAGTCTCAAGTTGAAGCAGATGAGTATTCCATCGATTTCATCCTCTCTGACACTTACAAATACTGTTATTTACACCCTAATCTCCTGCTAGCAAAAATCCCCGATGCAATATTTATTCAAATTTCCATTTCCAATATATCACCTGAATTTGAATATCTATCGCCTGCAGTCTACACGAAAGACCTGCCTAATTAATATGCATCTCCAGTATTGAATACACTCCAACTACAAGTAGGTCGCAGTTCAAAGGTGAAACAACCACTTTGCAATTTCGAATTACAGCAACCCTGGAACTGAATTTGGACACGCATGTACAACTTTTAAACAAATATTACAGTTTGTAATGTTATTTGTGTCGCATTGTAGCTATCTCGTTTTTGTATTGAAGCGAAATTTTATTTAGTTAGTCACGCAACAAGATAAAGTGTGACAGAAAACGTGCATTTTTTATGTGGTTATTCTAAATAGGTCATTCTGAAACGAAATATCAATGATTTGAATATTTTGTCAACCATTTTCATCGCCATGATTCTCAGGAATGTGTAGAACGTCAGACTTGTTCAAATTTCTGTGAAATATTTGGGCGGTTAGCAAAATATTAGGCAATCCAGTTCCAAATGGAATCTTTATGATGAATCCACAAAAATTTAATTAAATACGGTATGGAAGTCGCTGTTTATTAACATCTGCATATGAATTTGTCGCTGAGCACAAGGAAATTAGAAAACTCTTTGTTTTTATTCAGCCACAAGAATAAATGCAATTTTTTCAGCTTCCCAAATCTTTTGAATTGATTTCTACATGAGAAAACCCCAATAGATTTGATTATTATTCAAATAGACACGAATTTTGAATGAAGCGCCCTCGAAATGAACATATTTCTCATTTCAAGTCTAGTTGTGCACCTTGCATTATGATTGTGATCGTCTGAACCGGAAATGCGCTTTACTCGTAACATTTTTTCGCATAAATCCAAAACAGTTATACGTAGAATATTGAAATTCGGTATTTAAGACAATTGTACCATCTTAATGCACATATCCTGTTTTCATTGGGATCAGCTGAACCGGAAGTGCACTGTACTTGACTTTAGAATTCCTCGCATAAATTCGAAACGATCAGCCGTAGAGTATTGAAATTTTGTATTCCAGTCTGCTGTAGCATCTGAATGATTGCCTACTATTGTCATAACAATCGACTGAACCGGAAGTGCACTTCAGTTGTCTTTCTTTTAATTTTGCGTATAAATTCAGAACTGTTAGCCGTAAAATCTTGAAAATTAGTATGTGGGAACTAGCGCTTGGCCTGCTACGCAGGCCTAAGAATGATGACCCACTGTTTCCATATAGCAACCGACTGGGCCTAAAGCACACTTTACTTGACAAATTTTCAGAATTTTTTGAATAAATTTAATTCAGTGGCGTCTGAAAGCAGCCCGACTAAATTATAACACGATACGAGGACGAGGGTTATTTTTGGGGCTTGTTTTGACATTTGAAATCATAAATCTAAGCCCTGACAGTCTTATTCTGTCCTCAGTGAAAGGAAGGCACTAATTCCAATACACCAAGAGGGCGGCCCCCCACAAGTCGCCGCAAGCTCCTCCCCCAAAATGTTTTATATTCGATATTTTGAAGAACCATCAAATGAACGACAAGAAAGTGAGAAATAATGTACAAATTCCAGCTGTTTATTTCATTTTTAAGCAAAATAATAAACCACAAATGTGTTTCTACATAATCCTCAGCCATTCACAGTGAGAGTCGGCAGGCTGCAGTACGGCGCTTTATCCTTCGAATAAAACAATATTTCATAATCCTGGAACAAGCTCCGCTGTGTACTGCGTTGCTTCTAATGTATGAATATTTAAAACCGTTTATGTAAAGCTTGCTAAGAAATTTTGTTTCACATATTTTTGACAGTAAATCTTTATCTGGCTTTGAAACAGATACAAAGTTGTAAATTTTTGATAGGTTTAAGTTTTAATTGATTTAGAAGCTTGATAAAAGGGATCCGTACTCGACCTTCACCCCCTGGCATCACACTTCGACTAACATACCATAAATCACAATGAACATTTGTTAGCCGATATCCGAAACCGAACTTTTGGGCGTAATTGTAATTGACAAATTATGTGTTGGTAGTCCCGTTGCTTAGGAAACAGAGCCTTGTTATCATATTGATTTACAAATAGCAAGCGGTCGATATGAATGCGGTAACTGAAAAGAAACTCCAACAAATTGAGTAAAAATGAAAAATTGTTCACTTCATATCAGTCCCGAATTGCACCAGCTTTAATTACAATCTCACTTTTAGACTAATTGGGCTCCATTTGAATTTCAACCCTTATCCATATTGTAATAAATAATTTGACGGGGAATCTTCTCCCCTATTCTGCCTAATTTGAAGTACAATTTTTCTCTAATGACAGCAGCTAGCCATGAATGAATAACTGGAAATGTAAAGCTGAATTTGTCGCTAAAAGGCACGCACAAAGGGAGAGAAATTTTTTTTTTTTCTCTTGTACTTTTTTCGACGCCATATTGAGTTTCACTGCTCAATAATTGTGCTGATTGATTGTAAAACACTAATTATTCTTTAAAAAATTGTTCAAGGAGGTTTGCTCATGTCTGCATTAACTTTTTCGCCTCACGAGAGGGCAAAATTCGTCTTCCGATTAACATTACATATTGAGTACACGGCCAGAGTCCTTCAAATCCATCGTCCCTAGGATTTGAGGACTAAAAAATCTTTAGGACACTAATCCAAACCTCCTCGAGATTCTGACGTATAATTTTCTTATAAAATTATCCTAAAAAGGACCTTAATCAAGTCCCAAATAAAAAATGATGACTTTTTTGGGCTGATTTTTCGTATTATTGCAGCAAATTTAAATTAAATCAATGATTATTATATGTAGTTATCTGAAAATCACGAAAAAACTGCATTCAAATAGCTCAATAATTTAAAAATCAAAGAAAATCATTTTTGATTGTTCTCTTTTCGGTCCGATTACTTTATATATAAACATTAATATTTCAGAAATAATTTTTCAGGTTACTTCCAACTTTTGGGCCTTAATAATGCTACCATCACGTTGAGAAAGCTTCAAAATTACTAATTCAATAAAAAAATTATATGTTTGAACTCTCTACTATTATAAATAAACTCAAAAGTGTTACCATACTTCAATACTACATTCCATTCGATTTGAGAGAAAAATGTATTCCCACTTTTTGGATTTGCTCCACATTTTGAATTCCCCCCTTGACATCCAACACGTAATGATAGCATTTTCCATTTTTTGGTACAGCTGATGATTCAAAACAGAACCGTTTAATTCAAAAGTTTTTTTACACGAAAATCTAATGGAAAAGTCATTCGATTTTTATTTAGGACCAGCTGAGGCTCTTTTTGAGATAGTCTTATGAAAAAGTCATCCTAGAACGAATTCTTAGGTAGAATAGTCATTTATCTTGAGATTCTTCAGAACAAAAAACAAATCATATAACAACAAACATGGTACAAAATACCAAAACCATATCCAATTGAATCATAGGATTCAAGGTGGGTGGAGCCAAGAACTACAAAGTAAGATATTGATGGAAATATCCGTTTTGAGCATACCTAAATCTATTTTGACTATTTCAGGTCTAGTTGTGTACCTTGCATTATGATTGCGATTGTCTGTACCGGAAGTGCACTTTACTTGAAACTTTTCTTGGATTTTCCGCATAAATGATCAAAATTCAGTATTTGAAATTCCTGTTGCACTTTATATTACAGACTTTTCGAATTTTCCGCATAAATTCAAAATAATTAATCGTGAAATATTGAAATTTTGTACTAGATACTTCTGTAACATATAGTTGTGCCCCTCGTATTATGATTGCAATCGTCTGAACCGGAAGTGCACTTTACTCAAAACATTTTTCTAATTTTCAGCATGAATCCAAAACGTTTGAACTTAGAACGTTGGAATTCAGTATTTGAAGCGATTGTACAATCTTATTGCTCATATCTAATTTTCATTGAGATCAACTGAACCGGAAGTGCTCATTACTTGACTTTAGAATTGCTCGCATAAATTCGAAAACCAGCCGTAGAGTATTGAAATTTTATATTCAAATCTGCTGTAGCATCTGAATAATTGCCTACTATTATCATAACAATCAACTGAACCGAAAGTGCACTTCAGTTGTTTTTTTTTCCAATTTCGCGTATAAATTCAGAACTGTTAGACGTAGAATCCTGCAGATCAGTATATAGAAATGTTGTAGCATGAAAAAGATGACCTACTGTTTCCATAGCAACCAACTGGGCCAAAAGCACAATTTGCTTGACAAATTTTTAGAATTCTTTGAACTAATTTAATTCAGTGGCGTCTGAAAGCGGATGCAAAAATTTATAACTCGATGCGAGGACGAGAGTTATTTTTAGGGCCTTTTATATAACCACAAACATAATAAAAAATATCAAAATCATATCCAATTAAGTCATAGGATTCGAGGTGGGTGGAGCCAAGAACTACAAAGTAAGATTTAGTGAAAACAATATGTGAACCTAATTGAAGTTACTTAAAAGAGATTATCTAAAGGAAACATATGCTATGCAAAAACAAAAGGAATCAAGTCAAATAACAGAGTTTAAAGTGGGCGGAGCTAGGAACTAAAGTGTAATAATAAAGTAAAATCATGGGAAGAACTAATCAATGATATCTATTAAAGGGTTATCTGGAGGAGACGGATCAAAATTTAATAAATAATTTTTGTGGTTTTTCATAAATATAGTTTTTGTCATGTTCAATTGACCATGATAGTTACGGATTTTCAGCGATTTCAAGTTATTTTTTCAAGATTTATGTCCTGTTCCATGGTGCTAACCCTTTATTAAGTTGCATTGATTGGTTCTCTCTGAAGTTTAACTTTATTATCACACTTCAGTTCTTAGCTCCACCCACCTCAAATTTGACTTGATTCCTTTTGGTTTTGCATAACGTATGTCATTCGTCTTGAGATTCTTCTCAATATGATCTTATAAAAAAGTTGGTTATTCTTTATTTGATCATTTCGTTCAATAACAGAGAGTGGATCTTGAGAAAAAGTGATCAATTTTTCAACTGGGAACTAATTAAGGCTCTTTTCAGGATTAGCTTATAAGAAAGTTAAATCCAGTTAGCTTTCTCAGGACCAAAATGGATGATCCTGAAATTTGTTGCTGTAAAAAAACCACAAGATAATAAGGTTCTCCAGATACGGGTCTTAAGAATTGTTTGTCCAATAAAATTCAGGGATTATCAAAGAAATCTGCGTTAAATCATTTTCAAGTCCTCATTTAACATTGATAATTCATATTTGTATGTAAGAATGATTTGATTTGCTCATGGTAGTCCAATATGGGCTTCAAAGGGTCCCAATTTGGCTCTGAACAGGACAATGGAAAAAATCGTTGCAGTAAATAATAATAAAGGCAGTTCAAGTTCAACTTTACTGATGACAATCCATTTCTAGATGTTATAGGATTTTCCAATCTTTGATTTGGCATTGGTCCACAATTTCATGTCATGAGCATAATAATTTGTAGTTTAAATATAGCTATTGGGTTTCAATTAGGTGTCTATGAGGTACCTGTCGAACCATAGACTAACGCTCTACCTCTATGTCATACTTAATACATATATTATATTTACAGAATATTATGTACAATTTTCTGCACTCAAATCGAATGAAATGTAGTATTGAAGTATGGTAACACTTTTGAGTTTATTTATAATAGTAGAGTGTTCAAATATGTAATTTTTGTATTAAATTAGTAATTTTAAAGCTTTCCTAACGTAGTGGTAGCATTAATAAGGCCCAAAAGTTAGGAATAACCTAAAAAAATTATTACTGAAATATAAATGTTTATATATAAAGTAATCGGACCGAAAAGAGAACTGTTAAAATAAATTTTCTTAAATTTTTAAATGATTGAGCGATTTAAATGCAGTTTTTTCGTGATTTTCAGATAACTACATATAATTATCATTGATTTAGTTTGAATTTGTTGCAATAATACAAAAAATCAGCCTGAAAAATGGCATTTTAAATTTTTCCATACAACAAAAAATCGCTTTCATGTACTAAATCAGCTTTCCTGAAAGAGAATTCTTGTATTTCAACTGGACATTCTAATCAATATATTTCTGTCTGTGAAATAAATAATTAAACATTGTCGTGACAATTGATTCTGATTGGTCAGCGTAGAATTGTAGTCGCAGTGTATAACGAAGGGTTGGTAAGTGCCAAATGAAGTACTGGTAGACAGATCAGTACAGCTATTCATTTCTGTCACTGGGAAACAAATGAATGCTACATTTTCACACTGCCACTAGACCACAAAGCAAGTAGGACCAAAATCTTGAGAAATACTATAATTCAGTAATCACAGGGTTCAAATTCCAAGACAGGTTGACTTCTGAAGGCCCAACTAATAAATTTCATGGTGAACTTTAATTAAATTTAATATTAATCAAAATGAATGGAGAAATGGACAAATAAACGTAGCCTCTGTAATTTCACGGCATCTTCAAAGTACGTGCACCTCGCTAATTATTAATTCAAATGATGTAATTTAGTCCTTGTGGAGGAACTGTGCATTATCCATATTTCCACATGATCACACAATAAATTGGTTCGTTGAAAAACTTTCTCTTCCATTAAAGGGAATAAAACTATAGAAAACTTGGGTCTATTCAAGCTAGATCGTCCTGAAAATTGTCTCTTTCCAATAGAACTCTTCTGTTCAAATACTTTTTTGCACCAATTTGAGAAATTAGAACAGTTTTACAACAGTGAACATTTTTTAATACGCCAGACAGTGTAAAATTAATTCTATCTTCAATGAATTGAAGAATTTCGCCTATTCACTGCTCTAAAATTCTTCCAGCCAGTCATAATTAGGTAAACACTCAACAGGACCTATTATGAAGTCTCGAGCTATAAAAGACATTTCTTTCATGAAGGAGGCCTGAGTTTAAGTGTTGAATTTCTCGCGCTAATTTAGGACGCATTCAAGGTACAAAAGGCGTGAAACTTCCATCTTGAAAGACGCTGACTTGTAGGACAGAAGGGCGAGATGTAATGAGCGTGGTTTTTTAATCAGTAAATGGGAACATTCACTGACTTCAGTAGCAAAGCTACTATCTTCAGAGTACAATAAATCAGAGCAGAAAACAAATCTTATAACTACAAGCACAATACAGAATACCAAAACCATATCCAATCAAATCATAGGATTTGAGGGGGGTGGAGCCAAGAACTACAAAGTGAGATTAAGTGAAAACAATAGGTAAACCCAATTAAAGTTATGTAAAACCAAAATATATCAAGTCAAATAACAGAGTTCAAAGTAGGTGGAGCTAAGAACTCAAGAGTTATAATACAGGGAGAACCAATCAATGCAATTTATCAAAGGGTTATTTAGAGGAGACAGATCAAAATTCGATAAATAATTCTTATGTTTTTTCATAAATATTTCTTCTGACATGTTTAATTGACTATAATAGTTACAGTTCTCCCTGTGGTTTTACTTTATTATTACACTTTAGTTCTTAGCCCCGCCCACTTGAAATTCTGTTATAATATACTGATTTGGTATTTTGTATCATGTTTGTAGTTGTTGCCTACTCTGATTTATTGTACTCTGAAGATGGAAGCTTTGCTACTGGAATGTACATAAATAATTCCAATAAAAATTACATATTTACATTAAATATGTACCAAGCAATCAGATGTAATTATAAAAAAGGTTCCTTCAGGCGAAAAATCTTGTGAATCTTCAGCTTCATCAGCACTGAGGGTAAACTCCTTTGATGCAGACTCCTTCCATATTTCTTTTTACCTAAATCAGATAAAAATACTTTTACATCATCCGGGCTGCGCAGCCCGGAGTGTAAAAAAGGAAATAAAAGAGAGCAGGACACTATCTAATCTCTTACAGGAGTCGAACCTAGAAACAGACGCTCGGGAACGATGCTCCAGGCGCCACCTGGAATATTAACCCAGCGATGAAAGTTGCACGAAAAATACAAGGCGTGGGAGTATCACTGGAATTAAATCTGAAAGATTCACCGACGAATAGAAACAAAAAACATAAAAATCAACAATGCTAACGTAACCAACCGAGGTTGCTTGCTTTATTTTTGTCTTAGGTGTGTGAGTTGAGTTACTAGGTGTGTGAGTTGAGTTACTTGGCGTGTGAGTTAAGTTACTGGATGTGTGAGTTGAGTTACTAGGTGTGTGAGATGAGTTACTTGATATGTGCGTTGAGTTACTGGGTGTGTGAGTTGAGTTACTAGATGTGTATAAGCGTGGAATGCTCAAATATTGGGATATGAAGTAGTTATCCTAGTGAAAAAGATCTGAGTTGATGGATGGTCATATAAAGGCGTTTCTGTGTGAAGTGAAAAATAAGGATGTGCTGCAAAGTTAAATTGTAAATAGGACAACTAATTTCCCTGTAATCCTCACGGTTTGTTTTTTAATCAAGTCTGTTGTGATTGTGGATAACAGTGAGTAGTTGGACATTTAGTGATCAAGTGTACCGTGTAGATTTTTTGCTTGTCAGGTGTGGATTAGTCTATAATTTAATTCTCTAGCGACAGAGTAAGAACATTTAATTGATTCTAAAGCTAGGAATGTAAGTACACTCTAAAACAATATTCAATAGCTATTTATATATATTCACTCACTAAAAATAGAAATTGATAATGGCTTATTCCTCCATTATCTCGTGTCGAATTTTCCATGTGTGCTTAGCGCTCAAAATGTGCAGGATGTAAAGTTAATTACTGAACACTTAACTCATTCCAGTTCATTATTGCTACAACGTTATTAGCAGGAACACAGCCGGATCGGCCATGTTCTCGATTCCAAAACTTTGCAGGAATTTCCACTGAATTCCTTTAGTAAGATGCTAACTTATTACTGCAGAGAAAGTTTGCATTATGCACCAAAAACATGAGGAAAAATTACTCCAATGCAAATTAGGAAAATTTCAGCGGAAATATGAATTTTAAAAGTTTGGATTGCATTTTTGCGCTTGCTGAGAGAATTATTTTTATTACAGAAGATGTAGATCAACTCAGATATTTTTCACTTGGATAACTTTTTCATATTCCAATATTTGAACGTAGCCGAAACTCAATCCAAAATGATGGACGTTCAGGACGCCTAAAAAACATATAGTAACTCAACTCACACACCAAGTAACTCAACTCACACACCTAGTAACTCAACTCACACATCTAGTAACTCAACTCACACATCTAGTAACTCAACTCACACACCTAGTAACTCAATTCTCACATCAAGTAACACAACTCACACACCTAGTAACTCAGCTCACCCGATTTTACTTCTACTGTATCGAGCGTTTATTTGTTCATCAATCCACTTTAGGACAATTAAATACAGCTCATTTGTAATCAGATATGTATGTTTGCGTCCGTAGGCTGGCTTAATGACAGGACCTAATTACAGACCTTACTTGCATCATTGATTATTGACTAATCAAAGCTTGCATTAAGCTCTAGACCATCCGTGGAATTGCCTAATTCAATTCCTTTGTCCGTAACATCAAATCGTACTCTTTAATATTAAAAATGTGCTCTTCTACTACATATGTCTTCCTGAATAGTATTCTCGTCTCACACGTAGTATATTAGTGTGACGTTAGTTGGTAGTAGTGTCACGACCTCCTGTCTCCCTCCGGCAACTTCCGGCATCCCTCCAGGAACACTCCTGTAACCCCTGGACTACAGGACTCTAGTCACTACGGGGTTAGAGTCCAGCACCGTTGCTTCTACCACAGATTTGTCTCTAGACGTGACAGCTGCTCTGTGTTTCCTCCTCCCTTACTTCCGGATAGCACTTCCGCTTTAGAATACTCCACTGATGGCTTGACGTTGACGCCGTGACGTCATTATCTTGTAAGTGACGGGATTGAGATGTTAAAGCTGAATTCCGTGAGAATAATTTTATTAAAATATTTAAGACTGGTATAAGGTCTAGTTGTGCACCTCGCATTATGATTGCAATCGTCTGAACCGGAAAAGCACTTTACTCGAGACATTTTTAGAATTTTCCTCATAAATCCAAAACGATTGAACTTAGATTGTTGGAATTCAGTATTTAGGACGATTATACCGTCTAGATGCTCATATCCTATTTTCATTAAGATCGGCTGAACCGAGAGTGCACTGTACTTGACTCTAGAATTCCTCGCATAAATTCGAAACGATCAGCCGTAGAGTATTGAAATTTAGTATTCCAGTCTGCTGTAGCATCTGAATGATTGCCTACTATTGTCATAACAATCGACTGAACCGGAATAGCACTTCAGTTGTCTTTCTTTTAATTTCGCGTATAAATTCAGAACTATTAGCCGTAGAATCTTGGAAATTAGTATGTAGGAACTAGCGCTTGGCCTGCTACGCAGGCCTTAGAATGATGATCCACTGTTTTCATAGCAACCGACTGGGCCTAAAGCACACTTTACTTGACTGAACCAAAATAGCGCTTCAGTTGTTTTTTTTTTTTAATTTCGCGTATAAATTCAGAACTGTTAGCCGTAGAATCTTGGAAATTAGTATGTAGGAACTAGCGCTTGGCCTGCTACGCAGGCCTTAGAATGATGGCTCACTGTTTCCATAGCAACCGACTGGGGTGAAAGCGCACTTTACTTAACAAATGTTTGTGATTCTTCCAGATGCAGGGAAATTTAAGGATTCCTTCAACTATTTGTGCAAGACAGCCAAAGACATGCACTTGAAAAATTCTTGTTATGCAGTTGAAGTGTTGTGCCAAACGATGGCAGCCTGCAAAAATCATTGTAACAATTTTAGAACCTCACCTCGAATTTTTCATCGATCATCTTGGCTGGCATCCAGAAGCTGCACTTCTCTAATTGGATGTGCGACGTTTCTCAATTCATTTTTACCTCTCGACTTCATTGAATAATAAATGAAACACATGTGAACTCAGTTACAATTCATTTTGATGGATATTTCTGCTCAAGAGATTTCTAAAATGAGCTTTTCGATGTCAAATGGTCAAATAATCTGTTGAGATATCGAAAACAGCAGCTTCATTTGTTTGAGTATAATAGTGGAATGTTCATAGATTCAAATAACGATTTTAAGTTTTCTTTTCCGTTCATGAGTCAAAATTCTTATCCAAATGGTTTTTGTTATCAAAGAATGTTCAATATTTTAGTTCTTGTGGAAAATAATAGCTCCAAAAAGGATTCCAATTGATAGAGGCCAATTTTTTGTTTGACCATGAGCATTCCACGCTCATACACAACTCAACTCACACACCCAGTAACTCAACTCACACACCAAGTAACTCAACTCACACACCTAGTAATTCAACTCACGCATCTAGTTACTTAACTCACACACCCAGTAACTCAGCTCACACACCAAGTAACTCAACTCACACATCTAGTAACTCAACTTACACACCCAGTAACTCAACTCACACACCCAGTAACTCTATGGATTATGTCTATTGATCTAATAGCTTGAAAGAAATTTCCATTCCAATTCAAAAGTAAATTATATATACTTTTAGAAGTCAAACAGAATCGAGTCGTATCCAAAATCACTGTATTCAATTCAAATATCGTTATCTTGAATCAATTATCCACGATCCGCTAACTCTAGTTCCTTATTGACTTTTCAATGTTAAATTCTATGAATAAAACTATAAAACCTTCACTTACATCCTAAATATTGATGTTAAACTCATTAGCCATTAAAGTTTAATAGAAAATTATGCATAATCGGATAGTTCCAGCAATAAAACTTAATGGAGACAATTTATAAGATTGCTGGAAAAATCAGCAAGTCTAAGTGCAATATTCTTTTTATTTGAGTTAGAAGCTTTGAAGTGCTTGTAAAATGTAATAATACTTTGTTGAAAAAGTAAAGGTATCATAAATTTGGCTCAACTTTGCTGCTGTTTTAGGGGAATTTATTTAAGGAAAATGTTCGAGTATCCCTGAGAATTCTCAAGGGAAAAACCTGCGAAAATTTAACTTCTTTCTTCACTTACGCAAATTCTTCAATTAATTTATAATCCCCATTCAAATATAAAAATAAATTTTGCTTATCTTCCATTTTATTACTTTGCACAATTATCGTAAATTTCCCTACACCATTAAACACGATAGAATAAATGTTTCGTGAAAATATTAAATATTTAAGAGGGCTACGCAAGACAAAAGGATAAATGTACCGAATGTTTTTCACTATCCTCCTAATCCGGCCTTTAATCAAATGTAAAGGGTGGAGAAAGCTAATCTGTGTGATAAAGGCTTCATTATTTACTCCAGTGGTGGTAGGAATGTTACTGTTGGAAACTACCAGTCTGTCTTTAGTTCACGCTCTGTAACATTGTTTTCAAGATTCGAGCTGGGTTCATTTAATCGCCTCTAATCCAATTCTGTTCATTATTATATGTGAGACTAACTATGTGGGTAAGACAGGTAAAACATCACTCACACACCCAGTAACTCAACTCACATATCTAATAACTCAACTCACACACCTAGTAACTCAACTCACACACCTAGTAACTCAGTTCACATACCTAGTAACTCAACTCACACACCTAGTAACTCCACTTAAATTCAAAACCAGCAACTTAGTCATGCATATTCAAAGCCTGCATTACCTCCCTGCAATTTCGTTTGTAGTTTTAGTGTTATAGCCTTCCTGTGTGCAACGGGCGCCCTTTAGTTTTATTGATTGTAATTGTTGGCTAATAAAGATAGAATTTATCGCTTTGAGAAGAAATTTTGCAGTGGATTTTTATTCAAATTTTGTCGGTGATTCTACACGTTGTTCTCACTTGGAAGTGGTCTGTAGGGAGCGCTTTTTGTAAGAGCAAAAACTTTTAAACGTGGTGTTTAATAAAAAGCTGAGAGGAGACAAAGAGAATTGCGCGGAACTTTGAGGATTCGGTTATAACGAGGGTACTTAAAGAATTAGGGACTATTTTTTTGCAAAGCATACTTTTAAATCCTTTGGAAATTCTCCAATTAGTAATGTTTTTGTTGTCACATTATTCAAAATTAATAAACTGTTGACATTATTACTAAAATAATATATTTGTTCAGTAAATAACATGCTGTTTATGACAAAATATAATTATTTTCATTTGTGTGCCAACTAAAACAATTATACAAGCAAATTGAAAATATATTCATTACTAAAACATTTTTTTGAACTCTCTTTAGGATTCAGTGCAGTAATGACTACATAAACTGCACTAAATTGTACTTTAACGATAAGATTACCTTACACTTCAGTGTCCACTAAAACAGCTAGTAGCAGCTATTAAATTTCCATAACAGTGAAACGAATCGCTTTTCTGGACAATAAAAGGGACACGTAACTAACGGCTTGCAATATGGCTTTTATATTGTTATGCCCTAGCCACATAAGCCACAGCAAACAATTTGAGGTGTCATAGATAACTAATAACTCCAATGGTCATTTTACAAGAGAAAAAGAGTAATAAAAACCCCACACGTGCGCCTAGAGATTTATTTGTTATGAAATAAATGTATTTGCCTTTAATTGTATTTAGATGACGATGGAAATTCACCATTCTCACATACACATATTTTTACCCCGTTGGCAACCTAGTCAGGCAGCCCGAAGCTGCTCGCTTCATCGTTGGCAGCCCGAAGCTGCTCGCTGATCACATTACACATGCCCAGCTTCAAGCCGCATTATAGACACTCTATTCTCGCACGCTCAGCGCTTATACACATCTAGTAACTCAACTCACACACCCAGTAACTCAACTCACACACCTAGCAACTTAACTCACACACCCAGTAACTCCACTCACACACCTTGTAACTCAACTCACGTTGCACTAGTACTATTACTACACTTACTCTGTAATACCCATGTCTTGATTATCTGGGCAATAAATCTGAACTGACGGAATAACTCGGAACCATTAACATACCATTCTCACACACATATACTTTTCTCCCGTTGGAAGCCTGGCCAGAACTGCTACAGTTCCACTACTTCATCCTATCTGTTGGCAATCTGGCTAGGATTACTAAAGCCCAAAGCTGCTTGCTGCATCGTTGACGGTCAGCCCACTTTAGCCCGGAGCTGCCCGCTGAATCGTCGGCAACCAATCACAGCTTCAAGCTGCATTATAGATACTCCATTCTCGCATGCTTAGTACTTATACACATCTAGTTACTACCCAGTAACTCAACTCACACACCCAGTAACTCAACGTACACACCTTGTTACTCAACTCACACACCTAGTAACGCAACCCACATATATAGTTTTGAACTCGCACATCCAGTAACTCAACTCACACACCTAGTAACTCAACTTATCTAGCACTGGTTCTATCACTTCGCTAACTCTGTAATATCCATGTCTTGATTATCTGGACGATAGATCTGAATTGACAGAATCTTTGGAATATCAAGTGTTGCTCTACTGGCAACCTACTTTTTTGATTTGGTAATTGACCTCATGGAGCTGAAGCTTCAAAATGTCAAGTCACGATTCTTCAGAAGAGTTTTTGGAGTATCAAGAGGACTGGCAAATATTATTGGTTTATTACTGTATCAAATTCGTACACAACTGAATCTGTCATCTACGCAACAACCTCCTTTTTTCTATTGAAACTCTAATTAACAAATCGGTCGCGTTCCGCCCCAGTACTTTTCTGGTTGTTTAACAGCTTTTTTCATGAAGTCTGTTTAGGAGAGATTTACTGAAAATTTTAGAAGAGCATCAAAAATCAACAGAAACTGAAAAATTTTGTCCTTCAAGAAATGTTATTTGATAACAACATCTAAGCTGCCTTTGAGTACAAATTTCAAGTTAAAGTCTTGAATATTATGGAAGTTAGTAATAAATCGAAGATTCAAGTCTATTCTCGCATGCTCAGCGTCAGGCTGTACCATAAGCATTCCACTCTCATACACACCTAGTAACTCGACTCGCACACCCAGTAACTCAACTCACACACCCAGTAACTCAACTCACACACCAAGTAACTCAACTCGCACACCTAGTAACTCCATTTAAATTCAAAAGCAGCGATTTCACCACTTCAATCAAACATATTTAAAGCCTGAAGACTTCATGTTGCAACACTAAGGACAATTTTAGAAAGGGTGGACAAAATGAACTTCTTAGATGTTGATGTATGGCTTCTGCCTGAAAGTGACACAATATAGTTGCTAAATACATTAGGCAGATTTGTTGATGAACTTGCGCACGGCGTTGACGTTTTTCTGAGTGATTGCAGTTTTTAGGGGCGGGCCAAACAAGACTAGAGTTATAGTTTTTCATCAATAGCTCATAAACAGTGTAATTTGGAGAGTTGATTTCTGGTACACAAGATACTTGCTTCAGACTCTACATTTATCCCAAGTTTCATCAAAGTAGGCCAGGCAGGATTTGAGTTATAGCTTTTTATCAATAATTCATGAACTGTTAGACATAGAAAGCTGTTTTTTGGTATACGTGTTAATTACTCCAGGCCCTACATGAATACTCAGTTCAATTTCATGAAGGTAGGCCAAACAGGATTTGAGCTATACTTTTTAATCAATAACTCAAGTCTTGGACCAAATTAAATGGAACTCAGTTTACATGTAGAATCAACTTTCTAAGTTACATTGATTATGAGTAAAGACTGGACAAAATGAACTTCTTAGATGTTGATGTATGGCTTCTGCCTGGAAGTGATTGATTCAATACATATCTAGTAACATAACTCACACACCCAGTAACTCAACTCACACACCTAGTAACTCCACTTAAATTCAAAGCCAGCGATTTCATCACCTTAGTCCTGTCTAGAAGAGACAAAAACGACTTGTTAATTTGTTCTTCCAAGTGGATAAATATCTTCGAGTTTCTACCGCCTTCAATGATAATTAGTGTAAAGTCTCATCAGTTTATTCAAACACGTAACCCAATTGTTTATAGAGATTCGAACCCCGGACCGAACTTTGCTCTGCCAAGGACTAAATAACTTTTAATGTGATTATAAATATAAGAGCGGGTTGGAATGAATTTACTCGAAACGCTAGGAGATAAGAAATGCGAGGGTATCTTCCAGGGGTGCGAAGAAATAAATACTTCTCTTGGTTATTCAACACTTCCGAAACAAAATTATTCAACTGGATGAATTTTCGAAACTTGTTACATTGGGAACAGAAAATATTGTGGATGAGATTGGTGTTACTTGATGCTTGTTCATTTTAAATAAATAAATGATCTTGAGGTTGAGTTACTGGGTGTGTGAGTTATCATACATGAAGGTGTAATTTGAACAAACAAAAATATTTGTAGAGTTCCTCAAGATAGGCTACCTATTTCATAATAGCTTTTGTTTTAGGTACATTTGAAGTATGAGAGAACATCATGTGGGACTTACCTGATGTTAAGGTCGTAATCGTGAACAGGGCCGCAAGAACCCTCATTTTGGCGGAGGCAATGCGACAACCACCGATCTGTAACAGAAAAGAATAATAAATGAATGTTAAGGAATGTTTAGGTGAGGATCATCGTTTATCCCTGTTGTGTGGGCGGGGCCTGTTATCTCTTTACGTCGCGCCAAGCGACATTCGAGGATAACGTAGAAACTTCTGGATGCTTGGTTTCCGTATATATAAGGGCGAACAATCTAACTGAATAATTAAATAGAGTGAATATCCAGAGCGTGATAAATGAATAAGTTGTTGTAAATAAATATTTCCTCTCTCTTACGACAGCCCTGGATCCCTAGCTCATACAATAATTAAATTATGCACTTAGTAGGTACTTCCAATATCATCTCCCTTGAGTCTTCAACTCAAGTCTCCCTAATTGACATATTACTAAAGCGGTTAGCAAATACCACTGACTTTTTACGTGCACCTCCGTTCCTGTACGGAATAATCGATACGGTACATTAAGGTAAAGGCAATACGTGCAAGATTAAACGGTTTACTTGTTGCAGGAAAGTTTGGAGCTCGTGGGGAAAGACGTAGACGCAATCTTGTAGAAGTAAACACTTTTATTGCTCCCGAAAACGAATTGGAAAAGTTTGGAACTATGGGATTATTCCATTGGCAACATGGAATGTTATGCTTGGTACGAATTCAATTAGCAAATGATTTTATGTACATTTATTCAATTATTAATAAAATAAACGCTAAAAGCACTTTATGCAGTTGGATTCAATATGTCACCGCCCCTAATGCACTTTTCCGAGATCAGTCACCCAGTCCTGTATATCGAACCGAAACGAAATAGCATGTCCTGAAAACATGTAAGTTTGTTGCCAATAGTGCTCACAATTTATTCATATTTTAATAACGTTAGCAGTTCAAATTATTTCGCGTACCTTCATAAAACACAAAACGATGCAAATAAAATTGTATGCGAGTGTTCATGCCTCGTATACTTGTAAATTCAACGGACAGAATAATTCTATTATGATGGAACGCCATTTTTGTTTCTCTGTTATATCCAGCATCTACAAGCATTAAACACTTCTTGAGGAATAAAATATTATTAGATCACGTTTGCTTCATATTCTATGCTCGCTCTAACTTCAACTGCAAAATAATGAAATAGAACTTAGGTGTTACTAGGTGTGTGAGTTGAGTTACTGGGTGTGTGAGTTGACTTACTAAATGTGAGTTTGTAATATTTGGATGTAGAATGATTTTCACAGCTGTATCAAACACTTTTCGTATCTAATAAGCTATTAGCAAACTTTTGGCAAACATTTTACTGAAGTCATTATGAGCTTATCTCTTACTTAAAATAGCTTCACGAAAACTTGAATTTCAATCTTACAACACTTCATGACATTCTAAAATAAGTTTAGTTTTTACTTTGTTGTTATTTGTTTGCGACAGAATCTAATTTCGTCGAGATCATAATGGAAAAGTTATGGCTTTTTGCTACAAACTCATCAAAATTAAATTAGTTTTTGAGAGAGACTCTAGATGTAAGTTCTTCAATGAACTATAAATATTTGAATTTCAAACACACAATCCAATAATTGATATAATTCTTTTAGTTAGACAATTAAAAAGTTCAAAGTCTATTTATATATAGTTTGCTTGAAGTCTCCATCTAGCAAGAAACCATTAGCTCTTTGTTAAATCTGATTAAGGGTTTAACATATATGTTCAAATCCTTTGGTAATGGATAAGACTGCTTTGGTTAAGCACGCATCGTTTGCCTGGTTAAATTAAGCAGATGAGTTTGACAGAACTATTGTGTTACCTACACAAAACGACATCGAACAATAAAGAGGTTTAGATACAAGAGATGGATTGATCGTGTATCACATCTGACAATTATGTTATTGTTGCAGGATAATTCAAATTCATATACATTTGACTGTCTAGTAGGCTGTTGTGTCACATTAAGCCCCATTTAATGTACAGTGAATGTAACATTTTGCTTACAGAGGAGGAAGAAAACAATAGGCAGATTTGTAGATGAACTTGCGCACGGCGTTGACGTTTTTCTGAATGATTGCAGTTTTTGGGGGCGGGCCAAACAAGACTAGAGTTATAGTTTTTCATCAATAACTCATAAACGGTGTGATAGAGAGGGTTAATTTTTGGTACACAAGATACTTACATAAGGCTCTATATTTACCTCAATTTTCATCAAGGTAAGTCAAACAGGACTTGAGTTACAGCTTTTCATCAGTAATTTATGAACGGTTGAACATGGAAAGTTGATTTTTGGTATACGAGGTACTTGCTTCAGGTCCTACATGTATACTAGAATTAATTTCATTGAGGTAGGTTAAACAGGACTTAAGTTATACTTTTTCATCAATTTCTCAAGTCCTGTTTGACCTATTTCAATAAAACTCAATGTACATGTGGAATCAACTTTCTAAGTTACACTGTTCATGTGTTATTGATAAAAACTATAACTTAAGTCAACGTTCGAGCTCTTCGACTATCGAGAAACTGTCGATTGATGTGATACTCCATTACCAATAACAAAAACCAACAAGACAAGAATTGAGGTCTTTGAAATCACCAATGATGCCTTAATCTCGCGATATGTCACATGTCGATCTTTGTTGATAAGCTTGCACACGGCGTTGACGTTTTTTTGAGTGATTGCGGTTTCTGAGGGCGGGTCAAACAAGACTATAGTTATAGTTTTTCATCAATAATTCATGAACGATTGAACAGAGAAACTTGATTTTTGGTATACGAGGTACTTGCTTTAGGCTCTACATTTATCTCAAGTTTCATCAATGTAGGCCAAACAGGACTTGAGTTATAGCTTTTCATCAATAATTCATGAACATAGATAGTTGATTTTTGGTATACAAGATATTTGCTTTAGGCCCTACAGGTATACCAAGTTCAATTTCATTAAGGAAGGCCAAACAGGACTTTCGTAATACTTTTTCATCAATACCTCAAGTCCTGTTGGACCTACTTCAATAAAACTCAATATACATGTAGAATCAACTTTCTAAGTTACACCGTTCATGAAGTACTGATGGAAAACTATAACTTGAGTTAACGTTTGAGTTCTCCAACTACCGGAAAACTGTCGATTGATGTGATACCTCATTACCAGAAACAGAAACCAACAAGACAAAAATTGAAGTCTTTGAAATCACCAATGATACCTCAATCTCGCGATATGTCACATATCAGTCTTTGTTGATGAACTTGTGCACGGCGTTGACGTTTTTCTGAGTGATTGCAGCTTTTGGGGGCGGGCCAAACAAGACTAGAGTAATAGTTTTTCATCAATAACTCATAAACAGTATAATTTAGAGAATTGATTTGTGGTACACAAGATATATGCATCAGGTTCTACATTCATCTCAAGTTTTATCAACGTAGGCCAAACGGGACTTGAGTTTTCACCAATAATTCATGAACGACTCAACATAGAAAGTAGATTTTTGATATACGAGGTACTTGCTCCAGGTCCTACATGTATGCTACGTCTATCTTCAATAAGATAGGCCAAACAGGACTCGACCAATACTTATTCATCAATAACTTAAGTCCTGTTGGACCTACTTTTATGAAATTCAGTATACATGTAAAATCAACTTTCTGAGTTACACCGTTCATGAGTTACTGATGACAAACTATAATTTGAGTCAACGTTTGAGTTCTCCAACCACCGAGAAACTGTCGATTGATGAGATACCTCATTACTAAAAACAGAAACCAACAAGACAAGGATTGAGGTCTTTGAAATTACCAATAATGCTATATCTCGCTATATGTTACATGTCGGTCTTTGTTTATGAACTTGCGCACGGCGTTGACGTTTTTCTGAGTGATTGCAGCTTTTGGGGGCGGGCCAAACAAGAGTTATAGTTTTCCATCAATTACTCATAAACAGTGTGATTTAGAGAGTTGATTTTTGGTACACAAGGTACTTGCTTCAGGCTCTACATTTACCTCAAGTTTCATCAAGATAGGTCAAACAGGACTTGAGTTATAGCTTTTCATCAATAATTCATGAACGGTTGAACATAAAAAGATAATTTTTGGTATACGAGGAACTTGCTCCAGGCCCTACATGTATACTGAGTTTAATTCCATTGAGGAAGGCCAAACAGGACTTTAGTAATACTTTTTCATCAATACCTCAAGTCCTGTTGGACCTACTTCAATAAAACTCAATATACATGTAGAATCAACTTTCTAAGTTACACCGTTCGTGAGTTATTGATGGAAAAATATAGCTTGAATCAACGTTTGAGTTCCTCAACCACCAAGAAACTATCGATTGATGTGACACTTCATTACCAGAAACAGAAACCGACAAGACAAGAATTGAAGTCTTTGAAATCACCAATGATGCCTTAATCTCGCTATATGTCACATATCGGTCTTTGTTGATGAACTTGCGCACGGTGTTGACATTTGTCTGAGTGAGTGCAGTTTTTGGGGGCGGGCCCAACAAGACTAGAGCTATAGTTTTTCATCAATAACTCACAAACGGTGCGATTTAGAGATTTGATTTTTGGTACACAATATACTTGCTTCAGGTTTTATATTTACCTCAAGTCTTATCTAGGTAGGCCGAGCAGGACTCAAGTTATAGTTTTTCATCAATAATTCATAAACGGTTGAACTTAGAAAGTTGATTTTTGGTATACGAAGTACTTTATTGAGGCCCTACATGTATACTGAGTTCAATTACAAAAAAGTTAGGCCAAACTGGACCTGAGCTATACTTTTTCATCAATAACTCAAGTCCTGTTGGACCAACTTCAATGAAACTCAGTATACATGTGGAAACAACTTTCTAAGTTGCACCGTTCATGAGATATTGATGCAGAAACTATAATTTGAGTCAATGTTTAAGTTCCTCAACCATCAATAAATTGTCGATTGATGTAATACTTAATTACCAAAAACAGAAACCAACAAGACAAGAATTCAGGTCCTTGAAATCACAAATAATGCCTCAATCTTGCGATATGTCACATGTCGGTCTTTGTTGATAAACTTACGCACGGCGTTGACGTTTTTCTGAGTGATTGCAGTTTTTGGGGGCGGGCCAAACAAGGCTAGAGTTACAGTTTTCCATCAATAACTCATAAATAGTGTGATTTAGAGAATTGATTTTTGGTACATAAGATACTTGCTTTAGGTTCTACATTTACTTCAAGTTTCATCAAGATAGGCCAAACAGGACTTGAGTTATAGTTTCTCATCAATTATTCATGAATGGTTTAACATAGAATGTTGATTTTTGGTATACAGGGTCCTTGCTCCAGGCCCTACATGTTTACTGAGTTTCATTCCATCAAGGTAGGCCAAATAAGACTTGAGCTATATCTTTTTATCAATAACTCAAGTCCTGTTGGACCTACTTCAATGAAACTCAGTATACTTGAATAATCAACTTTCCAAGTTACACCGTTCATGAGTAATTGACGGAAACCATTACTTGACTCAACGTTTGAGTTCTTCAACCACCGAGAAACTGTCGATTGATGTGATACCTCATTACCAAAAACAAAAACCATCAGGACAAAAATTGAGGTCTTTGAAATCACCAATGGTGCCTCAATCTCGCTATATGTCACATGTCGGTCTCTGTTGATAGATTGCACACGGCGTTGACGTTTTCTTGAGTGATTGCAGCTTTTGGGGGCGGGCCAAAAACGACTAGAGTTATAGTTTCTCGTCAATAACTCATGAACAGTGTAACTTAGAGAGTTGATTTTTAGTACTCAAGATACTTACTTCAAGCTCTACATTTATCTTGAGTTTCATCAAGGTAGGTCAAACAGGACTCAAGTTATAGCTTTTCATCAATAATTTATGAACGGTTAGACATAGGAAGTTGATTTTTGGTATACGAGGTACTTGCTTAAGGCCCTACATGTATACTGAGTTTAATTTCATTAAGGTAGGCCAAACAGGACTTGAGCTTTATTTTTTATTTATAACTAGAATCTTTCATGGTATATATTTAAAGACCTTTCTTGTAGAATAATCAGGACTTCAAACGGAATAATTCTTTAATTCCAACTTTTAATTAGAAGTTAAATGGACCACCAGAATTGTCTCTAGTAGCCCTATATATAACTTTTCCTCATTTATGAACGTTGATAAGTACTCAGGCGACTTTAGTAATTAATATTTAATTTAAAGTTTGTTAAAGCGATCTCCCTGCAGTCTTTTTACCTGGTGTTGCTCAAAGAGAACTTTGTTGCGTGCACCTGATAAAATTACTTTCTGAAACTTTGTTAGGTGATCGTTGAGTTGACGATATATTGCGTGTGAGTTGGAAATACGCACAAAGCACGCATCTTAGGTGAGATTCGCACATATTGGACTGGATATATGAGCGGAGCGCGAAATTGCCGATAAAATTGATTTATAAGCACTTTATCCTCCCAAATTGATCCAGACTGATGTGTATCGCTATTTGGAGCACATTTAGTAGAAGATGGGTACCCATTTTGTCTATAAATGATATAAATATCTTGAAACATTTGTTCCGCATTAAATAATCGCAATTCGATTCCTTAGCCTTTTCTGCCTGGTAGTCACAAATTACAACTCCAGTTGATGAATGTGTATTTAAGGGGATGCTATATGAGTGTGTAGATGTAGACAGGGTTGACATCGTACATTTTCACGAGCCACGTTGATTAAAATTACTCACCGTGCGCCGACATCACAAGCAGAAAAACAAGTGTCGCGAGAATGGCAGCGGCGGTGAATCAGGGTGGGGTTCTTTAATTAAAACCGCTTTTAACACCTGCACATGCCAAAATATCACACAAAAGTCTCATCACAGCACGCCTATATACTTCAAACACAAGAAAAGAGATAGAAACTCCTCAAACAGCGAATACCTAATAAAGTTAGAATATAGAATTATTTTGAATGTTTAATGAATATTTGCTCCATTTCTTACATATTTTACACTGCAGAATCAAGTTACTAAATGCAAATGTCATACATGCAAAATTTGCTAATTAAAAGTTGCAACTGACATCATAAAAAGTTAGTTAAAGTTGGGAGTATTCAAAAAGAGCTACCCTTTTTCATATATTAGGAGAGACATCTAGTAAGGGCTCAAGTTGACGAAATAAATGTTATAGTTGGCAACCATGATCCCGAAGCTTGAATCTTCAAGCAGGTGAAGTCCTGAATTTAAATCGTTGAAGGACGATGCAAATAAACCTACATGTAGTACGATTACGGCTAAGATTCAAGAGGAATTAGTGCAAAATGGACACATGCGTGTTTTAACGGCCACCGGAATTACTACTGTTTATTTTTGGACACAATAATCCCAGAAGGTAACTAAATACACTACATTTACTTTTGAGCGAATCCGAATTGTCCATTCGGTAAAACCCTTGTAATACAGGTGTAAAATTGTACCAATTTATTGCTGCAGTAAATGTTGACAGTTCTAATCTTATTTTATTGTGATATAAATTATCAGACGGAAGATTATCTAATTGAGGATATTCAACTGTCTAACATTTCCACAATTCAGAAACTCAACTAATTGGAAGGCAAAAAAGAGTTCCAGACATTTTTATGAACGCATTCAAGAAGAAATATGAGGCCGTGGAGAAATTATGAAAAAATATAAATCTGCTTACCAAATTGAATTTGAAGGCTTGGCCAGTTTTCTCAGAGTTCTTATATCTGGAACAAAAAATTCTATTAGTTGTGTTTACTTGGTATCGATGTCTGAGTTTTTGGCATCCATAACTTCCCAGAAAGCTTTGCGGTACTCATGTGTGGTACTCATGATTACTCATGAATGTAGGTCCAACAGGACTTGAGTTATTGATGAAAAAGTATATCTCAAGTCCTGTTTTGCCCACCTTAATGAAATTGAATTTAGTATACATGCAGGGTCTGGAGCAAGTACTTCGTATACCAAAAATCAACTTTCTATGTTCAACCGTTCATAAATTATTGATGAAAAGCTATAACTCAAGTCCTGTTTGGCCTACCTTGATGAAACTCAAGGTAAATGTAGAGCTTGAAGCAAGTATCTTGTGTGTCAAAAATAAAGTCTCTTAATTATACTGTTTATGAGTTATTGATAAAAAACTATAACTCTAGTCTTATTTGGCCCGCCTCCAAGAATTTCAATCACTCAGAAAAACGTCAAAGCCGTGCGTGAGTTCATCAACAAAGACCGACATGTGACATATCGCAAGATTAAGGCATCATTGGTGATTCCAAGGACCTCAATTCTTGTCTTGTTAGTTTCTGTATTTGGTAATGGGGTATTACATCAATCGACAGTTTCTCGGTGGTTGTAGAACTCAAACGTTAACTCAAGTTATAGTTTTTCATCAATAGCTCATGAACGGTGTAACTTAGAAAGTTGTTTCTACATGTATACTGAGTTGTATTAAAGTAAATCCAACAGGACTTGAGTTATTGATAAAAAAGTATAGCTCAAGTCCTGTTTGGCCTACCTTGATACAATAAAAGTTAGTATACATGTAAGGCCTGCAGCAAGTAGCTACCAAAAATCAACTTTCTATGTTCAACTTTTCATGAATTATTTATGAAAAGCTATAACTCAAGTCCTGTTTGGCCTACCTTGATGAAACTCAAGATAAATGTAGGGCCTAAAGCAAGTATCTTGTGTATCAAAAATCAACTCTCTAAATTATACTGTTTATGAGTTATTGATGAGAAACTATAACTCTAGTCTTGTTTGGCCCGCCCCCAAATACTGCAATCACTTAGAAAAACGTCAACGCCGTGCGCAAGTTTATCAAAATCTTCAAGGGATCGTTGGTAGCCCTTGCCATGAAGGCCTCTCAAAAAGGGATTCCGGTAGTCCTCGATACGGGAGCCACTCAAAAAGGGGGTTTGTCAACCCTCGCAATTATCGTTTTATTTTATCCTTCTTCATGAGATGAAATGATTATTATTCGTTGTATAGTCTTTTGAAGTTAGAATGTAGCTTACCTAATCTTCAATCTTAGTTGCTTCTGATGATTTCGTTTCTGAAAGACCCTTAAACCAATAATTTCTAAGCTGGATGCCTAAACGATCTATAGGTGGGGGTATGGCTCCTTTTCTTCCAATCAAAACCTGATAACTGTCATGTAGATGCTTCCTGACGATTCTAAAAGCATCAGCTGATGTCTTATTATGCTGACAATTATCGTTTTGCTTCCTTCTTTATGAGATAAAATGATTGTTCGTGATATAACTATTTGAAGTTAGAATGTAGCTAGCTTAATCCTAGTTACTGTTGATTTTTTCGTTCCTGAAAGAACCTTAAACCAAAGATCTATAAGCTGGAAGGTTGGAGGATCTATAGGTGGGGGTATAGTTCCTTTTCTTTTAATTCAAACCTGATAATGAGTCATTTGGATGTTCCCTGACAATTCTAGAAAAATTGGCTGATGTTGAAACATGCTGAAGATTATCGTTTGACTTCTTGTTGGATGATTGTTTCTTCTTCATAAGATAAAATGGTTGTTTTTGATATAGCCCTTCGAAGTTAGAATGTAGATTGCTTTATCTTTATTCTCAATGGCTTTTGAAGAACCCCAGATCAATTATCGTTTTACTTCTTTCTTCATAAGATTCTTCGCCATGAGCTCTTCAAAGTTAGAAGGTAGCTTGCTGTGCCCTCAGCCTCAAAAGCTCCTGATTCTTTCGTTTCTGAAAAAGCCTCAGACCAAAAATTTCTAAGCTGGAAGTTATAGTTATTTTTCTTCCAATCCAAACCTGATGTCATTTGAATGCTTCCTGGTAGTTCTAGAAAAATGCTCTGATGTCTCATCATGCTGGCAATCATCGTTCTACTTCTTTCTTCATAATATGAAATGATTCTTTGTGATATAGCTCTTCGAAATTGGAATGTAGCTTGTTTCGTCTTTAGCCTCAATAGCTTTTGATTCTTTCGTTTCTGAAAGAGCCTCAGACCAAAAATTTCTAACCTGGAGACCTAGAAGATCTGGAGGTCAAGGTAAATGTCCTTTTCTTACAATTCAAACTTAATAACTGTCATGTAGATGATTCCTGACCATTCTAAGAAAATGTGTTGATGTCTCATCAAGCTGGAGATCATCGTTTTACTTTTAGTTGGTGATACTCCCTTCTTCATAAAATAAAATGATTGTTCGCGCCTTCCAAGTTAGAATGTGGTTTGCCCAATCTTCAATATCGATTGCTCTTGATTTACTTGTTTCTGAAAGAGCCTCAGACCAAAAACTTATAAGCTCGAAGACCAAAAGATTCGGAAGTGAGGGAGTAGCTCCTTTTCTTCCAATCCAAACCTGATAATGGTCATGTAGATGCTCCCTGGCAATTCTAGAAAGATTGGCTGAAGTCTTATCATGCTGGCAGATAAAGATAAAATGATTGTTCGTGATAAAACTCTTCGAAGGTTGAATGTAGCTTACATAATTAATAAATTCAATGGAAGAAGCTGTAGGCTCTCGGTGAAACATAATGAAATAGGATTCAAAGGAAAACACTCGCTAAAGTTTCACAATTTTTATAAGAGTTTGATACTTTATTGCAATTTCGGCTGTTATTCCATCATCAGAATTATAAAGTTACAAGAAATTTCAGTTCTATTCATACATATCTATATATAATATACAAGTCCCATGAGAGGGCGGAGCTATCACCTGAATGGTAGAAATGAACAAAAACAATACGGGGGCGGAGCTATCAACTAGAGGTGTAAGATAATGAAATATTTAGAAGCGGAGTTTCCAAAAGCTCTAATTGTTCATTCATCAGCTTTTTCTTGTTTTTAACCGCATTCTTGATCTCATACGCTTCTAGATATGTTAACCCCTTACCCTTCTTTGCAAAATGTAGAATTTCCAAGTTATTTTTGCTACAGACATGATGGTTATCTATCAAATGTTTGGCAACACCTCTAGTTGATAGCTCCGCCCCCGTATTGTTCTTGTTCATTTCTACCATTCAGATGATAGCTCCGCCCTCTCATGGGACTTGTATATTGTATATGGATATGTATAAATAGTACTGAAATTTCTTGTAACTTTATACTTCTGATGATGGCATAACAGCCGAAATTGCAATAAAGTATCAAACTCTTATAAAAATTGTGAAACTTTAGCGAGTGTTTTCCTTCGAATCCTAGCTTACATAACTTTCCTAAGGCCTCCGGCCTTGAAAACCAGCACGAAAAACCTCTATAGTCGTTTTGAAATGGATCTATTTGACTTCCTTGATCGGATGGTGAGTATGGCACACTTGGCACGTTACTTGAGCCTCCGGCCTTGAATACTTCTGATTTTGAGGACTCTTAAACATTTGTTCCATTCGATACTGTGCCTTAATCAAATCTAAATTCATTATTATGATCCAAATATAAAAAAAAGGAATTTGGTGTGCCAAAGCTAGTGAGGAATGTTTTTGTTGTCGTTTCTAGATGAGACTGAATACCAGATTATCCAATAGGTATATTTGGCATGTTCCTAAGGAACCTCGATTTAGAAGGCCTTTGGTCTAACTCAGGAGCCTCATTTGATACTGAGCTTCAATTCCGTACAAACGAAATTTGGATTCGGATTATGACCCAGAAGCAAAAGAACAGTCAAAAAAAGTGAGAACAGTTGGATCACCTTGCCCCTAAGTAGTTTGGTGTACCCAATCCAGTAGGAAAAGTTCTGCCGTATTTATTAATGAAGGTTAATGCTAGATTAGCCAATAGCCTCAATCCAGCACCGACGCAATTTGAGGACATCATTCTGATTCAAAAGTGTAAGTACAGTCGAAGGAGTAAAAATCGATAGGTAAGTTCGACCTCTAAGAAGTATGATGTCAAATAACCAGCAGGAAAGAATTTTTACTCGTTTTGAAGACGATTTATCGAAGTTCTTCAATCGGACGGAAGTTGTGGTACCAGATTAACCAATTCAACAATAGCTTGAGGCGCTAACGCGTCCAAATCTTGTACAGATGGAAAATTGCTGGACCTACAAGAAGTTAACTGTCAATCGTGTGGACAAACTTTTCTTCCGTTATCAGTAACTGGCTTATAACTGCTATTTAGCTGTTATCGCCAAAACAAAAGCGTAACGAAGGCATAAATAACAATTCAAAGTATTAGCCAATGAAATACAGCATTGATTTAACAGCGGTGTATTTGTAACTCATGTGTTCCCATTTACTGTTCGAAATGAACTCGTTATGTTGTTGAATCAGACTAAATTGTCCATCATACGCGGTAATTTCATTTTACGCTGACACTCCTGCTGAAATTTTATCCTGAATTGTTGTATACGGCTTTAATCAAATTATGAGTGACAGTTTTATGGAGGCACTGATTACTGGCAGAAAAGCATTTAAAAACCATTCTCATAAATTTTCTGACATATGACAAAAAGGCGTCCCGCGAATTTTTTGCTTCTGGTTTCCGGAGACCACGCCCATAATTTCACAGTGGCGGTTGTCTTGAAAACAAACAACTTGGTGGCAAATGCAAGAATTATTGATATTGTAGCTAAACTAGTTTTTAAAGTTAATGAACTTGAATGAAACCCAATGGGACACTTGTCGATATGAATACGTTTCGTACATCTACATGATTTGTGGTGGCGTCACGAGTCGCAACACCACTCATGGGATAAGCGAACAAGATCGGCCATCGAACCCGGTAACTTCACACAGGACCGACTGTGAAACCTTGGCATTACTACGCTGTATGCATACAGAGGTGGATCTGCAAAATTGAACCGCCGAGCCATTTTTTCCAGTTTGAAAACGATTAAAGGTCGGGGGGAGCTACTGTGACGTCACTACGCATGTTCAAAAAAAAAAATCCAATAGATTTCCATTTCCACGAGCTCATAAAGTTTTATTGCAATTAAAGACGAGATGAGTGAGTTTATAATGACAAAGAAGCTTCTGCAGAGAGAAATTTTGCTGTACATTAATGAGCCATGTGCTATTTGTTCTTCTTGTGTTGCGTACTTGTCGCAAGTAACTCAATTGAGTGACTTTGAGCCGCTGGTGTCGTCATTATCCCGAGGAAGAGCGCCGGGAGTTGAATTCAATCCTACAGGATTATAATTAACCGGATGCGGATCGAACACAGCGCTGCACATGGTTGTTAGCTGAACTAACGATCACACACGAAACGAGAGGTCTTGTTTCAGGATTTATGACTTTTTGCAAAAGTAAAATTTGATACAGACATGAAAAATAATATTTTGGAGGCTTGACGAAAACATATGATTTTTAGGGCGCCAATAATCGTTGGACAATGTTTGTTTGACGTCTAGATTTCAAGCTTTGTTAGGTGCAATAAGAGAAATAGTTATATGATATGGGAAATGAATAATGCATAACATATTATGGATGTTCTATTTAAATATGCAAATATAATAAATTCAAAGATATGACATCAGGAAGAAGATAAATTCTGATACGTACATTAGTTTGATATGAAATATGGTTTAAATTTATCTGGAAAACCTTCTCATGAATGTGAATTATTATATGTTTCACGTAATATGTTGTACTTTTGTTGTGCATTATATTATCCTATTTATTGCTCTCGAATGGACTACAAAACATTTTTAAACGGTTTTATTAGCTTTATTTGTTACCATCTAATGATGGCGTCAGGAAATTTACTTCACTATCTTTTATTTCAAGCCTTTCACACAATAAATTCATTGAAATTCTGCCAGTTCATATTTCCTCAAAATAAAGTCGCAAATTCATGAAAATTACGTTAGACTGACTTAGAGCATAGTGTTGGATAAGACGCTGTGTCAAACGGCCAGCAACCAATCAAATCAGTGCTCACCTCATAGTTTGATGCATGATGTGCTCTCATTAGAATATTAGAGGGAGGGACTTAAGTAAACATTGTTCATTAAGACTAGGTAAGAATTCCAAGTGAATTTTGGCATTATTTACATTAAAATGTTTAAGAATTCAAGGAGATGATCTACTACGAATATTATTAAAGTTTCGAAGTGGAAAGATGATTCAATAACAGAAAAGTTGAGTGTATTCCATGAATATTCCATTCAAATTCAAATTATCAACTTGATTTATCCCATATTTCAAGCCTTCAACATAATAAATGCATTTCTCCAATCATGCCAGTTTATTTTCATCAAAATGAAGTCGCAAATTCATGAAAATCACATTAGACAGATTTAGAGCATAGGGTAGAGAAAAGTCGATGTGTTCAACGTCTAGCAATTAATCAAATCAGTGTATAAAATATATAATATGAATATTTCATTCAAATTCATATTTACAATTCGATTTTTCTTTTATTCCAAGCCTTTCACATGATAAATGCATTGAAATGTATATATTTCATCAAAATAAAGTCGCAAATCCATGAAAATCACGTAGGACTGATTTAAAGTTCAGATAAGTTGCTGTATTATACGTCCGGCAACCAATCGTATTAGTGTGTACTTCATAGATCGATGTATGATATGCTTTCATGAAAATATTGGAGGGACTCTTGTATACATTGTTTATTAGAACTGGGAAAAACCTTATTTTTGTTTTACTTACATTAATACATTTAGGAATCTGAGGAGATTAATAATGATAATCTATCGCCTAATAATTGTAAACACTGAGGTGAGCCACGTGAATATTACAATAGTAAAACATTTTTCCTTCATTTTTTATTAAAATTACTTATGCACATATCAGTAGCAAAGCTACTATCTTCAGAGTACAATAAATCAGAGCAGAAAACAAATTTTGTAACTACAAACATGATACAAAATACCAAAACCATATCCAATCAAATAATGGGATTTGAGGGGGTGGAGCCAAGAACTACAAAGTAAGATTAAGTGAAAACAATAGGAACCCCCAATCTAAGTTATGCAATAAAGATTATCTAAAGGAGACATATGTAATGCAAAACCAAAAGAAATCAAATAAAATTACAGAGGTGGGTGGAGCTGAGAACTACAGTGTAATAATTAAGTGAAACCACCGGGAGAACCAATCAATGCAATTTGATAAAGGGTTATCTAGAGCAGACAGATCGTTATTCATTAGATCATAAATATAGCTCCTGACATGTTCAATTGACTATAATAGTTACAATTTTTCAGCAATTTCAGATTATTTTTTCTGAGAAAACTGTAACTTCTATATTATATATATATATATATATATATATATATATATATATATATATATATATATATATTATATTTAATTTGAACATGTCAGAAGCTATATTTATGTGAAAACACGAAAATTATTCATTGAATTTCGATCTGCTTCCTCAAGATAACCCTTTATTAAGTTGAATTGATTAGGCTTAACTTTATTATTACACTTTAGTTCCTAGCTCCACCCACCTTGAACTCTCTTATACATACGTAATGCAGAACTAAAAGAAATCAAATCAAATTACAGAGTTTGAAGGCGGAGCTAAGAACTACAGTGTAATAATCAAGTAAAACCACAGGGAGAACTAATCAATGCAATTTAATAAAGGGTTATCTAGAGGAAACATATTGAAATTCAATAAATAATCTGTGTGTTTTTAGCGCATTTTTTGGAAAAAGCGCTATTATGTTCACTTTGGCTGTCTGGCTGGCTGGCGTGACGCTGAATTCTCAGCAACTATACTATTTACAGGCTTGAAACTGGTACTAAATAAAAGCTGCTGTTTCGTAGGTTTGCAAAAATTACTTTATTCAAGCTCAGTAATTGTGGAAGATTCAATTATTCAATTACTTGTTTCAAGTAAAACAATACCCATAGATATATATGACATTAGGGATACGGCAACTAAAGTTTATTCAAGTAGATAAGAATTTAGTTACAACTTTAGCCGTAGGTGTCACTATTATTATGCAAAGTTGTCAAATCCGTCCGGGATTCATTCAATGATTTGTTTGCCGCGTATTTGAAGCTTATTAGAATGAATTATTATTATTGGATGAAAATTTGTTTACTTTTGGTTTATTTTTTTATATAGCTTTGATAAAGATCAAATTATCATTTCAAGATACAGTACTAGACCTCCCGTCAGTCAATAACTAAACAATGAAGATTAAAAGGTATTTTTGAGTTTGTACATGCATAAATTATGTACCTATCAAATAGTCAACTTGAAACTAGTACTAAATGGAAGCTGCTGTTTCGTAAGTTTGTCCAAACTGCTTGATTTAAAGCTCAGTAGTTGTGGGAGATGGTTATTTGTAAAATCTCTGAAGTAACAAGCATTCATGAGCTGTCAAAAATGCGCTTTCATCATCTAGATGATTCTTCCATTTTTTCCAAAAAATGCGCTAAAAACAAAAAAATCTTTTCTTCGTTGTTATTAAAAATACTCATGTACATTTTAATAGCAAAGCTACAATCTTCAAAGTACAATAAATTAGAGCAGAAAACAAATTTTATAACTACAAATATGATACAAAATACCAAAACAATATCCAATCTAATAATAGGGTTTGAAGTAGGTGGAGCCAAGAACTACAAAGTAAGATTTAGTGGAAACAATGGGTACACCCAATGAAAGTTATGCAATAAAGATTATCTACAGGAGACATACGTAATGCAAGACCAAACGAAATCAGATCAACAAAATTTGAGGTAGGCGGAGCTGAGAACTACAGTGTAATAATTAAGTGAAACAACAGGGAGAACTAATTAATGCAATTTGATAAAGAGTTATCCAGAGGAGATATATTAAAATTCAATAAATAATTTTTGTTTTTTGCACAACTTTGATCAGGTTCACCTGATATTTACACTTAATCTTACTTTGCAGTTCTTGGCTCCACCCACCTCAAACCTCATGATTTGATTGGATATTGTTTTGGTATTTTGTATCATATTTGTAGTTATGTGATTTGTTTTGTGCTCTGATTTATTGTACTCTGAAGATGGTAGCTTTGCTACTGAAATGTACAAAAGTTATTTTGATAAAAAGTGGAGAAAAGGTTTAATTGTTTTATGAGCCAAATAATTAATTTAGTGAGCTTTAGGACCTTCCGAAGTTTGTCAAATTGATTAATGATTTGATTTATCTCTTATTTCAAGCCTTCTACATACTTAATGCATTGCGATGTATTTTTTTAATCACTTCAGTTCATATTTCATCAAAATAAAGTCGCAAATTCATGAAAATTACATTGGACTTTAGAGTTCAAATAAGTTGCTGTGTTTAACGTCCGGCAACCAATCAAATCAGTGTGTACTTCATAGATCAATGTATGATATGCTCTCATGGAAATATTAGAGGGAGGGACTTAAGTATACATTGTTTATTGAGACTGGGAGAAATTCTAAGGTTATTTTGTATTATTTACATTAATACGTTTAGGAATGTAAGAAGAATAATAATAATACTCTACTACAAATATTATTGTAGCTTCGAGGTTAAAGATTTGTTTTAATAAGAGAACTGTAGATACTTGCTTTAGTACAGTGTAGCAAGCCTTTTAGAAAATGTTACAGTATGAGTCCTTGTGTTTGGTCAAATATGTGTATATGTATACGATCCAAAGTTTGTTTTTGGATGTACGGAACATTCTGTATTCGTGTATCATACACGACAAATGTCAAGGTGAAATCCAATCTACGAGATCCTATTACTCAATTCGTATTGTCGCCTTGCGTTAACTATTCAACAAAGCCTCCGGTAAAATCATTTCCTCATTCAGTCTTATAATATCATTCAATCAAAATATATACAATGTTCAAGACAAAAATAAAAATCTAAATGCATGTATGTGCTGCACACGAAACGGGAAAGCACTCACAAGCTGCACAAAGTCAAACGGGTAATCCAGTTTCACAAACGGAAATTTGAAATGGGAAAAATATTGAATTTATTCAGAAATACAAAGATTGAATCGCACAAAGAAAGAAAAAAGGAAACTTATTTTCCACTAGCCTGAATTGTCCTTGAAAGGAGTTAATCATTAATCAAAAAAATTGAGCAATTCCTATCTCAAGGTATGAGGCAATTTGTCCTGAAAGAAGTAATTCCGGGAATGGCGTGCCAGAGGGTTCTTATATCGAAAAGTCGTGTCTTTGCGTGAGGTATAAATTTATGAGGTGATTGAGCTACCTTACAGCTCCTCAGGGACTGAATCCCTCACATACAAGGATAAAAAACTCATTTTCAATATTTCAATTAAATTCGAGTTTTCTGTACTTCACTTGTAGGATTATCTTCTTCCATGTTTGCTTACCACTCTATCATCCTCCGACTTTCAACTGTCTTGAAGTGAAGTGTTTACCGAGAGTCTGAGTTGAACTGTTAGAAACGCGGGTAAGGACTTATGTATCTCGGTATCGAACATCGATCGCGCAAGTGTACACACTTCAAGCCTCAAGACAATACCTTTGATTCCAATATATTTACTCACATAACATTGAAGTTGATTGCTAGCAAGCAACGTTCCCCCAATTTCATGGATCTATCAACCATTTTGTGTTGGGCGCCCTTTTTTGGACAACTTGAACATTCATCATCAAAAATGTTTTTACGGTCAGATAGAAATTGCTCCAATTTTTCATAGCTCTAAATTCCTCAGCTCATTTGTAATACTGACTCCACAAAATAAATCTTAATTAAGGGTGGATTCTTTGGATTAAAATATTTTATAAGTTTCACAAAACTTTATTTTCCATTGCACAGTTTTCAAGTTTTTCAGAACTTTTGTATAAGTCTGAACATTATAAAGTACCTCAATAAAGTTTATACTTTTCAAAGAGCCACACATTCGCAGACAGCATTGAAAATATATCTGGTGAATTTAATTTAATAATTTTAATGTACCTACGCGAATGAAATTAGCTGCAATTGTTCTACTAATGCACCAAAATCATTATTTCAGACTTTATCATGCAAAGGAATCATCATTCGATTTGATTTAACGTCGTTTACTTTGTGCACCATTAATCCAACGATTTATAACATGTGAAGGAACATTCTAGCGACTGATAATAGCTTTTAAATTAATGCTACAATTTAGAATTATAGCTTTATTCAAAATTGTCTTGTCCATCTCATTTCTGTATGTTTAAATACAAACAAACTTCATTTAATATTGCACAAAGTTTCTCTCCAGCTCCGCGTCGTTAAATTTCTACGAGTATTGGTTATAAATGAGAGTTAATGTGCTATCGTCATGGCTAACTGCAATGAAAAGGGCCCAAATTCAATTTCCGGCCAGCATATGTGATCATAAATTTTCTCACCATGTCCCATAATTCAATTACTTAGCGCCTAATTTGTTAATATCATGACGTACAAATAAGGTATTATTTTAGCGGTTAAATATGGCGGAGTTTCCTCGAATGAGGAATTATTACATGCAGGAAGAGAATTATGATGTATAGAAGCAGGAAAATTCTGAATGAGGTATAAGAATCAGAAGATATTCGAGCTTTAAATCTTGAAGGTCTCAGGTTTTATCTCTCACCGCCTCCTCGATTTATATGCGTCTGAAAAGCGATTTTAACAGGCAGAACTCGTGATAAAATATTAATGGAATCTCTCCAATAACTTGCTCAATGAATGTCGGATACGTCATTATAAAAATGTTCTGTAGTCTTGCAGTCATTTTAATAAAGACATTCTGTACAAAAATAGATTTATTCAAGTACAAACACTGTCCTAAATATAATTTGATTGGTAACCATGAATGAAACAATAAATACCCGCAATAAAATATTTTATTGCTTGAATACTACATTTTTATTGATGCTGTAAACAATGTAATAATCTTTTATCAACCTTCCAATTCACAAATTAATGATTTAATACATATCTAGTAACTCAACTCACACACCCAGTAACTCCACTTGAATTCAAAGCCAGCGATTTCCCCACCTTAGTCATAACAACTTGTTAATTTGTTCTTTCAAGTGGATAAATATCTTCGAGTCTCTACCGCCTTCAATGATAATTAATGTAAAGTCTCATCAGTTTATTCAAACACGTAACCCAATTGTTTATTGAGATTCGAGCCCCGGACCGAACTTTGCTCTGCCAAAGACTAAATAACTTTTAATGTGATTATAAATATAAGAGCAAGTTGGAGTGAATTTACTTGAAAAGCTGGAAAATAAGAAATGCGAGGGTATCTTCTAAGGGTGCGAAGGAATAAATACTTCCGAAACAAAATTATTCAACTAGAAGAAATATAGAAACTTGTTACAATAGGAACAAAAAATTTTGTGGACAAGATTGGTGTTACTTGATGCTTGTTCGTCTTCACAATACGTTATTCGAGAATACGTTGCAGACGTGGTAAAATCCTCGCGATTTTCATTCGTTTCCTACGCAAACAGACCCAATATACAAGGGTAATCTTTGCTATCCGATTTCTCGTCGGCACAAAACGCAACCCTAGTTAGAAACAGACTTAGCTTGTGAATTTGTCTGTTTACTGCGGGCTGTGAATTCGTAGATCGCAATCCGGTCCTGACAAACGCACTATGTACCCGCACATTCCTTACTGCAAGTCTTTTACCCCAAAAAGGATTCCTTACTTAAAGACGCGAACTGGAGTTGAGGGAACGAGTAGCAAAGATTGCAGATTTCATGTTCAACTTTATTTATAAGGAGAAAAGCTCTTGGCGTTGAGTTACTGGGTGTGTGAGTTGAGTTACTGTGTTGATGATATATTATACATCAAGGTGTGATTTGAACAAACAAAAATATTTTTAGATTCAAGTCTCCGACCGTACAATGAAAACTGTTGTAAAAAGTACAAAGCAAGCAGTTCAAAATTGTTTAAAGATGGCTCCGTTCAATGAGCTTTCAATATCTGATCTAGGAAGTTAGATAAATCCTCTTCAAAACGACTATAGGAATTTTTCGTGTTGGTGTCAGCACACCTAATCTCCTGGGGCCAAGATAATCCAAAAATTTCCATTTTTTGACTGTTCTTTCATATTTGGATCATAATAATGAATTAAGGTTCAATTAAGACACAGTATCGAGTGAAACAATCTAGTAATAACTTGTAAAATGTTAAAGAGTCCCCAAAATCAGAGGCATTCAAGGCCGGAGGCTCAAGTAACGTGCCAAGTGTGCCATACTCATCATCCGACCGAGGAAGTCAGATAAATCCATTTCAAAACGACTATAGAGGTTTTCCCGGAGGCCTTAGGAAAGTGTGTCTATTGAATAATCACCATCTGATCAAGGAAACTGGATAAATCCTCTTTAGAACGACTATAGGAGATTTTTGTGTTGGTTTCTGCACACCTAATCTCCTGAGGGTCAAGATAATTCAGCGACTACCACTTTTTTGACTGTTCCTTCATATTTGGATCATAATAATGACTTCAGGTTTAATTAAGGCACAGTATCGAATGGAACAATCTAGTAATAACTTGTAAAATGTTAAAGAGTCCTTAAAATCAGAGGAATGCAAGGCCGGAGGCTCAAGTAACGAGTCAAGTGTGCCATACTCACAATTCGATCGAGGCAGTCAGATAAATCCATTCCAAAACGACTATAGAAGTTTTTGTGTTGGTTTCTGCACACCTAATCTCTTGGAGGCCAAGGCAATCCAGCGATTTCCACTCTTTTTACTTTCCTTTTGTTTCTGGACTATGATGATAAACGTTGAAGCTTCAAGGCACTCTAATTCTCTGTCAATATCTTATGGCATGACCAAATTAGGCTCAAACCTTTTCTGGAAGCTTTCTGACAGTCAGACGACATGTTTTATGAATCTGACTATCATTAGTCAAGATTTAAAGCCTTCCTGATCAAGATTCATCTTCAATTGACTGACGACTACTTTCGAATCTGATAAACCATTCAAGACGTTGTATTATTTTGTCAATTTCTTATGGTACGACCCATTTGCAAGCTCTTTGACAGCCAGACGACATATTTCAGAAATTTGACTATCATTAGTTGAGCCCGAAAGCCTTTCTGATTGAGATTCATCTTCAATTGATTGATGATTACTTTTGAATCTGTGAATTAAGATTCCAACCTCTTCTGCAAGCTCTCCGATAGTCATACAATATATTTCATGAATTTGATTATTTTTAATTAAGGTTCGAAGCTTTTCTGATTAAGATTAATCTTTAATTCTAATTGATTGACGACCATTTTTGTAAGCTCTCTATTTGAACCACCATTAACTCATGGCACGACGTATTTGATTGTCAGACGACATATTTTATGGATTCGACTATCAATAGTCGAGGTCTGAAGTTTTCCTGATCGAGATTCATCTTCAATTAGATCTGTTGAACCATTCAAGGCATTCTTTCGTTCTGTTAACAACCTGAGGCACGATTCATTTGATTTTTTCGCAAGCTCCTTGACAGATTCTTGATTTTTTTGGACGTATCCATCGGTTGAGGTCAAGGATCTTCCTTCCTCACAATTGTTTCACAACAAAACTACGTACGAGAAGAAGCTTCAATTTCGTAAATTTACTTTGAAAGTACAAACCTTACTGAAAATGAATTGGGCATTGCAAAAATTGCCAGAATGGTGATCAATTTGTGCCAACCACACGTCGTTAAGAGGTTTGATAATCGTGTAATTGCTTTTTGAACTAGATATGACTTCCAGGAACATATTTAATCAACTAGAAGAAAATCGCAATATATTATCGTGATTTATCGCTTCGGACAATAGAATACTATATTAATAACAACACCAACATGAAAAAGTTTTCAGATATGTTGAGGACAGAACTTCATTCATTCTCATAGCTCCAACATTCCCAAACTTTTCTAATATTAAAGCAAGCTAAGCATTTCGAAACAAATGTCGTTCCAAATCAACTACCACGCTTGGAACATCGTTTGTGACCGTAGCAAGACATGCAGAAAAAAATATTGGCTAGATTTTGTGAATAAACGAAGCTTTTTTCGATACAATTTCGATGTTTCATTCTCCAGTTCATGTTGATAACATATGGACCTTAAAGGCAAATATTTTTCTTTCCTTAATTGCATTTTGTTTTACAACAAGTCTTGTTGTAAATCTTTTGTAATTGAGGCTTGCGCAGTGCAATTTAGTACTGTAAATTAGGCTTTAGGGTGGTGAACAGTGAACACCCTTCTTCTTAAGGGATGAAGGGCTCGTTATACGCGAAACCGCAAGGATACCGCCTTTAGGAATATAAAATTAGCATGCTATTTAACCGTCCACAATTCATGTGTGATGGAACTTTGAAATTATGATACATAAGATTTTACGCGTGACTTGGGCGTCAGAAAGTCTGTGCAGGGGAAATATAAAAGGATTAGAGTGTAAATCTTTGGAGTTTGGACTGTGAAGGGTAAAGACAATTACAAAGATGTCCCCAGAGTGTTTTCACACTAACGGAGTACAAAGGATCCTATTTCCGTAATGGATTGCACTTTGAGTTTATTTTTACATAAATAATAAATGCAGCACATTTGAGGCGACAATTTTCACAAAAAAGTCCAAATTTACGCTTGATAATTACAGGGCTGTGGATCTTTTTATTAACCTCATTCAAAGCCATGCCTTTTGATCATTAACAGTGACTGAATCAAAAGGCATTAAATTAACACCAGCCTCTAATTAGGAAATTAGATACGGATGTGAATAATTTGATAGGATGAGCATACGAACAGGTCGGAATATATTTGTTCAATATATATTCTTCTCAAATATTCATTTTTCCTCATTGTTTTGCATCCATAATTACATATATTTGCAAAACACGTACTTACTTACTGACCTCCAGTCCACAATGTCATTGATGCATCTCGAACTACGTGCAAATTGTTGATGTCAATGAAAATGAAACCTCAAATACATATTTGCCATCACGGAATGCAAGTGGAATATTTGATCGGCTCAAACATAATTTATTGAACGCTCAGCAGCAGTTTAATAGAACAGGTTAAGGTGAATAACCATATTTATATTCAATCAGATGATGATCGAGAGTTTTATGGAAAATTCCTTGAATGACTTTGAATTTAATATAATTTTTATTTATAAGCAACATACAAAAATAATTTGGATAGTTCAAAAAATGGACAATTAATGTTTTATTGATAAGAAAATCGGGATCAACTTTGTGTTTCTTGTTCAAGAATTAATTGTGAAAATCTAATATTGAATTACTGGTTTTAGACAAATTTTGAGTTCATTGACATCATAAACTGCCTTCGAATTCAAATTTGATTTGAACACAACCAAACTCCAGTCCTTCATAACATTGATACAGCCTTCCTCGTTTTAGTTTCCGGAATATTTTTGGATGAGCGGGCTTCATTCAGTACTGGATCATTCATTAGGCACATTAGGTACGTACCAAAGGACCCTCGATCGTAGAGACCTTCGAAAATTTCATATATTTTCATTCAAGGACCTCTTGAAGCCCAACGTACCTCAATTTTGCACTGATGATCCAGAAATCAGAAAACAATCAAACTATCTTTGATCGGATGGTACTCATAGATAAAAGACAGTGCCAGATTATCCAATAGGCTTCCAAATTTGGAGGCTTATCGAACTTGAAGCTCCAACGTGTCTAAATTACCCAATGATAACTCCTGAGTTCATCAAAAAGGATAACCAGAAGAGTTGGAGTTGCTCGATCACTTTACACTTCAATAATTAGCAGAAAAAGCTCTTGTAGTAGTTTTGAAGAAAATTTGGCTCAATTCTTGACCAACTAGTTACGTTTCCAGAAATCTTCGGCCTCCAAGGGGCCCAACTCTGGAGGGTTCATCAAATTGATCACACACACAGTCAATTAAAGATAAGTTTCGATCAGAAAGGTCCTAGACCTCGAACTAAGTCGAATTTCTGAAATATGTCGTCTGACTGTCAGAAAGCTTGCAAAAGAAATTGGAATATCAATCGGGTAGTGCCTTGAGATATTGACAAAGCAATGGAGTATCTTAAAGAGTTTAAAAGATTCAGAAGTAGTCGCCAGTTAATTGAAGGGAGTCCTTTTGAACCTCAACTAATGCTAGTTGAATTTATCAAATATGTTGTCTGACTGTCAGAAAGCCTACAAAAGAAGTTGGAGTTTCAATTAGATTGTGCCATAAGTTATTAACAAAACAAAGAAGCACCTTGAATGGTTTACTAGATTAAGAGTGGTTGTCAGTCAATTGAAGATGAATCTCAGTCAAAAAGGTCTTCGACCTCTACTAGTGATATAGTCTGGCTGTTTGCAGAAGAGGTTAGGATCTCAATTGGTTGCACCTTGAATGGTTTAACAAATTCAAAACCAGTCGTCAATTAATTGAAGATGAATCTCGTTCAGGAAGGCCTTAAACCTTGACTAATAGTAGTCAAGTTATCAAAATATGAGGCCAGACAGTCAAAGTGCTCGCAGATAAGTTTGAAATCTCAATTGGATTATATCATAAGATATTGATAAAAGAAATTGAAATGCCTGAAGTTATTCTTCGTTCGATGACTGAAGAGCAAAATGATCAAGAAGATTTGAAAGAGTTGGCTATGGTCAAACCTTCCTTCAGAGGTATTTAGTCTTGCTAACCATTGTCTGACTGTCAAAGAACTTGCAAAAGAGGTCGAAGCCTCAATTAAGGTCGTTCCATAAGATATAGACAAAACTATACAGCGCCTTGAATAGTTTATCAGATTAGAAAGTGGTCCTCAGCCAATTGAAGATAAATCTAATTCAAGAAGGCCTTGAACTTCAACTATAAAGCTAGTTGAATTCATAAAATATATCGTCTGACTATCAGAAAGCCTACAAAAGAGGTTGGAGTCTCAATTGGGTTGTGCCATAAGTTTGAATGGCTTACTAGATTCAAAAGTGATTGTCTGTCCATTGAAGCTGAATGTTGATCAGAAAGGTCTTCGACCTCAAATAGTGATAGTCAAATTCATAAAATATGACGTCTTACTGTTTCCAAAAGAGGTTGCAATTTCAACTGGGTTGTGCCATGAATTATTGTACGAACTATAGAGCGCCTTGAATGGTTCACCAGAGTCAAAAGTGGTCGGAAGTCAAATGAAGCTAAATGGTAGTCAAATTCATGAAATATATCGTCTGACTCTTAGAAAGCTTGCGGAAGAGGTTGTAATCTTACTTGGATAGTATCATGAGATATTGACAAAACAATAGCGTGCCTTGAAGAGTTTAACAGATCCAAAAGTCAATCGAAGATGAATCTGGTTCGAGAAAGTTCAGAACTTCAACTTAAGCTAGTTGAATTCGAAAAATATGTCGTTTGACTGTTAGAAAGCCTGTAAAAGAGATTGGGGTCTCAATTGGGTTGCGCCATAAGTTATTGACAAAACAAAAAGCACCTTGAATAGTTTACTAGATTCAAGAGTCGTTGTCAGTTTATTGAAGATGGACCTCAACTAGTGATAGTCAAATTCATAAAATATGACGTCTGGCTGTTTGCAGAAGAGGTTGCAATCTAAATTGGGTTGTGCCATGAGTTGTTGTGAAACGATAGAGCGCCTTAAATGGTTTAACATATTCAGACTTGGTCGAAAGTCAAATGAAGCTGGATGTTGATCAGACAGATCTTTGACCTTGACTAATGTTAGTCAAACTCATAAAATATGTCGTCTGACTGTTAGACAGCTTGCAGAAGAGGTTGTAGTCTCAACTGGATAGTGTCATGAGATATTGCCATAACAATAATGTGCTTTGAAGAGTTTAACAGAATCAAAAGTTAATCGTGGATGAATCTGATCCAGGAAGGTCTTGAACCTCAACTATAAAGCTAGTTGAATTCATGAAAATGTCGTCTGACTGTCAAAAAGCCTGTGAAAAAAGAATCTTAATTGGACTGTGCCATAGGTTTGAATGGTTTACTAGACTCAAAAGTGATTGTCTGTCCATTGAAGATGAATGTTGATCAAAAAGGTCTTCGACCGCAAATACTGATGGTCAAATTCATTAAATATGACGTCCAACTGTTTGCAGAAGGGGTTGCAATCTCAATTGGGTTGTGCCATAAATTATTAACAAAACGATAGAGCGCCTAGAATGGTTTAACAGATTCAAAAGTGATCGAAAGTTGATTGAAGCTGAATGTTGATCAGGCATGTCTTGGACCTTGACTAATGTTAGTCAAATTAATAAAATATGTCGTCTGATTGTTTGGAAGCTTGCAGAAGAGGTTGTAGTCTCAATTGAATATTGCTATAAATTATTGACGAAACAACAGAGTACCTTGAAGAGTTTACCAGATTCAAAAGTCAATCAAAGATGAATCTGGTTCAGGATGGTCTTGAACTTTGTCTAAAGCTAGTTGAATGCAGGAAATATGTCATCTGACTGTCAGAAAGCCTGCAAAAGAGGTTGAAGTCTCAATTGGGTTGTGCCATAAGTTTGAACGGCTTACTAAATTCAAAATTGGTTGTCTGTCCATTGGAGATGAATCTCGATCGGAAAGGTGTTCGACCTCAAATACTAATGATCAAATTCATAAAATATAACGTCTGACTGTTTCCAGAAGAGGTTGCAATCTCAATTAGGTTGTGCCATAAGTTAATGGACAAACGATAAAGCGCCTTGAATGGTTCAATAGATTCAAAAGTGGTCGAAAGTCAAATGAAGCTGGATGTTGATCAGACAGATCTTTGACCTTGACTAATGTTAGTCGAACTCATAAAATATGTCGTCTAATTGTTAGAAAGCTTGCAGAAGAGGTTGTAGTCTCAATTGGATAGTGCCATGAGATATTGCCAAACAATAATGTATTTAGAAGAGTTTACCAGATTCGGAAGTCAATTGAAGATGAATCTGGTTCGAGAAGGCTTAGAACTTCAACTTAAGTTGGTTGAATTCATAAAATATGTTTTCTGACTGTTAGAAAGTATGCAAAAGAGGTTGAAGTCTCAATTGGGTTGAGCCATAAGTTTGAACGGTTTACTAAATTCAAAATTAGTTGTTAGTCCATTGAAGATGAACCTTGGTTAGAAAGGTCTTCGATCTTAGCTAGTGATAGTCAAATTCATGAAATATGACGTCTGACTGTTTGCAAAAGAGCTTGCAATCTCAATTGGGTTGTGCCATAAGTTGTTGAACAAACGATAGAGCACCTTGAATGGTTTAGTAGATTTAAAAGTGGTTGAAAGTCAATTTAAGCTAAATGTTGTTCAGACAAGCCTTGCATCTTGACTTATGATAGTCAAATTCATTAAATATGTTGTCTGACTGTCAGAAAGTCTACAAAAGCGGTTAGAGCCCTTAATGGGTTGTGCCATAAGTTTGAATGGTTCACTAGATCCAAAAGTGGTTTCCAGTCCATTGAAGAAGAGTCTAGATCAAAAAAGTCTTCGATCTTAACTGCAAAAGAGGTTGAAATCTAAATTGGACTGTACCATAAAATATTGACAGAGCAATAGGACTTGAATGGTTCAACAAATTTGAAAGAAGTTGGCAGTCCATTGAAGATGAATCTTGATCAGAAAGGTCTTGTACCATGAAAATTATAGTCAAATTACAGGGAGCTATTCCTTGTTTGATTGGTGAACGTTTTTCAGTAACTTCTTGAAGAAGTCGACGATAATCAAACCTTCATTCAGAGGACTATCAAACAAAACAAGACTTATTCCAAATATATTTCGTCTAACTGTCAAATAAGACTTTGACAAAAGAAATTGACAGGCATGGAGTTATTTGATGACTGAAAAGCTGAAAGAACGACCAGTAAACGTCTGTCAGTGACTTCTTGAGTAGGTCCTTAATGGTCAAACGTTCAAACAGAGGATTATCACAGGAAACAAGACTTGAGCTCACAGTAAGGCATTGGGACAGTGATTTGGCAAAAACCAGTGAGACAACTAAGAATGTTAAAGGAGGATAAGAAGACTAATAAGAGATTGTTTCCTGTTGCACAATGGTGGCGAAACGTTGTTGAATCAAAGTATCTTCAAATTCAAGTACATCCACAAAGTATAATTTGTTTATTTGGAGGTTATTCGTATATATTCATATGTTGTAACAATCTCTGATAGTCAAAACCTAACTAACTCAATATTCAAGAAGGGATGGATTTCAGGTTCCTATCATTCGATGATGGTTCAACCATTTCCTCCAATTTTCTTGTTTGCATTTACGTACGAAATTATCCACAAGCCATTGATTTCGCAATATCGTGCTGTTATATTATAGGCTCTAATCTTGAACTTTGGCACTCCTTTAAGCTTGTGGAAAATTTTTCGTAGCTGCAAGACGTTTATAAGTATAGGGGTCGGTGTGCTTTATGGCTCCAGGATGTGGATATTGATTCTGGGGAGGAATATCCCAGTTTTAGTAAGAAAACAGTGACCCGTCAGGTACCTGACACGCATTACTATTTTCGGGGTGAAATTCACGGTTTGTTTATTGTACAATTGGAATTAATTTGAAGATATAGTCTTTAACAAAATCTACTCAACAAGAACGAAATCGCAAAGCACACTTCGCTGCACACAGAATTATACTATTCTGCAGTTGTTCTCGAAACACAAGTGATCTAAAAAACATCTGCTCCTTCGCGTCGTTCAGCGATGGAATTTTTCAGGAAGTTTCATTCTGATCCTTTACTTATCAAGTTAAGAAGTTTTAGCAAGTTGTGAACTAACTAGAGAAAAAAGTGATGACTTGAAAATATTCTGGAGGAGTTATTTTAGTTATCAAGATGTGCTAAAACATCCTCACATCAGCACTACCCGCGCCATATCGATTCTGGAACGAAATTCACATAAAATTGTTTTTTTCGTAGTAGGCAGCGATATTACAGTGAAAAATCCACACAAAATGTAATATATATTTATAAAAACCTCGCTAAAGGTTCAAAGACTTGACGGACCCCAAAGGACGCGACAAAAGACATTTATTATTATTTATTTCATGTAGAGTTTCACTTTTTGTATTTTTAGATAAAAATGATACGTCTGAACTCTCGGATTCAATTAAATCCGAGCAGTAATCTAAAAATGCTGATCCACCATCCAATTCATAAATGAACGAGATATTGACAAGTGCAAGTGAATCGTCATGAAATAAAGGAGAATCGACAATCGCCAATCTCATTTGTATTCATCAAACATTTGACTATCACGGGTATAATACGCGCGCCAGATCAATTATTATTCATTGGTTTTTCGTGAGTGCGGATTAAAATGCACACAATGCTACTGTATTAGTTTATCGTATTGTATGATGAAGTATGGAACAATGGATGCTATTTATTAACATTTCTAGTAATTATTGTAAATAAATGGCTATTATTTATAATAAATAATCATTAATTTATTGACCAGCGGAAATATATTCGGTTATTTCTATTAATTGAAGTTAAAATGAGCTGAGTTACTGGGTGTGTGAGTTGAGTTACCAGGTGTGTGAGTTGAGTTACTTGTTGTCTGAGTTGAGTTACTTGGTGTGTGACTTGAGTTACTGGGTGTGTGAGTTAAGCAGCTTTGGGCCGGAATCAAGATGTGGGACTGTAGTAATCCTGACCAGGTTACCAACAAGGAAAAGTGTGTGTAGGGGTTTGATGTATGTTGGGAATTCGAGCTAACTACAAGATTCAAGAAGACTGAGGACTCACTCGGACTCTCCACCACAGTTGTGCTTAACATTTGTGATCATAACAGGGTTTTTCAACGTTTGAAACATTTTTAGTTCTATATTTTTTGTATTCCAATACGTAAGAGCCTCAGGAACTTTGCTACAGTATTATCGTTTGATTGGTTCCATTTCGCTTTCAACAGCTTTCTATTCTTCATCTCAAACAGATATTTTCGAACATAAGGATCCTTCGTGGAGTGTATACATTCCGATTTAATTGTTCTGTGTTTCGTAATTCCAGTTTACGTCAGGACTTTGTTTCTTTTCTGCATTATAAGAACAAATTTTTTTCCGAGAATATTAAATTGGACCAATGCCATTTAAATGCATGGAAGAGGAATTCATTCACTTTTCCTGACGCTTCTCGTTACATAATTCTTATTTCCATAAAGTGAGCTGAGTTACTAGGTGTGTGAGTTGAGTTACTGGGTGTGTGAGCTGAGTTACTCACAATTCATTCACTTTTTCTGAAGCTCTCCGTTACATAATTATTATGTCCATCCAATTATAACTAAAGTGATCTGAGTTACTGGGTGTGTGAGTTGAGTTATAGGGTGCTTCTGCATGTTGTCGCTTCTCATGCCTCTCTAATTCATTATGAAAGCAAGAGTAAGTAAAATAGTAATCTATTTGTTCCTCTTTTTTCACCAAGAATATTAAATTGGCCCAATGCCAGTTAAATGCATAACAGAGGAATTCATTCACTTTTCCTGAAGCTCCCAATTACATAATTCTTATTTCCATCTGCTTCTTATCACAGTGAGCTGAGTTACTAGGTGTGTGAGTTGAATTATTCACAATTCATTCTTTTATCCTGAAGCATTTCTTGTTGGGTTAAATTCTAAAATAAAGCTTGATTTAATTTGGGTTAAATTTCATTCATTTCAGTTATTTACCTTTAGTCTCGATTTTATATTCAATAATTTCATTCATATTTCGAATATTTAGTTCCGTTTCTTTTCTTTAAGCTCAGTTTTTTTGTTTTGGTCATAATAACTGCGTGTTTCTTATTTATTTTTATTAATTAATTCTTAGCTCGATTTTTGTTTATATTCGTCGCTGTTGTAATGCGCGCGCAGTAGTCAGTCACGTGACTGAGTTTTTTTTTTAACTAATGAAAAACGATCTTTTTCCAATTAAGTCAAATCGATTAAATTTGACTTAATTCAAGTAGGGAGACAGCCTCAAGTCGTCATATAAGACGGACGTTGAATTTATTGCTTTTTTTTGTTAATAAACCCCAGTCCGGCCTTGGGGTTTATTCCAAAGTCTTTTTTTGCGTGTGCAAGCACAAGTTGAGGATATATTTGGAATAAGCTGTGCGTCGGCCAAATATTTCACTTTCACCCTGGCTTTTCGACCACCCGGAATACAGCCAATTGGATTTGAGGCCAAAATCCAGACGCCTGGAAGACGAGTCCAGTAAATGGTTCATTCATTTGCTACTTGAACTTTTGTATGTTGGCGCTAATTTTTGTAATTAGCCACCTCGTGGCTTCACCACGTATGACTTTTTGCTGCGGTAGGCATTTGTTGTCGCCTTTCTCTTTTATGCTTTTGTTACTACGTTATAAATGCTACATCCTGATGTTGTGAACCAGGTCGATCGATCTCGGGCCTGCTTTTCATTTCCTTCATTTTTTTAAGGAGTAGATTGATGAGCGTTTTGTTCAGATTAATTTTGTTAAGACTTGCTGAAGTTTGCATTGGGGACGCGAATCGCCGCCATTTTGTTTCACTTTTTTTTCTGTTACTTTACTTTTAATATTTCCTTTATTCCATTTTTGAATTAACGTTATTAAATATTTATTACTTTGGGTAGTTTTAATGATCCTACCAGTTTAATTTTTAGAAACAACCCAGTCCGGCCTTGGGACTATTTTGATTACTTCAGTTTGTACTGAGCTAGGCCATTTTTAAAGTTGGAGTTTGTGGAAAATTTGAGATTTTTAGTTCCGCGAATCCAGTTTTGAATATAATACGTTACATAATTCTTATTTCCATTTAATTCTAATTGAAGTGAGCTGAGTTACTGGGTGTGTGAGTTGAGTTACTAGGTGTGTGAGTTGAGTTGCTAAGTGTGCGAGTACTAATTATTCTGATGGTATTGGAAGGTTGGAGCATCGTTGAACTAAATATTCAATACCAAACCGAATTTTTTTCAGAGTTGTTTTGAAGGTATTTCTCGAAGCAAATCTAAAAGAGTGTACTGCTACAAAATCCTCAAATCATATTGTTGATATTTTATTTGAACTTCGTATGTCTGTGATTTGATGTAGATTTTGTTTCTCCAACTGTTTATATCCCTGCAATCAGCACATGCTTTACCTTTCATCTTGTTTTCCTTTTTTGATTTGTCTCTGTTTGTATTTGTATCGTCACAAATAGAACAGGAAACAAAATCTGTGTCTTTTATTTTATTTTGTTTGATACACTTCATCCTACAAGTTGAATGAGTTAAGCTTTAGTCTGGAAAGTGCTCGAAGGACTCCTGAATACAACAGTTCAATAATTTGATTGTCCATCTATTTTATACATAGTATTGAAATGTTTTGATGCAACACAAGTGACTATTAGTGGATCAAAGTGTTATTAAATGTCAGTTTAAGAGCAGATTTAAATGCGGACAAAATCGTGACCATGGATGATCTTTAAAGCATCTCTCATTGTTACATAAAAAATAAAATGAAAAATCATTTTACTGTTTCAACATCTAAGGCGTGAATTATTTTGAACTTTCATCTATTAAGAAATGAATTGTGGTTAGGAATAAGCAATAAAAAATTGATTGATTGACATACAAGAAGTCTATAATGAATCATATATTTTGGTATGTACGTTTCCGCCGTTGGTTGCATTTCCTGAGCAATAACTACTAATGACTTCATGCGTTCCGGCTTGTCTGATATTCGCGTTCGTTCTCTGATTCTCTCCCTACACATCGCACACATGACTGTGAGTTCCACATCGCAATTGACTTGATTGTTTTCCATCCGGTCTGTCGACCCTGCGAACAATGAGCACTTCCATAGCACACTGCCACCAGAAGCAGATTTAGACGAAGCCGGATTATCGGAGATGGGCTTCAAGTCGCGGTTTCTTTCATGGATTATGATCGCGGTGATTTGATATCACTGAGATTAAATTATAGACTTTACAAAGCACTTTCCATTTTTTGTATCTTATGAATGAAAAGCAGGCATTTAAATTCTCATTGAGTAAATCTGAATAAAAGATAAAAAGAAGTAATTCTATGTAAGATCCTCCTTGACCTCATTTTATCTGTGCGTCTTTCTGGGCTCGGTCTTGTCATGTTTAGAGTTTTATACCTAATGACCTGGTGCTACCATATGACCCCAATAATATCGCTGTTTCTTTCTAAAACCTTCGCACCTATGACATTTTTGTTACGTCACTTGAATAAACAAACGTTAATACACAATAACCACAAATATTGGGAAACTGGATACTAAATATTGCCAAATTTAGACAAAACAAAACTTCTCAACCTTTTTCTAAGTAGTTTATGAGCACTACACCGTAAGAATCCCAGCAGATCGTTGTCATTACTTTTCTAGCAGATGGAACTGCTTTGGTTCTTCTAGCTCCAGCTCCAATCCAATTTTGAGACTGTTGTTTTGTCTTTGACGTAATCAAGATTCATCTGCAGTGATGTAACATCAAAGAAATTTCAAATAAGTCTCAACACTCTTGAGAAATGTTTAAATAAATGCTTATCTGATCGACTGTTAATACACATCTCGTAACTAAACTCACACACCCAGTAACTCAACTTACACACCTAATAACTCAGCTCACACACCTAGTAACTCAACTTACACACCTAGTAACTCAACTCACACACCTAGTTAGTCAGCCCACACATCTAGTTACTCAACTCACACACCTAGTAACTCAAATCACCTAGCACAAAAAACGAGGACCTACTTATGCGCATCGAGCGCAAGGTACTACGAAAAATTTTTGGACCCATATATAATGAAAGTATAAAGGAGGAGGTTTCGAACGAACTTTGAATTGATGCAGCTCTATGAGAATCAAGACATTGTATAATCAATCAGAAAACGAAGAATTAGATGGTCGGGACCTTAAAATAGACTGGCAAAGAAGACTGGACAAAGAAGAAGGGGCAGGCCCCAACTAAGATGAGAAGAGGATGTCCTACTACCCTTACATTCTGACTTAAAGAAGTTATTTTTAGCGCATTTTTCCGAAAAAAGCGCTATTATATTCACTTTGACTGGCTGGCTGGCTGGCTGGCTGGCGTAACGCTGAGATCTCAGCAACTATACTATTTACAGACTTGAAACTGGTACTAAATAAAAGCTGCTGTTTCGTAGGCTTGCACAAATTGCTTTAATTCAAGCTCAGTGATTGTGGAAAATTGAATTATTCAATTACTTGTTTCAAGTGAAACAATGTCCATAGATATCTATGACATTAGGGATATGGCAACTAAAATTTATTAAAGTAGATAAAAATTTAGTTACAACTTTCGCCGCGGGTGTCACTATTATTATGTACAGTTGTCAAATCTGTCCGGGATTCATTCAATGACTTGTTTGACGCGAATTTGAAGCTTATTAGAATGAATTATTATTATTGGATGAAAATTTGTTCACTTTTGGTGTATTTTTTTTTCATATAGCTTTGATAAAGATCAAATTATCATTTTAAGCTACAGCACTTGACCTCCTGTCAGTCAATAACCAAACAATGAAGATTAAAAGGTATTTTTGAGCTTGTACATGTATAAATTATGTACCTATTAAATAGTCAACTTGAAACTAGTACTAAATGGAAGCTGCTGTTTCGTAAGTTTGTCCAAACTGCTTGATTTCAAGCTCAGTAATTGTAAGAGATGGTAATTTGCGAAATCTCTGGAGTAACAAGCATTCATGAGCTGTCAAAAATGCGCTTCCATCATCTAGATGATTCTTCCATTTTTTTAATTACTATAAGTTGAAGAATTTAAAAAGCCGGTAATAAGTTGAAATTTGTAGGAGAATAAAGGAAGACTGGCTTTGAGAAAAAACTTTATAATTTGGAAAATGTTTTGACCCGTAGGAGCTGTGACTCCACGATGTTGTTTTAACTTTTTACTTTGAAACCATGAAAATAATAAAGGAGTTAACTCCTTTTTCATATTTTTATATTAAACTCCAATGTTTACCTAGCTAACTTGAATAATGGCCGCAAACAATGGCCGAAACGTCGTCATATTTTCCAAATTATAAAGTTTTTTTCTCAAAGCCAGTCTTCCTTTATTCTCCTACAAATTTTTTTGAATTACTGTAAAATCCACACTGAATAAAACCATTTCATAAAAAAATTTTGATGTTCGGGTACAGAGAGTTCAATCAAAATCAATTTTGATATATCAAATAAAATTAAGAGTATGTCACCACTTCCTACATAAATTATTTACTTAGATTAGATAAAAATAAGAATTATGTAACAGAAAGATTCAAGATAAGTGAATGAATTGTGAGTAACTCAACTCACACACCTAGTAACTCAACTCACACACCTAGTAACTCAGTTCCTACATTTTATAGCTCAATTCATTTATTTATTTCGAATCGGTCCTACAGAATTACAGGACGAGTTTACAGAAAAAATATAACATAATAGTTTCCCGAGAGAGACAAATAATAAATAATATAAAGTTAAGTCTAGATTATCAATTACATTTGAACTATGATTCAAACATTGAATGTGTGTGAGATGAGTGTAAATTAGAAAGAAGAAAAACTGCTTTGTCTTCGGATAGGTGATTTAGATTCATAAATTGTGCGTGAGAGACTGTAATAAAACAGGATAAAATTTTCCTACGGTTCGCGACATGAACAAAATTGAAATTGAAGAGTACTGTTTCGTACAGGCAGTCAAACTCAGAATACCGCCCGTGAAGCTTGAAATAACAATATTCGAGGAGTTTACGTTGGATGGATTCAACCAAAAGAATATATTTATCGTAAATTGGCTTCCAAACTTGCAGACAGTATTCTAATTTTGACCTCACAAATGAAAAATACATTCTGTAAAGTGTTTATCAAGAAGCCCAGGTTTTTATACGATGATTTTACAATATTATCGAACTGAGCACCCAAGTCTTTGAATTGATTCACTCGCTCTAGACGAGAGCTATTGATACTATATTCGTATGTATAGATATATTTTTTGACGAAATGACTCATGATTTTGCATTAACCGTAATCGAAAAACAGATTGGGCTCACACACAAATAGAAAATAAGAATCATATAACAGAAAGTTCAAGGAAAAGCGAATGAATTGTGAGTAACTCAACTCACACACCTAGTAACTCATCTCACACACCTAGTAACTCAACTCACACACCTAGTAACTCAGCTCACTTCAATTGGAATAAGAATTATGTAACGAAAAGCTTCAGCAAAATTGGATTAATTCCTCTTTCATGCATTTAAGGGAACAAATAGATCACTATTTTACTAAATATTGTTTTCATAATGAATTACATGGCATGAGGCTTGTCCTGATAAGAAAATCAAACAAAACAGTTACGAAATCATTGTCGTTCAAACCAATATGTCTCTAAACATTGTATAAAAGGTATTCCGCATTAATTGTTTCTAAAAGAGAAGAAAAAAGCATGAATAAATCCAATTTGAAATTATAATTACTATTGGTGAAATCCTACATAAATTCATCGATCAATATGTATTAGCCTTTTTTTCAGGTATCACAAGACTGCAACAAAAAAAAGACGGTCAAGTTCTTTGTTTTCGCAACAGATATGCGTCATTTGTTCGCACATTCTGCTATTACAGAACAGGGAATCCACATAAATACATTATGCAATTAAGCAATAACATCACAGTCGACTGTGGAAGGTGACTTTGTGGCTTCTAACCAGCAAAAACAGTTGGCTATGCCGCAGACATATCGTAGTTTCAATTGCAATGGAATTTAATAGAGCTCCAAACAGAATATGGCATTTTATGAGGTTGAGGATTTTTGAAATTGAAATCCATATTCATGCATTTTTTATTTCCAATAATTGTTATAAATTACGAACGCACATTTATTTCATATGAAAACATTTTCCATTTATGAATAAATATAAATATTTGTATCAATTTGAATATGCAGTATGTTGATTTTTAATTGGAAACTAATTTTAAAATGTTTGATTTGAAATAAATACTTTGAACTGAAATAAAAATTCATGAAATAAATCGCTGTAGGCCTATTATTAAGTTCTTTATCTTGATCTCTAATAAAAAAAACAGCCACACCTCCTAATTGATAAATATAAATAACAAAGCAAAAAAATCTAAATTCAAATTAGATGGCTTAGATCTTCTTGAAATGATCTAAGATATAACGATTCTATTATTATTCTTAGCCGCACCTTGTAAATACCATCACAACTTCTTGTGATTTCATCATTTAATTGCTAGTTGAGGATGACTGCAAAAAAAGTTTTAGAAGCGCTGTTGTGCGCTAAGGTCGAGGACAACGCGGTGTGATGATTAAAACGTATGTATTACATAAACTGTAACGATATTAACAATTCCAAGGCTGACAGGATTATGAATGCCCCTCTCTTTGCTTCTTTAATGATTGGTGATGAACACTTGTCAGCGGAATTAAAGCACGATTGTCTATTGTTCCAATAAGAACAGTATGTCGAGGACATGATTAGATAATTTTATTTTTCATACTTCTATATTGAACCGATAGACAACACTGCTAGTATTACACGATTTCTTACCAGACGTCAGAATCTCAAGAAGCGTCAAATCAAGCTTCAATAAATTTCAACCGCTTTTCACGTTGTTTTGCTTCGTTTATGAGAGTTGTTAGTGTTACTCCAGCTCTTACCTTTATTTTATTATATCGCAAACAGTCATATCAATTATTATGCCTTTCAAGTACTGATTTCCAATATTCTACGGCTAACAGTTCTGAATTTTCACACGAAATTGGAAAAAATTTCAACTGAAGTGCACTGTTCTGAGAATAGTAGGCAATCATTCAGATGCTACAGCAGACTGAAATACCAAATTTCAATATTCTACGGCTGATCGTTTCGAATTTATGCTAAGAATTCTAAAGTTAAGTAAAGTGCACTTCCGGTTCAGTCGATCTGAATGAAAATGAGATAAGAGCATAAAGATGGTACATTCGTCTTAAATACTGAATTCCAACATTCTACGTTCAACCGTTTTGGATTTATGCGGAAAATTCAAAAAATGTTTCTTCTAAAGTGCACTTCCGGTTCAGACGATTGCAATCATAATAACGGTGCACAATTAGATGTTACAGAAGTCCCAAATACGAAACTTCAATATTCTTCGACTGATTGTTTTGAATTTATGCGGAAAATTAGAAAAGTCTGTTATATAAAGTACGACCGACTTTTAATTTGATTAAAGTGGGCTGAGTTACTAGGTGTGTGAGTTGAGTTACTAAGTGTGTGAGCTGAGTTACTAGGTGTGTGAGCTAAGTTACTAGGTGTGTGACTTGAGTTACTAGATTTGTATAAGCGCTGAGCGTGCGAGAATTCAGTGTTCATGATGCGACTTGGCATCCGATATGAGAAGACAGCACTGCTAGTATTACACGATTTCTTGCTAGACGTCAGAATCTCAAGAAGCTACTACCAATCTTATTTGTGTCCATTTCAAATGGTGTGGATCAAATATTTATTGAGTGAGTTGAGTTACTAAGTGTGTTAGTTGAATTACTAGGTGTGTGAGCTGAGTTACTGGGTGTGTGAGTTGAGTTACTAGATGTGTATAAGCCTTGGGCGTGCGAGAATTCAGTGTCTATGATGCGGCTTGAAGTCGGAACTGTAGTTGGTTGCCGACGGCATAGCGAGCAGCTTCGGGCCAACGATGCAGCGAGCAGCTTTGGACTGTAGTAGGCCGATTTCCGGCTTGGCCGATTGAAACAAAAATAGAAGATAACCATCTAGACATTACAACAATTTCTAATACTGAATTTCAGTATCCTTCGGCTGATTATCCTGGATTCATGCGAGAAATTCAAACATTGGACAAAAAATTATTCAGTACAATAATTTCGTATCTTGTTTGGGATTGCCAAATAAGTGAAACCTAGGATTCCCAACCTACTCTGGGCGTTCACTTAAATGCGCAAAGTTCAAAAATATTCATCAAAACTTCTTAATATCATGTGGGATTGGAAAGACTGAAAATCTTTGGTTATCCTGCCTTACAGGAACTTATTCGACCATCAAGAATGTTTTTGGATGAAAGTTAGCTACTTTTCAAACAATTTTCTTGATTTGGCACATTTCTCTATTCACTTTGAGTGTTAAAATAAGACGACAAAATAACAAAATGTAGCTTTGACCACACATACAAGATGGAAGCTCCAAAATACATATTTGGACATTAAAGAGATATTTTTGCATAATTTACCGTAGAGTCACCGCTGGGGGAATCTTCATTGATTCCACAATGTTAGATTGTGTTACCGTAGAATCACTACTGGAGAAGTCCTTGTTGATTTCGCAGTGTTTCAATAGTTTAACGTAGAATCGCCGCTGGCGAAGACTTGGTTGACTTAACAATGTTTGAATAATTTAACGTAGAATCACCGCTTGCGAAGTCTTTGTCGACTTTGCAGTGTTTGAATAATTCAACGTAGAATCACCGTTGGCGAAGTCTTTGTTGACTTCACAGTGTTTGAATAATTTAACGTAGAAGCACCGTTGACGAAGTCTTTGTTGACTCTACAGTGTTTGAACAATTTAACGTAGCATCACCGCTGGCGAAGTCCTTGTTGACTGTTGGAAGAGATAATAAGAGTCTGGGAGGATTCATCAAGAACCTACTACTGGAAGAACATGAAAGGAAATAAATCTCCATCTACCTGCAAAGAATTCTTAGCTCTAAGGAGAGAGGACCTTAGTAACCAAACAGGTTTCTTAACAGGCCACTGCCCTTTAAAATACCACTTGCATAAAATTGGCTCATAAAAACAACTTCAACTGCGCTCCTTTATAGAATGGGACTTCATTAGGTTTAAGTGAGCTGAGTTACTAGGTGTGTGAGTTGAGTTACTGGGTGTGTGAGTTGAGCTACCTCAGTTGTACTTGACATTAGTGATTATACACCTCTATATTAAATCATTAGATTCTGGAGCAATAAATGAATGTCGTGGGAACATATTAATGGTTTTAATGAGTTTAGGGATGGTTGCACAGCAAAATTAATGGCTATCTTATATTAACGGCGCCGTTGCACCCATGTAAACACTGAAATTAGTACGATAACAAATGCATCTCATACCGTTGGAGTTGAATCCAGATCCGTAAACCAAGACAAGTAATTATTATTTGCGCTAGTATAAATTAATATTATCAACAAATCATCGAAGTATTTTTAGAATAATTAGTAATATTCACACGTTATTGTAATTATATCATTAAAAATGACCTTACGGATATTATTGTATGGAGGATATCACATGCAAACAAGCAGTTGTACATGAAAAATAGATTTACTAGTTTTTTCATCATTATCAATCAATAATCACTTTAAAATTGACATCATAAACAATTAAATTGTATTTTTTCCTCGAGTCATAACGGAAACTACAAGAGCAGGAGTTCCTGTATTTGTTCTCCTGCACTTGGATGAGGTTAAGTGTTGCACTCTCATTGTCACCAAGGTACAGCACTTAGTTGTATAAAATAGTATTCTTGAGTTGATGATTTATAGAAATTGTAGGAATCTTGTTTCATTTTCTCTTTCGTGGTCTGGCAACTGAAGTCGTGAGTCAAGATTGAAAGTAAAAACGCCTTTGAACATTCCGTACTACTCTCAGCTGTTATTTAACGAGTAATTTCACTTACTTTCAGTATCTATGGCCTTGACATCTTGGATGTAAACGTAAAGAAATACACAATGATTTCAATAACTTCCTTTATCAGTATGGTGTTAATATATCGATTCATACTTGATTAACCACATTCCTTCGAATATAATGCAAGGACAATTTGGTTTACTAGTTAACCTGGTATTCGCTTGAATACAAAGCCATTTGCTAACAGCATAACATATGTACAAAGGAGGTAATGTTATATATGATTATTATACCATACAACTGATAACCGACTTATGATATATGTAAGTCATATTAGCGCTTAATTTACGCCCTAGTTTATGTACCTCATTCTACTACATGTGTGAGTCGAATTATTAGATGTGTGAGTTGAGTTATCAGGTGTGTGAGTTGAGTTACTAGGTGTGTGAGTTCAGTTACTGGGTGTGTGAGTTGAGTACGACGTGGCACTGAGCGTGCGAGAATTGAGTGTCTTTGAGAAGCCGGGCATGTGTGATGCGACTGTAGTGTGCCACAACTGGCCGCCAATGAACCAGCGAGCAGCTTTGGACTATGGTGACCTCAAATTACCGACAACTTGGATCAAGCAATGGGACTGTAGTAATCCTGACCAGGTTACCAACGAAAACAAAGTGTGTATAGGTGTTTGATGTGTGGTAATTCCTTACTGAGCTTTGTGCTTAGATAATTTGACACTTTCAGGGCTTCGAGCTGACTACCAAATTCAAGAGAACTGCTTGACATTTGTGATTATAACAGGGTGTCAATAGAACATATTGGGTGAGAAACTTTAGGGTTTTTTTACGTTTAAAACATTTCGTATAATCTTTCACTCCTCAGAAAACTATCCTTCAAGCACAGCCTCCTTTTCTTCTCTGCCTCTTCCAGCTCAACCTTTGTTTATCTACTATTTTCAGTCTCTTCTTGCTTATTGATAGGTGGTAGAGTAAAAAATTGTTTTCCAGAATTCAAATAGTTTGCCATCTCTATTGAAGAAACATATTGGCTTGAATGATGATGACTTCTCAACTGCTTCCACTCGTTAGAAAACTCTCCTTCAAGCACAGGTTGTTTCATAACAGTAGATGTTCTTTGGTAGCAGTTTTTACCACTTCTGGTGGGATCAAGGTGTCTCTGTCTCTTTCAGTTTCTTATTGGAGATCCAAGTCAAGTTCACTAGCCCTTTTCAAGGGAGAAAAACCTGCTCTACTGTTCTCAGCCTTCTTCTGCTTATTGATGATGGTTTTTTGGTTCAAGATTGGCTTACCACACTTTAGTATCCCTGGTCCCAGATATCTTCATCTACTCCGTCACACAATTCATCTGCGATCAAGCAATTGCTTAAGCTATCTTCTCCCAAACTATCTTCATTTCCCTTCGAAAGATCCTTTTGTTGGATAGAGCTGTACGACAAGCATGAACATCTTGAAAGATGTTGATCAGAATTGCTTTGTTTGGCCTTCTCACCAAGACAAGCCTAGCAGTCTTCTACTTCTCGAGAAGCTCTCCTTCAAGCCAAGGATGTTTCATAACAGTATATGTTCTTTGGCAGTAGCTTTTGTCACTTCTGACAGGATCAGATCTCTTCCAGGTGCCTTGCCTGGCCTCACTTTCTTCTATGTTTCTTCCAGTTCATCGCTCTTTTCATTAAAGTCCAGTCCACTAGCCGTTTTCAAGAGAAAAGAATCTGCACCACTGTTCTCAGCCTTTTCTGCTTATTGATGATAGTTTTTTCTGTTTAAGATTGGCTTGCCACATTTTAGTGTCTCTGACCCCAGATATCTTGATTTACTTCTTCACACAATTTGTCTGCGATCAAGCAATTGCTTAAGCTATTTTCTCCGGAACTATCTTTATTTTTCTTCGAAAGGTCCTTCTGTTGGAAAGGTACGTACGACGAACCATAACATTTTAGAAGATATCGACTAGAACGACGATGGCTCCTCAACTGCTCTGCTTGGCCTTCTCGCCTCGAGAAACTCTCCTTCAAGCAGAGGCTGTTTCATAACAGCGGATGTTCTTTGGCAGCAGCTTTAACAACTTTTGACGAGATCAGATTTGATCAAGGTGGCCTTACTTTCTTCTCTGTCTCTTCCAGTTCATCGCTTTTCTGTCAAAGGTCCAAATCTAGTCCACTAGTCGTTTTTATGGGAGAAGAACCTACACTATTCTTCGAAGTATTTCTTTACTTATTGATGGTGTTTTTTGACTCAAGATCGCCTTGTCACATTTTGGTGTTTCCGAAACTATCTTTATTTTTGTCTTAAAGATCAGGACAAGCCTAGCAGTCTTCCATTTCTCGGAAAACTCTTCTTCGCCCTTTGGCAGCTGCTTTCACCACTTCTGGCGGGATCAAATTTGGTCCTGGCTCCTTGCCTGGCCACACTTTCTTGCCTGATTTTTTAACAAAGATCCAAGTCTAGTCCACCAGCCGTTTTCAAAAGAAAAGAACCTGCACCACTCTTGTCAGTCTTTTCCTAATTATTGATGGCGTCATTATAGTTCGAGATCGCCTTGCTACATTTTGGTATTCCCCAATTCAAATATCTTAATCTACTTCGTCATACAATTCATCTACGATCAAGCAATTACTCCAGCTATCTTCTCCAAAACTATCTTCATTATTCTTCGAACGATCTTTCTGTTAAACAGAGCCGTACGATGAGCGAGAACATCTTGGAATATATTGACCAGAACTGCTTTGTTTGGCCTTCTCACCAAGACAAGCCTAGCAGCCTTCTATTCTTCAGAAAACTCTCCTTCAAGCACTGGCTGTTTCGTAACAGAAGATGTTCTTTGGCAAAAGCTTTTACCATTTCTAGCAACATCAAATTAGGTCCAAGTGCCTTGCCTGGCCTAACTTTCTTCTCTGTCTCTTCCAGTTTTTTTATCAAAGGTCCAAGACTAGTTTACTAGCCGTTTTTAAAGGAAAAGAACCTGCACCACTCGTGTCAGCCTTTCCCTGCTTATTGATGGTGTTTTTTTGGTTCAAGATCGGCTTGCTACATTTTGGTGCTCCTGGCCCCAGATATCTTCATCTACTTCGTCACACAATTCATCTGCAATCAAGCAATTGCTTCAGCTATCTTCTTCCAAACTATCTTCATTTTTCTTATAAAGATCCTTTTGTTGAATGGAGCCGTACGACGAGCGATAACATTTTGGAAGATATCAAGCAGAACGATGATGGCTTGTCAACTGCTTTGCTTGGCCTCCTCGCCTCGGGAAACTCTCCTTCAAGCAGAGGCTGTTTCATAACAGTGGATGTTCTTTGGCAGCAGCTTTTACAACTCTTGATGCGATCAAATTTGGTCCAGGTGGCCTTATTTTCTTCTCTGTCTCTTCCAGTCTATCGCTTTTCTGTCAAAGTTCCAAATCTAGTCCACCAGTCGTTTTCATGGGAAAAAAAAACCTGCACCCTTTTTTTAAGCCTTTCCCTGCTTATTGATGGTGGTTTTTTGGCACAAGATCGGCTTGTCATATTTTGGTGTGCCTTACCTAAAATGTCTTCATCTACATCATCACACAATTCATCTGCAATTGAGCTATCACCTCAGTTATCTTCTTCAAGACTATCGTCACTTCTGGCCCAAGTGCCTTGCCTAGACTTATTTTTTTCTGTGCCTCTTCCAGTCAAACGTTTTTTTTATTAAAGGTCCAATCTATCAGCCGTTTTTTGAAGAACAAAAGACGCACCACTTGTCTTACCCTTTCCCTAGTTATTGATGGTGTCACTATAGTTCGAGATCGCCTTGCTATATTTTGGTACTCCCCAATTCAAATATCTCAATCTACTTCGTCATACAATTCATCGACAATCAAGCAATTACTTCAGCTATCTTCTCCAAAACTATTTTCATTTTCCTCCGAATGATCTTTCTTTCTTTGGCTGGTCTCATCAATAAGAGTTACTTTCTTCAAGCAATTCTAATTGGGAAATTATTTGTGATCGCAGGAGAGCGCTGCTGGTATAATGATTTCAATTTGAAACTAACTGAATTAATGTTGCTGCCTGTGGAATCTTGTAGGAAGGTGCTGTGCGATTTCTTGAAGATTTGCTTATGCCTGACTCCAATTTTCAGACCTTCTTCTTTTATATTTGAATCCGACAAGATGTCCTTCAGTTTCTCAGTGTTTCTGATACCAAATTTTCAAAAGTAAAGATACGACACCTGTTTGTTTGTTAGTCTTTCATATGAAGACTTTTTGAATGTGGAGATTTTACGTCTAGTAAGAAATAGATAATTAGATTGCAAAATTGATTGAAAATGGGGCAACCATGCTAAATATTTGATACCGATGACATTTATGATCTAGGTTGTCATCTGTCACACCGCTCAGTACGCGATTTATAAATAATTTACCATTAAAATAAATATTGATTCATATTATATATTATGAAATCGTGTTAAATTCAAGCAGCTTTAATGAGCTTTAAATTCATTGTAAGCTCAACAAAAATTGTAAGAATCTTTTCCATGCTATCAGATATCTCCAGTCTTCCTGATTAATTTAAAATGTAAATCTTCGCTAATTCCGAAGGTTACAAAGAAGTATTTAATTGGAAAAACGAGTTCAGCAGATTCAATTCCTGCAGTATCAGATTATCATCGTAAATTTCTTGGAAAACTTTTTAATATTTAACCGAATATTCAACAAAGTTAACTTCGGTAATTGAATACGATTGTAAAACATATTTTGAAACTGTTACGCAAAGTAAAGAAGTTAGGACAAAGAATCGCAGTAAAAACACTGTTATTGTTTATTATGTTGGTATCCATATTGAGTTCATGGTATCTTGGTAACGGGGTTATAGTAATTATGTAGTAGTCTAGTACAAAAAGCTGCATTTTCACCTTAAATTCCTAGATATTAACTTCAAGATGTCAAAATTAGTCGTTCTTCTTTTTCTTATAACTTTCGCGGTGTACACAAGGCTTTAGATCAAGTGTTATTTGTCGGTCATGATTGAATGCGTATGAAAATGAAATCAAATGACTTGTAGTTGAAAGTAGGTTGCTCAAATACTTGATACTATTTTACAACCTTGAATTCTTACCTCATTCTGATGTTTTTACAATTGCAATCATAAATTTTGTGGGTAGACTCATTGAGAAAATAACAAACCTCCGATTGGCCAGAAATTTGAACAACTTGATGTCCAACATCCAATGTTCTTCGATTTAAGCTGTTCCATGAGTGGCTTCATCTTGAAAGATATTTCCATCCAATTTGTGGCTTCAAATCTGTACGAGAAGTGTGAATTCATCCATAAGGGAGCTACAACAAACTTAAAGACAATTCTATGCGAATGCAGTATCCCCTGGAAGTCAGGATTACAAAACATCCAAACAACGTAACAACAAATAAACAGTTTTTATCGTAAAGCCCCACTAGCACCAGAAAAACAGACACCCTGGACATCATCAACTAAATCGGACTACCTGAACCAAAGGCTGAAGAATTTCGATGCAGAATTAGAACAGTTCTAAAATTCTGCTTGCAGACGTACAACAAGAAAACAGATAAACTACTGGAAAAGGAAACTACAAAGGACTTAAAGACAAACCAACAACCAATATTCCATTGGAATGCAGTAACCCCTGGAAGTCAGGATTGGAAAACATCAAAACAACGTAAAAATTGTTGAATTGTGGGCACGGCATTACAAAACCAAATGGAAATAGGTCAACAGCATTGGCATTTCTCAAAGACATCAAGACTTTAGTCATCAGGTCAGAGACAAGCACTCCAAGACTTCAACAGATTCAAATCTGAAAGAATCAAAGACAGTTTGATAAATGATAACGATAAGCAAACCTGAAACATGAAAAATCCCAATGATTTGTTGTAAAAAGTTGTCTAATTGTGTTTTAAATAAATATTTGAACATCAAGTTTTGAATCACCTATTGGCCACTTCACAAACAAAAATTGGGGACATGACATCAATATTCAACTGCTTTATATACTTTCATGTGAGTTTTGGCGGTATGATGCTTGAAAAGAGTAAACATACATACAGTAATTTGAATTTTATTGATGAATCTTGATCCTTTGGCCCAATTCGTTTTGTTCACTCGTGTTTACATGCAGTTTTATTTTTAGACTAGTCAAATTCTTGTTTCACATAACGGCACTTTAGTTACGCTGCTTTTAAACAATGCATGATTCATTTTGTATTCATATTTCTCCTTTGATGCTTCTCTTCGCTGTTTATGACTGTCAGGCGGTGAAAACAGATATTTGAAGTTATGGAAAAGTCTTATTGGAGTTGCGAAAGACAAAGGATTTTTTTTAATCCTAACAATCATAAGAACAAAGATAATAAAGCACACCTGTGACGAGGCCTTGGAACTACATATTAATTATTAATTTGACGTCATTAAGAAATTATTCTCATAAACATTTCTTTCGCAAAATAAATAATTGTTTTATTACAAATGATTACCTAGTATAACAAATTGATTTTTATTGCTTGTTTGAAACAATATTGACATTGAATTAAATATGGGTGGCATTGAAAACTAATAAATGTACGGTTTTACAGTCCACTAAGCGGAAAATTAGGCGTGTGTACTATTTAAAATGCAAATAAAACCAGGAACTAACAAAATACCAAAACATTTTGTTTTTAAATTATGGTAATCAATTCAGCCACTTTGATATCTCTACCCTCACATATGTTTGGTTAGCAGAGCACGTAGGGGTAAGTAATGTTTGACAGTACAAAACTGACTCATATTTCAGTGGCTACCAGCCGGCATACATCCATCAACAAGAAAGTACCGCGCTTGCTTTATTAACCAACATACGAAGTATTTGTCAAATAAACTCACGATGTACCATCAGTAAAAAGAAATATTCATTCCGTTGGCTAGATACGGAACATCGACACAAGTAATTTACATGAATTTGCGACTTTATTTTGATGAAATTGATATCATACATCCAATATGATTGGTTGCCCGACGTTAAACACAGCAACTTATCTGAACTGTAACGTAATTTTCATGAATTTGCGACTTTATTTTAACGAAATATGAACTGAAGTCATCGAAAAAATACGTTTCAAACAATTTAATCATCAAAAGTGTTTTGTCACTTTAGGTGTGAGACAAAAAATCGATTCTTTTGTATTCAGTTCTAAATTAAAAATAAAAACCAGAATGAAAAACAAAAGAAGAGCGCAGTGAGGCGCGTTAAACGCTTTGTAGTTTGTTGTGATTGTCAGGGGATCGACTATGTTTTCGTTGTTTTCCTCGGCGCTGTTCGAATGTATTGTTACAAAATTTTCATTTTATATATTTTTGTACTTTTAGAGATGGATTTTGGAGGAAATTGCGTAGAAATTTTGACGGCTGGACTTTACTTGAAATAGTTGAATAAAATGAGTGACTTTATGCGGGAGCTTTGCTCCAACCAATATCAAAGGTAATTGCTAGAAAGTGGAACCTTTTAGTAAAGTTTAATGTAACGAGCTGTTCTAATGCGCCATTATGAATGCGGCCAGCGATGAATTCCTCTAAAATGGCTTTGTTACAACTGTAATATCATTACAGATGCTTCAAGTAGAAGTTATACACAGTTGAGAAAATCAGAAGTTCTAGCGAAATGAATGACGGAATGATGTTCAATTTTTGGTGAAGATTCAGTAAATTAACCTTTAGCTCGCTAATTTGGCGTTAATACTAAACATCTAAACATGTCAAGCACAGTACACAATTGCCTTGATGCATAATTTGATATTGCATTTAGTTAAATTGCTCGATACAGCAAATTCTGTCGTTTATTATTGAAGGGAATAACTTGCAAACCATTTAGGCAAAGACAAAGACTTTGAAATCTCTTTCATGGCCAACAAGTGTTATCCATTCTTTAATTCATCACTCATATTTTGTCACTAGCACGTCGACCTTCCTTTCATTTTACTTCACACATTTTTTGCCTGCGGTACATTGAAAAAACTATGAAGTAATCATTAGCAAGAAAATACCCAAAACTGCCAAAAATAATGAACTGAATTTGAAGTTGGAGATTTCACTTTCAAGAAAATTAAATACTTTCTATATTTGGGTTCAAATGTACTGTGTTTTGAACAGGTGCAGAGTAATCAAGTGCTAATTTTGAACTAGTTTACCTACACAAATATGTTGTTTGTAAGGCTGCACGTGCTTAAAATTTACTTAAACAAAGAAGCTCTGTCTACCTACAAGAGATTTCTTTGTAAGTTTTTTTCACATGAATTGGGCAACCAAATTTTCGGAAATCAAACATGCTTTATTGATACGAACGTTCATTTTGGTATCCTGACTTCATATTTCAATAAAATAAAGTCGCAAATTCATGAAAATTACGTTAGACAGGTTTAGGACTTACAGTTCAGATAAGTCGCTGTGTTTAACATCAGCCAATCAATCAAATCAGTGTAATCAGTATAAGGAAACTACTAGAAAAGTAATCAAAGCAAGCATAGAAAGAACAGAACAAGAGGCAATGATGATAAAATCAAGGAAAACAATGAATGACTGAAGAGCAAACTCGAAGAAATAAAGGAAGGAAACATAACAAGCCAATACTCAATACTTATTTGGGCAATAAAAACTAAATATGCCGTAAACTGAAACAAATCTGTGAGGTACACACTAATTTGATTGGTTGTCGGACGTTTATACAGCAACTTAACTGAACTCTATGCTCTGAATATGTCCAACGTGATATTTATCAATTTGCGATTTTATTTTGATGAAATATTAATTGAAGTGATTAAAGAGATACTTTTCAATGCATTTATCATGTAGAAGACTTGAAATAAAATTGATCTATGGGATACACACTGATTTTATTGATTGCTGGACGTTAAACACTGCAACTTATCTAAATTCTGTTCTCTAAATCTGTCTAAAGTAATTTTCATCAATTTGCGACTTTAATTCAATGAAATATGATCTAATTCAATGCATTTATTATGTAAAAGGCTTGAGTATAAAGATACATCAAGTTAAAAATATGAATTTAAAGCAATATTTATGAAATACATCCAATAGAGAAATCAACTATTTTTTTCTTGTGTGCTATGTAAACTTGAGTCCCTCTTTCTAATATATTCTTATGAGAGCACATTATATACATCGATCTATAAAATATACACTGATTTTATTGGTTGCCGGATCTTAAACATAACAGCTTATCTAAATTCTATGCTCTGAGTCTGTTTATCTTAATTTTAATGAATTTGCGACTTTATTTTAATGAAATATGAACTGAAGTGATTCTATAAATACATTCCAATGCATTCATTATGTGAAAGGCTCAAAATAAGGGATGAATCAGAATGAATTATGAATTTAAAGCAATATTCATGAGTATTAGATGTCTTTTATTGAATCACAACTTTTCACTTTAAAACTTTGATAATATTTGTAGTGGATAATCGTCAAAAATTTCCTTAGATTTCTTAATCTGCTTATATCCTTTCGGGTGTCGCGATTAGTTTTTTATCACTTTATTTAATACTATTAATTAGTTCTTTCCAGACTGCTCTATTCCTTGCTTTTATACTCGCTTCTTGTTTTCCAATGTTATTTTTATTTAAAATCTCTTCTATATTATTTTCCCATGTCTTACCAGGTCTACCCCTTTTCTTCTTCCTCATTATTCTTGCGTTCCATACCTGCTTAGTTTGTCTTTCTTCTGGCATTCTAACTAGATGACTATACCATGCAAGCTGTTTTTTTTTCAATGGTTGTTTATATACTTTCAATTTGCAGACTGTTTCTTATCGTTTCGTTCCATATTCTATCTATTCTTGTGACCCCTTCTACTCTTCTGAGAAACCTCATTTCTGTTGCTTGTATTTTATTCTTAGTTCTCTGATTCATTATCCAGGTTTCACTGCCATATATCAATGTATGTGTATAGATTGTTTTGTATAGAATCATTTTTGTATTATTAGAAATTTGTTCGTCGCTTGTATGCTCTTGTTTATTTCCTGTTCTATACTTCCTTTATTATTCAGGGTTGCTCCGAGGTACGAGAACGTTTCCACTTGTTCTATTCCTTTTCCGTTTAACGTAATGTTTGTAGTTATGTCTTCCTTCGAATCACCATAGTTCTTGTTTCTTCTGCATTTATTGTCATTCTATGTTCCTTCAATTCCTCATTCCATAAGCTTAGATTAAATTGCATATCGCTCTCGCTTTTTGCTAGAATCGCAAGATCATCTGCAAAAACACATTCAGATATTGTTGTTCTCTTTAGGTTGTAGTAGCCTATCTCCATCTTTTTTGTTTTGTGCTTCATGTTTTTCAAGATATCATCCAAATAAATGATGAATAATGTGACGTGTTGAATTCTTCTGAAACTTGCCTTCCGGTTCTTATGTAATTGCATGTTTTACTATAGATGCTTTCGATTCCTTCTATAAGTTGTTTGCTGATGTTATTCTTCTTTAATATTCCCCACAATTGTTTCCTTATAACCTTGTCGAAAGCCTTTTCCAAATCAACAAAAGTAATGAAGAGTCTACTATCTTGTCTCTTAGTTTTCTCAATTAGTTTTTTAATAGTGAAAATATGGTCTTGAGTTGAGTGCCCTTTCCTAAAACCACTTTGTGGGCTCTCCATTGAATTTTCCACTTCTTTCCTGAGTCTATTCTCTAGTATCTCCTCGTAAATTTTGGCGGTTGTGCATAGCAATGATATTCCTCTGTAATTGTTGCAGTTTCTATTGTCTCCTTTTTTATGTACAGGGAATATCACTGCCTTTTTCTAATCCTGGGGTATTTTCTTAATGTATTAATGTGAATAACGCAAAATTGGGATTTTTTCCTAGTCCTAATAAACGATTTATACACAAGTCCCTCCCTCTAGTATTTTTATGAGAGCACATCATACATCGAACTATGAGGTACACACTGATTTGATTGGTTGCCGGACGTTAAACACGGCAACGTATCTAAAATCTATACTTTGAATCTGTCTAACGTAATTTCCATGAATTTGTGACTTTATTTTAATGAAGTGATTGAAGAAATATATTTCAATGTATTTTTAGAGTAAAAAGTTTGAATTGACAGTTAAATTCAGTTGAAAATATGAATTTAGATGCAATGTTTATGGAAAACATCCAATAGAGGAGTCAACTTATTCTTCCTTATAAAAACACCGGCCCACAAAAAAAAAGTGGTCTGTTCTTTTGACCAGACCTACTTATCTTTATGTATTTCGACGCACTGAATCCAAATCTGAAGTCAGTTTTGCCCGTATACCCTCAAAACAGACACAAACTTCTAACCTTCAATTTTTTGCTATTTTTCGCAATTTTCGAGGTTATTTTTTGCAGATTACTTGGATTTTGAATAGTTTATGGTTGAGTAAACTTTAAATTTGGATTCAGCGGACCAAAATCCATAAAAATCATACTTGGTCTATAGTCACATAAATTTTTTCTTACCAAGACTGCAAATTTTTAGCGATTTTTATGATTTTTTGCAATTTATTCAAAATTTTGAGAGTGTACGGGCAAAACTGACTTCAGTTTCAGATTCAGCGCCTGAAAATACATAAAGATAAATAGGTTCGGTCAAGAGTACAGCCCACTTTTTTTTTTTTTGTGGGCCGGTGAAATCATTGGTGATCCTCAATAGTTATTTATGTGCGAAATTATACTTTGGTGCTTGAGAATGAGAGTTTTTTGTCGAGGCGACAACTGAGACACAAATCATTCGAAATCTCCAAAGAAATTTCGTGCACGCGTTGCATACAACATTTTTTCTACAGACGTCAACAAATTATAGAAAAAAATATTAAAATCATATTAAAATACAAAAATTAGCGATCTTTCTTTTATTGAAACATCCTTCTACTTCGAAGCTTCAATAATATTTGTAGTAGATTATCATTATTCATCTTCTTAGATTCTTAAACGTTTTAGTGTAAATAAATCAAAAATTAACTACATTTTTTTCTCATTCCTAATGTACAATGTATATCCAAGCCCCTCCCTCTTATATTCTTATGGGAGCACATCATACATCGAACTATGAGGTACACACTGATCTGATTGGTTGCCGGACATTAAACAGAGCAACTTATCTCAATACTCTAAATCTGTGTAACGTATGAATTTGCGACTTTATTTTGATGAAATATGAACTGAAATGATTGGAAAAATATATTTCAATGCGTTTTTCATGTAAAAAGCTTGAAGTAAGAGATAAATTCAAATGTAATGGCCAGGTCAGTACTCTTAAACATGATATTATCCTAGTAATCGCCATTTGTGTTTCCTCCAGGAAACTCATTTCTAGTTTGATTACAAATTAAGTTTCTCAATAATTAACATTAAGTATCTCCATTAATAATTCTATAAATTAATTAATGGTGAATGTTAATTCCTGATGAGCTAATTACCATAAAGGTAACGATCATTTTCATACATAACCTTGAATATTGACATTGAGATCAAAAACATTCCTACAGCCTCAACGATTGTTCTCAGTTTTTATTATATAATAATTTTTTTGAGGGAGCACTATTTTAATTATAGATTCGTGCAAAATTTGTAGAAGTACTTGAAATACACTTGTCTTAATTGCAATCTCGCCGGAAATATTTTATAATCTATTATAGATCTGGATTAGTTTATTTGTGTTCAAGAGTATTTTAATGATTTGAAATTTCTTGCTATATGATTATTCTGATTTACCTAATCAGCCGATAAAATTAATGAATTACTAGTCAGTTGAAGCTATTGTATTTCCCAATAATGGAAAGTTAATATCTTTTTGTTTTTAGAGAGTTACAGCATTACAAAACTCGAATAACATCATTATTACGTTAAATGATAATGAAAGGTAAATTCTCAATGTTTGTAAACATTACGTGTGTGATATTTGGGAAGTGGGGATGACATTGAACCGTGAAATCAGCTGTTAACAGCAACGCGGAAGAAGATCACAGAAAATGATATTTTTTGCCTTTTGTTTTAATTCCAAGTAAGTAATTTTGTATTTAGTGAATGATTACTTATAGTAACATTCAACTGGGACCTTGAGTTTTTCAGTTTATTAATACTAAGTTCCCACACTTTGCTAGAACAGCCAGCCATGGATTTAATTACTTTTTTCCGTAAATTATTAAATAATGTATTTCTCTTATCAAAATGAAAATAAAAAATAATCGAATTTTATTTATAACATTTCAGTATTTTGTAAATATGGCATATTTCGAAAAATAAACACACCTGCAAAAATATTTGGGTAAATACTGAACTGAGTAATAATTTTTATCAAAGTATAAACAATTTTCGAAACATCCGTTCATTACTTCAACATTTACTCATAAATTACACATAATTTCAACCTGAATAATTTTCTTCAAGTTTTATAGCAAAATTATCAACAACTCCTAAAACTTTGGTACAATTTTCATGTATAACTCTTTCTTATTAATACAGTAAAACTTCCAAATATTGCGACGTTGTAAAACCATTTCCAATTCCAGAACTTGATACTTGAACTAGTTTTTAGTTAGAATATATTAAAGTAGACCCGAGAATGCTCCGGTAAACAAAAGTTTCCAAGTGGTTTAATAAAACTGGTAGGATCGCGAAAAAAGAAGTATTTTACAATTTTATTGTGAGGAATGTAGCAGCATAATAATTTTATAATATAGGAATAGAAAGGAAGAATTGATGCTTCAAGTTTTCGGAGTAATCAGAAAAGTAATTGAGTGAAAGTAATGCACTTTTTAATTTTTGCTATTAAATTGATCAAGTATTTATTATAATTTAAATATTATTCAAGCTTATAATTGAATTATTATCATCAGGAAATGGAATTGCAGAGAGCACCTCCACCATTTTTCGCGGAAAGCGTCTGCAATAAACAATAAATGTCAGTCATCCCAATTTATTGCGAAATTCAAGTTTTGATTTCAAGTTTCATGTTTGATTGATGATAACTGGATCACAAATACTTGCAAGACCATCAAAAGATATGTTTCAAATATGCCCCACAGTTTTATTTCAGTTTGTTGAAAGTTTATTATTCATTCTGCTAACGCTGGTGGGCGACACGAAAAGACAGCACTGCTAGTATTGCACAATTTCTTACCAGACGTCAGAATCTCAAGAAGTCCAGATTTTATCTTCTCATCTTCACTCAATTTCCAATAAACTGCCATTCTTATATTTTGAAAAGCAAACTTTAAGAGGGGCTTGAACATGCATAGTTTTCATGCATGACAAATAAAATGTATACTCAAGTCCCTCCCTCTAAAATTCTTATGAGAGCATATCATACATTGATCTATGAGGTACACACTGATTTGATTGATTGCCGCACGTTAAACACAGCGACTTATCTGAATCCTATAGCTTCAAATCTGTCTATTGAGATTTTCATGAATTTGCTACTTTATTTTGATGAAATATTACCTGAAGTAGTTGAAAAAATACATTTATTATGTAAAAGGCCTGAAATAAGGGATGAATCAAGTCAATAATATGAATTTGAACGCAATATTTATGGAATACATCCAAAAGAAAAGTCAACTTATTCTTACTTGTAAAATTATTGGTAATTCTTAAAAGAACTTCTTGGCTCATTAAGATGACTCCATATTGATATATTTTCATTATAAATTCATTTGACGGAGTTTGGGAGGTCTTAAAGCTCAATAAATCAATAATATAATCGAGTGAAATTCATATATAGACCTGAATCTTATTGAAACACATTTTTTTACTTCGAAGCTTCAAATACTTGTCTATGTATCTAGTGCGCGGAATTATACTTTGGTGTTTGAGAATGAGAATCATTCAAAAACATCAGAGAAATTTCATGCACGAGTTGCATACAACATTTCTTCTTCAGTCGTCAAGAAACTATAAAAAAAAAATTGAAATAATATTGAAATACAAGAATTGGTAGAATTCGGATCCGTTGTCATGATAAACAACTCCAATATGACATTTCACATACTAATATTGATGTACAAATCGTCGTTGGAAAAGCGTAAGGGCGTGTCTAATTTTTCATAAGTTCGCAGTAGAGCAGTATAAAGAAGACTGGGGCTCTCATTTTCTCGATATGTACAACACGTTTGAATATAATGTACTTCACTCATAAAAGCGGAGTCTGATTGACATATGCCAGATAGTCATAACACGGAGAACACAAAAAATCTATTTGAAGGCGTATCTAACTCATTTCGGCCAAATTTTAAGATACGCCTTTACGTTTTGTCAACGGCGAAATGACAGCATTTTTTGACGTCTGCAGACAAAATACTTATAGTTGATTATCATTATTTTCCCAGATTCCTAAACGTATTAATGTAAATGATGCAAAAATTAGCAAAGAATTTTCTCCCGGTCCTAACGAACAATATATATTTAAGTCCCTCCTTCTAATATTCTTATAAGGGTACATCATACATCGATGTATGAGGTACACACTGATTTGATTGGTTGCCGGACGTTAAACACGGCAACGTATCTAAAATCTATACTTTAAATCTGTCTAACGTAATTTCCATGAATTTGTGACTTTATTTCAATGAAGTGACTGAAGAAATATATTTCAATGTATTTATAATGTTAAAGGCTCGAAATAAGAGATGAATCTAGCTAATAATATGAATTTGAATGCAATATTCATGAAATACATCAAATACTGAAGTAACCTGTATCATTATGCTCATTATTCCTTGTAAATATTATTGGTAATTCTTGAAACAGCTTCTTGAATTATTAAAATGATTTTATATTGATATATTCTTATTATAAATCTATTTGACGGATTTCGGAATGTCTTCAAGCTCACTAAGTCAATTTTTAGACCCCTCTAATATTCTTATGAGAGCACATCATACATCGATCTATGAGGTACATACTGATTTAATCGGTTGTCGAACGCAAACACAGCAGCTTTCCAGAACTCTATGCACTAAATATATCTAATATATTTTCATGAATTTGCGACTTTATTTTAATAAAATATGAGTTAAAGTGATCGAAACCTAATGAACAAAGTATACTTAAGTCCTGCCCGCTAATATTCATCACATCATACATCGATTTATGAGGTACACATCAATTGGATTGGTTGCCGGACGTTAAACACGGCAACGTATCTAAAATCAATGCTCTAAATCTGTCTTACGTAATTTCCATGAATTTGCGACTTTATTTTAGTGAAATATGAACTGAAATGATTGGGGAAATACATTGCAATGCATTTATAATGTAAAATGTTTGACATAAAAGATGAGTCAAGTTAATAATATGAATTTCAATGCAATATTATAGAAAACATTCAGTCTAGAAGTCAATAAATTCTTCCTGTCGAAAATATTGATAATTCTTTAAAGAGTTTTTCAGATAAGAGGATTCTATATTGATATATTCTCATTAGGAATCCTCTGGACGGACTTCAGAAGGTCCTTTAGCTCATAATTAGATGAAATCCATACATACACACAATTTTTTTCTGCGGAACTTCAATAATATTTGTAGTAGAATATTATAAGGTTTGCTACTTCAGAAAATCCCTGACTAGGTACTGACAGTTCCGTACTAATTTTTTACACGCATGCGCGAGCTATGACTGGTTTCAAACTAGTCAGTGATTATTTGTTGGAACACATATTCAACACTCAGAAGAATCACAACAGATCCACTTACATTCTTACTTATTCTAAAGTGCTCAATGAACCTCAAATCATCATAATTTTCAATTAAGTCCAAGAAATTCTGCTTTTTAGGTCCTATTTTTTCTTGTAAAAGTTCTCCAAAACTATCATCGTCGGATTAACTTAATAAACACGACGTAATTCCGTAAACACTGCTAAACTCACAATCATTCTATTCTATTTAATAGGATTGTGAAAATTTCAAGACTTTACTTTAAAAAGTGGATAACTATCAACAACTTCACAATGCGCATGCGATATTTAGAATTTGTGGATAGTCAGAAAACTGACTCGTGGACTGTTGGAACAAAAAACTTCCTATTCAGGGATTTGTCACAAGTGCTTAGATTCCTAAACGTATTAATATAAATTATGCAAAAATCACTAAGAATGTTCTCCCAGTCCTAATGAACAATGTATACTTGAGTCCCTCCCTCTAATACTTGTCTAATAATTGTCAGACGTTAAACTCATCATCTCATCTGAGATCCGTCCCTTAAATCTGTCTAATGTATTATACGAATTTGCGACTTTATTTTGATGAAATGAACTGATGTGATTGAAGAAATATATTTCAATGCATTTATCATGTAGTTCAACATGATTTTCATGAATTTGTGACTTCATTTCGATTAATGAAATACATTGAAATGCATTTATCATGTAAAAAAAACTTGAAATAAGGGATAAATCAAGTGAAATATATGAATTTGAGAGCAATATTTATTGAGCATACTCGAAAGATAACTCAACTTCAAATCAAATCAGGCCTAATGACCAATGTATACTAAAGTCCCTCCCTCTAATCGAACTATGAGGTACACACTGACATGATTGGTTGCCGAATATTAAACACAGCAACTTATCTGAACTGTATGTTCTAAATCTGTCCAACGTAATTTTCATGAATTTGCGACTTTATTTTAATCAATAATATGAATTTGAATGCAATATTTATGTAATACACCCAATAGAGAAGTCGACCTATTGTTTTTCTTGTAAAAATTACTGGTTATCCTTACAATAGATTTTTGGATGATTTAGATGATTTTATTTAGATATATTCTTGTTATAAATCTATTTGACGGACTTCGAAAGGCCCTAAAGCTCAATAAATCAATTATTAGACTGTTATACATTTTTTTTCTGCGAAACTTCAATGATATTTATAGTGGATTTCATCAATATTCATCTCCTCAGATTCCTAAAAATATTAATGTAAATAATGCAAAAATTAACAAAGAATTTTTTCTAGTCCTGATGAACAATGTATACTTTAGCCCCACCCCTAAACATTCTCATGGGAACACATCATACATTGAACTATGAGGTACTTACTGATTTGATTGGTTGCTGGACGTTAAACACAGCAACTCATCTGAACTCTATGCTCTAAAACTGTCTAACGTAATTTTCATGAATTTGCGACTTTATTTCAATGAAATATTACCTCTTGCCTTGCTCCGTCAATTACCCATTGCGTATACGCAAGTATCTGGCATAACTAACAGCTCATTATTAGTGGAATTAGCGTTGTCACGTTAGTAGCATTGCTGCATCTCTTGCATGTTGAATATTTAGTGCGTCAGGTGGCAAATCTATGTCACATACATACTCACACATTATTGCATTCTGTCATTTTAATGTCACTGAGAGATTCTGCCATTTACAGGAATTTGACTACATAAATATGCAATTCAATCACACAAATTTGTTAATAAGTATTGAAGTACTGCTGATATTTGCTCTAATGCACTTCAAGCCCAAAAGGTCAAATATAAGTTTGTCTTTTCATGAATTTGAAGCTTGTTTTACAGTAGAGAGTTCTTTAAATAAACGGTTCCTATGATTCTACTCACTTGAAGATGATTTATTATTGAACACATCTGTTTGGAATGAATCAATTATGTTTTATCTATTTATAAACGATGCTACAATGCTTCATGCTACTACATTTTTATTCTATAATAAAGCAGTCGATGTCCTGTCCAATGCTTCAAGGATGAGCATCCTCAAAAGATGTTCGCATTTTAATTCATTCTTCGCGGATAAATCTAATGATAATGGTTGCAAAGCTGAAATGAAAGTGCCATCTTCTGCAGACGGTGCCTTCCGATGTGCAATTGTTCGCAGATCCAAGACGTTTGTGTTTTGTTACTTGAACATGACCTTTCAATGTTTCAAGAAAAACGTAAGCTGGCTGCAAGTTTTAGAATACTCATGACATCATTTATTTATTTATATTTTCATAGCCATCAGCAATCACTTCTGAAAGACTGTCTTGAACGATGACGACATTAAATTTTGCTATGGCAACCCTCTGTGCTCAATCCTGGCTCAAATATTTTTTGTCAAAGGCTAAATCCGAGATCTGTTTAAGCGGATTAATTAATAATGAGACTGTTCAAACATACGTGGGTACAAACCCCTTTGTATGTACAACAAATGTTGATAAGATTATTGTTGATTTCTATATAAACAAAGGCCTACTCCGCTGCATAAAATTACTTCTAAAAGTCTTGTTTACCTTGATCAGGCTCTCCTTCGTCTTGACTTCTTGAGAATCAAAGTTTACTGTCACAGAGACCACTACACTGAAGAAACAGTTGCACAGCGCGTTTCTACGCACCGATAACAAAACAACTGACTATCGCAAAGCACATATATATAAGCGCCGCTACAAATGCAAACGCGCACTAGACTTTACCGCCGAATAGCTTTGTGTATATAAAATAAGTCGTCAGACATCGGAAAACTTCGGAGGACGTCGGGTCCTGCTGCAGCAGGAGGAGGAAGAACTCCGGAAAGGCCGGAGGACTTGACTGGAACCCGGAGCGCGATTCAAGCGACGAAATACTGAAACTTCAATTGCTTTCATACTTTTAACTATTTTTTAGCGTTTTTTTCAGCTTATTATTCAATTATTTGGTTGGTTTTACTGTTCACTGTTCCTCAGTCAGGTCGTTTGCTCATATATATACAAATATCCGTTTCTGGAAATGTTCTAGGTCAGTCGAGAGCACATTACTAGAATTTTCGACTGTGCGGGGCAGTGCGGTGCGATACAAAGAGACGAAAGACCCTGCCCAGACAGGACTGGATTCAGGGCTTATTACCAGAAACAGAAACCTACTTGGCGAGGCATTCTGAGGTCGCCAGGAGCTTTACAAAAGAATAGGAGGGCTGCGGAAGCACATAAGTCCAAAATTTCAGTTATTTCTTATTTTCCTCCAATTGAAATCAAAAATGAATGCAATATATCAACCCATGTGCGTGATATTCATTTCAAAGTTTCATTTAAACATGCATAAATGTCAAAATTTCATATGCATTCAAGTTTTTAACAACATTTACATTATTTTATATCAAAAACAGCAAAAATCTGACAACATCATAATTAATTTGATTATTTTTCACGCTGACACGTTTTCAGCTTGTTTCCATGAACAGAAAATAGTTGTAAAACAAAAGGTATTTTATTTTGTTCCAATTGTACACACAGCACTATTCAATAAATTAGAAGAAAATAAAAAATTTGTTCATCGAAGTATGGATATTCACTATTTCACTGTTTTACGGTTCACTGTTCCTCAGTCAGGTCGTTTGCTCATATATATACAGATGTCCGTTTTTGGAAATGTTCTAAGCCAGTCGAGAGCATGTTACTAGAATTTTCGACCGTGCGGGGCGGTGCGGTGCGGTACCGCACGTTACAGTAAAGTAGAAACAGCAAGAATAACCAATCACATTTGAGAGCCTCACATTTTACTTGGCAAATGCAAATCTACACAAATTTTATTCTTGTATTGCGATCCATTTGATAGATTAAAATTTGTTCTTTTCTATTTTCATCTACTGAAGTGATTACAGCCATATAAATAGTTGTTTTATCAATAATATAACTCACAAGGTCATTTGAAGAAAAACATATTACACCTATCGATGTTTGTTATTAATTATGAATTATAAAGTAATTAATAATCTTCAGGGTTATTATTGAAGATTGTTCTATATTATAATAATATATTTCATCTTGTAATATTCCCCACATTAGAATTTCATTTTTATTTTTGGGGCATGTTTGTAGTGAGCAAAGCAATTTCATCAGGAGTTGTACATACGTATGTAGCAGGTACAATACCACATAGTACCAACGTTACCACAGTGAATACCCAACATGAACATGGGGACATTTGCTCTGTTATTTTTGTTCACTGAGTCGCACTTTCCCAAATACAACTGAGTTGATATAACAGAGAATCCCAAACAGGTGACCTTTTTCTTCAAATCAATCGTTGAATGATTTGCTCTTGACGGATAATAATAACAGTTAGTTCAATCAACGTTTACAGATGGCAGCAAGTATTTTGTCCCTTTTCCGAAACTGTTATCTATGCAAGTGCAACGAATTTCCATGAATTTGCGACTTTATTTTGATGAAATGATATATTTATTTGATTATCATTATTTATCTCTTCATATTCTTGAATGTATTGATGAAGATATTGCAAAAATTGACTGAGAATTTTTTCCCAGTTCTAATGAACCATTTAAACTTAAGTCCCTCCCTCTCATATTTTCATGAGAGCACATCATACATTTATCTAGAAAGTACACACTGTTTTGATTGGTTATTGGACGTTAAACACTGCAACTTATCTGAACTCTATGCTCTAACTCTGTCTGAAGTAATTTTCATGAATTTCCAACTTTATTTTGATGAAATCTGACCTGAAGTGGGAGAAATACATTTTGATGAATTTATCATGTAGAAGGCTTGAAATAAGAGATGAATCAAGCTAAAATATTAATTTCGAATGCAATATTTATGGAATATATCCAATAGAGACGTCAACTTATTCTTCCTTATGGAAATTATCGGTAATTCACTCAATCAATTATTGGACTATTATATAATAAAGTCAAATCCATACCTCGAAACCTTGAAAATATTTGTAGTAGATTATCATTATTTATCTCCTAGAATTCCTGCAAATATTTATGTGAATATTGCAAAAATTGACTAAAAATTTTTTCCTTGTCCTAATTAACAATGTATACTTGAGTCTCTTCTTCTAATATTCTTATGAGAGCACACCTTAAATCGAACTATGAGTTACACACTGATTTGATTGGTTGCCTGAATCTGTCTAATGTAGTTTTCATGAATTTGCGACTTTATTTTAATGAAATACGTATTTCCTTTTCTGCTGTATTCAGTTCAACAAAAGTTGTTATTTTTTCAGTCAGTATATTAAAATCGCATGAGCGACGGACTGAATTGTGTAACATGTACAGTAAAATTGCTACATCGTCCATTCAAAGTAGTCACAATCTGCAAAATTAACTAAAAGCTTGTTGGAAGAAATATTTCCGAGTTATGCAATGAATTATGCTTTACTTTTGGACTCTAATATACTTATGAGAGCACATCATACATTGGAAAAATGAGGTACACACTGATTTGATTGGTTGCTGGATGTTGAATACAGTAACTTATCTAAACTCTATGCTCTAAGTCTGTCTAACATAATTTTCATGAATTTGCGACTTTATTTTCATGAAATATGAATTGAAGTGATTGAAGAAATACATTTCAATGCATTTATCATGTAGAAGGCTTGAAATAAAAGATAAATCGAGTCAAAAATATAAATTTGAATGCAATACTCATTTTATCTTGTAGAATTTATGGCAATTCCCAAAAGAGCTTTCCAGATGATTTTATATTGATATAATCTTACAATGAATCTATCTTTTGGGCTCCAGAAGTTTCTTAAATCCACTAAATCAATTATTGGGCTATTATATAATAAAGGTAAATTCATACATGGACCTTTCCCTCATGGAAAACTTGATAATATTTGTAGTAGATTATTATTATAAATCTCTTCAGATTCCTGAACATATTAATGTGAATATTGCAAAAATTAATTAAAAATTTCTCCCTAGTCCTAGCAAACAATGTATACTTAAGTCCCTCCCTCTAATATTCTCATAAGAGCTTATCTTAGATCGAATTATGAGGTACACACTGATTTGATTGGTTGCTGGACGATAAACACAGAAACTTGTCGAAACTCTATGCTCTAACTCTGTCTAAAATAGTTTTCATGAATTTGCGACTTCATTTCAATGATATATAAACTGTCTCTTCTGCTATATTCAGTGCAACAATAGTTCTGTCATTTTTTCTGTCAGTATTTTAAAATCGCATGAGCGATTGACTGAATTGTGTCACACGTACAATAAAATTACTACATTACCATTTGAAGTAGCCTTTGAGTAGCAACAGAGAAGAACTTGTTTGCACAAATTTTTACAGTTTGCAAAATCGAATAAAAGCTCGTTGTAAGTAATATTTCCGAGTTATGCAATAAATTATGCTTAATTTTGGACTCTAATATACTTATAAGAGCACATCATACATCAAAAAATGAGGTACACACTGATTTGATTGGTTGCTGAACGTTAAACACAGCAACTTATCTGAACTCTATGATCTAAATCTGTCTAACGTAATTTTCATGAATTTCCGACTTTATTTTAATAAAATATGAACTGAAGTGATAGAAGAAATACATTTCAATGCATCTGAGTTTTCTCTACGTTTATGCTATCCAAAAATTGAAAATACTCACTAATTTGGTAATCTGCTATCCATCATAAGAAAGAATAGTGAACAACATACCTGGAACAAAAAGAAATACAATAAATTAAAAATTATTCACCTATTATTTGTTTTAGGATTAACAAAAAATGCTGAAACAGTAATTTATGGCACAAATGTGTACACCTCATAATTCCAACAAAAAGTCTGTTCAGTCAATATCGAGCTGTGAAACATGGGGCTTCAGCCCGCGTAGCAAGCCAAACGCTAGTCGCTCTACTAATATAAATTGACATGTTTACAATTAAGGCACACAGCAAGCTGAAATCCAGCCTTCGCAAATAATCTAACAAATTATAACGTGCAAAAATAAATGAAGCTCTGAATCTGTTAACTGGGCAGAGCATTTCGTCCTCGTTGTATCGCACCGCACCGCACCACAACGCCCTGCACGGTGAAAAAATCTAGTAACGTGCTATACTAAAGACTAAATCTAGAATATTTTGAGAGATAGGTTTCTGTATAAAAGGAAGTAAACAACCAACAGTAAAAAAAACAATTAAATTCAAAATGAAATTTCATGTGGATAATTTTGAGAGACCCTGTCTAAAATAGTGCACTCTATTCATTGTCGACTCATTACCTGAGGGCTCCACTACTTGTTTATCGGTTTAATTACGTCAACAAGATACCCGAAATACCCCAACGCACATACACAAAACACAAAATGCGTGTGGTTTTCACCTCATTTTACTACTCGTAATGTTTGCCCTAAGCTGTTTCAACAATAATAAAATTTACGCGAAGACAGAATGGGCTATAAAATAGACAATCATACAACGAAAGGTTGAATTAAAGTGTATACAACATTGTAATAACTAATTTAGCCTTCCTTCATTACTCAAGCAATTGTGAGCTGAATTAACATTACTTTCAATGTTCTAAAAGTGTACAGTTATTTATTGAACGACCGGTTTCGTCAATTTAATAACAAATACTAAATTTGCTGGCATGTACTAGTTTCCAGTTATGTCAAATTTATTCCTGCAGCAATAAGTTGGTGTGCGGGGCTCCGCCCAGATAACAGAAATTGATTCAGAGCTTATTTTATTTTACACCTTACAATTTTTAGATTATTTGTGAAGGCTCGATTTCAGCTTGTTGTGTGCCTTAATTGTCAACATGTAGAATAACTAGCGTTTGGCCTGCTACGCAGGTTGAGACCCTATGCTGCGGAAACAAACTGTCAGTAATTGTGATAGCTTTGGAGCCGGATCAGCGCCCGGAAATGACCGGAAAAATCTTTGTATCAAGTCATTTCATCAACTAATTTGAAATCAGTATCTCAATGTTTGATCTGAAGTTAGTTTAAGGGGTGAAAACTGATCAGTTAATTCGTTTTCGACCTAAAGAGGCAAGCGTTTTCAGCGGGGGTTCAGGTTAAATGGAGTGTGAAGTAATTGTGGGCAGATTCATCCAGAAGAAGCTATTAGCGATCAAGGAATATATTCCGGAATATTTCGCGAACAAAATCGAACTATAATGTAATCAGGACTTAAGATTCTGACGTCTGATAAGAAATCGTGCAGTACTAGCAGTGCTGTCTGATTTCTCACCAGACGTCAGAATCTCAAGAGTTTGTAAGATTCATAAACAGGTGTGAAATATTATTCTTAATGAAAAATGTGTAGCATCTCCGTTGACGAATGAATTCAGTTAGGTGTATGAGTATGCAAAAGCCTAATATTTCACCGTGTTGCACTCACGCTCTTTTTTTACTTCTTCTATTGAAACAGCCAGCCATTTTGATTTTTCAGCAGCAGTAGCTATTCCAGTGTTGATTTACGTTTATAAGACGTCAACAGTTGCGCATAAATAACGAATGAATAAATTAGAGACAGTTTAAATTGCATATGGGTTCATAAATTCATATTCGCATCTGTGAAAAATTCCAAAAATTATAAATCAGAGCTACCAGTTGTTTTTGAATCAAATCGCAACAATTTTTATATAACAATAAATTTTGGCATATTTTCCAGGATTTCTAATATGTACAAATGTTTAATGACGCCATAAACAGTTAGCAAAAACCGGACTATTCATTATAGCTTGTAATTTATTGAACTGAGTATTTTGCAGCGTTAATTGAAGCTGCATTCTGAAACTATACTATTTGATTTATTCATATATTTATTTGTAGTACTTTTTACAACACCAAACAATCATCTGGAGCTCCGTCGTTTCCAACAATAGTCCAAATAAGCGAAATGCAACATCAAAACAGCCACATAATCCTGCAATATGCACAGGACGCCTACATTTCACAATGCAATTGAATAATCGATAATTTTACACGTAGGTGGGAATTAAATCACAAACCTTGCATTTTGAGCACTGATAATTAAAAATTAACGATAGCTAATGGTTCTAATAGTACATCAACGAAAATTAATATTTATTGGCAGGGATTTGAACCCGGAATCGTCACAGGATGGACGGTAGTCGTTTTGTGTTTGTTTGAACGATAATGTGGGTACCGCCATGTACTATTATCCTTTGAAATATTAGAAATTTACTTCATTTCTTGACGCATCAGTTTATTTTTAGCTGATTGATTCTCCAATTAGACCTCTAATATTCTTATGAGAGCACATCATACATCAATCTATAAGGTACACACTGATTTGATTGGTTGCCTAATGTAAACACAGCAACTTATCTGAACCCTATGCTTTAAATCTGTCTCACGTATTTTCATGAATTTGCGACTTTATTTTAATGAAATATGAACTGAAGTGATTGAATATTTATGTAATACATTTAATAGTGAAGTCAACTGCCCAATTAAATTCATTATTGATATATTCTTATTGTTAATGTATTTGATAGCCCTTGAAAAGTCCTAGAGCTCATCAGATCAATTTTTGATCTATATACTCTAGTAAAATCCATACATAAAACTTTTTCTTATCAAAATACATCTTTTCACTTCAAAACTTCAATAATATTTGTGATAGATGATCATTACTTATCTCCCTGGATTCTTGAACGTATTAAAATGTAAATAATGCAAACATCAACTAATTTTGTTCCAGTCCAAATGAACATATGTATACTTGAGTCCCTCCCTCTAATAATCTTATGGAAATTAAATCATACATCGAGCTATGAGGTGAACACTGACTTGATTGGTTGCCAGACGTTAAACACAGCAACTTATCTAAACTTCATGCTCTAAATCTTAATCTATCTAACGTAACTTCCATGAATTTGCGACTTTATTTTGATGCAAAATACATTTATCTTGTAGTAGGCTTGTAAAAAAAGATAAACGAAGTTGATAATATGGATTTAGATGCAATATTCATGGAATACATCTGAATTGTATGCTTTAAATCTATCTACAGATATTCATGAATTTGCGACTTTATTTTAACGAAAAATTCATTTATCATGCGAAAGACTTGAAATAAGAGGGAAATGAAGTTGATAGTATGAATTTTGAGTGCAATATTTATGGAATACATTCAATAATAAAGTCAGCTTTATATTTATACTTCGTCTCTCTTGTTAAGAGTATTGGCAATTCTTGAAAGAGATTTCTAAATGATTTGGATGATTATATATATTTGACGATCCTTGAATGTCTCTAAAGTCTCTAAAGTCTTTCTCTTATTTATATACACTTTTTCACCTCAAAACTTCAATTATATTTGTGAGAGATGCTCATTATTTATCTACTTGGATTTCTCAACGTATTAAAATGTAAATCATGCAAGAATAACTAATTTTTTCCCAGTCCAAATGTATATGTGTATACTTAAGTCCCTCCCTCTAATAATCTTATGGAGAGCAGATTATACATCGAACTATAAGATACACATTTATTTGATTGGTTGCCTGGATTGGTTCATGCTCAAAATTTGTCTAACCTAATTTTCATGAATTTGAGATTCTATTTCAATGAAATATGAACTGAGATGATTGAACAAATACATTTCAATGCATTTATTATGTAGTAGGCTTGTAATAAGAGATAAATTAAGTTGATAATATTTATTGAATACATCTCAAATGTATGCTTTAAATCTGTCTTACGCAGTTTTCATGAATTTGTGACTTTATTTTGATGAAAAATGCATTTATCATGTAATAGGCTTGTAATAAGAGATAAACGAGGTTGATAATATGAATTTAGACGCAATATTTTTGGAATACATCCAAACTGTATGCTTTAAATCTGTCTAACATAATTTTTATTGATTTGCGACTTTATTTTAATGAAAAATGCACTTTTCATGTGAGAGACTTGAAATAAAAGAGAAATGGAGTTGACAGTATGAATTTGGATGCAATATTCATGGAAGTCAGCTTTATAATTATACTTCTTCTTTCTTGTAAACAATATTCGCAGTTCTTGAAAGAGCTTTCTGCTTTATTTGGATGATTATATATACTTGAAATCCGTTATCTTTTATTGAAACACATCTTCTCACATCGAAACTTTAATAATATTTGTAGTGGATACTCATTATTTATCTACTTAGATTTCTCAAAGTATAAAAATGTAGATAATGCAAGAATAACTGACTTTTTTCCAGTCCAAATGAACATGTGTACACTTAAGTTCCTCCCTCTAATAATCCTATAAAGAGCAGATCATACATCAAACTATGAGGTAAATACTGATTTGAACATATCTCAACTATATGCTCTAAATCTGTTTAACGTGATTTTCATGAATCTGCGACTTTATTTTAATGAAATATGTACGGAAGTGATCCAAGAAATACATTTTATTGCATTTATCATATTGAAGGCTTGTAACAAGAGATAAATGAAGTAGATAATATGAATTTGAATGCAATATTTATGGAATACTTGTCAACTGTGTGCTTTAATTCTGTCCAACATAATTTTTATGAATTTGCGACTTTATTTGGATGGAAAATGCATTCAACATGTAGTAAGCTTGTAATAAGAGATGAATGAAGTTGATAATATGAATTTAGATGCAATATTTATGAAATATGAGCTCTATGCTTTAAATCTGTCTAACTTAATTTTCATTAATTTGCGACTTTATTTTGATGAAAAATGCATGTATTATGTAGAAGATCTGGAATAAGAAAGAAATAAAGTTGATAGTATGAATTTGATTGCAATATTCATGGAATATATCCAAAAGTGAAGTCAACTGTATAATTATACTCATTCTGAATTGTTAAAATTATTTGCAATTCTTAAAAGAACATTTTGGATTATTTCAATGATTCTATATTAATATTTTCTTATTATGAATCTATTTGACGAGCTTCGAAAGGTCCTAAAGTTCACTAAATCGGTTATTGATCTATATACTAGAGTGACATACATACATAAGCCTTTCTCTTATTTAAACACATTTTTCTACTTCGAAACTGGAATAATACTTGTGATAGATGATTATCATTTATAACCTTCGATTTTTAAATGTATTAAAATGTAGATAATGCAAAAATTACTAATTTTTTCTCAGTCTAAATGTACATATGTATACTTAAGTCCCTCCCTCTAACAATCTTATGGAGAGCAGATCATACATCGAAGTATGAGGTACACACTGATTTAATTGGTGTCCGGCAGTTAAACACAGCAATATATCTTAAATGTGCGCTATAAATCTGTCTAACGTAATTTTTATGAATTCGCGACGTTATTTTAATGAAATATGGGCTGAAAGGATTAAAGAAATACATTTCAATGCATTGATCATGTAAAAGGCTTGAAATAAAAGATAAATGAAATTATAAATATGAATTTAAATGCAATATTCATCAAATGCATTTAATAGTGCAGTCAGCTTTATAATTATGCTTATTCTTCCTTGTGAAAATTATTGGAGGCTTGCAAGTGAGCTTCTTGGATGATTTAAATGATTTTATATTGATTCATTCTCATTTGACGTTCCTTGAAAGGTCCTGAATGTCATTAAATCAATTATTGATCTATATACTTGACTGAAATCCATACATAAAACTTTTTCCTGCTTTCATTCCAAAATCTCAATAATATTCATGATAGATGATCATCATTCATATTCCTAGATTCCTAAACGTATTGAAATGTAAACAATGCAAAAATTAACTATTTCCCCAGTCCAAATAAATATGTGCATACTCAAGTCTTTTTGATAATATCATGGAGAGTAGATCATACATCTAACTATGAGGTGAACACTGATTTGATTGGTTGATGGCAGTTAAACACTGTATGTTTTAAATCTGCCTGACGTAATTTTCATGAATTCATGACTTTATTTTAATGAAATATGAACTTAAGTGATTAAAGGAATATATTTCAATACTTTCATTATGTAGTACGCTTGAAATAGGAGATAAATCAAGTTATTAATATGAATTTGAATGCAATATTTATGGAATACATTCAATATTGATGTCAGTTGTATAATTATACTTATTCTTTCTCATAAATATTACCGGTAATTCTGGATGGAGGTTTTTGGATGATCTAGATGATTTTATATTGATATATTCTTGTTATGAGTTCCATACATAAACCTTCCTGTTATTGGAGCACCTCTTTTGACATCGAAACAACAATAATATTTGTGATAGATGATCATTATTTATCTCCTTAGTTCTCTGAACGTATTAAAATGTGAAAATTGCAAAAATTAAATGATTGTTTTCCAGTCCAAATGAACATGTGTATACTTGAGTCCCTCCCTCTAATAATCTCATGAAGAGCAAATCATACATCGAACTATGAGGTACACACTGATTCGATGCTTTAAAACTGTCCAACGTAATTTTCATGAATTTGCGACTTTATTTTAATGAAGCATGAGCTAATGTGAAGTACAATTGCTTTAAGAATATTTGCATGGTTAGAGTCTCCGTCAATTTGGCGATTTCTTTGTAGGGTAAGAGGTCATTTCATCCAAGAATTTAGTTTAAAGCGTGTGAATCTAACCAGAATGTGATTGGTGTGCCGCAAATCCGTCATTTCTCGCTTGGGTTCCCCATGATCAAAAGATGTCATTCTCAATGCCTGATACGATTATGTGAGGACTGGCTTTTTGATCTGAATATTAAATTATCAAAAAGGGACTGGATCGAGACAAATCTGGATATGGGAGAGAGATTTCATAATATTTATAACTCGAATCCGAAAGAACCGAAGTATATTTTCTCTGGGATAAATCATTCCAGTGCATTTGTGCATTGGAATCCTATTGTAAACAAATCTCCGCGACAAAGTCAAGTAGAATGGTTGCTAGGAACTTTATCAGATGTTCTGAAGTCGGTGTAGACTGTAGAATCTCCTCTATTTTCCACAAACCCAAGATTCGCAAACATGGAAACAAATAAAACTCTTTGCTACTGTCTTCAGTTTCTGCTTACAAATATCAAATCTTCAAAGAGATAGCCTCAATTTCACACCGAGTTGCAAATGACCTCTACCTGAAATACCTGAAGCTTGTCTTACAATTATCGGATGTCTGGAAATCCACCATTTTCCAAATATAGCTTGGGGTAGACCCTAAGGGCATATTAAGGTAACCTACGTGTCAAATTTCAGTCTTGGATCTCATAGTGATGGAGCACTGAATCATAATAGACATTTGGATTGACGGGTCTTCTGAATTTTTCATAAAGCTGTCTTCTATTTTCGACTACATTGTGCAAAAATGTAATATGTGATTCGATACTTTTTTCGTATTAATATTTGAACAAATAAATATAAATACATATGTGAATAAAGATTTAGACTTTGGTTCTCTGCGGAGCTTTCCAGCCAGACCCTTTTAATCCTTTTGAAAGGATGTAGGGTTTAACTGGCTTTGCAGACCCGGACTTACTGTCATTTTCATGTCCATACGTCAACCCCTTCCTGACATGTAAATCCCATGTTTTTGCAATAGAACAAGCCAAAAATCCAGAAATGTAAATAAACATTTGAAGTATTTGTTTCTCACTATTAAATCTTGTATTTTTGCAGCTCTTGAAAAAATGGAGCAAGACATTTCCAACTATAAGTTAATACAGCGGAAAGGGCAGTTATGTCTGCGAGTTTCCGTCGACGGTCAAATTTAGTGATACGTGAAATATTGGCACTTATTTCAAGCTTTTATAGCTGTTTTTGTCTGCTATAAGAACAACTGTTTCAGTAAATGTCAAATATTTGCTCTATGAAGAGGAAAAATACACATAAATCTATAACAACGCCTATGTTTTCATCCCCTTGAAAACTAAAACAAACAAGTAACATTTTTTTTGAAAGAAACTCTATTTTCACAATCGTAGAAGATATTTAAAGTTAGTAACTACGAAATTGTATGAAAAGAAACAAAAAATATGTCGGAGAGTGAAACAAAATAATGGCGGAAGTTTACGAAAAAGTAAATAAAATAAAACAAAGTTGTAATGGAAATAGAAGAGCAAAAGTGTGGCAGCAATAACTAAATCAATTAACAATAAATGCCCCACATTTTTATATCTTTTCGGATATTAATCCAGAATTCTTCTAAACACTGATTGTGATTGAATTGTCTGTAAATCCGTGGCTACAATTGGATTATGATGTCTGTACGCTATTGGTCCTTTGACCATTGATTGGAATTTGAATCGTCCCCAAATCAAATTATTGTTACAGCTACAAAATTTATTATCAAACCACTAATATCCAATCACGTATGTGGGGTTTCTGAATGTTCTCACATCCGGTAACAAGATTTGAGGTCACTTAGTGTTGCATATTGATACGCAATAAAAAATTGCTTCTTTGAATAACTTTTAACAGTCTGCCAATTTTTCGAACGTGAGAAAGTTTGAAAAGTCGTCTGAAAGCTTATTGGCAGACGGTCTGTGTAAGTCCAGAAGATATTTGCTGTTGTTCCTCAATGTGGCAATTTTATTGTACGTGTTACACAATACATTTGGCCGCTCATACGATTTTGATGAAGCTGTCGGAATAATAACAGAATAATAGTTGAACTGAATATTTCAATAAAATAGAGTCACAAATTCATGAAAATTACGTTAGACAGATTTAGAGCATTGAGTTCAAATAAGTTGTTGTGTTAAACGTCCGGCAACCAATCAAATCAGTGTGTACCTCATAGTTCGATGTATGATGTGCTCGCATAAGAATATTAGAGGGAGGGACTTAAGTATACATTGTTCATTAGGACTGGGAAAAATGTCTCAATTAATTCTTCCATTATTCACATCAATACGTTCAGGAATCTTAGGAGATAGATAATGATAATCTACTACAAATGTTATCAAAGTATCGAAGTAACAAGATGTGTTTCAATAAGAGAAAGGATTTTACCTAATTATATAATAGCCCAATAATTGATTTAGTGGGCTTTGGGACCGTCCAAAGTCCGTCAAATAGATTCACAATAAAGATATATCACTATAAAATCATCTAGATGATCCAAAAAGCTCTTTCAAGAATCATCAATAATTTCTTCAAGAAAGAATAAGTTGACTTCTCTATTGGATGTATTCTATAAATATTGCATTTAAATTCATATTTTTACGACGATGAACGAAGAACATGTCGGGTTTTTGGGAATACCGGGCTGGAGGCTCACAGTTCTCCTTTTTTGTAGAGCATCGGTTCATCTCCGTCGTAGTCAGCAAGGCGCTTAATGCCTCCATTCGGGTGGGTTGGTCCAGGCTGCGAACTCCTCGATTGTTAGAATTTTAAGGTCCTGATGTAGTTGTTTGTTCCTCACGAACCAGGAGGCGTCGACTGACATACGAATAATTTTGTTCTGCATCACTTGCAGATGGTTGACGTGAGAATGGGCTGCATAGCCATAGACGGAAATACCGTATGTCATTGCCAGACGAATGATGGAGCGGTATATCGTCACTTTATTGGTGCAGCAGTAGGTAAATGCCTTCCAAAACAGTCCTCTATCTGAGAGGAGCCCCAGATATCTTGTTTGGCTACCCCAAAGGATGATGCAGCCAAACATCACTAGTTGGTCGTGTGGGATAAGCCTTCTCCTAATGAAACTCTTCCAGTTCATCTATGGCTTGTTGTAGACGGGCTGTGATGACTGATATATTGCGTGAGCGATATAGTATCGCGTTGTCGTCCGCATATTGCGCTAGCGTGGTGCCCAAGAAGTCTAGAATACAGGAGATTCAACGATAGTGTTGGAGGTGAGGCAAAAAAGAGGTGCAACAAATCTTCATCTGCTGGCTGTGCCGCGCAGTCCAAGCAGTGTTTCTCTAGCGCTGGTATATCTATTTGGTCTTAGACCAGAATACTTTAGACTCCTAATGGAGCGTATTTCTTATGTTCAAAGATTGTAGAGAGATAAGACAAAGGATAGAGATTGTTTAGGATCACGTGTTACTCCCGATGGGAAGTTTAAAGCGCAATCACTGGTCTATCCTTTGTCTTCTCACTCTATGTTCCGGTCAAAGCAATGTGTTAGTCTATAATATTTCTGGTCCAAGTATTTGGCGTTCTGACGTAATGTGTGCGAGTGCGAAACAATGATAATTGCGAGTGGTGGGAGGAGCTTGTTCAACCAACTTGATACACGATGCAGCATAGGGCGTCGAGTATCCTGTATTTCAGACTCCGACTGTGATTATTCGTTCCAAAGATTTCGTCTGATTGACTTTCACGCGAAATGAACGTTTGTGCAGAAACGAGTGGATAAGCTGCACTAAAGCAAACCTTGTCAAAGGCTTTAGCAACGTCAAGGAAGGTCGCTCCTGTGGCCTGCTTGTTGTTGAAGCCTTCTGTGCAGTATTCTACCACGCGAAGCAACTGTTGCTTCGTAAAGTATTGGCTCCGGCATTCATGTCGATGATCTGGAATGATGTTGAGTGTCTGCACTTTACTTTGTAGGCGGTTGAAAATCAGTTTCTCTAGCACTGCACAGGAGGCTTATCGGGCGGTAGTTTAGTAGAAATTGTGGGTCTTGACGTGGATTCTTGATGGTAAAGACGTCGGCCTTTTCCCACTGAGGAGAAAAGTGACGAAATCGGAAGGCTGCATTGGCTGTGTACTTCCTTTCTTGGCAGTAACGAGAGAGCCTTGTTTGGTACACCTTCGAGATGCTTTCTTCCTTTTTAATTGTTTGAGGACGTCCCAGGCCTCTCTTGGGTGGATATGGTCGATACTTTCCACAGGTTTGGCTCGCATGTTTCTTCGCACTCTGCGGTTGATTTGTTCAATGAAGTGGCTTTCGAGACTGTCGGCGGATACTTCAGCTTTCTCTTTCTCAGGATAGACGCCTCACTCTCCATGGAGTTAAGGGATTGTTGGCTTGTCTTGATCATACGCCAGATCGACTGATCTTCAACGCAGAGCTGCCCTAACTTGTCCTTCAAGCGCGCACTTTGATGTTCTTTGAGGCCTTCTAGACGACAGTATTGTTGCTATCATCGTCTAGCTAGATTTTTTTGTCTGATGAGGTTCCTGATGTCATTAGGCAGATTCGCAACTGAGTTGAGAGAATCGCTGGTTCTGGTCTTGCTCACATTTTGGATTGCTTGCTGGGCTGTAGATGTTAGTGTATCTACAGCCAGCTCGAGATCAGCGATGGTGTCGATTGGCTAAAGGGATCCAATGAGCCACTCAAACTCAACACTGAAGCGGTCTCACTGAGTAATCGTGGTCTGCGTTCTTTCTGCTGTTGGGAGACCTTCTCCCAGGTCGAGAATCACAGGAATATGATTGAACTTCAGTTCATATTTCATCAAAATGAAGTCACAAATGCATGAAAATTACATAAGACAGATTTAGAGCATAGAGTTCAGATAAGTTGCTGTGTTTAACATCCAGCAACCAATCAAATCAGTGTGTACATCATAGTTTTATCCAAGATATGCTCCTATAAGAATATTGGATGGACAGATTCCAGTATACATTGTTCATTAGCACTGGCAGAAAATTTTTAGTTAATTTTTGGATTATTTACATTAATACGTTCAAAAGTCCAAGGAGATAAATGCAGATAATCTAGTGGAGATATTATCAAAGCTTTGAGACGAAATGATGTGTTTCAATAGGAGAAAGATCTATGTATGGATTTTACTCAATCAAATAATAGCCCAATAATTGATCTAGTGACCATTAGGACCTCTCGAAGCCTTTTACATAATGCATGCATCAAAATGTATTTCTTTAATCACTTTAGTTCATATTTCATCAAAATAAAGTTGCAAATTCATGAAAATCACGCTAGACAGATTTAAAGCTTAAAGTTCAGATAAGTTGCTGTGTTTAACGTCCGGCAACCAATCAAATAAGTGTGTACATCATAGTTTGATCCAAGATGTACTCGTATAAGAATATTAGAGGGAGGGACTTAAGTATACATTGTTCAATATGATTGGGAAAAAAATCTTAGTTAATTTTTACATTATTCACAATAATACGTTTAAGAATTCAAGAAGTGAACTTGTAGAAGAAAATATAAAACATCAATACTGGAGAATTGTGATTATATATGGAATGAATGCTTTTGAAGTAGGAATATAATCTGATTGAATTGTATGAAATGTGTCTGACGTTTCTATTTCAACAGAAAATCAAAAGCGCAATGAGATATCCAGTTTGAAATTGCTTTCGATCAGCGTCTTGTATTTTTTGGTTGCTTTGATTCTGATTCATAATATACCTAACATAATTCATCAACTTTTGCTTCCCTACTGTCCATAGATTGACGTTAAAGTACGTGTATAGCAAACATTGAAGTAGATTTATGTATAACTAAATTCACAATATGTTCATTACTGTTTTGCCTTCAAGTTAGTCCACAATAGGGAAGTTTCAAAGACAAACGATAATATTGCGCGCATAGTTAACATTCTAGATGTAAGATCAGTTATGTAGCGACTATATTTTCGATAAAAACCAGCGATGGTTACTGAGACAAGAAGTGACAACCAATTAGCCGCGTGGGTGGAGGTTCGGGCACTTTGCCAACGCGTTCATTTTGTCCCATTTCCACGCCACTGATGTATTAGAAGATTGGGAGTCCTTAGCCGAAGTTACTATTGGAAGTGTGGCTGAATATAGTGCAGATTTTTCCACACAAAAAGGTAAATTGGAGGTCAGTATTTCACAATCAATTGCGTGGGAAATGCTTTTTTCTGAGTCTAATAAAAAATAAGTTGGAGAAAACAACGAGTAAAGTTGATGATCTAAAAAAAGTAATTCGTCTTCCCTTTCATCTGCATTTGACAGAATGTATTTTCCAATCGCTGCTTCTGGCAACTTTAAACTGTTCACTTTAGAATCCAGTTCAGCTCCCTTTGATTCTTGATTCTTATTCAACATTTCAATCGTTTTGTTTTGATTCATTGTGTTTCAGTTTTCAATTTACACTTTTAATTTGAAAGATTGATCGTAGGGAGTTTGATTTATAACTAGTGTAATCTGTTGACCATCATTTTTTGTCATCATCAAAAAGTCATTTTTTGTGGGCTATGAGTTATGACCCCAGGATGTTACATCGGTAATGTATTCTTGGTTCGGATTGAAGATTGATTTCCCTGTTGGACTTTTCAAATATAAATAAAATACAGGGTGTTTAAGTTTGAGTTCAAGTCGTGACTTTACTTGTGTAAATATCCATGTCCGTCTTTGTGTGTTTGAAAATGTCTTGCAATGTCTTTATGTTCATCCTTCTTGTCGTCGCTCACTTGTTTAATTATTTCGCCTCAGCCAACTTGACTGGGAAACTTTAATTAAATTCAGTTATTCTTATTACATCGTTAAATGTGTAATATCCAACTTGGTCCTCATTTTTATTACGAATCTCTCTTAATGTACTTGGTAATATAACTATAATTGTTTGCATTAAACTTCGGCATAAATTAACTAAGTACATAGGTACTAAGAAGACACCCTATTACTATTAGGAGATTTCAACGCTCAAATAGGAAAAGAAGATCATATAAAGCAGGTAGCAGGAAAATATACAATACATGAAAACACAAATGACAACGGTCAAAGACTATGTGGTATAGCGGCAAGAAACAACATGATTATAAGTAGTACCAAACATAAACATCCAGAAATACATAAAATAACTTGGGTATCGCCAGACCAAGTAACCCAGACACAAACAGACCACGTACTAATCACAGGAAGAAAACAATCAGATATAACAGATATAAGATCATGCAGGGGAGCATGCGCGGATTCAGACCACTTTATGGTAATAGCAAGTCTTAAACAGAAAGTAAGAAGAAATCAGAACAACAGAAGCAAGAAAACTAAATGGGACATAGAAAAACTTAGCAATGAAGACACAAGGAAGAAGTACGAAGAAGAAATAGAGAAGCACATCAAAGAAAAATATGAAGAAGAAGACAATGTAGAGAATAAGTGGCATAAGATACAAAACTGTATAAACCAAGCTGCAAAAAAATGGATAGGAGAAGAAAAACAAGAATATAAAAAAACATGGTTCAACAAAGAGTGCCAAGAAATAGTATTAAAAAAGAAAAATGCAAGACTGAAGTGGATGAATACAAATAGGAAAGAAGACAGAGAAGATTATAAAAAAATAAGGAAGAAATGTTGTAAAACTCTAAGAAAAAACAAGAGAGATTGGATAGACGATAAAATAACAGATATTGAAAAAGAAAGTGTGAATAGAAATTCAAAACAATTCTATAAAAAAATAAATAAACAAAAAAGAACATAAAAGTCTACTGTATAAAAGACACAAAGGGCAACAAAACAGAAAACGATGAACAATATAAGAAAACATGGGTAGAATACTTCAAAACCCTGCTAACAGACCCGCAACAAAACGTGGATATTACAACACAAGATGAAATTGCGGACGAAGGAGTATCAGAAGAACCAACAAAAGAAGAAGTCAGAGAAATAATAAGAAGCAGGCGAAATGGAAAGCCTTCAGGCAAAGATGGAATAAACACAGAACTAATAAAATATGGAGGAGATGAATTACACGAATATATATATAAACTTATAATGAAGGTGTGGAGAACAAAAAAAATGCCAAAGGATTGGGAAAGAGGACAAATAGTCACAATTCACAAAAAGGGAGACCAACAAACATGCGAAAATTATACTGAACACGACATATAAAATAATGTCAACACTAATACAAAAAAGAGTCCAGAAAGAAACAGAAAACATAATAGGACAGCACCAGTGCGGATTCACGCAAGGCAGATCAACAACAGACGCTATACATACAGTTAAACAGATAATAGAAAAAGCACATGAATATAAAATGAACATAGACTTATTATTCATTGATTTCAAACAAGCGTTTGACTCGATCAAGAGAGAAAAACTTATGAAAGCCCTAGAAGAATTTGGGATAACAGCTAAACTAAGACGATTGATCTTGATGACATTAAGTGGAACAACAACCACAATTAAAACACAAAAAGGAGAAACTCAGGAATTCGAAATAAACAAAGGAGAACTAAAGGCGGACAAATAATAGCATACGCAGACGATATAGTATTGGCGAAAAAAAATAGGAAAATATTGAAAGAAAAGGTCGAAGAAATAGTAACCGAAGGAAACAAAATGGGTCTAAAAATCAATGAGAACAAAACTAAAATAATGAGGATAGGAAAAAAATCAGGAAGTAGAAATATAAAAATAGGTAGCCTACAGTTTGAGGAGGTTAATGAATTCAAATACTTAGGCATTATGCTATCAAATAATGGAGACAGGAAAACAGAAATCCAAGAGAAGATATTAACAGCGAACAGAGCCTTTTACGCAAATAAAAAATTACTCAAGGATAAAAACCTAACAAAGAAAACAAAATTAAAAGTTTATAGAACAATAATCAGACCAATAATAATGTACGCGGCAGAAACAATGACAATGACCAAAAAAGATGAAGAAGATTCACGAATAGTAGAAAGGAAAATAGTAAGAACTATTACAGGATTAGTAAAAACGACAGAAAACGAATATAGAATATTAATGAACCATGAAATAGAGCAAGAGCTGCAAGGAGAAGATATAGTAAGGAAAATAAAACAACAGAGGACGAAATGGTCAGGACACATATGGAGAAAAAGGGAAGAAGACACCGTAAGGGCAATTTTACAATGGGAACCAGGCGGAAACAGAAGAAGAGGCAGACCCAGATCGAAATGGCTACAAGAAGTAGAAGCAGATCTGAGTAAAGCAGGAATAAAGAAATGGAAGGAAAAAACAGAAAATAGGAAGACATGGAGAGAGATATGTCAGAATATTTAGAACAAGGCGATGAGGACTGATCCCCCTCAAATAAAGGATCTAGAGAGCTTCAGTAGAAGCGGCGCAACCCCACCTGGGGTGTCCAAGCCACTATATATATATATATATAAGTACTAAACATCAATTCGTTATAATAGATGCATTTCGGGTGAATATTTCATGTTGGGGCGTGATTTCAAAAGTCAGAACGAACCATTAGTTACCTTTACCTCACGCGATGTCTAATTTACTGCTCTAATGTTCCTATGGAGAATTCGCCGCCATTACTTCCAAATAAAACTAACGATTTCACTTTCCAGCCATTATATCCCTCCCGAACCCACATTAAAGACCAAAGACCTCATGCATGGATTAAACAATGCTTTCTGGGAAGTTTCCTAATTGATAGGGCAGCCAAATGTTTGGATTCAAACAAGTTGCATATATGAACTAAGTTTCTCGCCAAATGCACTGGAAGAGACTACCTTGATTAGGTTAACTTCAACAAAAGCCCAATGCGGTTAATTGGTTCATAGTTATCAGTTGAGAACAATGTACTGAAAAATGTTAGGGCAGGGAATAAATTTATCGTGAGAAAAATGCAGGACACTTGTGTTCCTGTAAAATCCCAGCTCAGTGCTTGTGCCGCTCTGAAAGCTCGTTTCGGTGAGATAAGATTCTTTGAGCTTTATAGTTGCATAACTTAACTCGCAGGGCTTTTATGAAGCCTGAATATGGACGGCTGCTTCTATTTTTTTATTAAACTGCTCGTTTATGTCCCACTTTTTATACAGGAAAAGATTGAAGTTACTTTGTACGTAAGTAATTCGAAAAACATTCATGTGAAACTATGATGAAATACAATCTGGGTGCTCCGTGCAGCATCTCGTGTTATTATTGTGCACAACCCAACGAAACGTAGCAAAATACCCTAGGTAAAAAGACGACATCACGCCTGCATATTAGAGCACCTCCGTTACCAACAAACAAAACACATTTCATCCCATTATTTCCACATCATATTAAAAATGTAATTTTGAATTTAATTTAAAAATTGTCCTGGAAAATACCCACCGCGCATTACAATGAGATTAATTTTTTTCTTGAAGGTGTGAAATATGATATATTTGAATTTGTCATGATGAAGAATGTATATTTAAGTCCCTCCCTCTAATATTCTTATGAGAGCACATCATACATCGAACTATGAGGTAATTTTCATGAATTTGCGACTTTATTTTAATGAAATATGAGCTAAAGTAATTGATAAAATACATTTCAATGCATTTATTATGTGAAAGGCTCGGGATAAGAGAGAAATCAAGTCAATAATACAAATTTTGATGCATCATTTATAGAATACATCATATAGTAGAGTCAGCTGTATGATTTGACTCATTCGTGCTCGTAAAAATCATTGGTAATACTCAATGAGCTTTATGAATAATTTAGATGACTTTATATTGATATAATCTTACTTCGGAAGATCCTAAAGCTAACTAAATAAATTATTGGGTTATATAATTAGGTAAAATTCATACATCGACCTTTTTCTTATTGAAGCACAATTTTCTACTTCAAAACTTCGATAATTTTTGTAATAGATTATCATTACTCATCTCCTTATATTTTTTAACGTTCAAATGTAAATATTGCAGAAATCAACTAAGACTTTTTCCCAACTTGAGTCCCTCCCTCTGGTATTTTCATGAATTTGCGACTTCATTCTGATGAAATATTGTGACGTGCGGGAGTGGGGGAAGCTCGTAAATAGAACATTCGAGAAATCGATATTTCTCTATATAAGGCCAAGCAAAAGACTTGTGGAATATAGTAGTACTAGTAGTACTGGAGAAATGGAACTAGAACAGTGAATATCGAACAGTGAAGTTAACAGTGTATATGAATAGTGAAATATAAATATCTGCAAGTTTGTTTAAGTTAGAATTAAGTGAATAAGGAATAAATATAGTGTTATTAGTGACATAAGAAGAATAAAACATTTATTTCTATTTAAATTATTAAATAGTGACTTTTATTTAATCACAAACTATATTTCTTCATGCAATAAACATTACAATATGAACTGAAGTGATTGAAGAAATACATTTTAATGCATTTATCATGCAAAAGACCTGAACAAGAGATAAATCAAGTTAATAATATGAATTGAATTTATTCTCAGTCCTAATGAACAATGAGTACTTATTTAAGTCCCTCTAATATTATTATGAGAGCACATCATACATCGAAAAAATGAGGTACACACTGATTTGATTGATTTCCGGACATAAAACGCAGTAACTTATTTGAACTCAAGACTTTAAATCTGTCTTACGTGATTTTTACGAGTCTGCGACTTTATTTTGATGAAATATGAACTGAAGTGATTAAATAAATACATTTCAATGCATTTATCATATAAAAGGCTTGAAATAAGAGTTAATAATATGAATCAAAATGTAATATTTATTTGACGGATTTCAGAAGGTCCTGAAGCTCACTAAATCAATGATTGATTATTATTTAATTGAGTAAAATCCATACATAGACCGTTCTCTAATTGAAATACAGCTTTTCACGTCAAAACTTCAGAAATATTTGTAGTTGATTATTATTATTCATCTCCCTAAATTCCTAACGAAGTACACACTAATTTTATTGGTTGGCGGACGTTAAACACAGCAACTCACCTTAAATCGGTGCTCTGAATCCGTCTATCGTGATTTTCATGAATTTGCGACTTTATTTTGATGAAATATGAACTGAAGTTATAGGAGAAATACATTTCAATGCATTTATTATATTGAATGTCTGAAATAAAAGATAAATCAAGTTGAAAATATGGATTTAAAAGCTATATTCATTGAATACATCCAATAGTTAAGTCAGCTGTATTATTATACTTATTGTTTTTTGTGAAAATTATTTATAATTCTTAAAAGTGCTTTTTTGATGACTAAGATAACTTTATATTGATATACTCTTACTGTAACATGGGAGAGTTTCATAATTCGTGAAAATAAAATAAACTCTGAATCCAGCCCTGTCTGGGCGGGGCCTTCCGTCTCATTGTATGGCGTCGCTTCGCACTGCACGGTCAGAAGCTCTGGTAACATGCTCTCGAATAACGTAGAACATTTTCAGGAATGGACATCTATATATATATGGACAAACGACTTGATTAGTCAAGGGAACGGTGAAATAAAGTGAATATGAAGTGCGTGATCAGTGCAGAGAGTGATAAATGAATAAGTTGTTGTAAATAAATAATAGTGACTTTGCCGTTGAAGTTCATAAGTGATAAGTAAGAGATAAATTGTATAGTACTCGTTTAGTCATACTTCGAAGAATAGAAATTCATTTTATTTTCATCTGTACAATAGTAACTTTTATTCCAACTATGAACAATTCTTTGGGAGTAATAGACACTACATCATTTTGAATCCATTTGGAGAAATTCGGAAGATCCTAAAGCTCACTAAATCAATTATTGGACAATAAAATCGAGTAAAATCCATACATGGATTTCTCTCCTATTGAAATATATCTTTTCATTTCAAAATTTCAATAATATTCATAATAGATTATCATTATTCATCTCCTTAGATTTCTTAACGTATTATTGTGAATAATGCAGAAATTAACTAAGAGTTTTCCGTAGTCCTAATGAACAATGTATACTTAAGTCCCTCCCTCTAATATTCTTTTGATAGCACATCTTGGATCAAACTATCACACTGATTTTATTGGTTTTCGGATGTTAAACACAGTAACTTATCTGAAATTTTTTCTGTAAATCTGTCTAACGTAATTTTATGAATTTGCGACTTTATTTTCATGAAATATGGACTGAAGTGATTTAAGAAGTACATTACAATGCATTTATCATGTGAATGATTTGAATAAGAGATAAATCAGATTAATACTATGAATCTAAATGCAATATTTATTGAATACATCCAATAGTAAAGTCAGCTGCATGATTATACTTATTCTTTCTTACAAAAATTATTGATGCTTCTTGAAAGAGCTCTTTGGATAATTTTGATTTTATATTGATATATTCTTATTATGAATCCATTTGATGGACTTTGGAAGGTCCTACAGCTCACTAAATCAATTATTGGGTTATATAATTGAGTAAAATCCATACATAGACCGTCTTCTCATTGAAATATATCTCTTCATTCCAAAACCTCAATTATATTTGTAGTAGATTACCATTATTCATCTCCTTGGATTCTTGAACGTATTAAGGTGAATAATACAAGAATTGACAAAGAATTTTTTCCCAGTTTTAATGAACAAAGTATACTTAAGTCCCTCCCTGTAATATTTATATGAGAGCACATCATACATCGAATAATGAGGTACACACTGATTTGATTGGTTGCCGGACGTTAAACACAATAACTTATCTAAACTCAATGCTTTAAATGTAACGTAATTTTCATGAATTTGCGACTTTATTTTGATTAAATTTGAACTGAAGCGATTGAAGAAATACATTTCAAAGTATTTAGTATGTAAAAATCTTGAAATAAGAGATAAATCGAGTAAATAATATAAACTTGTATTTAATATTTATGGAAGCCAGCTACAAGTACAGAGATTGAAATCCAGGGAGCTTGTTTGGTTCAAGTGCCTTTAAACTCTGATTTTAGTATCGGAAATGGACCAAGACGATAAGATTGTTTCCGGAAACCGACATCAACTGTTTCAATCACTTTTAACTGGCCTCGAGTGCGCCCCGTCTAATTGAAACTCTTTTGGTGGAGGTGGATAAATTGACAGATCAATTGACGCTGTAAATTTTTAGCTCGAAGAGATTTAATCTTGTTTAATTAAAAAAGCAGCTATAATTCTCTTTGAAAAATGGCAGAATTCGACAGATATAGTGCACGTCAGATAGATCCATAAACATTTGGTTACCAACAGTTGCAAAAATGAATATTACTTATATTTTTAGTTACATTATTCGCCTGCTCTGTTGAAAGTTTGAAAAGTGTCCGGTTTTACGTCCAAAAAGCATTAAATTTTTCAGGCTAGTTCTATTTTAGGAATTTGATCAATATTTGAACAACTCGCCGAACATGAAATATTCAAAGAAAAACATTACATAAAAACTTATTTCTATTCGGAAGCCCTTTAACGACTATCGACAATCCGTTAGTGTTTCAATCGATACAGCAGGAATTGCTTGTTAAGGAAACGGCCACTTATAACTCAGTTCACTCCATAAAAATTGAAAATATATAATTTTTACAGCACGTTACACGATGTTCTTCATTTTTAATGAAATCTTTCAGATCCATTTTTATAGTATTATTGAAACAATGTAATAAATTTGTAACCTGCAGCCTGAAATAACTTCTGCTCATTTATCTGCTATGACTCACCCTTTATATAAATATGAGTATCAGCAAGAAATATCTAAAATGAGTGATATATCTCCACACGGCATTCGGAAGTTTATCTTCCTGTAGTTTTTTATGGCCGATAAAATGTTGTCTGATTGCACGACATGCGAGTTAGACACCCAACATCATCAGTTATTTTACAACTGTCGTTCCGGGTGTTACACATCGTATTTCACGCGTTTTCATGTCCTGATATACGACTTTGTACTTACACCGCGTATGTTCTCATAACTTCTGTATTAGACTTCATATTTTTGGACAACATAAGTTTTTACAACAGCAATTAATGGATCCCTCCCTCTAATATTCTTATGAGAGCACATATTGGATCGGACTATGAGGTACACACTAGTATGATTGGTTGCCGGACGTTAAACACAGCAACTTATCTGAACTCTATGCTCTTAAACTGTCTAACATCATTTTCATGAATTTGCGACTTTATTTCAATGAAATTTGAACTGAAGTGTTTAAAGAAATACATTTAAATGCATTTATTATGTAAAAGGCCTTATATAAAGAATGAATCAAGTCAATAATATGAATTTAAATTGTATGCTAATATTAAGCAAATCTTGAATTAAATTTTTCATTGATCTAACTAAATTCATCGATTATTTCCTTGAATTAGTCATCTGAATGCAATAAAGAATCAGTTCCATGGAAAAAATATTCATTTTGTAGTATTTTCATAAAATGATTTTCCTGCTGAATTCTTTCACACGCTGTATATCAAAAACTACCAAAGCTAATTTGTTGCTATTAAAAAATTTTGGTTCTCGGTAATTCAAATTAAGTAACAAAATATTTTTCACTGATCTTACATTGATATTTCGGCGACAATTGACAATCAGACTTTTCCTGCTCCAAAAGTTTTAACAGCCTTATCACAGGAACTAAAAGAGTCATCAAAATAATTTTTTCAGTTCTAGAGTCAGCACAAATTATGTCATAATGGATAATTCAATGATTTTCTTTCTGATTCGGATAAAATAATGAATATCTTAATTAAAATTCAAGCTACGTAGTTATCCTAGAAAATTAGTTTGATGCTGAATTCTTTAACACGCTGTATATCAAAAACTAGTCAAAATAATTTGTTGCTGTTGATCAATTTTGGTTCTTGGTATTCAAATTAAGTAACAAAATATTTTTTACTGATGTCATGTTGATATTTCAGCGACAATTGACAATCAAACTTTTCCTGCTCCTAAAGTTTTAACAGCCTTATCACAGGAACTAAAAGAGTCATCAAAATAATTTTTTCAGTTCTAGAATCAGCACAAATTATGTCATAACGAATAATTTAATGATTTTTACCCTGAATTGGATAAAATAATGAATATTCTAATTAAAAATCAAGCTACGTAGTTATTCTAGAAAATTATTTTCATGCTGAATTCTTTAACACGCTGTATATCAAAAAGTAGCCAAGATAATTTGTTGCTGTTAAAAAATACTGGTTTTTGGTAATTCAAATTAAGTAACAAAATGTTTTTCACTGATCTCACATTGATATTTCGGCGACAATTGACAATTAAACTTTTCCTGCTTCAAAAATTCCAACAGCCTTATAACAGGAACTAAAAGAGATATTGAAAATATTTTTTCAGTTCTATTATCAGCACAATTCATGTCATAAAGTATAATTCATTGATTTCAATTCTAAATTGAATCAAAGAATAAATATTATGATTAAAAATTCGGTTGTATAATTATTTCAGAAAATCAATTTTATGCTGAATTCTTTCACACGCTGTATATCAAAAATTAGTCAAGATAATTTGTTGCTGTTGAAAGATTCTGGTACTTGATAATTCAAATTAAGTAACAAAATATTTTTCACTGATCTTGTGTTGTTATTTTGGCTACAATTGACAATCAAACTTTACCTGCTTCAAAAATTTCTACAGCCTCATAGCAGGAACTAAAAAAGATATTGAAAAGATTTTTTAAGTTCTAGAATCAACACAATCCATATCATAAAGGATAGTTTGATGATTTTCAGCGTAAATTGGATTAAATAATAAATATTATAATTGAAAATAAAGTTGCCTAGTTCTCTTTACGAATGATTCACCTGCTGAATTCTTTATCATGCTGTATATCAAAAACTATTCAAGATAATTTGTTGCTGTCAAAAAATTTTGGTTCTTGATCATTCAAATTAAGTAACAAAATATCTTTTACTGCTCAAACTTTGATATTTCAGCGACAATTGACATTCAAACTCATCCTGCTTCAAAAATTTCAACAGCCTCATAACAGGAACTAAAAGAGATATTGAAAAGATTTTTTCAGTTCTAGAATCAACACAATTTATATCATGAAGGATAGTTTGATGATTTCTAGCCTAAATTGAATGAATTAATGAATATTATAATTGAAAATTAAGTTGCACAGTTTTTTTAGGGAATGATTAACATGCCGAATTCTTTCACACGCTGTACATAAAAAATCAGTTAAGATAATTTGTTGCTGTTATAAAATTCTAGTTCCTAATTGTTCGAATTAAGTAACAAAATATTTTTGGCTAATCTTACATTCGTATTTCGGCGACAATTGACAATCAAACTGTTCCTGCTACAAAAATTTGAACAGCTCTCTAACAGGAACTGAAAAAGATATTGAAAAGATTTTTTCAGTTCTAGATTCAACACAATTCATGTCATAAAGGCTAGTTCAATGATTTCTGTCAAGAATTGGATGAAATAATGAATATTATAATTAAAAATTAAGTTGACTAGTTATTTTTGAAATTGATTTTGTTGCTGAATTCTTTCACACACTGTACATCAGAAACAACACAAGATAATTTCTTGTTATAATAAAATTTTGGTTTTTGGATATTCAAATTGAGTAAAAAAATATTTTTGGCTAATCTCACGTTAAAACTTCAGCGACAATTGACAATCAAACTTTGCCTGCTTCAAAATTTTCAACAGCCTTATAACAGAAACTAAAAAAGATATTGAAAAATTTTTTTCAGTACTAGAATCAACACAATTTATGTCCTCAAAGATAGTTCAATGATCGTCACCCTGATTTGGATGAAATAATGAATATTATAATTGAAAATCAAACTACGTAGTTGTTCTAGAAAATAATTTTTATGCTGAATTATTTAACACGCTGTATATCAAAAACCACTTGAGATAATTTCTTGCTCTAAAAAAATTTTGGTTCTTGGTAATTCAAATTGAGTAACAAAATATTTTTTACTGCTCTCACTTTGATATTTCAGCGACAATTGACCTTCAAACTTTTCCCGCTTCGAAACTTTCAACAGTCTTATAACAGGAACTAAGAGAGATATTGGAATAATTTTTTCAAATAGGTATAGAATCAGCACATCTTTAGTGATAAAATGAAGAGTAGTTCAGTGACATCACGTTTGATTGAATGTAATAAAAAATTATTGAAATAAAAAATTAAGTTTCTTGGTTCTTTAAGAAAATGATTTTCATCCTGAATTCTTCCACACGTTGTACATCAAAAACCAGTCAAGATAATTTGCTTCTGTTAAAAAATTCAATTTCTTGGTAATTTAAATTGAGTAACAAAATATTTTTTATTGCCCTTACTTTGATATTTCAGTGACAATTGACAATCAAACTTTCCCTGCTTCAAATCTTTCAACAGCCTTATAACAGGAACTGGCAGAGATATTGAAATAATTTTTTCAGTTCTAGATTCAACACAATTTACGTCATTAAGGATAGTTGTATGATTTCCACCCTGAATTGGATAAAATAATAAATATTATGATTAAAAATTAAGTTGCCTATTTCTTTTTGCGAATGATTTTCATGTTGAATTATTTAACACGCTGTATATCAAAAACTACTTGAGATAATTTGTTGCTGTTCAATAATTTCAATTTTTGGTATTTCAGATTAACTAACAAAATATTTTTTGCTTCGCTCACTTTGATATTTCAGCGATAATTGACAATCAAACTTTTCCTGCTCCAGAAGTTTTAACAGCCTTATCACAGGGACTAAAAGAGTTATCAAAATAATTTTTTCAGTTCTAGAATCAGCACAAATTATGTCATAATGGATAATTTAATGATTTTCACTCTGAATTGGATGAGATAATGAATATCTTAATTAAAATTCAAGCTACGTAGTTATCCTAGAAAATTATTTTTATGCTGAACTCTTTGACACGCTGTATATCAAAAACTGGTCAAAATAATTTGTTGCTATTAATCAATTTTGGTTCTTGGTATTCAAATAAAGTAACAAAATATTTTCTACTAATGTCATATTGATATTTTATGAAATAATGAATATTATAATTAAAAATCAAGCTACGTAGTTATCCTAGAAGATGATTTTTATCTTTAATTCTTTAACACGCTGTATATCAAAAACTACTCAAAATACTTTAAGGCTGTTCAAAAATTCTAGTTTTTGGTAGTTCAAATTAAGTAACAAAATATTTTTTACTGCTCTTACTTCGATATTTCAGCGACAATTGACAACCAAACTTTTCCTGCTTCAAAATTTTCAATAGTCCTATAACAGGAACTAAAAGAGATATTGAAATATTTTTTTCAGTTCCAGGTAGCACAATTTATGTTATAAAGAATAATTTATCGATTATCAGCCTGAACTGGATAAAATAATGAATATTATAATCAAAAATTAAGTTGTCTAGTTCTTTTAGAAAATGATTTCATGCTGAGTCCTTTATCACGCTGTGTATCAAAAACTACTCAAGATAATTAGTTGCTGTTAAAAAATTATAGTTCTTGATCAATCAAATTATGTAACAAAATATTTTTTGCTCATCTTAAATTTGTATTTCGGCGACAATTGACAATCAAACTTTTCCTGCTCAAAACTTCCAAAAGTCTTATAACAGGAACTAAAAGAGATATTGAAATAATTCTTTCAGTTCTAAAATCAGCACAATTCATGTAATGGAACAACATAAGAATATTTTGGTAGTAGTCACCCTCAATCGAACAAAATAATAAGTTAGTATATTTAAAAATTGAGTTGCCTGATTTCAAGGGTTCTTTTGAGTGTAAAATCATGTATAATTTTTAGCGCATTTTTTGGAAAAAAGCGCTATTATATTCACTTTGGCTGGCTGGCTGACGTGACGCTGAGTTCTCAGCAACTATACCATTTACAGACTTGAAACTGGTACTAAATAAAAGCTGCTGTTTCGTAGGTTTGCACAAATTGCTTTAATTCAAGCTCAGTGATTGTGGAAGATTAAATTATTCAATTACTTGTTTCAAGTGAAACAATGCCCGTAGATATATATGACATTAGGAATATGGCAACTAAAACTTATTAAAGTAGATAAAAATTTAGTTACAACTTTAGCCGCGTGTGTCACTATTATTATGTACAGTTGTCAAATCTGTCCGGGATTCATTCTATGACTTGTTTGACGCGAATTTGAAGCTTATTAGAATGAATTATTATTATTGGATGAAAATTTGTTTACTTGTGGTGTATTTTTTTTATAAAGCTTTGATTAAGATCAAATTATTATTTGAAGGTACAGCACTTGACCTCTCGTCAGTCAATAACTAAACAATGAAGATAAAAAGGTATTTTTGAGTTTGTACATGCATAAATTATGTACCTATCAAATAGTCAACTTGAATTTAGTACTAAATGGAAGCTGCTGTTTCGTAAGTTTGCCCAAACTGCCTGATTTCAAGCTCAGTAATTGTGGGAGATGGTAATTTGCGAAATCTCTGGAGTAACAAGCATTTATGAGCTGTCAAAAATGCGCTTTCATCATCTAGATGATTCTTCAATTTTTTATAGGTGCCGAGGTGTGCGTCGTTTACTGTGGCCGGCTGTCTTTAGTTTTGTATTTTCAGCACAAATTTCAAAATTAATTCTAATCCAAAGTTCACTCTGAGAATATGTCAAAAATCCCAATAATAATGATAATACCAACTACTATCAATAATAACTCCAAAATATCATTTTGCAAGCTTGAAAGGAAGACCCTTTTTCTTTTTCAGTGAGAGGCAGTTGAAGTGCGTGGTAAATTTCTTTTATTTTCCCGTCAATTTCATTGTAAATTCTATCAGTTCGCCAAAAAGCGTAAATAAATGATGTATAGCAAAGGGCGAGGATACAACGTGACCCTCAACTAAGTTGGGGGAAGTCATTGTTCTAGAAATGAGTTTTTCTTATCTTCCTTCCATGCCACTCCTACTATACGTCACTTCCCATCTATTCATTTGCGATATTGGAATTGACTGAAACTTTTAACTTTTTGTAGGGAGAATTAATTTAGAAACTACAAAAAAGCATTGGACATTTCAAACATTTTTCATGTTTCCTGCTTTAATTATTGGCTTAATTTGCTACATCACGTATATAATAAATTAACGCAACAAAAACAAACTTTGTTTGAAATTTTACAGCATACCACAATTAACAAATCATATTGAACAACTTTTCATGAAAATTTTGATTCATGTGTACCCTTCATGAAATTAACAACTTTATTTGCCGTTTGCTCATTTGATTTGAGCGATATGTTGTAGATAGCATCGGAAGCTTTGATTATTTCATGTTCGTATGTTATTTCAACTGGAAGCTAGTTAATTTAACATCATTGGCAAGTGATGGAATTCAAGGAATCCAATATTTGTGTTAAATCAAATTGGAATTGCTCCAAGAATGTAATAGCGTCTCTAAGGATACGTACCCTAACTTTCTCTCCAAATATAAATTCTACAAGATTTACAATATTAACAAATGATTATTCATGATGTTGAAACAATTTAAACACTTGTAGTGTTATATGTTGCGGTGTGGCGTCTTCTCTCGTCTTTGGTCGTCATCATAAAGCACTTGCTGCATTTACCGCACAATAATGAACGTGTGAACTAAGCCCCAGTTACAAGGTGAGTTATACACGCCAAGGTGCTTTAATTAAACATAAGAAACTATCTCGCCACCAGCCTGCAACATTTAATGATAATAACAAAAAAATTGTTTCCTTGTGACAATAAATCTATGATTTCACCTACAAAACATCATTTTTCCTCCTACGCTCCTCCAGTAATTGAAAATAATGTTTCAAGCTCAGAAGAGGCGTTGATAATTTATTTGAAACAGTGAATAGTGTGCGTGTAAGGAAGGCGTGCGTACACGTCACAAGTTAATTGCAAGCGTGTATCCATTACACGGAAGTTGAACGCCACAAATTATTACAAGAGCACCGCGACGCCTGGAAATCTGCGATTTATAGCTGGCGATACAATTGCTGATGCACAGAAACGTCAAGAGCTTTTTAATATTCTTATTGTCCCAAAAATCTATTTAATAACCTCAACATATCGTAAAGAATGTTTTCTGAAACATAATTGGAACTGTCATGTGCAGAAATCAACAAAATAGAAATTATTGTTTCACAATACATTAAACATAACGCAAAAGCCTATTACTCCTTAAAATCCATATCTGGAATGTTGGAAACAGTTCGAGGGCTTTTGAAATTCCTTGCACAATTTGATGTTGTGGTTAAATTTTACTTTACAGCATTCCACGAATAGCAGTTTTGTTTGGTTGCAGTTGAAAATTCTGACAGGAAACTGGAAATGCTGCAATAATCATTGAATTAGTACCAACAGTTTTTTTAATGGCGATCGGAAACACATTTGCCGGCATGCATTGATTTTTCATCTAGTACAGATATTTTTTGGGATTTTGTGTTAATTACAATCTTTTTTAATGGTTTCAATTGATTTATTGATAGTAGAGTACAGTAGGCGTCACAATATATGTGCCAAAAAAGTGCACAAAATATAAGAGCAATATTTATGCTAAGGGTTTTATCGAGTTTCGTGCAAAATTCGGTCAAGCATATTTATTATAAGAATAATCTCCCTAATCCTGATTTATAAAAACTGAGGCAAATTACCTGTTAGCCCTGATCTTCATTTCAAACATTCTGCGTAAGCCTGGACCATATTTTTTTTCTTGTTTGTTTCAAGTCAACTTTTTTTAGGATAAAGTAACTTCTGTACTTCTTACATCATATTTTCTTTTGATCCACGACTGTTTAAATACAGATACAGTATGTATTTACATCGAAATATATACTGCTATCGATTATGCAAATAATTATATAATGTTATGAGTATTGGTCATTCGAAAAACGTTCCCGGAATGACGTTCCCAAGATGACTATTCGATTATCAAATGATGTTTGTAATAACTATTGGTCATTTGGAAAGCGTTCCCGGAATGACGTTCACGGGATAACTATTCAATTACAAAGTGATATTTGTTATAACTATTCGTCACTTGAAGAGCGTTCCCGGAATGACGTTCACAAGATAACAATTCAACCTTGAAATGATATTTCGCATAACTTTTGGTCATTTGAAAAACGTTCCTGGAATAACGTTTACAAGATAGCTATCCAATTTTAAACTGATAAATGTTCCAACTTTCAATCATTTGAAAAGCGTTCCCGGAATGACATTTACGAGATAACTATTCAATTAGAAAGAGATATTTGTTATAACTATTAGTTATTTGAGAAGCGTTCCCGGAATGACGTTCACATGATAACTATTCAATTTCAAAGTAATATTCAGTATAACTTTGAATCATTTGAAAAGCGTTCTCGAAATGATATTCACGAGATGACTATTCAATTTTAAAGTGATATTTAGTATAACTTTTGGTCATTTTAAAAGCGTTCTCGAAATTAAGCACACGAAATGAAGGCATATTTGTTATAGCTTCTAGTTATTTGAAAAGCGTTCCCAGAATGACGTTCACAGACTAACTCTTCAATCTGAAAGTGATGTTTGCCATAGCTTTTGGTCATCCAAAGAGCGTTCCCAAAATGACGTTCACGAGATAACTAATCGATTTCAAAGTGATATTTGTAATAACTTCAAGTCATATGGAGAGTGTTCCCGAAAAGACGTTCACGAGATAATTATTCAATTTTAAATTGATATTTGTTCCAACTTTTAGTCATTTGAAGAGAGTTCCCGGAATGACGTTCACAGACTAACTATTCAATTTATAAATGATGTGATTTGAGTTATAACTATCGATCATTTGAAGAGCGTTTCCGGAATGACGTTCACAAAATAACTACTCGATTATAAGGTGATATTTGTTATATCTATCACTCATTTGGAGAGCGTTCCCAGAATGACGTTCGCAAGATGAGTATTCAATTAAGAAGTAATATTTGTTAAAACTATTGATCATTTGAAGAGCGTTCCTGGAATAACGTTCACAGGATAACTACTCAATGGTGAAGTGATATTTGTTATAACTATTATTCTTCTAGAGAGCGTTCCCGGAATGACGTTTGCAAGATAACTATTCAATTAAGAAGTAATATTTGTTATCACTATTGATCATTTGCAGAGCTTTTTCAGAATGACGTTCAAGAAATAACTATTCAATCATAAAGTAATATCTGTAATAACTATTGGCTATTTAAAGAGCGCTCCCGGAATGATGTTCACGAGATAATTAATTAATTTTAAAGTGATATTTGTTCTAACTCTAGTCTTTAGAGAAACGTTCTCGGAATGACGTTTACAAGTAAACTATTTAATTTTGAAGTGATATTTGGTATAACTTTTGGTCATTTAAAGAGCGTTCCCAGAATGACGTTCACGGAATAAATAATCAATTTCAGAGTGATATTTGTTATAACTTCTGGTCATTCAAAGAGCGTTTTCAGAATGACGTTTACAAGATAACTAATCGATTTCAAAGTGATATTTGTTATACCATCTGGTCATCGAAAGAGCGTTCCCAGAGTGACGTTTACAAGATAACTATTCGATTTCAAAGTAATATTTGGTCTATCATTTGGTCATTTGAAAAGCATTTCCAGAATAACGTTTACAAGATAACTATTAAATTTTTGAGTGATATTTGTTATAACTATTGGTTATTTAGAGAGCGTTCCCGGAATGACAATAACAAGATAATTATTCAATTTCAAAGAGATATTTATAAACCTTTTGCTCATCTAAAAAGCGCGTTCACAAGATAACTATTCAATTTTCAAGTGATTTAAAAAGCGTTCCCGGAATGACCTTCACAAAATAGCTATTGAATTTTGAAGTGATATTTGTTATATTTCTCGATAATTTGAAAAGTGTTCCTGAAATAAAGTTCACGAAATAACTATTCCATTTCGAAGTGATATTCGTTCTAGCTATAAGTGATTTGAGAAGCGTTCCCAGAACGACGTTTGCGAGGTACCTATAGTCAATTTAAATGTGATATTTCTTCTAACTTCAAGTCATTCGAAAAGCGTTCCCGGAGTGACGTTCACAAGATTACTAATTGTTCCAACTTTTAGTATTTTAAGAAGCGTTCCCGTAATGACGTTCACAAGATAGCTATTGGATTTTGAGGAGATATTTGTTATAACTTTCAGTCATTTGGAAAACGTTCCCGGACTAACATTTACAAGATAACTTTTCAATTTTAAAGTGATACATGTCATTTGAAAAGCGCTCCCGGAATGACGATTACAACATAGCTATCAAATTTTGAAGTGATATTTGATATAACTTTTGGTCATACGTGAAGCGTTCCTGGAATGTCGTTCACAAGCTAACTATTCAAATTTAAAGAGATATTTGTTATAACTTATGGTCATCCAAAGAGCGCTCCCGGAATGATGTTCACGAGATAACTAATCGATTTCAAAGTGATATTTGATATAACTTCTGGTCATTCCAAAATTCTTCCAAGAATGACGTTCACGAAACAATTATCCAATTTTGAAGTGATATTTGTTATAACTATTGGTCATTTAGACAGCGTTCCCAGAATGACGTTTGCAAAATAAGTATTCAATTGAGAAGTAATATTTGTTATAACTATTGATCATTTAGAAAGCTTTTTCAGAATGACGTTGAAGAAATTACTATTCAATTATGAAGTGATATCTGTAATAACTATTGGTCATTCAAAGAGCGCTCCCAGAATGACGTTCACGAGATAATTATTCAGTATAAAAGTGATATTTATTCTAACTTTTCTTTCAGTCATTTGGAAAACGTTCTCGGAATAACGTTTACAAGATAACTATTTAATTTTAAAGTGAAAAATGTTCCCACTTTCAGTCATTTGGAAGCGTTTTCAGAATGACGTTTATAAGACAACTAATCGATTTTGGAGTGATATTTGTTATAACTTCTGGTCATTCGAAGAGCGTTCCCAGAATGTTGGTCACGAGATAATTATTCAATTATAAAGTTATATTTGTTTTAACTATTGATCATTTAGACAGCGTCCCTGGAATGACGTTCACGAGATAACTTTCCAATTTTAAAGTGATATTTAGTATAACCTTGAATGATTTGAATAGCGTTCCCGGAAGGACGTTAACGAGATAATCATTTTATTGTAAAGTGATATTTGTTTCAAATTTCAGTCATCTAAAAAGCGTTCCTGGAATGACGTTCACGATATAACTATACAATTTTAAAGTGATATTTGTTCTAACTTCTGGTCATTTGAAGAGCGTTCCCGGAATGACGTTTACGAGATAACAATTTAATTTTAAAGTGATATTCAGTATACCTTCAGGTCGTTTGAGAAGCGTTCTCGAAATGACGTTCACGAGATAATTATTCAATTTTAAAGTGATATTTTGTATAGCTTTAAGTTATTCAAAAAACGCTCCCGGAATGACGTTCACAAGATAGCTTCTGAATTTTGAAGTGATATTTGTTATAACTTTTGGTCATTTGAAAAGCGTTTCCAGAATAACGTTCACGAGATAACTATTCAATTTTATGATGGTTTCTGGTATAACTTCAGGTCATTTGGAGAGCGTTCCCAGAATGACGTTTACGAGATAACTATTCAATTTTAGTTAAAACTATCGGTCATTTAAAGAGCGTTCCCGGAATGACGTTCACGATATAACTACTCAATTATAAAGTGATATTTGTTATAACTATTGATCATTTCGGGAACGTTCCCGAATACTTGGGGTTTCAAACTGAAGAGTACGCATCGAATTTGTAATAACATGAAGATAAAATCAATTATTTTGATAGCACCGTTAAAAACATCTGAAATCCTTATTTAAACAGCATGAATTCAACGAATACTTGAAGTAGAATATTTATATAGCCGTATAAATATTTCTTTAACTTCATTAGCTTCAACAATGTTTTGCTGTTCTAATCAATATTAACCCAAATGATGTTTTCGATTCAATTCTTGAATTCTTTCCCATCAAATACAAAATATTCCCCATTCGTTCATATTGCTTTAGTTTCATTCAAAGTTAAAATGAAAATATCAAATTTCCACCGGTAAAAGTTCGAAATAAATTGTGTGAAATATATAATTGAATTTCGTGAGACTTCTAATGAGAATCCATTGAAAGTTTAGCGAAAATTATCTCAACTCAGTGCAGTGATTTCAACTTCAAACGAATTTTTACTTTTTGCTTTAGAATGAACAGAACGTTGTATGGCCATTCACAGAAAAGTTCATTTAGAAATTTTTGCGCTAGAAGCATATGAGTAAGCGCAAGAAATTTTGTACACCCTATTTGATAAACATTCAACAATAGTATCCAGATTGGAATAATTAATGAATTTTCCAGTCCATTATTTAACTTTTGAGACAAAGAAAACTTCATTTGATGAATTTATACATTTTGTTACAAAGTTTATTCATTATCCTAATCAAACAATTGCAGAACACGAAATGAATCGAGATAAAATGAAACCTCTTTATCACAATACATTCTCTAAAAACAATTGAAATTAAATGGAAAATCAAGTAAACTATTTAAAGAAAATGTCCAATAAGCTCCGTGTGTTTATTTACACAGAGCTGCATTTATTTGATCACAAAAGCAGTACTCTCATGTCATTCAATATTTAATGAATCAAGTCCATGTGAAACGTACGATTCTCCTAAGCGCATTAAATAACTAACAGTGCTCTACACCCAATGAATTAATTATTGCTATGAAGTCTAGGCAAGAAGCGATAATTCTGTTTATATCTGTATGCACACAAAGAAACCAGAGCTCAAATTAGAAGGGGAGGAAAACTAATTTACGCGAAACTTCAACAATCTTGCTAATTTTAGTATTGGGTCGATAATTGACACTTCAATATTGATATTACAGTCGTCATTAGAGCTTCTGACATGTTAGGATCATAAATTTGAAATGAATTCGATTGCCCCATAAATTTATGAATAATTAAAAATCGATTTTATTTATAGGCCTGAAAATGACAAGAAGGCCTTTAGGAATTCATATTTAACAATTTATTACCCTTTACTCCTACAAATTGATATAAATGACTTCCAGAAAGGGCATTCATTTTTTAACCCTGAAAATAATATAATTCAATGATGAATGAACGACTGAAAATTAGTTATTAAGAGCAACATTCCTTCATTTGTTTGTTTGCAGTCCATATGTGCAGGGTGTGCACTGCACACCCTATGAAAATGTTAAAAATTACGTAAATAAAATTAATATAATGGTTTATTGAATACTTCATTTTGTTTCACAAATTTTCATTATAAAATCAGAGAAAGAGCGTATTTTATCGCAGGCCACTCTGCTATATATTTGAAACGAATGTCGATGCTTGAGGTGCAGACTTCTCGCCTGCACGGCGAGCGAGGTCTGTTTAGCATAGTCAGTATAAGAAAAGTGAAGGAGTAGAGTCTGACAGAGAAAAAGCATACCGAAATTAGCGATCTCCTATCGCTCGTTCTCTCTCGCTGGGTGCAGGCAAAGTTTCTGCACCTGGAGCTGAATATTCAACGTTTAGCTGTGTTCTTTTTCAAACGCCTTCTATAAGTTTGTTTTAAAATATTGTTATTTGTTATTTAAGACAACAATATTAGGTTAACACTTATTTTATACGTTTCTTAAATTATTTATTTTTGTGGAATTATCATTTGTAGAATGGCAACTGTAAATAGATGTATAATTTGTGATGTTGAAACGAAAAATGAAATTATGAAAACAAGACCAACGCCAGACATAAAACTAACTCAAAATATAAAAATTAAAGGCCAGCAGTCCGTGCGACATTTCCAAACTAAAGTATATGAAAAATTTAAATGGATTGTTTGAGATGAATATGTACAATAATCATCCTCTATCTCATGAAATACTCCGCAGACTAGAATTAAATATTCGTAAGCCGCTTACATCTCACTGATCCAACAAATTCAGAATCAGTTTACCTCCGAGTCCCATTAATGACCAGAAGCAGGCAATCTTTGGTCCTTTATAAGGATTTAGAGCTCCATTCTTATCCTCTTAGGCTTATCTGATTGTATTTTTTTTTTATTGAAACTAGCAGTGATTGAAAACTCTTGAAGTTCATATTTCATTGAAATAAAGTCGCAAATTCATGAAAAAAATAATATTAAATAAAACTCACCTTCAAATCACATCTGATCAGCAACCTGCTCACCTGAAACAAAGGGACAAATTTAGACATCTGAAACTGTTTGTAAAAGGAGTATAGGAAATGATAAAACAGTCCAATGCACTCCCTGATCGTTAGATAAATTCGTTACAACCGAAACGATATTAAACTCGAATAGAATTGTCGTTCATCATAAATGGTAATTCCATTTTATACACCCCAGTATTCCTGCTTTGTTTGCTGAGATAAAAATACAATTTTCACAAAATACACTCAACAGAAACTGATCATCGAAAAACAATTTTTAGAGGGAATTTTTTGGCACGCAAATTTCCAACAATTGCCAAATACCAACTACACTTCCTAAAATATGAATCTTTTGTGAAACCAATCTGCTACTACAATTATTCGAAGATAATGAATACCACTTAATTACCGGAACATTAAAGGATAATTTCGGTCGAAATTAATTCATTACATTCTTTCAGGCGAACAAAAATGTGCTCAAAATATTCTTTTGAAGCAAGACGTCTGATTTGAATTTCAAATTGAATGAGGGTCCTATAAAAGACGTTACTAGAAGGATGATGAAACATGAGAAGGAAATCAAAGTTGAAAAATTCGGAAAGCAAGGAAAATTTAATGGATTCTGTTTTGAAATTGCTCTTGAAGTATTATTATTTTTTGAACATTCATTTCTTGCTGCCTGTTTGCGACATTTTACCTAGATCTAATTTTTCTATGACTTCATGTTGTAAGATGCTCTGCGTTCTTTGCTGAGTGTCATATTTCATCTAAATAAAGTCGCAGATTCATGAAAACTACGCTAGACAGGTTTAGAACATACAGTTCAGGTAAGTTGCTGTGTTTAACGTCCGGCAACCAATCAAATCAGTGTGTACCTCATAATTCGATGTATGATGTGCTCTTGTGAGAATATTACAGGGAGGGGCTTGAGTATACATTGTTCGATAGGACTGGGAAAAAATTCTTAGTCAATACGTTCGAGAATCTAGGAAGATGAATAAAGATAATCTACGACAAATATCATTGAAGTTTCAAAGTAAAAAGGTATATGTATATTTAATAATTAATTTAGTGAGCTTCTGGATCTTCCGAATCCCGTCAAATAGAACAATAAGAAAGAATGAGTACAATCATACAGCTGATTTCACTATTGGATGTATTCCATGAATATTGCATTTAAATTCATAATATAAACTTGATTTACCTCTTATTCCAAGCTTTTCACATGATAAATGCATTGGAAGGTACTTCTTCAATCACTTTAGTTCATATTTCAATAAAATAAAGTCGCAAATTCATGAAAATAACGTTGGACCGATTAAGAACATGAAGTTTAGATAAATTTTGTCATGTTTAACGTTTGGCAATCAATTAGGTCAGTGTTTACCTCATAGCTCGATGTATGATGTGCTCTCATAAGAATATTAGAGGGAGGGACTTAAATATACATTGTACATGTATTTCATGAATATTGTATTTGAATTCATATTACAAACTTGATTTATCCATTATTTAATGCCCTTTACATGATAAATGTTCAATAACTTCAGTCCAAACTTTATTCAAATAAAGTCGCAAATTCATGAAAATTGCGTTAGACAGATTAAGAGAATGGAGTTTGGATAAGTTGCTGTGTTTAACGTTGGGCAACCAATCAAATCAGTGTGTTCCTCATAGTTCGATGTATGATGTGCTCTTATGAGAATATTAGAGGGAGGGACTCAAATATACATTGCTTATTTGGCCTGGAAAGAAATTTTGATTAATTTCTGCATTATTCACAATAATATGTTTAGAAATCTAGGGAGATGAATAATTATAGTCCACCGCAAATATTATCAAAGTTTCGAAATAAAAAGATGTGTTTCCATAAGAGAAAGGTCCATGCATGGATTGAACTCAATTATACAGCCGAATAATTGACTTAGTGAGCACTAGGATCTCTCAAAGTTTGTTAAATAAGTTCATAATAAGAATATTGATATATATGAGAGCGAAATACCACTCATTGATTCAACATTAAATCTCAAAAACTGCTGAACCGATGAGTCGGAGATAGGCTAGAAAGGGCCCTGCAACAAAGCCGGATTTAAGAGAATTTGTATGAAAATTCTAAGTTTTTTGCTGGTAGAGTCATGAGATTGAAGAATTAGATTGCAATGTAAAAAACATTAGTCTGGATTAAAGTGATTCAGAGAATGTTTTTGATGTTAGAGTCTTGAAGTATATTAATTTTTTTCTGAAGTACAATGTTATAAATTTCAATCCCATGTAAAATACTAGACAGAGGTGAATCAAGGTTGTTAATGAAATATTGACAAACATTAATCACGCCAAAATCTCGCAGGTTAGTAGTTAATGAGGGTAGAAGTCATTTGAGAGAGGGTTTTGCAACAGGGGCGAATTAATCAAAATAAAGTCGCAAATTCATGAAAATTGCGTTAGACAGATTTAGAGCATAGAGTTCAGATAATTTGCTGTGTTTAACGTTGGTCAACCAATCAAATCAGTGTGTACCTCATAGTTTGATGTATGATGTAATCTTATAAGAATATTAGAGGGTGGGCCTTAAGTATACATTGCTTATTTGGTCTGGAAAGAAATCTTGGTTAATTTTTGCATTATTCACAATAATACGTTTAGAAATCTAAAGAGATGAATAATGATAGTCCACCCTGAATATTATCAAAGTTTCGAGGTAAAAAGATATGTTTCAATAAGACAAAGGTCTATGTATAAATTTTACTTAATTATACAGCCCAATAATTGACTTACTGAGTTTTAGGACCTTCCAAAGTCTGTCAAATAAATTCATAATAACAATATACATATCTATAAAATCTCAAAAACTGCTGAACCGATGGGAGACGTCAGCTTAGAAGGGACTCTATAACAGAGCCGTATTTAAAAGGATTTGTATGATAATTCTAGGTTGTTGCTGGAAGAGCCATGAGATTGAGGAGCTAGACAGTTATGTGAATAAAATTAACACCGCAATGAATTTTTTCAACAGGGCTGGATTAGAGTGGTCCAGAGAATGATTAGATTATTTTTGATGTCAGAGACTTGAAGTATATTAATTTTCCTAATACTTTGATACGATTTCTAAACAGGGATGGATCAATGTTTGCAACGAAATATTGACAAATATGAATTACGCTAAAGTCTCGCAGGTAAGTAGTTGGTAGGGGAAAAGGTCATTTTAGAAAGAATTTCGCGACAGGGGCGAATTATTTAAAATAAAGTCGCAAATTCATGAAAATTGCGTTAGACAGATTTAGAGCATAGAGTTCAGATAAGTTGCTGTGTTTAACGTTGGGCAACCAATCAAATCAGTGTGTTTCTCATAGTTCGATGTATGATGTGATCCTATAAGAGTATTAGAAGGAGGGACTTTGGTATACATTGTTCAATAGGGCTGGGAAGGAATTCTTGGTCTATTTTTGCATTATTCACATTTATACGTTTAGGAATCTGAGAAAGGTAAATAATAATAATTTACTTCAGATATTATCGAAGTTTTGAAGTGAGAAGATGTGTTTTAATAAGAGAACGGTCCATGTATAAATTTTACCTGATTATACAGCCCAATAATTGATTTAGTGAGCTTTAAGATGTTTCAAAGTCTGTTAAATAGATTCATAATAGGAATATAATTATATATAAAAGCGAAATACCACTCACTGATTCAACAACAAATCTCAAAAACTGCTGAACCAATGAAAGACGTCAGCTAAGAAAGGACTCTACAACAGAGCCGCATTTAGGAGAATTTGTATGAGAACTCTTGGTTTTTGCTGGTAGAGTCATAAGATTGAGGAGTTAGATAGCAATGTGAAAAAAATAAACACCGCAATATTATTTTTCCAACAGGGCTGGATTAAAATGATCCTTATTCCTGGGAGCTCTCCTGTTTTTGATGTTACTGAATTAAGTAGAATAATTTTCTTAATGTCCGACTAGTTTATTATTGTTGTCATAATAACACTGATTTCAGGATAATTACTTAACTAATAATATCCGAGGGCATTATGTTTCAAAATGATGCCCTTGGGCATTATTTTGAAAAATAACAAACAAGTTTCCTAGTTACAGCAAGTAACTAGAGTAATTTCTGTGACAGAAATCACAATGACAGGACATACATTGCTAAAATTTTTGATTGAAATACAACAAAAGTTGGACATTAAACATTGGAGGCATCACGGGAGTGGAACAGACAATAATGCCTACGATCGACGTAACACACTTCGGGCCAGAGGCCCTCGGAAATTACACTGTTGACCACAGGGATTATTGTCCTTTTAACACCCTTGATACCTTGAATACTATAATAAACAGGGATAGATTAAGGTTTGCAACGAAATAATGACAAATACGAATTACGCTTAAGTCTCGCAGGTGAGTAGTTAGTGGGGGTAAAGGTCATTTGAGAAAGGATTTTGCGGCAGGGGCGAATTAATAGAATATGAAGTTGAATGCAAGTTAAAGGCATGAAAATATATATCCTGTAAGAGTTTTTTGTTTTTGATGTCTGGGGCTTGAATTATATTCCAATTCCAATGTCATAACGGATACTTTAATATGATTTTTACGACAGGGAGGTATCTAGATTGCCAACAAAATATTGAAAAATATGAATTACTCTAGAACTTCGCAGGTGAGTAGTTTATAAAGAGATAAGGTCAGTAAAAAAAGTATTTTTTAACAGGGACGGATCAAGTAGCTCAAACGCGATTCAAGTTCATAGGAAAACCCAATGCTTTCGCTGTTAATTTGACCCAATAAATGAATGAAATCAAAATGTCTAACTGAAATTCAGCAATAAGGACTTCCTCTTGATCTCATATGGTTATTTATAAGATACCAAAACTCAAAAACACATTTTTTGAACTTCTGTCTGTCAATTGTTTGATATAACGTACAATAAGTGACGCACGAGTCGTAATTGTTCGTACGCGCGTCGTTCATCCAACTGAGTTGAAACTTTGTACAGATGTTGCTGGCACTTAAGTCAAGATTTTTGACATATTATTATTAATGGATAAAACAGTTGAAGCTAACTGGATAAGTGTATGTAAGTAATACAGATGTGGAAATGTATTTCTTCAATCACTCTAGTTCATATTTCATCAAAATAAAGTCGCAAATTCATGAAAATTGCGTTAGACAGATTCAAAGCATAGAGTTCAGATAAATTGGTGTGTTTAACGTCCGGCAACCAATCAAATCAGTGTGTGTGTCATAATTAGATGTATGATGTGCTCTCATAAGAATATTAGAGGGAGGGGCTTAAGTATGCATTGTTAATTTTAGTTAATTTTTGCATTATTCACATTAATACGTTTAGGAATTTTAGGGAGGTGAATAATGATAATCTACTACAAATATTATTGAAGTTTCGAGGTAAAAAATAAGAGAAAGGGTTCCGTACTGAATCCATCAATCACAGAGCTCCAAAAAAAGTTTGGAAACATTGACAAATTCAGAGGTGGCGATACTTTTTATGAATTCTCTCTCCGTCTCATCGGTCAGCGTTCGGTGCTTTTCAATTTGATTGTGTCATTGTGGTGAGATTAAGTCCCACCGTACCATAACTCACTGGTATTGGTTTCCGGACGGAAAGACCTGAAGCACTATAGACGAGTAAATGGAAAAGAAAATTCCGTCATGGTTGTAGTATACAGCATGACGCCGTCGCCGAAGCAGAGGAATTGCTTTTCTTATCATCCAAACTTCACTCAATATTCTTTCAATGTGCACTCAATTATATCATAAATAATGTAAGATATTTCCAAAAATGTGTAACAAAAGATTCGTGGTCAGTCCTGACTTATGATTGATTTTTGCATGAAAATTCCTCCACGTGGTCTTCAATAGTGATAGTGGTTGTTGGAGGGGGAGTTCGTGAATGACCGCGATCGTCATTTATCACAAGGTGCCACCTTATGGTTAATCTTGGATAAGATTAATGACTTAGATGCCGGCTGGTAGAACGGAGACGTCGGAGTCTATTGTGTTCCCTGCTATGATTTTTAACCATTATGAAACCAGAAACCAATAAAATTGAGATATTATCTTGAGATAATAATATCCTATTTTGCAACTAGATACATAATAGTATTAAAAGTGTCAAATTGAAATTTTTGTTGAATATTCTTGTTTGGAAATCCAATTTTGCGAATAACAATTAGGTGAAATTGAATTCCTCAAGAATCGCTTTGTTTCAACGTTGTTGATATTCAGAAATATGATTACAAACAAATTTAATCCTAATGTAATTTGCCAGCAATGTAATACTCACAAATTGATGGAAATTAAAAATGAAGCTTCGAGAGGTGTTCAGAAGCAGCTCGAAATTTAATTTTCCCTTTCGCAACTTGCATTTGTTTACTTAAATTTTATTTTTTCTGTCCCAGTTTGCAGTGCTACTCAACTTTTGTATTTCCGCTAACTTTATTAAAAAACAAATCAAAAGTGAGATTGCCATGGCTCATATTAAAGAACATGGCGGCAACTCTTGAGATGGAGGTTTATTAGATTTGCAACTTTTGTTGTTGGAGTAACTTATGTTAATGTTGTTTAGCTCACCCCTTCGATGTAAAATCAGACAGCACAAAAAGTTGTGCACTGCCCTAACGTACTTGAACATTTTTATATATATTTGAATTTTCATGTGACTTACTCCACTTTGAACAACGATGCAATCTTGTTCTTTGATAAAAAATTGTTTGCGAAACAAGTGGATTTAGTGGTCGTAAAGACAACATAAAGATTGTATCTGGGGCCTGCGGCCAGCATTTTATAAGTTACAAACCACTGATGTTCTCATATGTGTGTTTAAGGACAGGGAGCTATTGTCAAATAACCTGCAGCAATCTTATCAATAGCAGTTTCATGTTTATTATCGGGAAATAGCAATAGACGAATCAATGCAGGCGAAAGATTGCAGGAATACAGGCTGAGAGAACCCAAACCTTCTTGAGATTCTGACGTCTAGTAAGAAATCGTGTAATACTAGCAGTGCTGACTTCTCGTGTCGCTGCGCCAGTGTGATTCATAATAATCTGCACTTTTAACATACTTAAATTAAAAATGTGGGGGTCATCTGTCATGAGAAGACAGCACTGCTAGTATTGCTCGATTTCCTACCAGACGACAGAATCTCAAGAAGGTTCAGGCTTCTGTCCAAATTATTTTCTAGTTGTTTTTCAAGCGATTTGATTGTAAATCATCAACTGCATCAAAAACTTGAAAATAACTGGGACCGAAACCTGGATCACCTTGAGATTCTGACATATGGTAAAAAAACGTGCTGTCTATAATGTCAGATGCTAAAAGGTACTCTGTGTCGTTGCGTCAGCGGAATAAGTCTTAATCCGGATTTTCACAGACTAAATTAAAAATTTGAGGGTCATTTAATATGAGAAGACAGCACTGCTAGTATTGGACGACTTCTTACCAGACGTCAGAATCTCAAGAAGGTTCGAACTTCTGTCCTAATCATTATCCAATTTTTTTCAAACGATTTTATTTTGAATCATCAATTGTACCAATAACTAAAAAATAATTGAGACAGAAGCCTGGACCTTCTTGAGATTCTGACGTCTGGTAAAAATCATGCGAACCTAGCAGAGTTTTTTTTTAATGTCAGATTCCAGAAGACACTCAGTGTCGTTACACCAGAGGAACAAGTAATAATCTGAACTTTTAACAGACTAAAATGAAAATGTGAGACTTGTCTGAGAAAAGAAGACAGCACTGCTAGTATTACTCGATTACTTACCAGACTTCAGAATCTCAAGAAGGTTCGAACTTCTGTCCTAATTATTTCCTAATTTTTTTTAAACGATTTTATTTTGAATCATCAACTGCACCAATAACTAAAGAATAATTGGGGTAGAAGCCTGGACCTTCTTGAGATTCTGACGTCTGGTAAGAAATCGGGCAATCCTAGCAGTGCTGTCTTCTAATGTCAAATGCCAGAAGGTACTCTGTGTCGTTGCTCCAGCGAAGTAAGTAATAATTTGGACTTCTAACACACTTCAACAAAAATGTGAGGGTTACCTGTCATGAGAAGACAACACTGCTAGTATTGCTTGATTTTCTACCAGATGTCAGAATCTCAAGAAGGTCCAGGCTTCTGTCCAAATTATTTTCTAGTTATTTTTTAAGCGATTCAATTTTAAATCATCAACTATACCAAAAACTAGGAAATAATTGGAACATAAGCCTAGACCTTCTTGAGATTCTGACGTCTGGTGAAAAATCGTGCTGTTTTACAATGTCAGGTGACAAAAGGCACTTTGTGTCGTTGTGTCAGCAGAATAAATAATAATCTGGACTTCCAATAGACTAAAAGTCAAATATGAGGGTCATCTGACATAAGAAGATAGCACTGCCAGTATTGCACGACTTCTTACCAGACGTCAGAATCTCAAGAAGATTCGAACTTCTGTCATGATTATTTTCAAGTTTTTTTCAGATAACTTTATTTTGAATTATCAATTGTACTATTAACTGGGAAAAAAATTAGGACAGAAGTCTTGACCTTCTTGAGATGTTGACGTCTGGTGGGAAATCGTGCTGTTTTACAATGTCAGATGCCTAAAGGTACTCTGTGTTGTTGCGTCAGCAGAATAAGTAATAATCTGCACTTTTAATACACTTAAATAAAAATCTCAGGGTCATCCGACATGAAAAGGCAGCACTGCTAGTATCACTTGATTTCCTACCAGATGTCAGAATCCCAAGAAGGTCCAGACTTTGGTCTTAATTATCTTCTAGTTGTTCTTCTAGACGATTTTATTTTAAATCATCAACTGTATCAAAAACTTTAAAATAATTAGTACATAAGCCTGGACCTTCTTGAGATTCTGACGTCTGGTGAAAAATCATGGGATCCTAGCAGAGTTTTCTTCTAATGTCAGATGCCAGAAGGCACTCAGTGTCGTTGCCTCAGAGGAGTAAGTAATAATCTGAATTTTAACAGACTAAAATGAGAATATGAGGCCATCTAATATGAGAAGACAGCACGGCTAGTATTATTTGATTTCTTACCAGATGTCAGAACCTTGAGAAGGTCCAGACTTCTGTCCAAATAATTTTCTAGTTTTTTTCAAACGATTTTATTTTGAATCATCAATTGTAGCAATAATTAGGAAATAATTAGGATAGAAGCTTGGGCCTCCTTGAGATTCTGACGTCCGATAAAAAATTGTGTAATCCTAGCAGTGTTTTTTCTTAATGTTAGATTCCAAAAAGCACTTTATATCGTTGCCTTAGCGAAATAAGTAATAATATGGACAGAATAAAATAAGAATTTGAGAATTATCTGACTTGAGAAGACAGCACTGCTAGTATTGCACGATTTCTTACCAGAGGTCAGAATCTCAAGGACGTTCGGACTTCTGTCCTAATTATTTTCTAGTCGTCTTTTTTTGAACGATTTTATTCTAATTCATCAACCAGAAGCTAGAAAGTAATTAGGACATAAGCCTGGACCTTCTTGAGATTCTGACATCTGGTAAGAAATCGTGCTGTTTTACAATGTCAGATGCTGAAAAGTACTGTGCGTTGTTGCGTCAGCAGAATAAGAAATAATCAGTACTTTTAACAGACTAAAATGAAAATGTAAGGGTCATCTGATATGAGAAGACAGCACTGCTAGTATTGCATGACCTCTTACCATACGCCAGAATCTCAAGAAGGTTCGAACTTCTGGCCTAATTATTTTCCAGTTTTTTTCTAACGTTTTTATTTCGAATTATCAATTGTACCAATAACTAGAAAACAATTGGGACAGAAGCCTGGACCTTCTTGAGATTTTGACGTCTGGTAAAAAATCGTGTAATCCTAACAGTGCTGTGTTCTAATGTCAGATGCTAGAAGATACTCTGTGTCTTTGCTCCAGCGGAATAAGTTATAATCTGGACTCTAACAGACTGAAATTATAATATAAGGATCATCTGATATGAGAAGACAGCACTGCTAGTATTGCACGACTTCTTACCAGACGTCAAAATCTCAAGAAGGCCCAGGCTTCTGTCCTAATTATTTTCTAGTTTTTGTCTTTGGGCGATTCTATTTTAAATCATTTTCTGTACCAAAAACTAGAAAATAGTTAAGACAGAAGCCTGGACCTTCTTGAAATTCTGACGTCTGGTAAAAAATCGTGCGATCCTAGCAGAGTTTTCTTCTAATGTCAGATGCCAGAAGGCACTCAGTGTCGTTGCCTCAGCGGAATGAATAATAATCTGTACTTCTAACTGGCTAAAATTGAAATGTGAGGGTCATCTGACATGAGAAGACAGCACTGCTAGTATTGCACGATTTCTTACTAGACGTCAGAATGTCAAGAAGGTCCAGACTCCTGTCCTAATTATTTTCTAGTTTTCCTTTTCGACGATTTTATTTATAATCATCAACAGTACCAAACACTAGAAAATAATTAGGACATAAGTCTGGACCTTCTTGAGATTCTGACATCTGATAAGAAATCGTGCTGTTTTACAATGTCAGATGCCAAAAGGTATTCTGTGTTGTTGTGTCAGCAGAATAAGTAATAATCTGTCCTAATTATTATCCAGTTTTTTCAAACGATTCTATTTTGAATCCCCAATTGTACCAATAATTAGAAGACAATTGAGACAGAAGCCTGGGCCTTCTTGAGATTCTGACGTATGGTACAAAATTGTGCTCTTTTCTAATTTCAGATGCCAGAAGGCACTATATATCGTTGACCTAGAGGAATAAGTAATAATCTGGATTTTAACAGACTAAAATAAAAATGTTAGGCCATCTGATGTGAGAAGGCAACACTGCTAGTGTTGCACGATTTCTTACCAGACGTCAGAATCTCAAGAAGGTCCAGACTTCTGTTCTAATTATTTTCTAGTTGTTCTCTTAGACGATTTCATTTTACATCAACTGTACCAAAGACTAGAAAATAGTTAGGACAGAAGCCTGGACCTGACATGAGAAGGCAGTACTGCTAGTATTGCTCGATTCTCACCAGACGTCAGAATCTCAAGAAGGTTCAAACCTCTGTTCTAATTATTTTCCAGTTTCCTTCAAACGATTTTATTTTGAATCATCAATTTTATCAATAACTAGAAAATAATTGGGACAGAAGCCTGGGCCTTTTTGAGATTATGACGTCTGGTGAAAAATCGAGCAATGTTAGCATTGCTGTCTTTTAAAATCAGATGCCAATGACAATCAGTGTCGTTGCATCAGGAGAATAAGTAATAATCTGGACTTTAACAGACTGAAATAAAAATGTGAGGATCATATGACATGGGAAGACAGAACTGCTAGTATTGCTCAATTTTTTACCAGGCGTCAGAATCTTAAGAAAATCTAGGCTTCTGTCTTGATTATCAAATTTCAAGTAGAATTAATTCAGTATTCGACGCTTTATCTGTAATGAAAATAATGATTCCCATTCAAGATTTCCTTCTACTCCCTTTTCTGTCCCCCTAGAAAAGTGAGAATTAGATGCCTGACATTCTTGTCTGTACTCCTTCTTCATATAAACTTTGAGGAAGTCCAATTTCACATTCCTTCGTACGCACAATATGCTTAAAAAGAGGTGTCAGGATTCTATAAGAAATTTCAGTCGAAATGCTTCAAATAAAGACTTTTTGAAAACTGAATCTGTTCTGCAATCGTTGAATAAAAGAGCTTCAAGCATTCGGCAATTCAATGGTAGCCTGTTTACATACATAGTAATATTTTAAAATAGATTTATGATTGGCTGAAACTTCAGCTGGTAAAAAAGCATGCCCATCAATATTGTTGAACCAATTACAACGTAAAAAACAAACAAAGGTAATAATTTCAAGCGGAAAACTAATGAAACACTTTACAATTAGGCTGTAGCGGGAAATTCGAATTAAAGTTTTAAAAGTGCAGTGAATAATGTCCGGTAATAAATTTTGCCACAGAATTCGTACGGCAATGAAATATGGTTCGGTTTTATACTGTCAGAATCCGCACGACCCTTATTCAATAAAAATTCTGCATAATTGTTTAGCACAATAAATGTGACAGCAAAAAAACCGGAGATATTTTTTATATGAAATATTAGATGAAAATTGATAATTTAGCCCTTCATGTGTATAATGTCAAGATTGAAATAACTTAGTTCAGCAAAGAGATGATGTTATTATGTACAAACTCTCTCTGTGTTAATTTGTTTAGCATATTAAGATTCACGCTCTGAACAATGCCTGAGGCTAGCATAAGACAGGTAGTTTGGCCGAATTTCACCCTGTCACTCAAATTCAAACAGGGCGAGTGAAACTATGTTAATATTATGCATGAAACTTTACATCAGTTTGCATTCGTGTGAACTGCGAACATGATTCTACTAATTAACTGATTCCTGGAAATATTTTGTAGATAATTTGCACTTTTTGGGGGACGAAAAAGAATTAATACTGAAAATGCAATTGCTTGTGAAACTGCAGTGAGCGTCTGTAGTTTTGTATTTGTCAGCCAAACGAACGAATTCTGTTTTATCAAACATTTGTAGTCGAAGAGAAGTCAAGCAAACACCAAACGCTGCTGTAATTAAAGTTGGAATAAAGCCACCAAAACAACTGTATTGTTTTTTTTTAGTTTGAATTCCGCTGCTTGACAATCTAAAACTCCAAAAAAATCTACGAAGTTTAATCTCCCACAAAATGCACTCCAGTATTTGGTATATCCTTTACAAATACATGCAGGATCCAATATCTCTAAAGAGACTCAAATGAAGATAAATACTTTTCTTTACGCTTTACTGCCTCCAGTACCAATAAGAAGTCTTTTCGTATGACAGAATTAATTGCAGTAGAAAAACTATCATTCCCACCCTAGCGACAGTTTATATAAATGACATAAACAACTCACTGTTTCTGTCACAAGAAAGATTCGCCCGATTACTCCCTCCAGTGTTGGAACTCGTTGCACTATTTTCTGTCTGACGGTGATAAATAAAAATTTATCTATGACAGATAATTTTTACAGAGTCCTCTTTGAATATTCTTCTAGAATATAACATATATGGAACTTCAACATATGAGTAATTTATATTCATTAAAAGTTCCATACACTCATTAATGTAATTTGTTGGTAATTAATTATTACAACCGCGAAATTTTATCACATTAATCAATCCCTCACACTAGAGTACAATTATCACTAGATACTTGATTATCCACACATCCAAACTTTGGTAATCCAATCAGAATATCATTTGGATAGATGCGTACGGATGAGAGAATAATTACATTATTTTATCATTAGACTAAAAAATAATTAGGATGAAACCTGGACCTTCTTGAGATTCTGACGGCTGGTAAGAAATCGTGCAATACTAGCAGTACTGACTTTGTGTCTCTGCGTCAGCGCATACGGCGCGAGTAGACAGCACTGCTAGTACTGCACGATTTCTGACCAGACGTCAGAATGTCAAGAAGATCCAGATTTGTGTCCTAATAATCTTCAAGTTTTTGCTGTAGTGTTGAATAATTTTTTCATAAAGTATCCTGAATTGGCAGTACGAAATTCAATTCCTAACGCCGTGTAAACTATTTGATAGGATACATAGTTGTATTTGATGAGTTGGTAAGCCTTACAAGATAGCACAACTGTGATCAACGCGAGTTTGCTCTTAGAACATCGATTTCGAGCGAACAATTTGAATGTTTATCTTCCTCTGTTTGTTGTACATACACTTCGACTTCCTAACAGTAAAACACGTACTTATACTCGTCGGGTAACTTTATTTTTCAACGGTTTTATTCAGCTTCATATATTCGAAAATCTTGCTACAGCTTTCTCAACTAATTCTACGGAACTAAACGAAAATAAACTTGGTAACGAGGGTCTAATGATGAAGTCAAGAAGTGGACAATAAAACTCTTCAATGGTTACTAGTGACCTCTACGAGTTTGAGTTCATTTAATTGTTTTGGACGAGTGTGATGATGAAATCAAGAGGTCATTAGTAACCTCATCAAAAAAGGCTATGAATAAATAAAAACCGTGCCATAAACATGTAATGAGTAATCATCAGCTGTACCAAAACCAGAAAATAATTAGGACAGAAACTTAGACCTTCTTGAGATTCTGACGGCTGGTAAGAAGTCGTGCAATACTAGCAGTGCTGACTTTGTGTAATAATCTGGAACTTTTACCAAACGCAGCAGCCCAAAATTTCTCCGACACGACACGAGTAGACAGCACTGCTAGTATTGCACGATCTCTTACCAGACGTCAGAATCTCAAGATGGTTCAGGTTTGTGTCCTAATAATCTTCTAGTTTTCGGTACAGCCGATTATTTAAGATAAAACACGGTGTAAATCATGAATTCAATATAAAATACAGAAATTTAGATAAATAGAAGTCTCTAACAGTTCCAAAGTGAATATTCCGTTGGGAAAGTTTGTATTTAACGGCATTTAAGTATCAATACTTTCATGAAACAAAGTTTTGTTATTTTAATCCTCGCTCGTTTCATGGAAAATTCGTTTAAATCAACAGGAATGAAATATCACTAATAGAATATTTTATAGCTGATAAGACTCGAAGGAAAAATTTTAATAATGTAAAAGTGAAAAGAGAGGACGAATTGGAAAATAATAGCAAGGATTAAAGGAAAAGAGGAACTTGGAATAAAGAAGAATGCAACTGAAAATTTAATGAAATAGAAAAAAAATATATAAGGCTATAGTCCACAATTTCGAAATGAATGATAAAAATATAAAAAAATGTATAACGCATGTCATCCCCTTAATTCAACCCTCTAGAATCCAAATCTACAATCTAAAATTAAATAAATGCTCTAGTTCTTGCATGATTCGCATTTCAAATGTCATTTTAAGGCAAATCCCACATCATATTTATTGCTATATTTTACCCTCTAATTGGGCGTTTTAAGGGATGAAAAATATATTTTCGTATAGACTAAGGTCCACACAATCAAAATATAAAGAGATGAATGCGAATTACTTCATAGCTTCTGAAATTTGTGCCCATTAATATTTCGAAGGGGTGTTTCATCCCTTGAATAATTTTTTTAGATTGATTTGACTCTATTTATCAAAGAATAGATCCTTAGAGAGCTTGTATACAAAATTTGAACAGAATCAGAGAGAATGTCCTTTTTTGCTTGAAAAAATTCCAAGGCTATAGTCCACAGTTTTAAAATTGAAGATAAATATTTAGAAAAATGAGTTACGCATGTCATCCCCTTAATTCGACCCTCTAGAGTCCAAATCTACAATCTAAATTTGAATTTATGCTCTAGTTCTTGCATAATTTGCATTTTAAATGTCATTTTTAGGCCAATTCCATATCATATTTGTTGCTATATTTGACCCTCTAATTGGGCGTTTTGAGGGATGAAAAGTATATTTTCGTATAAACTAAGGTCCAGACAATCAGAATATGAGAAAAAATCCAAATTACTTGATAGCTTCTGAAATATGTGCCCATTAATATTTCGAAGGGATGTTTAATCCGTTGAATGATTTTTTTTGATTGATTTGACTCTATTTATCAAAAGATAGATCCTTAGAGAGATTGTATACAAAATTTGAACAGAATCAGAAAGAATGTCCTTCTTTGCTTGGAAAAATAGCAAGGCTATAGTCCACAATTTTGAAATGAATGTTAAAAATATAAAAGAATGTGTTACGCATGTCATCCCTTTAATTCGACCCTCTAGAATCCAAATCTACAATCTAAAATTGAATAAATGCTCTAGTTCTTGCTTAATCCGCATTTTAAATGTCATTTTTAGGCAAATTCCATATCATATTTATTGCTATATTTGACCCTCTAATTGGGCGTTTTAAGGGATGAAAAGTATATTTTCGTATAGAAGAGATCCATACAATCAGAATATAAAGAGATAAATCCAAATTACCTGATAGTTTCTGAGATATGTGTCCATTAATATTTCGAAGGGTTGTTTCATCCCTTGAATAACTTTTTTAGATTGATTTGACTCTATTTATCAGAAGATAGATCCTTAGAGAGCTTGTATACAAAATTTGAATAGAATCAGAGAGAATGTCCTTTTTTGCTTGAAAAAACACCAAGGCAAATCCCACATTAGTCCACAGTTTCGAAATTGAAGATAAATATTTAGAAAAATGAGTTACGCATGTCATTCCCTTAATTCGACCCTCTAGAATCCAAATCTACAATCTAAAATTGAATAAATGCTCTGTTTCTTGCATAATTCGCATTTTAAATGTCATTTTTAGGCAAATCCCACATCATATTTATTGCTATATTTGACCCTCTAATTGGGCGTTTTAAGGGATGAAAAGTATATTTTCGTATAGACTAAGGTCCATACAATCAGAATATAAAGAGAAAAATCCAAATTACTTGATAGCTTCTGACATATGTGCCCATTAATATTTCGAAGGGATGTTTCATCCCTTGAATGATTTTTTTAGATTCATTTGACTCTATTCATCAAAGAATAGATCCTTAGAGAGCTTGTATACAAAATTTGAACAGAGTCAGAAAGAATGTCCTTCTTTGCTTGGAAAAATAGCAAGGCTATAGTCCACAACTTTGAAATGAATGTTAAAAATATAAAAAAATGTGTTACGCATGTCATCCCTTTAATTCAACCCTCTAAAATCCAAATCTACAATCTAAAATTGAATAAATGCTCTAGTTCTTGCACAATTCGCATTTTAAATGTCATTTTTAGGCAAATCACACATCATATTTATTGCTATATTTGACCCTCCAATTGGGCGTTTTAAGGGATGAAAAATATATTTTCGTATAGACTAAGGTCCACACAGTCAGAATATGAAGAGATAAATCCAAATTACCTGATAGTTTCTGAAATATGTGCCCATTAATATTTCGAAGGGATGTTTCATCCCTTGAATAATTCTTTCAGATTGATTTGACTCTATTTTTAAGAAAATAGATCCTTAGAGACCTAGTATACAAAATTTGAATAGAATCAGAGAAAATGTCCTTTTTTGCTTGAAAAAACACCAAGACTATATATAGTCCACAATTTTGAAATTAATGATAAAAATATGAAAAAATGTATTACGCATGTCATCCCCTTAATTCGACCCTTTAGAATCCAAATCTACAATCTAAAATTGAATAAATGCCCTAGTTCTTGCATAATCCGCATTTTAAATGTCATTTTTAGGCAAATTCCATATCTTATTTATTGCTATATTTGACCCTCTAATTGGGCGTTTTAAGGGATGAAAAGTGTATTTTCGTATAGAATAAGATCCATACAATCAGAATATGTAGAGATAAATACAAATTACTTGATAGTTTCTGAAATATGAGCCAATTAATATTTCGAAGGGGTGTTTCATCCCTTGAATAATTTTCTAAAATTGATTTGACTCTATTTATCAGAGAATAGATCCTTAGAGAGCTTTCATACAAAATTTGAACAGAATCAGACAGAATGTCCTTTTTTGCTTGGAAAAACACCAAGGCTATAGTCCATAATTTTGAAATGAATGATAAAAATATAAAAAAATGTGTTACGCATGTCATATCCTTAATTAGACCCTCCAGAATCCAAATCTACAATCTAAAATTGAGTAAATGTTCTAGTTCTTGCATAATTCGCATTTTAAATGTCATTTTTAAGCAAATTCCATATCATATTTATTGCTATATTTGTCCCTCTAATTGAGCGTTTTAAGGGATGAAAAGTATATTTTCGTATAAACTAAGGGACATGCAATCAGAATATGAAGAGATAAATCCAAATTACTTGATAATAATATTTTTTCAATAATAATATCTTATTTATTCCTGAGGAAAATGTTTACATTTTGTAGGAAGCGTCAGTTATACATACAATATTCAAGCATCGAAGTATTCGTTAAGACCATAGAAGCATGCCTCTATAAGATAGATTTTCAATAAGCTATAAATAAGTTGTTGTAAATAAATGTTAGTGAGCTTGTAGCTGAAGTTTAATAACAGTAAACAGTTCATTTAAGAGCAATAAACATTACAATATAATAAAGGAGGCAACGAGGCAGACTTGCGGATTGTACAAAAACAGTAATAAAAGAACTTGAAGATAAGCAAAATATGAATGAAAATGAAAAACAGGAAAGCCAGCAAGGAAGAAGCACTAGAAAAGGAAACGAGAACTACGTGAAAAATATACCAATAAAAGAAATATTAATACTTTTCGTTAATTCAATTACCAGTGGTTTTTCTTGAATGTGTTGCATCTTGAAGTAGGTATCAATAAATTGTTCAAGTGTAAATCTGTTTAAAAAGACACTGACAGTATTCTGTGTGAATATGTAGTGGAAAAGAATAAAAAGTACAAAAAAGAGAGCGATATTGAATCACAATCAATAAATCTTCGTCTTTTACATTTTGCTGCCATACATCATCACATTTCTTTCGTATATAGCCAACGGAACGATTCCAAAACAAATGAGACGAAAAAAAGTTCGTTTTACATGTGTTACATACGTAGCTAACGTGCAATTTTTCATTCAGACTCAATTTACCACAAAAGAACGTCATATAGACGTGATATTCTGAAAAGAAATCAAAATGACTTATTCAAATTCACATCTACGTATGTACGTCACCAAACTATTTGCTGATACATTTGTATTACCATCAGATTCGAATGATGTATTACCTCACTGAAATATATGTAAGAAACATACTTAATAATAATTAAAAAGTGACTCACAACTTTTTTATGATTTGTACGGCCTCCTCACTCACACAGTCAAAGCTTAACACGTCACGTAACACGACTTATGATGCATGTAACACATGCAGGGTGTACAAAAGGGCCGAAGGGCTGATATGCACTGCCATTTCGCGCCCTATACAATTCGTATATAGGATTTAATCGGGATGATTCGGGACGAACCGGAAAGAACCGGAGGAGTGGCGCCTCCACCAAAATTGATAGAATAATGCAATAAAGACACTCCAAAAGTGACATTTTATGTAGGCTAGTCTGAAAATTATAATTTCCTGGCTCAGGAAGTTCCATGAACATCATTAAATCGTTCACAGTGTAATTTTATTGGTAATTGATTTCGTGGCAATAAATTATAGTATTATACCAATCAGTAATTGAATGCATAAATTTAATTATGATCAAAATGATAGATTGAGCGTATCAATTTAATAAAATAACATGTGGTTGATCTATTAATTTTACTAACCCTCGTAACATATTTCATTCAAATCGCGGACGCTTATTTTGCTGATATTTGTGAATTATGAGACATGCTGGATTCACGCAAATATGTACCATGTTTCACACAGTGAATCAACATTAATTTGTATTTAAACAAATATGGAAGCATCGATTTTGGGTTTTAATGTTTACCATTAATACTAGCATCCTTTCTGTCCTTAAGATTAACTTTTTTTGTGTGAAATGTCATAAAGTTCAGTGTTTACAAAAAGTTTTCCCCATATAAGCAGCGAGGCATGATAAGTAGTCCGGTTTGTCTACAAACAAGCATTGTTTACTTATGAAAGAAGCTAATGTCGGCATTTACAACTTTCAGAAGGAAAAATGAGAAGTCCTCTAAGCACTGTAAGCTTTCAATAAAAAAGCTTTATTGCTTTATGCTAATTCTACGCTTTAAAACCTTGTAAAATGCACAAAGGATGCATTTAAGACGCTCCTAATGAAATAAAGAAGAAATGGCAAAAACTACTGATCTATTCTCAAATGAAATACTTTCAAAAAGAAAAATTTCGTGAGAACAAAGCCTATACAAAAGTGAGCAAAGAAAGCACCACGAATTCTGAAGAACATATCACTTGACACCAGTCCTCGAGTACTTGAAGTACTTCAAGACAAAGGGCTCTTGGGGCCGGCCCTGTCGACTGCAGCTCAATACTCAACTTGAACCATGCGGCCAACGTTTTGCAGACCAATCGAATTTCGATCTGAGTTATTGATATAGAAGTTGGGTTTTATGATCTTTACTTTTTTGTTTTATTCGAATAAATAGTTGGAAACAGCGCAGCGAAATCCATTCGTAAAGTATGATGAGAAACGTATTTACAACGCTGCCACCAAATTTCGAGGACTGCTCAAACAGGATTTCGATTAGAAGTTGCATACTTGTCAAATATCACTTACAACAGGACTAAATAATGATCAAAGGATATTATTCTTAATTATTATTGGATTTTAATGAGGAAGAACACCGACCAGAAATCCAAACTGATTTCTAGTCATTCTGAAAATGATTCAGCTACCTTTCTGGCATGAATGGTTGTTATAAAAGAAACTCATGTTCATTATTATGATTCAGAAGCAAAAAACAATCGAAAGAATGGATAAATGTTAGCCTACTCTGACCAAAGAAGTAAAGTTTCAACCTAAGAAATACTATTTTGCATTATCTACTGAAATATGAAAAGTAAATTACGAACTTCCAAAGCCCCTGACTAGTCACAACACCCAAGTTAATTTATAGACATTTTGAAAAGATTCAGTTATTTTTTGCAAATGTCTGTAGAAGGCTTTAGGTCAATATTACTATCCAAAAATTACAAAAACAGTTGAAAGAGGGGATAAATGCTGGCCTATCTTGATAAAAAAAAATCGCGTACAAAGATCAACCGGAAAAACTCTTACCTCCATTTTTTGAGGCAAAAATTGAATACTTTCCATGGATCATTCACAAAAGGACGAAATATTCACTCAAAAAATACTATTCTTCATCATCTACTGGCCTACGAGTTTTGAAAGCCCCTGACAACTCACAACACCCAAGTTGATTTGTAGCCATTTTGAAAAGTTTTTTTGAAATAAATTGTGCCTGTAGAAAACTTCAGATCATTATTACTATCCAAAGACAAAGAAAAAGCAGTTGAAAGAGGGAATACATGCTAGCCTGTCTTAGTCAAAAAAAAAGTGTACAGAGATCAGCTGGAAAAACTCTTGTCTTCATTTTTTGAGGCACAAATGGAATACTTTTCATGGATCATACACAAAAGGAGAGAACAGTCACTCAAAAATTATTATTCTCCATCATCTACTGGCATATAAAGAGTAGGCTACAAAATTCAAAAGCCCCTGACAAGTCACAACACCCAAGTTGATTTGTAGTCATTTTAAAAAAGATTCAGCAATTTTTTAGAATAAATTATGCCTGTAGAAGACTTTATGTAATTGATACTATCCAAAAATTGAAAAAATTTTTAAATGAGGTCATACATGTTGGCCTATCTTGGTCAAAAAAGTTCGCATACAGAGATCAATAAGAAAAATTCTTGTCCTCATTTTTCGAGGCTAAAACTTTTTATAAGTAACACAAGAGAATAAAATAGTTACTCAAAGAATACTATTTTTTATTATCTACTGGAATATTAAGAGTAGGCTACGAGTTTTAAGAGAAGAAGCTCCTGACGATTCACAACATCCAAGCTGATTTGTAGTAAATTTTAAAGAAGATTCAGCTAATTTTTGCATAAATTATGCCTGTAAAAACTTTAGGTCACTATTACTATACAAAAATGAGAAAAAATTAAAATTGTAAGGGGGGATACATGCTGGCCTATCTTGATCAAAAAAGTTCGCGTACAAACATCAACAAGAAAAATTCTTGCCCCCATTTTTTGAAGCAAAAATGAGATACTTTTCATAAGTCATTTACAAAAAGACAAAATACTTCTCTTTATTATCTATTACAATAGAAAGAGTAGCTTACGAATTCTAGAAGCCCCTGACAAGTCACAACACCCAAGTTGATTTGTGGTCAAATTGAGATAATTTCAGTTACTTTTCAGAATAAATTATGCCTGTAGAAGACTTAAGATCATTATCTATCCTAAAATAAGAAAATAAACAGTTGAAATAAAAAATACATGCTAGCCTATCTCAATAAAAAAAAATTGTGTACAGAGATCAACAAGAAAGATTCTTGTCTCCATTTTTTGAGGCAAAAACGAAATACTTTTAAGATATCATCCACAAAAGGACAAAATAGTTTCTTGGAAAACTACTCTCATATTTTATCTACTCGCATATAAAGAGTATGCTACGAATTCTAAAAGCCCCTGACAAGTCACAACACCCAAGTTGATTTGTGGTCAAATTAAGATACTTTCAGCTACTTTTTGAAATAAATTATGCCTGTAGAAGATTTTAGGTCATTATCTATTAAGAAATAAAAGATAAGACAGTTGATAAAGGGAATACATGCTAGCCTATCTCAATCAAAAAAAATTGTGTACAGAGATCGACAGGAAAAATTCTTGTCTCCATTTTTTGTGACAAGAATTAAATACTTCACATAGATCATTCACAAAAGGACAAATTAATTACTCAAAAAATACTCTTCTTTATTTTCTACTGGCAAATGAAGAGTAGGCTACGAATTTTAAAAGCTCCTGACAAGGCACAACACCCAAGTTGATTTGTAGTCATTTTCAAAAAGATTCAGCTACTTTTTGGAATAAGTTGTATCTCTAAAAAAGACTTAAGGTCATTCTCATGATCCAATAATAGTATATCCGTCTAAAAAGTAGTACCTTTATCAAAGATGCTTGCGTACAAACCTAAACTAAAAAAGTTTTTGCTCCCATTTTTCGTGACAAAAAATTAAATATTCCCATAGGTCACTTAAAAAAGAACAAAATAGTAACAAAAAAATACTATTTGATCATCATCAATTGAAATACAAAAGGTAGGCTACGAATTTTAAGAGAGGAAGAGCCCTTAATAAGTCACAACACCCAAGTTGATTTACAGTCAATTTGAAACGGATTCAGCTACTTTTTGGAATAAGTTATTGCCTCTAAAAGAGACTTACGGTCATCTTTATAATCCGAAAATAGAAGATCAGTTCAAAAAGTGGATATTATGTTAGCCTACTTTGATCAAAGAAGCTCGCATACAGATCTAGACAAAAAAAGTTCTTGCTTCCATTTCTCGGGACAAAAAGTAAAATATCCCCATGGGCCACTCACAAAAGAACAAAATAATAACTAAAAAACATTATTCTCCATTATCAATTGAAATATAAAAAGTAGGCTACGAATATCAAAAGCCCCTGACAAGTCACAACACCCAAGTTGATTCGTAGTCATTTTAAAAAAGATTCAGCTATTTTTTGGAATAAATTGTACCTGAAGAAGACTTTAGATCACTATTAGTATCCAAAAATAATAAGACAGTCGGAAGAAGGGACACATGCTGCCCTGTCTTGATCAAAAAAGTTTGCGTACTGAGATCAACCGGAAAAATTCTTGTCCTAATTTTTTGAGGCAAGAATAAAATACATTTTATGGATCATACACTCAAAAATGACTATTCTTCATTATCTACTCGCATATAAACAGTAGGTTCCGAATTTCAAAAGCCTCTGACAAGTCACAACACCCAAGTTGATTTGTAGTCATTTTGAAAAGTTCTTGCTTCCATTTCTCGTAAAAAAAAATAGAGTATATTCATGGGACACTCACAAAAGGACAAAATAGTAACTAAAAAACATTAATTAAAATACAAAAAGTAAGCCACGAATTTTAAGAGAGGAAGAGCCCCTGACGACTCACAACACCCAAAAATATTTGGTTCCAATTTTTTGAGACAAAAATTAAGATTTATTCAAAGATCACTAACAATAGGACTAGAAAATACTATTCTTCGTTATCAAATAATATAAAAACAATAGGATACGTGTTCCATGAGAGGAGCAACACCATCTGAAATGCACAACACCCAAATTGATTTAAACAAGATTTTCAAACTTTTTTGAGTTGAACAGTGGCTAGGGATGAAATATGGGCTCATCAAATAAAAAAACAGTAAAAATGTTAAAAATTAACTGGCTTACCTAGCCCAAAAAGTTGCGGTAAACAGAAATCAGCAAGAAAATGGGGTATTTCTCATAGATTACTCACAAGAGGACAAAACAGTGATTGAAGAATTCTATTTTTCACTATTAATTCTGATGGATTCAAGTTCGTATTTATCGTGGCATTTAAATGCTCGCCCACTATCGTACTAATGAGTATCATCAGTGTTTTAATTAGAGGATTGGATGAAAATAATGAATGTAACAAGTCAGCAATGGCGGCAGCTCTAAAGCGGGCGAATTCAGCAGCGTAAGAGTAAATATTCAGTGTTGTGGTCTGCGTTAATGTTGTGTGCTGCCCTCACACCGGAAACTAGCAGGAAACGCGTCATCACTCTTCCATACAGTTCTAACTAAAGTACACGGGAAAAATTGCACATGAGTGTTTAAATCTACGATGACGAAATGTTTATGAGAGCATTTTTACTTGTGCCATGAACATTTTTATTTATTTTGCACGATGCACAACACAATGAAAGAAAATAGAAAAGGGAAACACAACAAAGTGTCCAAAGTGAATATGTGGACAGAAAAATAGGACAAATTGGAAGTCCATGAGTTGATGAATACTTAATACTCATAAGTTCTCTTTAAAATAACAAGGATGGAATGTCACTGCGGCTGACGTGATAAATAATGACCATACTTCCGAATTCACTCCAAGGGTGGCGAAATTAAGCCCTGTCCATTTACCACACCCTTAGCAAATGCTTTGGAATGTTTGATTAAACTTGACTTTCCCTTGTCTCCTTACATCATTAGTCTGCATTATTCTTCCCTAAAAAAACTAAGGCGTGGATATTCATTTGATTTGGAATTTCCTCCAGTCTTTTACATTCATTCAAATATTTCATACCAAATCCCAAACATTCCTACCCTTTAAAATATATTCACTAAAAGCTCAAAATAAAAATAACGAGAGCACAAGAATTAAATTTCACGTGAAAGCAGGCAATATAAATATGATTTTTTTGTGGCTAGCTAACCATTGTAATATTTCAGTTGGACGTATCATTCTGTATTGTTTTCTTTGCGCCGGATCTGTAGGATTTAAAATGCACTCACAATTTCAATGCACCGTATCGAAAAATGGATTTTACGTTCATATGCACGATACGCAGTTAGTTATTTCACAGTAAAACGGCTTTTGGGCAGAAATGCTGTTCTAGGAATGATATAGCAGATACTGGAATGTCAAAAAAAGAATATTCAGCAGTTTATCTCTGTTGAAAATATGAATACTCACATATCAATATCAGAGATTCAATGAATAGCTGCAAGTTCATTTGAACATTCATGCAGAATAATTGAATATTAAAGTTCTTTATGTTTCTTATGTGGTACGAGGCACTAGTAACTCAAAATGTATAGGAACACATCAGGGCTCCTATTCCAATTCGTAGAGATAGCTGGAAGACAGGTCGCAATGTCTAAATCAATGACGTCATGATAGCTACATTTATAGAGACTTGAATATTGTATATTGGTACAAACAGCTTCTGCATTTTCACAAAAATAAATGAGCCAAATATCAAGTGATAATTAGTTTCAATCCATCGATTTTTATGGAGACTGTGCACTTCCGTTTTCAACAAATAAATAGTAGTCAGCTGAGTTTAAACGCGATCGTAAGAGTATTTTTGATTTTGAACGTCCGGGTCGCCTTAAAAACATCACCACATCAATAAGTAACTAAATTCAAGATAGCTGCGGACATCCTCAACCAACCATAAATATTTGGAAATAAAAAAGCTCTTTGGCATATGGGTGCCACATTTTTTCTTAGTCAATTCCGAAGATGTGTCGATGTTCAACTGCCATAAATGTGGACTATTTGTACAGTTTTGTAATTATGAACGTAACATGAATCGTAGCTAAACATTGCTGAACATTTGGCATGACTATTTGAGGGTGGGAAAGCTCTCTACTTGATCAAATCGAATTTGCGCTCAGTCGACAATCAATCAATCCTACGACCATTTCGAAGGATGTTTGGCATCGCTCAACTGCCATTAGAAAGACTTTTTGTACCTTTTTGTATCTATGAACGTGAAATGAATCGTAGCCAAGCATTGCTGAACATTTAGCATGAATATTTGAAGATGGGAAAGCTCTCTGTTAGATCAAATCAAATTTGCTCTCAGTCGACAATTAATAAGATCATCTGACCATTTCGAAGAATGTTTGGCAATGTTCAACTGTCACTGTACTGTTTTGTATCTATGAACTCAAAATAAACTGTAACCAAACAGTGGTGAACATTTGGCATGAATAATTGAGGATGGGGAAGCTCTCTGTTAGATCAAATCAAATTTCCTCTTAGTCGACAATCGATAAGTTCATCTGACAATTTCGAAGAATGTTTGGCGATGTGTCAATGGACAAACTTTTTGTATCTTTTTGTATCTATGAACGTGAAATAAATCATAACCAAACATTGTTGGACATTTGGCATTAATATTTGAAGATGGAAAAGCTCTCTGTTAGATCAAATCAAATTCGCTCTCAGTCGACAACAAGCACAGTCGTCTGACCATTTCGAAGTATGTTTGATGATGTTCAAGTGCCATTAGACGGACTTTTCGTATATTTTTGTGTCTATGAACGTAAAATAAATCATAACCAAACATTGTTGAACATTTGGCATGAATATTTGAGGTTGAGAAAGCTCTCTGTTAGATCAAATCAAATTTGCTCTCAGTCGACAATCAATAAGATCATCTGACCATTTCGACGGATGTTTGGCGATGTTCAACTGCCATAAGAAGAACTTTTTGTACCGTTTTGTATTTATGAACGTGAAATAAATCATACCAAACATTGTTATACATTTGGCATGAATATTTGAGGTTGGGAAAGCTTTCTGTTTGATCAAATCAGATTTGCTCTCAGTAGACAACAAACGCGGTCGTAGAACCATTGCGAACTGCTTTTAAAATGACTTTTATTAGGGTTTTATAATTATAAACGTAACATGGATCTTAACCAAGCATTGTTCAACTTTGGCATGAATATTTGAGTATAAGAAAGCTCTCTATTAGATCAAATCAAATTTGCTCTCAGTCAACAACAAGCACGATCATCTAATCATTTTGAACGACATTTGGCGATGTTCAACTGTCATTAGAAGCACTTTTTGTATCTTTTTTGTATCTGTAAACGTAACATGGATCCTAACCAAGCAATGCTCAATATTTGACATGAATATTTGAGGATTGGGAAGCTCTCTGTTACATCAAATCAGATTTGCTCCTAGTCGACAATCAATAAGATCGTTTGACCATTTCAAAGGATGTTTGTCGTTGTCTAACTGTCATTAGAAAAACTTTCTGTACCATTTTGTATATATGAAGGTAACATGGCGAAGTTCAACTGCCATTAGAAGGACTTTTTGTACCATTTTGTGGCTACGAACGTAACACGATTCTTAACCAACAGTGCTCAGCGTTTGGCATTAATATTTTAAGATGAGGAAGCTCTCTTTTAGATCAAATCAGATTTGCTCTCAGTCGACAACAAACGCGGTCGTCTGACCACTTTAAAGGCGATGTTAAATTGTCGTAAGAAGGACTTCTTGTACAATTTTGTGGCGTAAAACGTAACATAGCTCGTAATTAAATGATGCTAAATATTTGGCAAGAATATTTGAGGATGAGAAAGCTTTCTGTTAGATCAAATCAAATTTGCTCTCAGTCGACAGCAAACGCGATCATTTGATCATGTCAAAGGATATTTGTCATTGTTCAACTGCTATGAGAAGAACTTTTTGTACCATTTTGTATCTATGAATGTGACATAAATCGTAGGCAAACAGTGGCGAACATTTGGCATGAATATTTGAGGATGGGGAAGCTCTCTGTTAGATCAAATCAAATTTGCTCTCAGTCAATAACAAGCACGGTCGTCTGACCATTCCGATGGATGTTTGATGATGTTTAACTGTTATAAGAAGGACTTTTTGTACCGTTTTGTATCTATGAACGTACCGTGGATCCTAATCAAGCAATGTTCAACATTGGCATGAATATTTGAGCATGGAAAAACTCTCTATTAGATCAAATCAGATTTGCTCTAAGTCGGCAACAAACGTTTGGTGATGTTCAAGTTCGATAAGAAGGGCTTTCATATTGTTTTGTAACCGTGGAGGAAACCAAAAAACAGAAGAAATGACTGGATGGTAAAAGATTTAAGCCGAATCGCTAAAACTTTCGTGCTTAGACTGAGTACTTTACAACCATTCCTAGTGCTTAAATAATAGAATTTCCTATCTTTCGCATACTTCATTCATTCTACCTATTAGCAAAATAAGGTCATATTAAATATAATTTTATATAATATTGGCAGTTTTCAGATGTTCACAGACGAATGAATTCTTTTGAACAACTCTGTATTTGATCATTCTTTATGATATTTTTTTGCTTTCATCGTATCATTAGGTCTTCACATACTGATAAAAAAAACTCGTGGGAATAACACCTAAGGTCCCTTTGATCAGTGTCTTGTTTACAAATTTCTTGTGAGTAGCGAACAAATTTAGCAAAGCTCCAGGTCCTTACATCTTTCGTAATGAGTATGTGAAACTATTCAAGCGAACTGGGTTAAATATTTCCGTCTCATCAAACATACTTTTCATTCTGAAAAGAAAATATTTAGTTACAAAGATGCACTTTGCAGTAAAGTTTTTATATTGGGCAATAGATTACATGAACTATCAAGTAGGCAATAAACAGTAGCGATAAGTGTAGCTAAGCCTTTATCTTATTCAGTTCCCGGATTCAGTAGGGTTTGCTAAGTTGTTAACTTGGAGATAAAGTTCGCTGTGAATTTGTTCCCAGCTTGTATTTATTACTCTGATTACTATCTGCCCCACATGTGACGCCGCTGGCGGGTGCAACAACCCTCTTATCCCAATAATATAGAAATTTCTTGTAATAATACACAAAAATTTAGGTTTTGAATCCGCTTATATGAAGCACTTGTAAAATCATAAACACTTCTGTAACATTGCTTGAATACTATACTACTGTAATTATCCTTGAATAGGTTTGGCATGTAATTCAACGCATTCAACCAGCAGTAATTTCCTGAACATTCCTGAATCCTGACAAACTATTTTCATCCCCTGTACCCTTTCGTTTGAATCATAGCAGAATTATTCACAATCCGACAATTAAATAAATATTTCCATAAGACTAGGTTAAAGAGGACTAATTTTTCGATGTCCTCCGAATAATTTTTCTGGGTTTACGTATATGTGTGCAAGTAGGGCGGAAATAATAGTGTCAGGTGATGAATAGACGCAGTCGGCACTGATAACACCCCCGGAAAGCCTGGAACATCACGGAATGGAAATTTGACTATCTACTGATTTATTACGAGAGACATTTTATTTTTCCCACTTGATTCACTGCATAATACCTCAAATAATATAATTTACCTAATATTATTTAAGTGACAGTTGCCAAAGATGCTTTATGACGTCAGAGCAAAAGATAACTTCAAAAACATGAAAAAAAGGATGTAAATAGTGGAGGAGCAAATGTTTGTTATTCTAAATGCCAAATATTCCTTTTTGAGTACAGATTTATAAACATTCTTCTAGATATTCTGCAGAAAAAAAGTCTTGGTTTGGAAATGTGATATTTGCCATCGACATAACTATGAATTCTTATTCAAGGCGCTCCGATGTTATCGGAAGTCAATTTGTTTTTTTTATTTTTCATTTTATGTGGTTTTTCTCCGATCTTGATGCTCGTCGACGCCTCTTTATATTTTATTTGGCACGACTTATGCGTATTTCGTTTAGCATTGAAATTTCGACATATTTATTATTTTTGGAAGAATAAAACATTATTAGCATCAAATCCCTTTCGATTATTGAAAATATATTCATACTACATTACAAAACAAAATTTCAGAATAGGAAAGTGTATAAAATATTTATATTCCTTTCAGATATTCAAAGAGCGTTCCGATGTTGGTACCATAAAATTGTTTGGTATTCCTATGCGAATGTTTCAGTTTGCGGCCACTTTATAAACATTCTACTTATTATTTTCAAGATACAAATAGTATTTATAGCTTCTAAAAGAGATATTTGTAGGAAAATATATTTTGAAGATCGCAATAAAAGATATCCTGGGTATTATCAGGCTCTTTACAAGATAAATGTAGATATATTTCAGCCTTATCTTCAGAAAAGTATTATTGGGTTAAAATAATAATTTTCTTTTATTTTCAGCGGATATACTGCAAAATATATGTTAAGATTAAAGATATTCAGTTGAATTCAAATAAAAATTCCGCACAGCACTTGAATGGACAATATTAAATTTGACAGCAGCATAACGTCACAATCGCAGTCTAAATAGCATTAATTATAAATTAAATCGATCCAAATGTCGCGTACTGGTGGATAATTAATTGATTCTCAGTTGATTGGCGCAGCAGAGACGAATTAACATTTTATTCCAATTAAGAAATGCAGCACAAATTGGCAATCCAATATCAACGGACCCCAAGGAAATGCAAAAATTATCAACTAAATTTTATTGATCAGAACGTTTTTTGTGATTGTTTTAAGACATTATGGAACGTCCTGTCATTTTTTGTAACGTTTTGAAGCATCCTGGAAGGTTTTCAAACATTCCTAAATATTCTGGAATTTATTAAACTATCCTGGAAGGTTTTGAAGCATCTCAGAAACTTTTGTTTCATTTTAAAACGACCTGACAAATTCTAGACTGTTTTGAAATATCGTAAAAGGTTTTGAAGCAATCCAGAACGTTTTAGAACATTTTAGAACGTCCTGACACAATCTGAAACTTACTAATACATCTTAACATATTCTAGAAATGTTCAAGGACATTTTGAAACATTTTGCAATTTTTTGAAGCATCCTGAATGGATTTTGAACATCCCAGAACGTTTTGGAATATTTTGGAACGTCCTAATACATTTTAAAACATTTTCAAACATTCTGGAAGGCTTTGAAATCATGCACAACATTTTGGAGCATTCTAACAAATTCTAGCAAGTTTTAAAATGTCCTGAGAAGTTTTGAAACATCTTGTAACGTTCTAGGACATTTTGGAATGTCCTAATACATTCTGCAATGTTTTGAAGCATCCTAGAAGATTTCGGAACATCTCAGAGCCTTTTGGGTCATTATGGAACATTCTCATGCATTTTAGAAGGCTTTGCAATATTTCGGAACGCTTTAGGACTTTGTAGAACGACCAGACATATTCTAGAGAGTTTTAAAAGATCGTAAGAAGTTTTGAAAAACTATAGAATGTTTTGGGATATTTTAGAACGTCTTGGAACGTATTAAGACATCATAACATATTCTAAAAATGTTAAAGAACATTTTTACAATTTTTTCAAGCATCCTGAGAGAATTTTAGACATCCCAGAACGTTTCGGGAGATTTTGGAATGTCCTGATACATTTTGGGACATTTTCAAACATTCTGGAAGACTTTGAAATCAGCCACAACATTATAGGATATTTTGGAACATTCTGACAAATTCTGAGAGGTTTTGAAATGTCCTGAGGAGTTTTGAAACATCCTGAATTTTTTTAGGACATTTTGGACCGTCCTGATACATTCTGCAATGTTTTAAAGCATCCTGGAAGATTTTGAAACATCTCAGAACCTTTTGGGTCATTATGGAACATTTTCATGCATTTTAGGTGGTTTTGAAATATTCCGGAACTCTTTGGGACATTTTAGAACGACCTGACAAGTTTTAGAGTACTTTGGAATATCGTAAGAGATTTTGATACATCCTAGAATGTTTTTGGACATTTTAGAACGGTCCTGACATAATCTAGAACGTATTAAGACATCTTGACATATTCTAAAAATGTCTGAGGATATTTTGAAACGTCCTGACACTTTTTGCAATTTTTTGATGCATCCTGAAAGGGTTTCAAACATTCTGGAAGGCTTTGAAATAATCCACAAAATGTTAGGACATTTCGGAACATTCGTATTTATTTTAGAAGGTTTTGGAATGTCCTGAGAAATTTTGAAATATCGCAGGACATTTTAAGACATTTTGGAATGTACTGACATATTCTAGAATATCTTGAAACATTCAGGGAAGTTTTGAAACATCTTGGAAAATTTTGGGACATTTTGGTACGTCCCAACACATTCTGGAACGTATTAAGATATTCTGACATATTCTCAAACGTTTTGAAACATCCTGAAACGTTTTAGGACATTTGAAACGTCATAATACATCTCTTAATGTTTTGAAGTATCCTAAACATTTCGAAACATTTTAGGACAACAGGGAACGTCCTGACAAATTCTATACGGTCTTGGAATGTCATGGAAGGATTTGAAACATGTTGGGACATTATGGAAGATATTGATATATTCTAGAACGTTTTTAAGCATTCTTGAAAGTTTAGAAATATCCTAGAGCTTATTAAGAGTTTTTGAAACATTCTGATAGATTCTGGAACGTTTTGAAGCAACATGAGAGGCTTTGAAACATCCTGGAATATTTTGAAACATTGTAAAATATTCTGGGAGGATTTGAATCATTCTGAAACGATTTAGGACATTTGAGAACGTCCTGATACATTCTGCAACATTCTGGAACTCCGACATATTCTGAAATGTTTTAAAGCATCCTGAAAAATTTTGAAGCATTCTAAAATATAGTATCAGTTCCTAATACCTGAATTGATCATTAATAAACTGATCAATATAAAATGTGAATAGCAGTCTTTCTATATTATTTTGGTAGCGTTTTCTGTAACGGTCCAATCACAATGTGGCAATTATTCAACGGGTAATTTGTCATATCTGCCAGTAATATGAACAACGATTAATTATTTTGTGTTCTAGTTGATTATCACGCTGCTAAAGAACTTCAAATACCGCATTTAGCATTTATTATGATGTAGCGAGAATTATTTCATATTCACCAATGTTTTTTTCTTAATCAGACTCAGATTTGTGATGATAAATGGTACATTAAATGAAATTCATTGTCAAAAATGAAAAGTAGTCATATGGACGACTCCATTATTTCCAATTTCAATCCAATAATGAATTCAAAGTTTATCGTTGAGATATCCCCAAAAAATTCTTATCAAAATTACTTACGTTTGATAAAGTCCTCGGAAAATCTGATTGATGCCATCGAAGTGAAGATTATCCCCTGTTTTCACTAAAAAATGTCTCTATAAACAACACAACACTGCGTCACAAACAGACATCACTGCAGAAATAAAAATATTCAATTAATTATTTGGTTCAGACTTGTACGGCATGCACAACTTGTAGTACAAATTTAAAATAGTAGAATAAAATATTGATCAGCTTTGAAAATAATTGAAAATTATTCATATGTGCTGGCCATGACCTCCAGTCTTTTAAAATTATCAAATAAGGGAAGATTTGCTGAAATAAATTATGCAAGTGGGGAGAGAAATATATGAATTTTTCCCAGGTATCTCTGTTGAAATGTTTAATTTTTTTGACAAAGAATAAGATTTCATAGCAAACATATGATAATAGGTGCAGCACTGAATATCGAGAGTCATGAAAACATATGGTAATCAGTAGAGGGTTGATTTTAGATCATGCCAAATACGTCGTGATTTTCACGTAGTTCAAAATATCAGATTAAATTGAAATTTTGCACACTTCTCAAGGAACGATGACAATACAATAATTTATTAAGTTTGTCCTATTATCTTGACCAGGATCATCAGGATTGATAATTTGGTTAACTTAAAAAATCACCAGAATGTGTCAGGATGTTTCAAAATATTTCAAAACGTTCTAGAATACTTCAAAACATTTTAGGTTGCTTTGAAACATTCCAGAATGTGTCGGGATGCCTTTATGCGTTTCAGAATGTGTCAGAACGTTCTTGTATGTCCCAAAAAGTTCTGGGATGCTTCAAAATGTTACAGTATGTATCAGGACGCTTTTAAATGTTCTAAATCGTTTCAGAATACTTTTAAATCTTCTCAGAATATTTAAGAATGTTTCAAAATGTTTGAAAGCCTCTCATAATGCTTGAAACGTTCTATAATCTATCAGAAGGTTCCAAAACAATCCAGGATATTTAAGAATGATCTGAAATGCTTGAAAATTTTCCAGGACACTTCAAAATGATCCAGAATCTATCGGAATGCTCCAAAAAAATTTTTATACTTTTTAAGATGTTTCTAAACTTTTCACAATGCTTAAAAACGTTCCAGAATATGTCAGTACGTTCCAGAATGTCCCAAAACATTCTAGGATGCTTCAAATCCTTTCATGGCAATCCAAAACCTTATAAAATTTGTCAGGACTTTCCCAAATGTCCCAAAACTTTCCGGAATATCTAGAAAATTTTCTAGAATGGTTCAAAACCCTGCAGAATGCATCAGGATGTTCCAAAATGTCCTGAATTGTTCCAGAATGTGTTAGGACGTTCCAAAATGTGCCAAAACATTCTGGGATGTTCCAAATCTTTTCATGGTATTCCATTGCCTTATAGAATTTTTCAGGATTTTTTCAAATGTCCTAAAACGTTCCGGAATGTTTAGAAAACTTTCCAAGAAACTTCAAAATATTGCAGAATGCGTCAGGATGTTCCAAAATGTCCTGAAATGTTTCAGGGTGTTTCAAAACGTTCCAGAATGTGTTAAAATGTCTCAATACGTTCCAGAATGTGTTAGGACGTTCCAAAATGTACCAAAACATTCTGACATGTTTCAAATCCTTTTATGACATTCCAAAATCCTATAGAATTTGTCAGAACGTTCCCAAATGTCCTAAAACGTTCCGGAATGTCTAGAAAACTGTCCAGGATGCTTCAAAACATTGCAGAATGTATCAGAACACTTCGTAATGTCTAAAAACGTTTCAGGATGTTTCAATACGTCATTCCAGAATGTGTCAGAGTGTCTTAATATGTTTCAGAGTATGTTAGGACGTTTCAAAATGTACCAAAACATTCTGCGATGTTTCAAATCCTTTCATGGCATTCCAAAACTTTATAGAATCTTTCAGGACGTTCTCAAATGTCCTAAAACGTTTCAAGATGTTTAGAAAACTTTCCAGGATGCTTGAAAACACTGCAGAATGCATCAGGATGTTCCAAAATGTTCTGAAATATTTCAGGATATTTCAAAACGCTCCAGAATGTGTTAAAATGTTTTAATACGTTCCAGAATGTGTTAGGACGTTCCAAAATGTACCAAAACTTTCTGAAATGTTTTAAATCATTCCATGGCATTCCAAAATCATATAGAATTTATCAGGATGTCCCCAAATGTCCTGAAACGTTTCGAAATATCTAGAAAACTTTCCAGGATGCTTCAAAACATTGCAGAACGTATAAGGACGTTCCAAAATGTCCCAGAATGTGTTTAAATGTCTTAATACGTTCCGTAATGTATTAGGACGTTCCAAAATGTACCAGAATATTCTGGGATGTTTCAAATCCTTTCACAACATTCAAAAACCTCGTAGAATTTGTCAGGACGTTCCTAAATGTCTAGAAAAACTTTTCAGGATGCTTCAAAACATTGCAGAATGTATCAGGATATTCCAAAATGTCCAAAAACGTTTCAGGATGTTTTAATACGTCGTTCCAGAATGTGTCAGAGTGTCTTGATACGTTCCAGAATATGTTAGGACGTTCCAAAATGTACCAAAACATTCTGGGATGTTTCAAATCTTTCATGGCATTCCAAAATCTTTTAGAATTTCTCAGGATTTTCCCAAATGTCCTAAGATGTCTAGAAAACTTTTCAAGGTGCCTCAAAACACGGCAGGATGCATCAGGATGTTCCAAGAAGTCCTGAAATGTTTTAAGAAGTTCCAAACGTTCCAAAATGTATTAAAATGTTTAAGTACGTTCCAAAATGTATCAAAACATTCTGGGATGTTTCAAATCCTTTCACGACTCTCCAAAACCTTATAGAATTTGTCTGGACGTTTCCAAATATCCTAAAACGTTCCGGAATGTCTAGAAAATTTTCCAGGATGCTTCAAAATATTGCAGAATGTATCAGGACGCTCCAAAATGTTTCAAAACGTTTCAGGATAATTTAAAACGTTCCAGAATGTGTCAGAATGTCTAAATACGTCCCAGAATATGTTAGGACGTTCCAAAATGTACCAAAACATTCTGGGATATTTCGAATTATTTCATGGCGTTCCATTACCTTTTAGAATTTTTCAGGACGTTCCCAAATGTTTTAAAATGTTCCGAAATGCTTAGAAAACTTTCCAAGGTACTTCAAAACATTGCAGAATGCATCAGGACGTTCCAAAATGTCCCAAAACGTTTCAGGATGTTTCAATACGTTCCAGAATGTGTCAGAATGCCTTGATATGTTCTAGAGTGTGTTAGGACGTTCTAAAATGTCCCAAAAAGCTCAGGACATTTTAACATATTCGAGAATATGTCAGTACATTCCAAAATGATCCAAAAAGTTCTTGGATATGTTAGGACATTCCAAAATGTCCCAAATAGTTTAGGACGTTCCAAGATATTCTAGAATATGTTAGTACATTCCAAAACAACCTAAGTCGTTCTGGAAAACCTTTTCAGGACATTTCAGAACCTTCTGGACTTTGTAAGAACGTTCTAAAATGTCCTAAAATGTTGTGGATTATTTCAGAATATTCTAAAATGTTCCAAAATGTATCAGGACGTTCCAAAATATTTCAAATTGTTCCGGAATGTTTAAAATCCATTTAGGATGCTTCAAAACACTGCAAAATATGTCAGAACATTTCAAAATGTTCTTAAACATTTTTAGAATATGTCAAGATGTCTTAATACGTTCCAGATTGTGTCAGGCCGTTCCAAAATGTCTTAAAAAGTTCTAAGAAGGGTTAAATGCAACAGTTGGAATAAAAAAAATCAATCAAACATAAATTGATATCTCCCAAGATGATGACGGCAATTAATTTGCCAAAGCCTGTCGTTCCATAATCAATAAAATATCGAAACGTATAAATAAAAAAGCAGAGTTCAAGACGTTATTTCTTACATCCCAAAGCAGTCGCGATTAATGTCGTCATTTATGTCTTGACCGCAAGAACCACGATCGTCTTGTGGAACGATTATTGAGGTACATGAGCGTTGCGGTCGCCTAGTGGAACGCACCTTGAAAGAGCAATATTTCCTGCGATTTTCTTCTGATATCTCAAAACAACAAATAATGTACCATTTGAAAGATCTTAAAAAAAGCTATTAATCGGCATTTGTTTTATTAGGATCAGATGAGAACTCATAAAGCAGCGATCTATACAAGAATATCACTTCTTTAAGGTAACAAATCCATAAAAAAAAAAATGCTAAAGGGTTCTAACGTAAGTGCATTTGAAAGAATATCTCTCAACAGCTTACTAACATCTTTAGATGTACTGATATTCATTCATCTGTGTGACCGGGTTAAGTAAGGGCAAGGAAATTGACTCTTCGGCGAGGAAGACATCCTGAAGGCTTAAAGCACTTTAGAGGGCTAATTCTGTACCGGACGAGAGAACATTGTCTACTTTATTCACTTCGCTTGCTTTATGTGCTTTACCTGGATAGTTTTAGCGTTTCAGGACGTCAAAACCCTTCATTGCACCTGTACAATAAAATCTTCTATCTACAATCGTCTCTTTCCTTTTTTCGTCATCGTTGTAAAACTTCCCTGTTGTTTACGTCGTAAAAAACGCTTCGTGTCAGTCAATGAAGGAATTAATATCGATATTCATAGCGCATTGCCTTTTGTAGCAAAAATATTCTCCGCAGACTACATTTGAATTGCAAATTGAGTCTTAGCACGCGAGTGAACAGTCTGAAAAAGGCTTTATAGAGCGAAGGGAACGTTTCTGGGCTACCCCCTTCTTAAATATGTCATCTACATGTCATACGCACACAAGGGAAAAATCGAAAGAAGGCAAACAACGAAGGAAGTGAAAAACGCAGTTTAAGGAATCAGTTTTAATATCAGAGGTTAATATAAATGTCTATTGATTGATATTCCGTCCAATTTCACGTCCACAGTTTCAGCAATCCTCATGCATAACATTTCCATATTAGACACCCTGTATAATATGCAGGATTAGCAGGAATCACATATTCATTAGTCTGAATGATAAAGGTTGTTTTGTCACACCCAAATCACCGCTTTCAGCAGCTACAATCGGCCTGAAAAGCTCTGTATCCTTCCTATTGTTATTTCATTTGAGAGGGATGAAACAGTAACGATATGCTTCCAAATTTGACACTTTACATCTATTAAAGCTTTATTTATTCGTGCCCTATCTGACATTATATAATTTCAAGAGCTTTTTCATAACGAGCTGTCAAAAATTAATGTAAAACAACTCTTCCCGATATGATAAAAGTCCCTGTATTTGATTATGTCAAAAGTTTGCAAATGGAGACAGTAAATCAAAATTAATTGAACTTTGTGTCGCAACATTCTTCTCTGTCTTCTTACCAAGGTTTTCATGCCAAAGATAAATGAACAGAATTGGGAAAAAGTCAAACGATTTATAAAAAGATTCATCCTGCGATCAGTTTCACATAAATTCTCACTATCTATTTAGGACAATGCAAACACTACAAGATAATAAATGTTTAAATTCAAACCGTCATAACTCGATTGATTTTATTCGAAAATGAATAAATCTTTGAGTTTAGGAAAGTTTGGAGCTTCTTCTTTCAAGACATGAAAGTGAATTTGACATCAAGCCCATAGCACTCCCTACCACACCCCTGAAAAAAAAATGTCTTGATGACAAAAAATGTCAAACTTTGACAACCTGCACCGAGCGCAAAACAAATCGTGGACTCAATTCACGACCCACAATATCAAGAACATCCATGTTTCTTCATTTGCGCAAAAAATTCACCGTGGAATCATCCGTCGATAGGAGAAAAATTCAGCGGAACTGAAACCTGAATTTTGCTCTTTTTCCGCTGAGGATATGAAATATTGAAACAATATCCACGTATATCTTTCCATTCCATCCGTTGTGGATTTTTATTGGGACTTTGATTCTAATCTATCCGGGATTTATGAAATGGACGTACAATTATTAACAATAAAATAGAAAATATAGGGAAAAACTCTAAACTACACACTTTTAAAGTAATACGTTATGCGAATGTAATGTTAAAACGTTGATAGAGCCTGCAGGTGACGTTTAATCCATTACGCATTACAAAGACAAAAACTTGTTGCCTGCAAGCTACAGAGTAACAACGAGATCCAAATTTAACAGTTTGAATTTTAAATATTGTCTAATTAACAGAATACAGTCAGTTCCTTGAGGTAGATTTCATCAAATTCATTGTTTGAATCCATCAATGCTATGAATTTCTAAGCAATATGCTAAAAGCTCTTTCCGCTTCCAGTTGCACATCTCTGAAATACAAATTCAAGATTGTATATTTAAATTAGGGAGAGAAACAGGCCCTGAAACCACACCCTTAGTCGATTATCGCACCCTGCACTTTCCCTAATGTAAAATACCCCCTAAATATGCACAAATCGTGTTCATGAGTCAAAAACAATAATATAATGTGATTTATCAATAATTAAATCATATTTTTGCTCGTGAGTTTTAATAAAGGTGAAAAATGAGCTTATTATTATCTCGTGGATAAAAGTTATCAGATAAATTCATAACTTAATATTGTAAACGCAGTATTCAGTTTATATAATAATAAAATTCTTCTTTGTAAAAATTATTGACGGCTCTTAAAAGAGCCATTTGTTTATTATATTGTATATAATTAATTCCTTTTTCTGAATCTATCTGGCGGACCTAAAAAGGTCCTGTAGCTCACTAATGTTGCATTTGTTACATCAGAAGTACTTTTTCAAATTTTTGGTATTATTTAGGAGTTAAAACATGATTTTTTTGATCCTCTATACTGAAAGGGCAGGATAAAAAGGATCAATGATCAAAATTGCTTGTAAAACAGAAGCTATCCCACAATAAATTTTGAAATACAAAAAAAAAAATTATTTCAATATCAAAATATGATTTTTTTGAAACATATTCATATTCATTTTGTAAACAAAGTACAAGCATATTGATTTATTCAATAAATTTATTTCAATGCCAGATTTTATTTGATTATATTCAATATAAAATATACTTTTCATCCCTTAAAACGCCCAATTAGAGGGTCAAATATAGCCATCAATATGATATGGAATTGGCCTAAAAATGACATTTAAAATGCAAATTATGCAAGAACTAGAGCATTTATTTAATTTTAGATTGTAGATTTGGATTCTAGAGGGTCGAATTAAGGGGATGACATGCGTAACTCATTTTTCTAAATATTTATCTTCAATTTTAAAACTGTGGACTATAGTCTTGGTGTTTTTTCAAGCAAAAAAGGACATTCTCTCTGATTCTATTCAAATTTTGTATACAAGCTCTCTAAGGATCTATTCTCTGATAAATAGTGTCAAATCAATTCAAGAAGATTATTCAAGGGATGAAACACCTCTTCGAAATATTAATGGGCTCATATTTCAGAAACTATCAAGTAATTTGGATTTATCTCTTCATATTCTGATTGTATGGATCTTATTCTATACGAAAATATACTTTTCATCCTTTTAAAACGCCCATTAAGTGCATTCTATTTTAAAATGATTAAATTTTGAGAAATCATTGCCCTAAATTTTTTAAATTAACAAATATATAAATATGTTGAAGTTTGGGAAAATCTCATCATATTTTCAATAATTAGTAATATTTTGGGCTTGAAATACATTTAATTAGGTAAATATTCATTTCATTTTGTGAATACAAGTCACCAAATATATTTAAAAATTGATATTTTGTAACCTTGACATACAAATAATAATAATGACTCTTCAAATAATGAGAAATAGCTTTATTGCCAATATGTGTTGAGATTCTTGGACGGTACAACTGAATGAGTTATTTAGTTTGCATATAAATATTAATTCTTTCTTTTTAAAATTATTGGTGGCTCTTAAAAGAGCCATTTGTTTATAATATTGTATATAATAATTCTTTTTTTCTGAATAAAATTGGCGGACCTGAAAAGGTCCTGTAGTTCACTAATGTCGCATTTGTTACATCAGAAGTACTTTTTCAACCCCATTAAAATTGATTCTACTTTAAACCCAATGAACAACCGATGTGTTCATTTATGCAAAACAAGATTCGTGCCCCGTCAAGCCGGAGGCCGCATGGCTCGCCTAATTACGCGGATGTCAGACCAAGATTTCACACCTACTTCCCAGCAGTCCTAGGAGCTACTGAAAGTGAAGGTCTACGTCTTTTATCTGCATACTCCCGGCACCAAACCGTACAAAAGCATACTGACTCCGTCTGCATCGATACCGCGATGATATAATTTGAAAATAACCGGAGGTTACCTCAAATTACAGCACCGACAGCTGGGGTGAACCCATTATCTCCGGGGGGTATTAGTAGAGGCTCAGGGATGCTCACCGATAGTCCTTTATCACGAAAGGACAGCAAAAAAACCAAGAAAATATCGGATAAATTACTTTACAAAATATCGCAAAAAATTTAGAACTCTTAGCCAAAAACCCATTTACTACTCGCGTAATATTAATTCAATTCAAAATTTTGATAGCTACTTTAATCCGAACTTTGTTTATTTACTTAGAACTTCTGATGTTACACACACAACAACCGTGAACAAAATAGGTTCTCGACGCAAATTCAACGATATTTATACACAGCAGAGTGCTCCGTTGATCTGATTGGCCGCCTAATTTCCACCTCCACGTCCAGTCCATATCCCGCAATGAGTGAGACAAAGACAGACTATGCAAAATGTAATGATAACATTTAAACGCATTTTGATAAAAAATCAACAAAATTCAATCAAAATTCCGATAGAATTAGATGCGAAGGACTTAAAGGAATGTCTACGGATAAGATTCACATGATTTTGTGACAGGAAAATTGAATTACAGACATTTTTATAAATCTGGCCCTTTGATCTGATTTCAATCATTGATTTTAAGAATATGCGTGAACAAATTGACATGAAATTGAGTTTATCAGATGTACCTCTATAGTTATTATCAAAATAAATCAAAAGTTGCAGTTTGTATGGTACCATTTTCTCAAAATTCATGAATAAGTGAGTTGTGTTGATGCTTTTTGGCAAAAAAATTGCACTTTTTTGTCTGTATTTTCTGTAATTCTTTTTGTTTCTTGATAAAATTACATTTTTTTGATAGAAAGTAAGTTGTTCTAATGGTATTAGCTCATTTTGTGATCTTTTAATGAATAGTCTATTAGAAATAACGTTTTTTGTGGCAGGGACAAGTACGTTCTATACATCTATTGAGTGAAGCAAGGTAGTTTGTGCGGATTGTAATGATTTAAACGCATTTTAATAAAAAATAGATAGAATTCAATGGAAATTTTGATAGAACTAGGAGTGTATTACTTGGAAAAATGTCTAACTATAGAATTTGCTAGATTTTATAGCAAAATATTTGATTTATTGACATTTTTATGTAACCGGATTTTCGATCTGTATCTGATAGCCTATTATGAGAATACCCCTGTGCGAATTGATACAAAATTGAATGAATATGATGTATCCCGTTAGTTTCCATCAAAATCTATCAAAAATTCCGATCGTCAAACCACCATTTTTTCAAAATTCATTAATAATTTTTCTATTCAACTTGACAAGGAAATTCACGGTCTCTCGTCTGTATTCTCTCTAATTCCTATTGTTTCTTAATGAAATTGATATTTATTGATAGAAAGTGACTGATTCTAACGACATTAGCTAGTTTAATGTTATTATTATAGGCACTAAAATTGGAATTACTGTTTTTGCGGAAGGTGTAAGACCATTCATTAAGTTGACAATGCAAAAGCTACATAATCTACACATGTATGAAATTTATGCATATTTTAATAAAGAATAAACATATTTTGATGGAAATTCTAGTGAAATTAGATGTTTTTTGATCTAAAAAATGTTTAACTATAGAATTTGCTCGATTTCATTACAAAATAATTGATTTATTGATATTTTTATGTAACCGGACTTTCAATCTGTATTTAGTAGTCTATTTTAAGAATATCCTCATGCAAAATAACACAATGAATATATTTGATGAATCACGTTTGTTTTTATTTATATCTATCAAAAATTACAGTATCCAAAGCACCACTTTTCCAAAATTTTCAAAGCCAATTTGATAAAATTTTCATAGTATTTTGTCTGTCTTTTATTCAAATCTTATTGCTTCTCAATGCAATTGATATTAATTGATAGAAAATGATTATATCTAACGATATCAGCTCATGTCATATCAAATTGATACGCGGTACCATAAAAATTCATGTTTGTGTAGAAAAGGGATGTCAATAACATATCTTAATATGAGTAGGACAATACAAAAACTACACAAACGCTATACGTATGAGTTTCTTTTTATTTCATTGAAAAATAGACATTTTATTAAAATTTTGATTGGATTATGTTTGTTTTGATGAATGAAAATGTAAATGTATTGAATTTGTTCGATTTTTCAGCAGAATATTGAAATTATTGACATTTTCATGTAACCAGACTTTCAATCTGTAATTAATAGTCTATTATAAGAACATCCCTGTGCAAAATAACACAAAATTCAATATATTTGATGTATCACGTTTGTTTCAATGCGATTCAATTAAAAATTACAGCATATGGAATAAAGTGATTGAAGAAATATATTTCAATACATTTATCATGTGAAAAACTGCAATAAGAGATGTATCAAGTCAATAATGATAATTTAAATGCAATATCTATGAAATACATTCGGTAGAGGAGTGAGCTGTATAATTATAATTATTCTTTTTTCTAAAACTTATTGGTTGTTCTTAAAAGAGCTTTTTGGATAATTTAGATGATTTCATTTAGATATATTTTTATTATTGATCTATTTGATCGTCCTTAAATAGTCTTGAAGTTCATTAAAACAATTATTGATGTATATTCTCAAGTGAAATACACACATAAATCTCACTTTCATTAAAACATATTTTTTCACCTCGAAACTTCAATAATACCAGTGAAAGAAGATCATTAGTTATCTCCTTAGATTCTTAAACATATTAAAATGTAATTAATGCAAAAATCAACTAATTTTCTTGTTAGACTATATCAACAAGATGTGTAAATCTCGGTCCTCCTTCTAATAATCAAATGGGACCTAGTTCATACATTTAACTATCAGATAAACTGTTATCTGATTGGTTGCCGTATGTTAAACTCATCAACACAGTACTAACATCTAGAATCGAAACGCCCTAAATTCGTCGAATGTAATTTTCCCAAAGTAGAGTCTTAATTCTAATCAATTATGAATGGAAGTTATCAAAAAAATATATTTCAATGCATTTATCATGTCAAAAACTTATAATAAGAGATAAATCAAGTTTTTAATATAAATTTAAATGCAATATTCATGGAATACATTCAATAGTGAAGTCAGCACTTCAACTTTGAATTTATTTTGTTTGTTAATGTAGTTGATGATCCCCTAAATTAATTCCTAATTCAAGTAGTCTCCAACTGAACATTTTGGTCTTATCGCGTAATAAGCATTTCTGTTTTAGCTCCCGAAGGACCATTCTTCCAGTTTACGTGCCAACTTCTGCACAGATTTAACTTTCAACTAAGCTGAATCTAAATCACGCAGCACATATGCATATCTTCTAAACACTCCGGATGTGAGTATTTTTATAAAAAGCCACTTCAGGTTTTTATTTTAAGCATTAATGTTTCACAAAACGATATAAAATATACAATTTAAATCCAAAAAACATTCAGCAAGCATAACAATAAATTCACTTCTTCTCGTGACAGATAAATAAAATCCTACCACCTCCACAACAACTAGATCTTCTTCTTAGGGCTACACACCCCATAATAAATGACACGTCAGTGGTGACAACCTAAAACGTATAAATTAATATCACATTCGCTGAAAGAAGCGCTAAACTCCTTTTTGTACTGCAAAAAACGTTCGCCCGAATTTATTACGGAACAGTGTGATCATAGACATGAATATGGAACAAAGAAATGAATCAGAGAGACGGAAGATAAAGAAAAAGGAGATTTCAGTTAGGGATAAATATATCAATGCTATATAAACAACAAAAAACAAATCTGCCCAACCAAATATAACGTGTAATATTAATAGATTCATTATCATAATTAGATTCAGTACTCCGGAAAATGGCCAAAGTTTTCCATTTATTTTCATAAAATTATGACCCTTTTCATCATTCTAATCCTCATGTGCACACTTGTTTATTAAGGTTTGTATTTTATGGTCCATATAAATAATGAATCCAGCAAACGGACGTCTAGGTTGACAGCCCGTATAAGACATTAACGTTAGTTTCCAAGCATCAAGAGTTAGTCTCGGGTGTTGCAGGATCATACGGTGACAGACATACGGACAAGGACATTAATCTTGTCCAGATTACCCCACAACCGTCATATGTCTTCAAAATGAACTCTAACTATTATCCACAGCAAAATGAAAGGTTTTATTTATCAAATATACACAGGGTCAGAGTTTTTTGCTAATTTTAACTTATATTAGCTTGTAAATATGATTACCATACTCTTTCCTGTTCAAAAGAGTCCACTACTTGAAATTTAAATGATCATAACTCCCTTAGAGTGTCACAAGAAACTTGACTAAATTTTCGCGACACGATTATACCCTAATTGTTGGAATTTCATTAGCAACGTTATAATATTAATGTTAAGGGTCTAACGTTCTGTGATGGCAACGTTCTAAAGTCCTTTTGTGTACCTAACACTCATGTCGCAAAGTGTACCTGGTTATGCACACCGTGTTAATATCAGAGGCGTTACTAAACTTCTAAAACAGGGATGCTCAAAAATGATACATTTCAAAACCCGAATCTGCAATCTAAATGAATAAGAGCTCTAGCTCTTGCATGATTAGTATTTTATTATTTTTACTCTCTATTAAGAGTTTTAAGTTATGAAAAGTATATTTTCGTTTAAATTGGGGCTGATACAATCAGAATGTAAATAATTTGAGAAGAAATACTGTCAATTATTGAAAATATAGTACAAAAAGTATTACTTCACCTCAGAATCACAAATATTGCTTAATTTCTAAAATATGAGACCTAATTATCCTGAAATTTTCATATTCAAAGATGAAATATATCAAGAAGAATCGATTCTGATCATTTTTGTTGTAATAAACATCGTATTTTCAATTTTATAGCGAATTTTGTAGTAGCGCGTAAAGGCGCAACGATTACATGCTGTGTGTCAAGAGTGACGGACGGAGGAGAGAACAGCCGAATCAGAAGCACACACTGTTTGACTTTGTATCTGCTAAACAGCTAAACGAATTGAGATAATTAAATTCTGTAAAAAGTACCGTATTCTACACGATTCATTCTAATGTAATCAAAGTTTTCAATGAAATATCTCAGAAAATGCAAATACCATAATCTGATAAATAATATTTAGAGTGGATGTACCTTTCAACTCAATTGCAATAATAAAAATGTGTGGAAAGTATTGTGATCTACATACTTAGATGTAACAAGATGAGGAGTCTTATCAAAATATCTTTATAAATACAAATATGATTTATTTATGTTCCAAAAGTAATTGAACTGAGAAGGAATTAAAGGACACATATTCTTGTACTTATCTCTCCATATTCTGATTGTGTAAACATTAATCTATAGGAAAATATACTTTTCATCCCTTGAAACTTCTATTTGGAGGATTAAATAAAAACGCCATGTAAAATGCAAATTATGCAAGAACTAGAGCCCCTATTCGAATTAAGTTTGCAGATTCGGATTCTAGCGGATTGAATTAAGGGGGTGACATGCGTAGCACAATTTTTTAATTCGTATTAATCATTTCAAAAACCTAGAGTTGGTCAATTTTCTTAAACGAAAATGGGGCTTTCTCTCTGATTTTGTCCTAATTTGGTATACAGCCTCTGTAAGAATCAAATTTTTTGATAAATGAGGCCAAATTATTTTTTTCTATATTCAAGGGATGAAATATTCTCTCAATTTATTAAAGGACACATAATGCATATTTTAATTGCATGAACCTTGATCTATACGGAAATATACTTTTCATTCCTTGAAACTTCCAATTAGAGGGTTGAATAAAATAATAAATATGCCTTGAAATTGAATTGAAACTCCATTTATTAAAATGCGAATTATGCAAGAACTAGAACTCATATTCAAATTTGGATTGCAGATTCAAATTTAAGAGGGTTGTATTAAAGGGATGGCATGTGTAACTCAATTTTTTTATACAATAATAAATATTTAAATAGCTAATCAAATATTAAAAAATGATTTATTTTTAGTAAATAGTTTTAAAGATTGCAAATATTGTCTCATACTCTAGTTAAGATTTTTGAGGGATGATAACTATATTACATGATTATATATATATCATGGTTTATACAATCAATTTATGTAGTAGGTAATGCATTCAGTCTCCGAGAAATTAATCATTTCAACATTTGAGGTAATGTTTCATCCCTTAAAGATTTTTTTGATTGATTTTACCTCTTTATTAGAATATATTTCATCCCTATCTTCATTTCAAGAATATTAATTAGATTGATAATAAACAATTTCAAATTGAATTCAATATGAATTTCCTAAATACAAATTATATTTCTTTGAATTATTTATTTATATTTTATTTCAATTGTTGAAATATTATTCATTTTTCAATGTTCAAATATTGTACAAAATACTGTTTTATTCATTATTCTATAATATATTTCAATGCCAAACTTAATATCATTAGATTTTTATTAATTGATCCGTGTGGTAACGTGTTTAGATTAGAGATTTGTGTGAACGCTACGCGATACTTTTTGATATTGTGTATTCTTTCTGCTGCATTGCGCACTATGGGCGAATGAACGTAGGTCGGGGATTCATTATAAAGCGTCATGCCGGTTGGAATGTATTTCTTCGTTGATTACCAGCCCGGCCGTTGTGCTGTGTAGTCCACGGTCGCTTGCTTTTGTGTTTCAATTAAGGCTTAGGGTTGTAGCTGGGGTTGTTCGTGACCCATTCGTGGGTAAGGATGGTTAGCATCCTTCGTCCGTTTAGATTTTGTTTGTAGTTTAAATTTAAATTCACGTTCGGTGATTTTGTACGACGTTGCAAAAGCGCAGCTCCGCGGAGCCAACATATTTAATTAAATCCGTGATTTATTTTGCTAAAATAATAAAAGGCGCTTTAGTTTTGGGTAGGCATTTTTTTCAATTCGCGATGGACTAAGCGGTGCGCAAACTAGGGGGGTAGCCGAAGATGCCTGGCTACTTTCCCTCGCCGGGTTTTTTGCCGGGAATCCTATACTCGTGCGCTGCCATCCGTAGGCCTTCACTCTAGAGGTAGTACCCCTGGTGACTCCTGGCCGAAGGGTGGGTGTGGAAGTGCCTGAAGCATGCAATCATGTGATAGATCTATAGCCAGGGGGAAACTGAGGAGTAGCCGCTACGTGGCAGGTATAGGTCGCGTTTTAGGCGTTAAACACCGGGGTTCGGCAGGGACCCACGTAAACTCTGAACAAACACGCGGCGGTGTTAGTTCTTTTTTTTTTAATTAGCTCGTGAACTGCGAATTGCGAATTGGGGGTTTGAATGGTGTGTGATGAATGTTGAATGAATGCTTAATCAAAATTCCCTTTCAGTACATCATCATCATCATCATCAACAGGGCGTAAGTTGACTAAAAAAAAATTATTTGTTTCAGGTTTCTAATCTATTTTATTTTTCTATCAATTTTTAGATCGGAGGAGACGTAAGTTGACTAGTAAAATATTTTTTACAGGTCTCTAATCTATTATTTTTTTTTAAATTGTTTTACAGATCGCTGGACAGGTAATATTCTTGTTTAATAGTTGGGAATTCTGACAGTTTAATTAATTTTGGTGTGCATTTTATGATTGCAGGACTTCAAGCTTCAAGTAGCAGACTTCCGTCGTTGGAAGTGGCCCAGCAGCTTCATCTTTAAGCCCAGCAGCTTGCAATAGTCCACCGAGGGAGCACCCCGCCGAACTAATTAAAACATTCCCTTTCAGCTCAGCATCATCATCTTCACATCAGAGCTTCAAGCTTCAAGCTTCAAGCAACAGTCTGCCGTCGTTGGAAGTGGCCCAGCTGTTTTCATCTTTAAGCCCAGCTGCTAACAATCAACCACCGTGGGAGCGCCCCGCCGAACTAATCATAACCTTCCCTTTCAGCTCAAAATCATTGCCACTACATCAACACGTAAGATTTATTCAAAATAATGATGAAAAACTTTACTAATCTTCAATTTATTAATTTATTTTTATTTTTTATGTTTTTAGGCCATCCAGCGTCGGCACCAGAGCCCAGCAGCCGGAGCAGAGCCCAGCAGCCGGAGCAGAGCCCAGCAGCGGAACCAGAGCCCAGCAGCCGTCCAAGAAATCCTCCAGTAACTGTAGAAGATCAATACATCAGTAGCAACTGTTCCAGGCCCCAGATTCAACTCAACTTTAAAGAAGTCAACTGATTAATTTTGCCCGCCGCTTGCAAAGTTCAAGTGAGTTCAATTACTTTAGAAATTTTCCGACTTGTAATAATTATTTTGTTGTTTCAGTTGCAGCGAGCGAAGAAGCCACTTCTCTGGTCTAGATTTCGCTGGGGTTTTCCTAGGCCCAAAGGGAGAATTCCCGGAGAAGAGTTCGTCTCTTTCCCCTTAGTCATTGCCTGGGGGCGAACAAGGCTTACAACAACGCAACAGCATCGCGAACAAGACTTTCAACAACACAGCAGCATCGAGTAATCAACAATTAATCTTCGAACCTTTGTACCCTTTCCTAATTTCCTAAATAAACTCATTTCCACAAAATTTACAGTTGTATTTATTTCTAAAACCTATTTTTATTTTTTTCAGAAGTATCTAGTTAAGTTTAAAAATGCTCGTTGTTCTGTAACATATTTCAGAATTATCAAATAAAATCTTTTCTACAAAATTAATTGTATTTTATTTATTTTAGAAACCCATTTTTTTTTTCAGTGATAAATAAATAGTGAAATCTCATAGATAATATTCAATAATTAAATTTGTAAACTCAAAAAATATAATTTAATTGCCGGGCAATCCCCAACGCAAGTTTTTAATAAATCAAAAAAAGTCTTAAGTAAAGTCATATTATTTTTGAAAAATAAATGAGACATTTGAAATATATTTTTTTAATTAAAGTCCTTATTTAAGGGAAAATCATAAATTTATAAGAGTACTAATAACTTTAGTTTTATTTATCACAGGGAAAACTTTTGAATTAGTTGAATTAATTTTTTATCTATTTTATAATTTATTTCAATATATTTAGGATTTAAGCCCTTATGTGGGCTGTAATTAATAATTTCTATCCCCGCAAACTAGTGCTTGATATAAAAACTATCTTATGTTCAATCAATGCACAATTGCAATTAAGGGTGACATTATCTTGAAAATTTTTTCTAAATACTTATTTAGCCATTTAGCCACTAAAAAATAAAATTACTTTAGGATTTCTCAAAACGAGATACATGCTGCCATCTCTTAGATTCTCGAGAACTAACAAGTAAATCAGACCATACAATATAACTGCTCAACAAGTAGCCGTAGTTTTAAATGTCAAAATTTAATTGAGAGCTCATATCTCCTAGATTAATGATTCTAGATTTATCAATTAACCTTTAATAGCAATTTCATATTATGCTATCCATTCCGAAACCAAGTCCAGTCTTCTATCTTCCAAATACACAAAGTATTAAGAGGTGAAATAATGCAAAGAGAATCCGGACATACAATATACGTGCTCAACAGATAACCACAAATTTATTAATCAATATCTAGAAAAGAGCTTATATCTCTTAAATAAATAAGGTGTATAATCATTCAATTAGTTAATATAGGTTGGATAATGCAATAATCTCCATATGTATAAAATTTATGCCTATTTTAATAGAAAATAAGGATAATTTGATGAAAATTCCGTTTATATTCAAAAAAATATATCTGAAATTGATAAAAGTATTTTCAATCAATTATCAGATTATTTATTTCGAAAACAAATAATATATTGACCTTCCTTAATGCTTTCTTCATGCATTCTCATCAAAATTCGTATCAAATTGTTCTTAATGTCTTAGATTTTCGACAATTTATTAGCGCTTGTAAAAGGCTGTCCCAAACTATATTTTATTATCGTGATATTATCGCAACTAAATAATATTTTTGTTAAAAAAGTAAACTAAATGAGACTATACAAGATAATTGACTCAACAAAAAAAAAAAGGTTCAAAAATCTTCAATTAAATTTTTAATATCAAGAATTTTTAAAAATTTTTTTCGATTAAATCATTGTAGTCCAAGATAAAAACTCTTATACTAACAATAATTTCAATAGAAAAGTATTCTAAATTGGTTTAATTTATAGAATATATAATGTGGAAAAGCCCTATGTACATTTTTGTTTGATATTTCATCCCAATCATTTATTATGTAATTATTCTTAAAATATGAACGCACATCTCACTGCAATGCTAGACACTCAACGACGTGGCGATCACTCCTCCGTTCGACTCCACTTACTTCCACTCAACTTTCCAAGCGCTCAAGTTGAAAGTGACTATCAGTGTGGCCGTGATTGTAGTAACAATTAGTGTGTAAAAGTGTTAAAATAATAACTACGTACCAAGTAGAAGTTTCTTGAAGAATATTTCTTTAGAGTACAACTTTACAAAAGAAAAATGCTGCTTGCCCTGTCAAGGGCTTGAGAATTATGTTGTTTCTATACAACTTGAAAATAAGAATTAATTATATACTTGTCCTTTTAAGGGCTTAAGAATTATGTTGTTTATATACAACTGAAAATTAAGAATATTATTTATTTATATACAACTTTAAAAAAACTTGTCCTTTTAAGGGCTTAAGAATTTTGTTGTTTATATACAACTGAAAATTAAGAATATTATTTATTTATATACAACTTTTAAAAAACTTGTCCTTTTAAGGGCTTAAGAATTATGTTGTTTATATACAACTTGAAAATAAGAATATTATAAATATACAACTTTAAAGAAGAATTTCCAGTGGTCATTTTATTGACCGGCTCATAAAGTACCGGAGCCTGAGGCCCACATATCCGATCGGATATATTCCGGATTGGTGAAATTATACAGCCAATATTGATTTTGGCAATGTATGCCAAAAACTCGTTCCCACTGTAATCTGCTAGCCGTTTGGCACCAACGTTTGGATGATTGGGAATATTAGCCAAGAATTTGCTTGCCGATTTAAGGGCAAGACTCTTTGATCAACTCGATCTTTAGATCGTTCTGGATCTATTCAAAATAAAGAATTATTATTAATATTGAATTTGACAAAAAAAGAATTATATTATATATATGACTTTGAAAGAATATATTTAAATATTGGGTGTATTTTTAAATACATGACAAACGGTTCTTTTAAGAGCCCCCAAAAATTTTCAGAAAAAAGAATTATTATATTTGTATATAATTATGAATATAAATTTCATGTAACAAGTGCAATGAACATATTGAGTGAATAATCGCTCATTGGATGGTTTTTCGCGTTAAAATATGAAATCGAGGAATTAATTAAAATATTTTATTTTTCAAATAAAAATCTTCATCGGTGAAATGTTTCAAACAAACTCCTACTATTTTCGAAAACATTTCGATTCTTTCCTATACATTCTTTTAATAACAGTTCTAACTTTCATGTAAATTACATTTTCACAAAATAAATTATAATTTAAATAAAGGCTATTACAAGTACATTTCATTGAAAAATAGTCAAATTTTGGATGAAAATTGCCCTATATTTTATAAATTGAAAAATATGTCCGATGCCACAACGTAGATATTTATTTATTCATTTATTATTGGTTTTATTAGCAATATCTTCGTTATTAAAAAACTTTGCCTCTCATTCTGAGCAAGTAAGGTTACAACACAATAAAAATTTGCAATGTGGTATGTGTCACACATGAAGCATAAATCTGGAGGGAGAAATCGAGTAACCAATAGGATTAACGGATGACTAAGCTAAAGTTTGAGACGAATTATTTGGGAAAATATTCAATTTTCCTCGTTTTATAATTTGTAATATTGAAATATGTTTCATCATAAGCATTTATTTCATCACTCTACGAGTATTATTTTGAAAGAAGCAAACATCGGAAATACATTTTAATTAGTCCACAAATTTAGCAATATTTCTCTTTTAAAGACAAATATATAATCTCATTTATAACTTATTAAATAAACAGTTTCATACCTAATTCAATGCATATATTGATCCAATAAAGTCGCAAATTGATAAAATTAAAAAAAAAGCTGTTTTGAATTCTATTTAGTTTTGTGTAGAGCGTGTGGCAATTTTCTAATGTTACATACGATATTGAATGAAAATACATATCGTAAAATAGCATCCCTCGACTTCCTTTACCAGCAGAGTGTGAAAATGAAGGGATTAACTTAGGTTTATTATAAATCGGATTACTTGAGCCTCTTAATACGATTATTTTAGGATAAATAAGCCAGTGGCACAAGTAAAATTTTTTGATTGGAGTCAATATTTGAGAAAAAATCATAAATTCATAAAAGTACTAATAACTTTGGTATTATACGTCACAGAAAGAAACTTTTGATTTGGTTGCATCTATTTTTGATCTATTATATAATTTATTTTAAAATATATCGGATTGCAGCTCTTATGAGGGTTGTATTCAATAATTTCTATCTCCGCAAATTGGTGCTTAATACAAGAAATATTTTATGCTTACTTGATGCAAAATTATAATTAAGGATAACATTATCTTGAAATTTTTTTCGAAATAAGTTGCCATTTAGCGACAAGAAAATTTAAGATCAATTTAGGATATCTCCAAACGAGATACAATTATCCATATTTTCTATTTAATAATTTGTAATATTGGAATTAGTTTTATAATTAGCGTTTATTTTCTCATTTTACGATTATTATTTTAAGAAAAAAAAAAAAAAGAATCGGAAATAAATTTTAATTAGTCCAAAGATTTGGGCAATATTTCTCTTTTGAAGACAAATAATTTCATCTAAAACATTAAATAAACAGTTTCATATCTAATTCAATTCATATATTGATCCAGCAAAGTCGCAAATTGATAAAATTAAAGAGAACTGTTTTAAATTTCATTTAGTTTTGTGTAGAACTTGTGGCAGTTTTCTAATGTTACATACTGAATAAGAAAACAAATCGGATTTTAGCATCCCTCGACTTCCTATACCAGCAGAGTGTGAGAATGAAAGAATTAATTTGTGTTTATTATGATTACTTGAGCCTCTCAATACGATTACTTTTGGGTGAATAAGCCAGTGGCACACCACACATATTCATCCATCGACATTCAGACTTCCCGATTTGCATAATATGGAATAACAAGTAAATTGGAATATTTTCAAACACCAAATTGATTTTAATCGATTCTTTTAAGTGCATCCTATTTTAAAAAAAATCAAATTTTGAGAAATCATTGCCCTAAATTTTTTAAATTAACAAATATATAAATATGTTGAAGTTTGGAGGTAATCTCATCATATTTTTAATAATTAGTAATATTTTGGGCTTGAATTACATTTAATTAGGTAAATATTCATTTTATTTTGTAAATACAAGTCATTAAATGAATTTAAAATTTGATATTTTGTAACCTTGACATACAAATAATAATAATTACTCTTCAAATAATGGGGAATAGATTCTTGGACGGTACAACTGAATGAGTTATTTAGTTTGCATATAAATATTAATTCTTTCTTTTAAAAATTATTGGTGGCTCTTAAAAGAGCCATTTGTTTATAATATTGTATATAATAATTCTTTTTTTCTGAATAAAATTGGCGGACCTGAAAAGGTCCTGTAGCTCACTTATGTTGCATTTGTTACATCAGAAGTACTTTTTCAACCCCATTAAAATTGATTCTACTTTAAACCCAATGAACAACCGATGTGTTCATTTATGCAAAACAAGATTCGTGCCCCGTCAAGCCGGAGGCCGCATGGCTCGCCTAATTACGCGGATGTCAGACCAAGATTTCACACCTACTTCCCAGCAGCCCTAGGAGCTACTGAAAGTGAAGGTCTACGTCTTTTATCTGCATACTCCCGGCACCAAACCGTACAAAAGCATACTGACTCCGTCTGCATCGATACCGCGATGATATAATTTGAAAATAACCGGAGGTTACCTCAAATTACATCACCGACAGCTGGGGTGAACCCATTATCTCCGGGGGGTATCAGTAGAGGCTCAGGGATGCTCACCGATAGTCCTTTATCACGAGAGGACAGCAAAAAAACCAAGAAAATATCGGATAATTACTTTAAAAAATATCGCAAAAAATTTAGAATTCTCAGCCAAAAACCCATTTACTACTCGCGTAATATTAATTCAATTCAAAATTTTGATAGCTACTTTAATCCGAACTTTGTTTATTTACTTAGTATTTCTGATGTAACACACACAAAACACTTGTGAACAAAATAGTTTACTGACGCAAATTCAACGATATTTATACACAACAGAGTGCTCCGTTGATCTGATTGGCCGCGCAATTTCCACCTCCACATCCAGTCCATACCCCTCAATGAGTGAGACAAAGACAGACTGTGCAAAATGTAATGTTAACATTTAAACGCATTTTAATGATAAATAGACAAAATTTGATAGAATTAGGTGTGAATTAGTTGGAAAATTGTATACGTATCAAATTTTCTAGATTTCATAACAGGAAATCGAATTACAGACATTTTCATAGATCTCGCCCTTTGATCTGATTTCAATCATTGATTTTTAGAATATGCGTGAGAAAATTGACATGAAATTGAATTTATCTGATGTATCTCTATGGTTCCTATCAAAATCAATCAAAAGTTACAGTTTGTATGCCACCATTTTCTTAAAATTCATGAAAAAGTGAGTTGTGTTGATGCTTTTCAGCAAAAAATTTGCACTCTTTCGTCTGTATTTTCTCTAATTCTCTCTGTTTCTTGACAAAATTATATTTCTCTGATAGAAAGTAAGTTTTTCTAACGATATTAACTAATTTTGTGTTCATTTAATGGATAGTCTATTAGAAATAATGTTTTTTGTGGCAGGACCAAGTACGTTGTATACCTCTAATGAGTGAAACATCGATAGGCTTATGCGAATTGTAATGTTAACATTAATAACGCACTTTAATGGAAAATAAACAGAATTCCTTGAAAATTTCGATAGAATTAGGTATGTATTACTTGGGAAAATGTCTGCGAATGAGTTTAACTAGATTTTATAGCAGGAAAATTAAATTACAGACATTTTTATAGACCTCGCACTTCGATCTGATTTCAATTATTGATCTTAAGAATATGCGCTAGCAAATTGATACAAAATTAAATGTATAGTATGTATCTTGTTGTTTTCTATCAGAATCAATCAAAAGCTATAGTTTGCATCGCACCATTTTCTTGATATTCCTGGATAATTGAAATGATAACCTCAACTTTAGATTTTCATTGTTTTTCGTCTGCATTCTCTCTAATTTCCATCGTTCTCCAATAAAATCGATATTTATTGATAGGAAGTGAATAACTCCAACAATATTTGCATATCTTTTGTGTTTTTGTAGGCAGTATAATAGAAATTATTGTTTTTTTGAGAATGGTGTGTCGTCGTCTTTTTGTCGAGTCTGTTCTCTGCTCTCATCGAGGCAAGAACCCCGCTGCGCTCTACCTGGCAAAGCTTGCGCTGCGCTCTGACTGCATCAAGTGCTGTTACTGTAACAGTACTTGCTCTGCTCTTTTTGTGAAACACACTGACTTGCAAGCCTAGTGCCTCTGCATATATCATTTAACATCTTGGTTCCTGTAATCGTTGGTCTCAGGGATAGTGCAACCTCCGGGAGTCATTATCGGGCCCTCTGCACAGGGGTACAACGATTGCTTGAACTTTGATATTGAATCAAGACTTGACAAAGCACTAAGTTCTGTTACGTATAACAGTACTTATTCTGCTCTTTTTGTGAATTATTTCGACTTGCAAGCCCAGTGCCTCTGCATATATACATCACATAACAACATCCTAGTTTTTGCAAACGTTGGTCTCAGGGATAGTGCAACCTCCGGGAGTCATTATCGGGCCCTCTACACAGGGGTACAACGTTTGCTTGAACTTAGATATTGAATAAACGCTCGAACTATCTGACGAGTCATGAATCCAGCAGTTTTCAAGCTGGAAGAGCTGACGCGCAGAATCGCATCGTATGACCAAAGGCCATGCCTGACTGAGAGAAGTGGTCTTACGTTGCGCGATCTGCAAGCTCAAAAAATAAAGCTTCTTGAAGCTGAGCTCAGCCGTAAGGAAAGCATCAATCCTTCGGCTCCCGAAGCTGGTACAGCCAAGGCTAAATCACCTGTTTCCGCAAGGAAAAGCCCAGCCGGTAAGGCTAAGTCGGCGGTGACAACTACCAAAAAGCCACGTGACTCTTCTGATGGTTCAGAGAGTCACAAGGACAAGAAACTCAAAGTATCTGAGTCACCAGACAAGTCGGATCTGCTGGATCGAGTAGGCAGTGAAGACTTGATGGAGACTGACTCGCAAGTTGCGAGCAGCTCCAGCTCTACAACTGATGGCTTTACTGTTGTTCAACACAGCAGTAAAAAACCAAAAGTTTCATCTGAGCCAGCACCACTCGTTCCTACTGGCAATAGGTTTACTCCTTTAGCGAGTGAACATGTTGAAACAAGAGCTGAAGCTGTGAAGTCGAGAGCTCCACCACCTATTTTTATCAAAAATATCACCTCATGGACTGCGGTCATGAGAGACATTCAGAGCGCGCAAATTAAGATAAAGTCGTCACGCACTACTGACGACGCGATTAAACTGCAGCCTGAATCTATAGATGACTATAGAAAGCTACAGGCGCAGCTCCGCGCTACAAGTGTAGAATTCTACACTTTTCGTTTGAAGAACGAGATTCCACTGCAAGTGGTAATCCGCGGCCTGCCGCTTCAAGTTGAGAGCGACGAAATTGTCGAGGCACTCAGAGCACAGAATTTGCCAGTAATAAAAGCGTATCGCTTCGGCAAATTCCAGAATCTTGTGGTCGTGCATCTTGAACGTAATGATGACGCACGTAAGATTTACGAGCTACATCACTTGCTCCATATTTCTGTCAAGGTAGAAGGCAAGAGACGTAATAAGACTCCAGGTCAATGTCACCGCTGCCAAGCATTTGGTCACTCATCTGCCGGTTGCAGCTTGGCTTGGCGTTGCGTTCGCTGTGGCGAAAGTCATGCTACTCACGCATGTGAGAACAAAAACAAGGAGTCGCACAAGGCCAAATGTGCAAACTGCAAAGAAGAGCACACTGCCAACTACAAAGGCTGTGCATTCTTTCAGACAGCAGCGGAGAAAGCTAAAGCTCCTAGACTATTGAAGTCTCACAAAAGAGATGAACGTACTTTCGCCCAGATCACAGCGTCAAAACCTACCAGGGCTGCTGACTCTGTAACAATAGCTGCTTCACCTGCTCCACCAATCCTGGTAGACAAAACTGCAGAACTGCACTCTCAGACAACACAGAGCTGCTCTACCAAGTTTGTTGCCAAACCCAAAACAGTTAAACGTGCAATCGCTATAAAAAAGAAGGGTAAAAAGGCGCTAGCTCACGGAAAAGGCAAATCTGACAAGTCGGCTGATCTGACAGCCAACATTCTCCTTGAGCTGATAAGTAAGATTGACATCCAATCTATCTGTCAGACTCTGCTAACAGCTATAGATAGCTCAACAGAGTCAAACGCCAACATGAACCTATTGAAGATAGCTCTTCAAAATTTACCGACCATCTTAGCTCTGTTCAATCATGACAGTAAATAAGACAAGCGCTGCAAAAAATATACGAATCATTGCCTGGAACTCTGATTCCTTGTCAAACAGAATCGAGGAACTCGAGGAGTTCCTATTTCGCTATCGAGTAGACGTAGCGTTGATAAGCGAGACAATGCTATCCAGCGATGTCAGAACGCCAAACGTACGTAACTTCCTGTGCTACAGGAAGGATCGTCCCACCAGAGGTGGAGGAACAGCAGTACTAGTCAAGCGTACACTAGATCACGTCCTGCTAGACACACCTGATTTGGTGAATCTGGAAGCATGCCAGATAGGTCTACAGGTCGCAGATATTGGCCTTGTTCGCTTGGTAGCTGTGTACAATCAGCCCCACAAGCAACTGCTTCATTCTGATCTCAGAAGTATCCTCAGCCAGGATAATCACCCTGTGATACTGGCTGGAGATCTCAACGCCAAGCATCCCGCATGGAACTGCAGAGTCCAAAACCCGCGAGGCAACAGCCTATACAAGTTTGCAGCAAGCAACCAGTTGCAAGTTATCGCCCCGGACGAACCGACTTACTTCAGCGGTATCGCAGGGCACACGCCAGATATCCTAGATATTGCGGTCTTGAAAGACATCCAGACTCATATCAGGATTGACACGGTGAATGAAATGTCTTCCCGTCATAATCCCATTATTATTGACGTAGCAACTGGGGTCGATGAGGGTGTACAAAACCCAAAAAGACACACGGATTGGCAACAGTTTAGTAAAATACTGGATGATGATCTTGGTCCCATCCCTGTGATTTCTAACACAGCTGATATAGATCAGGCTACTCGGCAGCTCACAATCAAAATTCAGAATGCCATCAAAAAAGCTTCCTACGTGTCCAAAAGGAAGTTCAAAAGTCCTGCGCTACCAGCTCACATTGTGCAGCTTATCAGACTGAGGAGACAAGCCAAACAAATCTGGCAGCGCTCTTGTGCTCCAGACGACAAACGCACGTATAACCGTCTCAGCACACAGATACGTGACGCAATCAAGCAGCACAAAAACGAGCAATGGAGAATTTCCATAGAGGCTGCCAATGACGACGATACGCGTTATTGGCGCATTAGTAAGAGCCTACGGAGCAAGAGAGCTCCGGTCAGGGAGATTCACGGCCCAAACGGCATAGCTTACTCGGCTTCTGAGAAATCAGAAGCTATCGCCAACAGCCTGGAGACTCAATGCTCTCCAAACTACGACCACGCAGACTTTGAGTTTATCAGACAAACTCATCGGCAAGTCAAAGCTGAAACAAGTCAAGTGGATACGTTACACGTTGACTTCGCAACTCCACAGGAAGTTGGCGATATCCTAGCTAAGCTCAAAGCTAAAAAAGCTCCAGGGCCAGACGATATATCGGCCGGTGCACTAAAAGCGCTCCCAACAAAAGCTGTGGTCGCACTCACAAACATAATCAACGGGATTCTCAGGCTCAACCACTTCCCTGACGAGTGGAAGAAAGCCATCGTAGTGGCAATTCCCAAACCAGGGAAGAGTCTGAAACTCCCTGAAAATTATCGACCCATCAGCCTGCTCAACATCTTAGCAAAAGCAGCTGAGAAAGTAATACTCATCCGCTTGCAGAAAGCTACGGAAGAGCTGAGTATCATTCCTAACGAGCAGTTTGGGTTTAGAAATAACCACTCCACGACCCACCAGCTAGTTAGAGTTGTGGATCATGTCACAGCTGGATTCAGCCATGGCAAAGCAACAGGAGCAGTGCTCCTAGATGTTGCTAAAGCGTTTGATAAAGTCTGGCATCAAGGCCTACTTATCAAACTACTGGACTATGGTTACCCACTTTACCTAGTGAAAACCATCCAGTCATATCTACGGAATAGAACCTTCAGAGTCAAATTTCAAGGTGCACTGTCAACCGAAAAACAAATAGCAGCAGGTGTGGCTCAAGGCTCTTTGCTTTCGCCGCTGCTATTTAATATCTATGTGAGCGACATGCCTAGACCAGCAGGCTCGACTGAAATTGCGCAATACGCTGATGACACGGCGGTTATACACAGCAGCCGTTGTCCAAAACTCATTACGTCCAATCTACAAGTTGCGGTAGATAAGCTGGAGGTCTGGTGCAAGAAGTGGAGAATTGCTGTAAATCCAGATAAAAGTACAGCAATTCTTATTACTCGCCGTAGACTCGCTCCCTATAGCGAGATACGCATGTTCGGCCGTCCTATCCCTTGGAGGGACAAGACAGTGTACCTTGGAATAAGCATTGACAAACGGATGAACCACCATCATCAAATTAACAACGCAGTTAATAAAGCTCGAGGCACGTTTATTAAGCTGATACCGCTGCTGGGTAGGAAGAGCTTCCTAACCCTCAACAATAAACTGCGGCTGTATACATCAATCATACGGCCGCAGATGCTATACGCTTCTGCTGCTTGGAACGGCGCAACGACCAAGCAGAAGAAAAAATTGCAAACGCTGCAAAATAAAGTGCTACGTTGCATTGTGGACGCACAACGCTACGTCAGAAATGAGGTCATCCACAAAGACCTCAAAATCGAGACCGTGGAAAACTTTATACGCAAAGATGCGGTAAAGCTTTTCTCGCTGATGGAGCAACATCATAATCCACTTGCTCGTGCAGCAGTGGACTATGATGAAAACCAGCCCTCAAAATATTGCGTCAGGCCGAAGCATATTTTGAAGGCCGGAAAGTAGTCAAAGCCGCAGTAAACTAGAGCGGTACCAAGCTTTCTCGCCGATGAAAGCGCTGAAATAGGTACAAGAGAGCCCTAGGCTCAGAAACCTTCAAATGAAACAAACAGGTGTGAGAATGGTGTGAGTCCAATGCTTTTTGAGATGGCTTGAACAATGCAAGTGTTATGTAATGTATGACGTGTATAAAGTTTATGCCCATTTTTATGGGAAATAAACATACTTTGATAAGAATTTCGATGGAATAAGGTGTGCTTTGACAAGAAAGAAGTCGTACGTATGGAATTTGCTTGCTTTTATAGTAGAATGATTGAATTTTTGCTACTTTCATGTATCTGGGCAAACAATCTATATTTGATAGTTTATTATAAGAATATCCTAACGAATTCACGCAAAATTGGAAGTATTAGATGTATTTTGTTAGGAGTTTTCAAAGTGTAACATATTTTGCTTACAACATTCAACTCCTTAGCCCTTTAGAGACGTGAAATTTCTCGCCGAGTTTTGAAAATCCACCAAAATCTTAAATTAAACATAAAACCAAAATTTTTGATAAAAACAATCATGTTGAAGCATATACTTTTCAATAAAGAAACATCAACATAGGGTTTCAACTTTATATTTAAAAAAAGGCAGCATATGTTTTGGATGTGTAATATTCCAGCATTAAAACAACACAAGGAAACAAAAATATTGGTAGTTGTGTTAATCTGACATATTTTTGAGTGAAAAATATCTAATTCAACTACAAAAACATCTAAAAACTTGATACAGACTCAACACTTTGTTAACAGTACATATAAAATTTCTCTCGTTGTCCATTTTTTTTGTAATTTACACACTACACATTTGCATGTTCTAGACATAAAAATATATTACAAGATTTACATTTGGACCTTGTCTTCCTGCCTTCTTTCCTAGAGAACGTATGGCATCTTTCTGGAATAATTAGCTTACTATTTTTAATTTCTGGCCCATCTCTTTCCTGTATTTTCCTGATGATATCTCTCAGATCACGTGGTAATCTTGTATTCCAAATTCTTCGTTCTTGATGGTCTGACACTAACTTTATGCCACTAACTGTTTATAATATGAATTCAAATGCAATATCTCTGAAATACTTTTTTTAGAAGAGTGAGCTGTATAATTATAATTATTCTTTTTTGCAAGTTTTATAAACAGAACAAAATTAACTTCTTTACATGTTTCTATATCAGGATTTTTTGATTAATATGTGAATAATGAAATTATAACAAACAAACCGGTCATAACTAACTTGAATATTTTGATATTTAATCGAATCAATCAGCTAAAAAAACAGAAAAAAGGTGTTTTTGAGGTCTTTCTGAGTGCACAACTGCCAAAATTTGTCATTAACAGATTCAAAATCAATCTAAATGAGAGCTTTTCAAAGAAATGATTGAGATTTCGAGAAATATAGTATTCTTGTTGATATACAAATTCTCAGAGGTAAAACTCTCTGACGAAAAATGTCAAAGGTACTAGAATTTCTTCAATGATCATTCAAATCTCATGAACCTTTTATTAGCGTCCATTAAAACAATCAATGATTATAATTCGGCGACAAATAAGCATTGGGATTATATTCTGCGAAGCTCTCGCCAAAAAGCCTTTATTCTGTATCTAATTTCTCAGTGATTTTTTTATAATCAATGATTGAAAACAGATCTATAAAAATGCATATAATTCAATTCTCCTGCTGAAATATCAAGCAAATTTGATACATAGACATTTTTCTAAGTAATAAACTTTCAATTATATTCAAATTTTCATCAAATTATGTCTTTTCTTTATTGAAATACGTTTTAATGTTAACATTATGATTTGCATAAGTCTATTCTTGTGTTACTCATTGGAGGTATAGAACGGACCAGGACCTTCCACAAAAAACATTATTTCTATTAGACCGTTTGGTAAAATGACACAAAATGAACTAATATCGTTAGAACTGTTAACTTTCTATTGGAAAATAACAATTTTATCAAGACAAAATAGGAATAAGAGAAAAGACAGACAAAAGAGTGAGAATTTTTTGCCGAAAAGCATCAACACAACTCACTTTTTCATTAATTTTAAGAAAATGGTGGCATACAAACTGTAACTTTTGATTGATTTTGATAGGAACCATAGAGATACATCAGATAAATTCAATTTCATGTCAATTTTCTCACGCTTATTCTAAAAATCAATGATTGAAATCAGATCAAAGGGCGAGATCTATGAAAATGTCTGTAATTCGATTTCCTGTTATGAAATCTAGAAAATTTGATACGTATACAATTTTCCAACTAATTCACACCTAATTCTATCAAATTTTGTCTATTTATCATTAAAATGCGTTTAAATGTTAACATTACATTTTGCACAGTCTGTCTTTGTCTCACTCATTGAGGGGTATGGACTGGATGTGGAGGTGGAAATTGCGCGGCCAATCAGATCAACGGAGCACTCTGTTGTGTATAAATATCGTTGAATTTGCGTCAGTAAACTATTTTGTTCACAAGTGTTTTGTGTGTGTTACATCAGAAATACTAAGTAAATAAACAAAGTTCGGATTAAAGTAGCTATCAAAATTTTGAATTGAATTAATATTACGCGAGTAGTAAATGGGTTTTTGGCTGAGAATTCTAAATTTTTTGCGATATTTTTTAAAGTAATTATCCGATATTTTCTTGGTTTTTTTGCTGTCCTTTCGTGATAAAGGACTATCGGTGAGCATCCCTGAGCCTCTACTGATACCCCCCGGAGATAATGGGTTCACCCCAGCTGTCGGTGCTGTAATTTGAGGTAACCTCCGGTTATTTTCAAATTATATCATCGCGGTATCGATGCAGACGGAGTCAGTATGCTTTTGTACGGTTTGGTGCCGGGAGTATGCAGATAAAAGACGTAGACCTTCACTTTCAGTAGCTCCTAGGGCTGCTGGGAAGTAGGTGTGAAATCTTGGTCTGACATCCGCGTAATTAGGCGAGCCATGCGGCCTCCGGCTTGACGGGGCACGAATCTTGTTTTGTATAAATGAACACATCGGTTGTTCAATGGGTTTAAAGTAGAATCAATTTTAATGGGGTTGAAAAAGTACTTCTGATGTAACAAATGCAACATAAGTGAGCTACAGGACCTTTTCAGGTCCGCCAATTTTATTCAGAAAAAAAGAATTATTATATACAATATTATAAACAAATGGCTCTTTTAAGAGCCACCAATAATTTTCAAAAGAAAGAATTAATATTTATATGCAAACTGAATAACTCATTCAGTTGTACCGTCCAAGAATCTATTCCCCATTATTTGAAGAGTAATTATTATTATTTGTATGTCAAGCTTATAAAATATCAAATTTTAAATTTATTTAATGACTTGTACTCACAAAATGAAATGAATATTTACCTAATTAAATGTATTTCAAGCCCAAAATATTACTAATTATTGAAAATATGATGAGATTACCTCCAAACTTCAACATATTTATATATTTGTTAATTTAAAAAATTTAGGGCAATGATTTCTCAAAATTTGATAATTTTAAAATGGAATGCACTTGAAAGAATCGATTAAAATCAATTTGGTGTTTGAAAATATTCCAATTTACTTTTTATTCCATATTATGCAAATCGGGAAGTCTGAATGTCGACGGATGAATATGTGTGGTGTGCCACTGGCTTATTTATCCTAAAATAATCGTATTGAGAGGCTCAAGTAATCATAATAAACATAAATTAATTCTTTCATTCTCACACTCTGCTGGTATAGGAAGTCGAGGGATGCTAAAATCCGATTTGTTTTCTTATTCAGTATGTAACATTAGAAAACTGCCACAAGTTCTACACAAAACTAAATGAAATTTAAAACAGTTTTCTTTAATTTTATCAATTTGCGACTTTGCTGGATCAATATATGAATTGAATTAGATATGAAACTGTTTATTCAATGTTTTAGATGAAATTATTTGTCTTCAAAAGAGAAATATTGCCCAAATCTTTGGACTAATTAAAATTTATTTCCGATTCTTGTTTTTTTTTTTTTAAAATAATAATCGTAAAATGAGAAAATAAACGCTAATTATAAAACGAATTCCAATATTACAAATTATTAAATAGAAAATAAGGATAGTTGTATCTCGTTTTGAGATATCCTAAATTGGTCTTAAATTTTCTTGTCGCTAAATGGCAACTTATTTCGAAAAAAATTTCAAGATAATGTTATCCTTAATTATAATTTTGCATCAAGTAAGCATAAAATATTTCTTGTATTAAGCACCAATTTGCGGAGATAGAAATTATTGAATACAACCCTCATAAGAGCTGCAATCCGATATATTTTGAAATAAATTATATAATAGATCAAAAATAGATGCAACCAAATTAAAAGTTTCTTTCTGTGACGTATAATACCAAAGTTATTAGTACTTTTATGAATTTATGATTTTTTCTCAAATATTGACTCCAATCAAAAAATTTTACTTGTGCCACTGGCTTATTTATCCTAAAATAATCGTATTAAGAGGCTCAAGTAATCCGATTTATAATAAACCTAAGTTAATTCCTTCATTTTCACACTCTGCTGGTAAAGGAAGTCGAGGGATGCTATTTTACGATATGTATTTTCATTCAATATCGTATGTAACATTAGAAAATTGCCACACGCTCTACACAAAACTAAATAGAATTCAAAACAGCTTTTTTTTTATTTTATCAATTTGCGACTTTATTAGATCAATATATGCATTGAATTAGGTATGAAACTGTTTATTTAATAAGTTATAAATGAGATTATATATTTGTCTTTAAAAGAGAAATATTGCTAAATTTGTGGACTAATTAAAATGTATTTCCGATGTTTGCCCCTTTCAAAATAATACTCGTAGAGTGATAAAATAAATGCTAATTATGAAACATATTTCAATATTACAAATTATAAAACGAGGAAAATTGAATATTTTCCCAAATATTTCGTCTCAAACTTTGACTTAGTCATCCGTTAATCCTATTGGTTACTCGATTTCTCCCTCCAGATTTATGCTTCATGTGTGACACACATCACATTGCAAATTTTTATTGTGTTGTAACCTTACTTGCTCAGAATGAGGAGTAATAACGAAGATATTGCTAATAAAACCAATAATAAATGAATGAATAGATATCTACGTTGATGCATCGTACATATTTTTCAATTTATAAAATATAGGGCAATTTTTATACAAAATTTGACTATTTTTCAATGTACTTGTAATAGCCTTTATTTAAATTATAATTTATTTTGTGAAAATGTAATTTACATGAAAGTTAAAACTGTAATTAAAAAAATGTATAGGAAAGAATCGAAATGTTTTCGAAAATAGTAGGAGTTTGTTTGAAACATTTCACCGATGAAGGCTTTTATTTGAAAAATAAAATATTTTAATTAATTCCTCGATTTCATATTTTAACGCGAAAAACCATCCAATGAGCGATTTTTCACTCAATATGTTCATTGCACTTGTTACATGAAATTTATATTCATAATTATATACAAATATAATAATTCTTTTTTCTGAAAATTTTTGGGGGCTCTTAAAAGAACCGTTTTTCATGTATTTAAAAATACACCCAATATTCAAATATATTCTTTCAAACTCATATATATAATATAATTATTTTTTTGTCAAATTCAATATTAATAATAATTCTTTATTTTGAATAGATCCAGAACGATCTAAAGATCGAGTTGATCAAAGAGTCTTGCCCTTAAATCGGCAAGCAAATTCTTGGCTAATATTCCCAATCATCCAAACGTTGGTGCCAAACGGCTAGCAGATTACAGTGGGAACGAGTTTTCGGCATACATTGTCAAAATCAATATTGGCTGTATAATTTCACCAATCCGGAATATATCTGATCGTATATGTGGGCCTCAGGCCCCGGTACTTTATGAGCCGGTCACTAAAATGACCACTGGAAATTCTTCTTTAAAGTTGTATATAAACAACATAATTCTTAAGCCCTTAAAAGGACAAGTTTTTTTAAAGTTGTATATAAATAATATTCTTTATTTTAAGTTGTATATATACAACATAATTCTTAAGCCCTTAAAAGGACAAGTTTTTTTAAAGTTGTATAGAAACAACATAATTCTTAAGCCCTTGAAAGGGCAAGCAGCATTTTTCTTTTGTAAAGTTGAAATAATCTTCAAGAAACTTCTACGTAGTACATAGTTATTATTTGAATACTTTTACACACTAATATTTATTACAATCAACGCCACACTGATAGTCACTTTCAACTTGAGCGCTTGAAAAGTTGAGTAGAAGAAAGTTGAGTCGAACGGAGGAGTGATCGCTACGTCGTTGTGTGTCTAGCATAGCAGTGAGATGTGCGTTCATATTTTAGAAATAATTACACAATAAATTATTTGGATGAAATATCAAACAAAAATGTGCATTGAACTTTTCTACATAATATATTCTATAAATAAAACCAATTTAGAATACTTTTCTATTGAAATTATTGTTAATATAAGAGTTTTTATCTTGGACTACAGTGATTTAATCGAAAAAAAATTTGAAAAATTCTTGATATTAAAGATTTAATTGAAGATTTTCGAACCATTTTTTTTTTGTTGAGTCAATTATCTTGTATAGTCTTATTTAGTTTACTTTTTACAACAAAAATATTATTTAGTTGCAATAATATCACGATAAAAAATTTAGTTTAAGACAGCCTTCTACAGGCGCTAATAATTGTCGAAAATCTAAGACATTAAGAACAATTTGATACGAATTTTGATGAGAATGCATGAAGAAAGCATAAAGGAAGGTCAATATATTATTTTTTTTCGAAATAAATAATCTGATAATTGATTGAAAAAACTTTTATCAATTTCGGATATATTTTTTTGAATATTTTGCAATTAAATCAAACAAATGGAATAATCATACACTTTATTTATTTAGGAGATATAAGTCCTTCACTGGAAATTTATTAATAAATCTGCGGTTATCTGTTGAGCACACATATTGTATGACGAGATTCTCGTTGCATTATTTCACCCGTTATATTTTGAGCATTTGGAATACAGGGGACTGGACTTGGTCATGAAATGAATAGCATAATATAAAATACCTATTAAAGGTTAATTGATAGATCTAAAATCATTTATTCAGGAGATATGAGCTCTCCATTAAATTTTGACATTTAAAACTACGGTTACCTGTTGAGCATTTATTTGTTAGTTCATCGAGAACCTAAGAGATGGCAGCATGTATCTCATTTTGAAAAACCCTAAAGTAATTTTATTCATTTCGTAATGCAATGTAATACATTTAATTGGTCTTTATTCCAAAAAATACAAAAATACGATTTGTTTATTTATATTTTATACAACTCCTGCGTCAGTGATGCCAACATTGCAATTTTTGGCGCATTCGATTGCTGTACTCTTTATAATTGTCAATTTACAAACATTTTCTTCAGTGTTGGTTAACAATATTCTGGTATTTGGTACATTGTTCCAGTAAGTACCTAATCCTGGTTTGATAATATTTGAAGAATTATTACTACTGCCTGACATTTCTTTAATCATAATATTTGTCACAATAATCGAAGTGTGGAATTCGACAGACAGGTATCTAATTGTGTTAACAAAATTATTCATGAATGTTAAAGTATTGTTGTAATTACCGATGTGGTAAAATATTGCAGGTAAAGAATCTATAATTATCAAGGGACATTTAAAGCCGTTTTCAAACTCCTCTTTTATATCGAATAAGGCACTGATTAATTCGTATTGGTTCGTAATTTGTTTAACTTTGATTCTATCCAAAATTTGAGCTGTATTTTCCTGCAAAAAAACAAAAAATCAATAAAAGAATATTGGTTTTATATTTTAAAATATACCTCATTACATTTCCTTGCCTCTAACATGGATTGAAGTCGCTTTGAACTAAAATCTCTTTTAGTGTCAATAAAATAAATTGGTTTCTGAAAATTCTGCGAAACATTAGCGGCAACTGTTAAACATAATTGTGTCTTTCCGGTTGATGAAAAACCACAAAATTCATAAATAGATCCGCTCAAAAAGCCTCCATCTAATAAATTATCCATATTTTCAATTTTTGATGGAGTCAATATTGATTTCTTCAAAAGAAAATTATAATAATTGAGTCCGTCTCGTACTTTCGCCGAATGAATCAAAAAAATTTGCTTCCGTACGTCCAATACTTCCTGTAAAACTCATAATTAACAAAAATTACTAATTAGTTGTTTAACTTGCCTTATAAGTCAAATTTGTGATTTTTGTTAGTAATTTCGTATCACAGTCCAAAAAATCCAAAACTGTGAAAACTTTTTTGCTAAACAAAGCATTTAGATTTTCTTCAGTTAAAGAATTATGCAACGAATTATTTAAACGAGCCATGGTTGTTTTTGTATTTTATTTTAATGAATAATTCTCTGCAATTTTTAATTATTGTGCGTTTCGCATGCGCACTCATCTAATTGAGTGCGCATGCATTCTAAACTTGCCAGTCCAGAAAAGGAATCTCAATTATCAGTGTTGCCAACTATAGGACAGATATTCTTATATACAAAAGGTAATTTATTCAAAATTATTATTTAAACTGCCTGTGTACTATTAAATTTTTTTTTTATTTTATTTTAAAAATGTTTTTTCTTTTATTGTTAGTGTTGTAATTCGAAATAATATTGTTGCGGTGTTCAATTTATCACAACAATAATTTAGTTGTAATAGTATTTAATTAAATATGTGAATAATTTGAAATAAATACGTGTTTGTTCGTAAAATCGTCAACGCAAAATTTCCAGTTGTTGGTAGCACTGCAGTTTTTTATATGAAGCACAAACGCGATCCGTTTGCAACGATGGTCGCCATGTTTAGAGAATACGCGTTACGTCCTTGATGTGAGCATGGCAAGATGCCGTTGAAAATAATAGATATATTTAGTGAGTGGCACATAACGTGGGGTACCTAATTATTAATTGCACTTTGTTTTTTACGCTCGTGATATTTTTTCGAGTCGATGATTAATTTTCACCACAGAAAATTGTGATTACATGATGGTAAGTGGGACCAGCCCAAATCGTTGCACGAGAATATGGCGTCCTCTTTGTTTGTCTCTTCGGTGATGAAATATTTAATTTCTTTTTGTACACTTGATGACGAACCGTGTTGTAATTTTATTATAATTCTATATGCAATAAAACTATAATTCAACTTCACTAAAACACCTCTAATTACATACTTTTTTTAAAATTCGATCTTGAATGCGGCAAATTCTAAACTTGATTCTGGAATGGCAGCTTCCCCTGTACCCGCTGTGGTCAGTTAAATATCCGTCGTTAGCAAAGTATTGATCTAAAAATATTTCAACATAATTTTGCTTCTAAATTCAAAATAAAATTGTTGTACATTTTTTAAAAGCAATATAATTTCAATTAACTAATTTTTAGAATATTTTAAGTAGTCATTTGTTTTAGGCGGGATTTTTATTTCAAATTATTTGTGATTCATTTTGTTTAAACATTTGTGTATTACGTAGTGAATATTTAGATAAAAAGTATTTATTATTTATCATTTACATAAGTAGTTCCCGTAAAACTTATTTTCGACATAAAAACTGCAAGCGACCAAATATGAATAACAAATAGGTATGATTATATTTTGCGGAAAAGTTTCACAAGTTATTTTTATGTTACGTCACTTTTATTATAAAAAAATTTAATTCTACATTATAAAGTTTTGATTAAGTTGCGCAAAAATTAAATGTTTGTTTTGGTTTAGTCATTAATTAAAGCAACAATTTAGTTCGCGGTCTTTTGATATTTATTCTCTGTACAATATTGTTGATGTAATTAACTCAAAATATTATATTTTTTAGATTGTTTGACAATGAGTGACAAGAGTTCGGGGGCAGAGCAGGGTGCGCTGCCCCCTGGCCGGGTTGCGGGGGTCGTGGCGGCGACTGCGCCCCTTCAGCTGGTCAATCCGTATGTACTGTCTACAAATTCATCTGCTCAACAGCAGCAAGGAAAAGTGCCGCCGCTCACTCAGGTAAAATCAATTTAACTTGATTTTTAATCAAATTTAGTTTGAAACAGCGCAGTCATGATAATTTATTAAATTATCTGTTAGTTTTATCAACATTTAAGATTGTAAAATTATAAGATATTTTACTGAGAAGTTGTAAAACTTAATCAAAAAGTTGTACAGGTACATTTTATTTGTTGTACCAAAAACTGTTTATTTATTTTTAGTTATCAGCAAGTAGCCCGCCGAGCGGAGGCACAATAACACGCATAATCAGTCTTTCGAATCTTCGTACCGCTGGTAATTCTTCTTCATCGCCAAGCATAGTGTCAGCTCTGCGGTCACCCCATGCCCATAATGTACGCACTCAGCTGTTCCCGCCAACAAGCGGGACGTCTAATTCACCAACGACGCCTACCAAGCGTAGCCCTACGAGTTTGCCTTCCCGGAAACGAACACTCCCTTTTGAATTTCCTACGGAGTATGAAAATTTTAAAGAAAAAGCGGCCAGGGCTATGGAGTACAAATGGGCTAGGAGCAAGTGCCTGCAGGAATCGTAAGTTAATAACAATTTTATTGCAATTGACGAACGTTTGCATGTGATGTCCAAATATGAGTAATTTCGCTTGTTATAAATAATTTTCAATCTGGCAACACTGAGTTTCATTTGACGTTAATTTAGCTTGAAAGCAAGTTGACATTTGTTAATATTTTTGATTTTTGCAGATTTTATTCAAACGCCTCAGAATTGTATTATGTGGTTGATGTAGACAGTAATATGATGGACTACTACAGTTGGCGTAAACGTCCGCGAACAAACAGCTACGAAACTTTCTTGCGGCAGAACCAAATTGAAGCGATAGTACCAACAATTACTGCTTTAGAGATTGTCAGGACCACCACGGAGATACCGTTGACTGCAACAACTTCAATGGATACTAATTCTCCTGTACAGACTCCTGAGAAGACAACGCAAGCAGGTAAATTTACATTAAATTATGTAATTTGGTGAAAGGTATAACATGCTATGTAATATAGGCTTGTCAGCGTATCTGGTGTCTACTACCAGACCTCAACAACGGATTACGTTGGCACCCCTACGACTTGCTGCGATTTCTGCACCTAGTCAAGCACCCCTAAGTGCACCACCCGCTCTTACTGCAGGTTCGACACAATCTTTATGTTGTCGATATTTAGTTTTTTTTGTGTTTGTGTTTGTGCTTTTTTTATTATTTATGTATTACATATTCCTAAATTGAGTCTATTGTTTCCAGTATCGTCGGCAGTAACAACTCCAGTACCTGATCCTGTAGTGACGAAACCTTCGACACCAGTTAAGTCAACTCCAGCAAGTAGTACAACCCCAACAGCAGTTACTACAACGCCAGCGACGGGGGTTACTACTACACCTAGCTCCACGACTGTTACGCCCTTTAATAAAAACAAATCTGGAATGGGGTCTTCCCTTTCCAGCTCAGGAAACCAGGAACAAATTGTTGAGAAAGCCAAACAGGTAAATTATTATTTACTGTCATGAAGCTTCTCCCTTTAACAGATGCTCTAATTTATAATAACCAACTTTCACCTTTTTTGTTTTGTTCTTTATGTTTTTCATTATTTTTTCCATTTAATTCTTCTTGGCACTCTGTCGAACGCGTTTTCTAAATCAATGAATGCAATATATAATTTTTTGTTTTGTTTTTGGGTTTTTAGCGCATTTTTTGGAAAAAAGCGCTATTATATTCACTTTGGCTGGCGTGACGCTCAGCAACTATACTATTTACAGACTTGAAACTGGTACTAAATAAAAGCTGCTGTTTCGTAGGTTTGCACAAATTGCTTTTATTCAAGCTCAGTGATTGTGGAAGATTAAATTATTCAATTACTTGTTTCAAGTGAAACAATGCCCATAGATATATATGACATTAGGGATATGGCAACTAAAATTTATTAAAGTAGATACAAATTTTGTTACAACTTTAGCCGCGGGTGTCACTATTATTATGTACAGTTGTCAAATCTGTCCGGGATTCATTCAATGACTTGTTTGATGCGAATTTGAAGCTTATTAGAATGAATTATTATTATTAGATGAAAATTTGTCTACTTTTGGTGTATTTTTTTTTATAAAGCTTTGATAAAGATCAAATTATCATTTTAAGGTACAGCACTTGACCTCCCGTCAGTCAATAACTAAACAATGAAGTTTACAAGATATTTTTGAGTTTGTACATGCATAAATTATGTACCTATCAAATAGTCAACTTGAAACTAGTACTAAATGGAAGCTCCTGTTTCGTAAATTGGCCCAAACTGCTTGATTTCAAGCTCAGTAATTGTGGGAGATAGTAATTTGCGAAATCTATGAAGTAACAAGCATTCATGAGCTGTCAAAAATGCGCTTTCATCATCTAGATCTAGATGATTCTTCCATTTTTTATATTTAGGAAATATCTCTGCTTTTTCCCTGTCTTTAGGTATTGTTCCTTTTTTCCATATTCTATTCAGCACCGTTAGTAGAATTTATTTTAGCTGTTCTCCTCTTATGTAGTCATGTCCAGGTGCTCTTCCATTTCTTCTTTTGTGTTTCTGTTCTTTCTCTTTGGTGCGTTTCATTTTCTTCTATTTCGCTTGTGAATTGATTTTCTTCCAGTAATTTTTGGAAATGTTCCCTCCATCTTTCTAATATTTGTCCTTGTTTACTTTTTAATTGATTCAACATTATTTGTTTTCCTTGTCTTTTTTTGTTACTTTGTAAAGTAATTTCTGGTTTCCTTTGAAGTTCGTCTCTAGCTTCTCCCCAAATTTTTTCCATGCTTCTGTTTTTGATTTTTTAATTATTTCTTTGACTATTTTTCTTTCCATTTTGTAATCTTCATGGTATTCTTCTCTCTTTGTTTTTAAGTATTTTTCTCATTTTTGTTTCTTCGTTTTTACTTCTTCTTTAACCTGTTCGTTCCACTAATGGATTTGTTTCCTGTTTAGGCTCTGCTTAATTTGCACTTGAAGTTCAAATTACGCAGGGTTAAAATTTGTAGCATTCACAACCACTTTCAACATTGCTTGAAATTTTGTAATGCCATCTTTAAAAACAAATTCAAAATAATGCAAATATTAAATACTTTGTTCTTCTTTTCGTTTGAAAGAATATATTTTCAAATTCAGTGGTCAATTCCTTGCGGGGCATGAAAAATAGTTGTTAGTTACAGTTATTGAAGAATGTTATAAGGTGAATAAGTATAATAAGCTAACAAACTTTATAAATCTAAATTCAATAATCTCTTGTCCATATTAAAGATAAGAAATGATCGATTAATGAAATATCAAACCAATCTTTATCACCGTCAATTTATTGTTTGCACATGGTTTCTATTATTCTATTTGATTTTAAACGTCAAAAACACATTTTGAATCATCGGAAGATGCAATGCACATGCCAATTCGCTAGCGGTTTGAAGTGAAAGTTTGCAAACATTGCAATCCGAAAGTAAAGTACGCAGACTACAAATTTTGGTTGTGAATGGTTATTACTGAGCTCATACGCTTAACGCTTAGTTTTGAATTTTAAGCTAGCATGAAATTGTGTCATGTTCAAATTCAGTTGTGAATGGACCTTTACATCGCTAACGTCCTTGCTGTGTTTCTTGTTAGATTAAAAAAAAAAAAAAATCGAATGGCACTCGTGTGCTCTTCTGGTTGTTATTTTCTTTTTGGTTATTATTTCTTTGAATGTTTACCGTGGCCTGCCGCGTTTCTTTTCCCTATTGCTTTTGCTTTCCATATTTCAGAGTGTATACCAAACCTGGAAATATCAGGGAATTTAGATAAATTGGAAATGTCATGGAATCGTCAGGGAATTTCCGTTATTTGTCTGGAAAAAATAAATTATAGAATATTTATACATTATTAATAAAAATACATTAAATTTTCACTCTGTAAAATACTAGTGCCATCTGTCTTATGAACCACAGTAACACAGTTAATACAATGAATGATTTATGTTGTGATTCTGTGCAAATCCATGAGTTTTACAGATCTACAAATCCATAAAAAAATATTAAAGCGCATTTACTTTTGTTGATTAATATAAATTCGTTCGTAAGGATATCAAGTTCATTGCATATATTTTAATATCTATCAAACTTTTTGAATTTTACTGTCTGGAATTTTATTAAAAATGACCTGGAAAACCTGGAAATGTCAGGGAGTTTTCATCAAATTTTTTGGTATACACCTTGATATTTCTTTTACTTTTCTTCTATCCTCGAGTCGAATTAAATGTCCATACCACCACAATTGTTTCTGCTGTATCTTCTTCATTACTGTCTGTGCTTCCAATCTCTCTTTAATCTTTTCGTTTCTAATTTTGTCTAGTTTTGTTACCTCTTCTATAACTCTAAAACATTTCATTTTCACGGCTGTGATTTTACTTTGTTGTTTTATTTAGTACCCAGGTGTCTGAACTGTACAGCATTGGTAGTATTATTGTTTTGTTCTTTTGTTCACTATTTTGTGCTTTAATAGTGCCTTGCCTTTATTTTCGATTATACTTCCTAGATATCTAAAGCTTTGGACTTGTTGTATATTTTTATCATCTATACGTATTTTCAATTGTTTTTCTTCTTTGGCTATTATCATTACCTTTGTTTTGTAGGCATTTATTTTCATATTTGCTCTTCGTTCCATATCTTCAAGTTCTCTTGCAGACTTCATGTCTTTTGCAAAAATGCACTCTGCTATTTTTGTTTTAAAATTGAGTATCCTATGTCAGTTTTTATTGTTCTTTTGTTTGCCTCAATGAGAATTTCATCCATGTTAGTATGAACAATAAAGGACTTATAGTTCTTTCTTGTCTTAATCCTCCACCTGCTTTGAACTCTTATGATAATAAGTTGGCGGTTCGTACATAGTTTGTTATCTTTATATATATTTTGGATTCCTTTTAGTACTTTTGGTCCTATATTTCTCCGTTTTAATATTTCCCACAACAGTTCTCTGTTAACTCTGTAGAAATTTTTGTTAAGGTCTATAAAACATGCAAAGATTTCTTTGTTGTGTCTATGGATCGAATCTGTTCACATTTTTACGATCTGTAAGTGCCAATTCACAATGTGCGTAACCGTAAACATAAACGTAAAGTTAGACTACTGTATTTCAATGCCCGTGTTCACAATACTCTTACGTATTTTTTACGTTTATGTATTGACATAAAAGCTACGTAATGAAAACGTAAAGTTGAGATAAATTCAACCTTATGTTATGTTTACGTATCAAACAACTAATAGCGCATGCGTCAACTTTAAACACATGTTTTCATCTGATAGTTGACAACACCCTGGATCGAAATGTGCTTTAAATATGATTGACATAGAATTATTAATTAAAAAACAACAATTTCTTCCTCGTCTTAATATTTCTCTCGTTGGCGACTTTTATAACGCAGTTTCAATAATAATGAAACAATCGCAAGGTCTTTTTCAGACATCATACAATAAAATAAAACAAACTAAACTCCAAACTGTTCAAAATGAAACCAAAGAAAAACAGTAAATACGAAACAGAATCGAAATCAACAGAATATTTGAAAATGACAGTCGGAGAAACCAACACAATACATCAATAACCCTAATTTGTACCAACGTAATGAAAAAAACACTTTATTTTAATATCTTACGTTACAACCACTGTGAACTTCTTACGTTTATGTTTTTACGTATTCCTTATGCTTACGCACATTGTGAATTGGCATTAACACTAATCGCAATTCTGATTACCTCAGTAGCTTACAGATTTTTCATAAACTCTTACAGTTCCCGTAAGTTTTTACAGTTGAATAGAAAGTAGCAATAAGTGCTATAGATTTTGACATTTCAAAATGAATCAGGGTGAAGGTCTTTTTTCAGAAAAAGATGATAAAAGATAAGTAACAGAGATTGGGATGTCATTTCTTGGTTTATGTACCTGATAATTATTTGACAGATTGATTTAATAAAACTACTTTTTTTCAATATTAGATTTGACGTTTGAAATATTGAAACAATTGTTAAATTGAAAGAATGAAGCTAGCCCAAGATATGTTTACGAGATAACCTTGAATCTGTAACAATGTTTCCTATAGGTGTATGAACAGAATCGATCCATTAGTGTTTTTTCCGTTATCTATCGAATTGTAAATACATGGTCTTGGGTGCTGAGGCCTTTTCTAAATCCGCTTGTCTTCTACTAACTTGTTTAGTTTACTTCGAGTTTTGTTTCGTACAGTTTTACTGCTGTGCATAGGAGTGAGATCCTGGATGATTGCAACAGTTGCGGCTGTCTCCTTTTTTGTTTAATGCTTATTAGCGTATGATTATTTTTCTCCAGTCTGTAGATGTTTGCTCTCCATCCTAAATTTTGCTTACTAATGTGTGCAGCATTTTTGTTCCTCTTCCATATATTTTAGCTGCTTTCCCTATCTTTAACTTTCCAATAGCAATTGTAACTTCTTCGATGCTGATTTCTGTATTTGTAATTTCTGGATTTTGCTCTGTTACATGGTCATTTTTGTCTTTTAATTGTTCGATAGGTTGTTCTTTTCTCAAATTCTTCCCTACTTTATAAAAGAGTTTCTTGTTTTCTTTGTAGTTATTATTTATACATTTTCCGAAATCCTCCCATTCTTGTTGTTTAGTATTTTGTATCAATTATTTTGCTTCGCTGGATATATTTGTATTTTTATGAAAAAAAAAATGGAGTACTAATATATATAAATATATATAAATGTAAATATGTTATGACAGTTGCGTTATCTATAATTTCTAGCGTCCGGTATGCGATATGCAGCTCTTGTTTAGAATTTTTGTTATTTGTTTTGAATAATTTTATCAAATCTACTCTAAGGTAGTCACCGGGTAGTCACTCAACCATTTGCCCGTAGGAAGTCTTAATAAAAACATCAAAATGAGTTATTTTAGTTTGAAACATCTAAATCCTGCTATGTATATTGAAAATAATAATAATAACGTAATAATGTACGTAGCTGGATCAATAATTAGTGACGTAAGAAATCCTTTTATTATTATTATTATAGAAATAATATATTAGCTAAATTGTTTTTGTTTAGGAGGCGTATGTTATGCAACGGGTAAGCGAGCTTCAACGTGAGGGACTTTGGACTGAACGTCGACTCCCTAAAGTTCAAGAAATCCAGCGATGTAAAACCCATTGGGACTATCTCGTTGAAGAAATGGTTTGGCTGGCAGCGGATTTCGCCCAGGAAAGAAAATGGAAGAAAGCTGCTGCTAAAAAGTGCGCGCGGATGGTTCAAAAATATTTTCAGGATAAAGCTCTTGCGGCTCAGAAAGCTGAAAAAGCACAGGAGTTGCAGCTTAAAAGGATAGCTTCGTTTATATCCAAAGAAATAAAAACTTTTTGGTCGAATGTAGAGAAAATAGTAGAATTTAAACAAAAAACAAGACTGGAAGAGAAAAGAAAACAAGCACTGGACCAACATTTGAGTTTTATTGTGGACCAAACTGAAAAATATTCACAACTTTTAGCTGAAGGAATGAATAAAACTGGTGGAGAAACAACTGCTAATAGTTCTAGATTATCTTCCCCGCACCATTCAGACGACGAATTCTGCCCCGAGAATCAATCTTCTTCAGATGACGAAGAAACAATTGCTCAAGCAGAAGCCGCTGACGAGTCTGATAAACAAACAGAAGAAATTGCAGCTCTTCAACGCGAATCCCAAATGAACCTGGAAGATTTTCTCAACGAACTTCCCAAAGACTACCTCGAAAATCGCGATAAAATCGTTTTAAGTGATGAAAAAGACAGTGAAAGTGAAAGTAGTGACCAAGAAAAGAAAAAAAAGGATGTTGACTTTAAAATAGAAAACGAAGATAGTGAAGATGATGAAGATACAATAATGGAACAAGAAAAGGAAGAAGGAAATGTGGACCACAAAAAAGAAATTGACGATCTTCAAGCCGAAAATGAAATGAGTATTGAAGAATTACGAAAAAAGTATAAGAATTTGCCTCCAGTTGAAGACAGTGAAGATTCTAAGCAGTCGGATGCTGCTGAAGCAGATTCTGAAGCAGAATCTTCAGAAGAAGACGAGGAAAGTGATGATGAGGTTAGTGAGGATGAAAGCGAGGAGGAAATCAAAAAAGAAAGCGAAGATGAAGACAAACTTGATTTGAAGATGCTTATTGAGGATGAGGCGGACAGCAACGGAAGTGATAGAAAGGTAAAATCGTATCCACTTTTAATATATTATTGAATTTTTGTATTTTTGTAGACTGAAGGTGACGATGACCATTTGATCAACGACGTAGCTGCTCTTGCCGAAAGCATCCAACCAAAAGGAAATACCTTATCTAGTACATCTGTAGTAACCCCAGTTCCGTTTTTATTAAAACATTCGTTACGAGAGTATCAACACATTGGATTAGACTGGCTCGTCACTATGTACGAACGAAAGTTGAATGGAATTTTGGCTGATGAAATGGGCTTGGGGAAAACTATTCAAACCATTGCACTTTTGGCACACCTCGCTTGTGAAAAAAGTAACAAATTTTAATTATCTTCAAAAACATGCCTTTATAATTTAATTTTTAGGTGATTGGGGGCCCCACCTCATCATCGTTCCGACTTCAGTGATGTTAAATTGGGAAATGGAATGTAAAAAGTGGTGTCCAGGTTTTAAAATTTTAACTTATTACGGAACACAAAAAGAACGGAAGTTAAAAAGAACAGGATGGACTAAACCAAACGCCTTCCATATTTGCATTACCTCATACAAACTTGTTATTCAAGATCATCAAAGTTTTCGGCGCAAAAAATGGAAATATTTAATTTTGGACGAGGCGCAAAACATCAAGAATTTTAAGAGTCAAAGATGGCAGCTACTTTTGAATTTTCAAACACAACAGTAAGTAAATTTTTTAATGTTTTATTAGTAATCAAGGACATGACAATAAAATAACAATAAAATCAAGTTACTTTATTTAGAAAGTATTACATTTATACAAACATTAAATTCACTATTCCATCTATCAAAATCTTGTTTATTAATTTTAATATGCCAGTCGCACATTGCACAATACTTTGTTTCCAAACTATAAAACTTGTAACCTTTCACCCCCGGCTCAGAAATTTTCAAATTCGCTCTATAATCAAATAACCACTTACTCACAACTGGAATAAAAATTACAAACTCAAAATCTTTGTCTGTTAATTTATAAAAACACACAACCGGTCCAGCTTCACTAGTTATTAAACACTTTTGATAACTTTTGGATGTTGTAACGCGCCATGTAGTTCCAGTCCTGTAGGTGATATCCCCGTGGACGGAATTGTAGTGAACAGATAATTTTTGGCCGGATAAACTCTTGTAACAAATTCGACAGTGAGTTGTAAAAGGACAGTGGAACCATTCGTGTTTAGCACATTTGCTGGACATGTCGATGTATCGGCAACCCAGTGGGTAATTTTCGCAGCACCGACGGTTGTGGAGACATGATGTAAATAGTTGTGCTACGGTCGAATCCATAGTACTGAATAAAAAAGTCATAAATCGTATTTTATGACTTGAGAATTTGCCAGTTGAACTAAATTATCGCAATCAAATTGCTGATAATAATATTATCTGATATTATCGTAATAGATAATGTTTGTAAACATAAAAAATAAAAAAATAAAAAACAATTAGTGGAGTGTCTGGACGCTTAGACCTCGGACTACAAATTTTTTGGGTGAGGGTATAAAACTCAGCTTTAAAGTAAATAATATTACAGGGAAGTATTTACGACATTTTTGTATTGTACATTTCAGTTTTCCCTGTATTAATTTTTCAAATCCTCGCAGCTCGTTTATCAATTAACAGACACAGACGCTTTCCTTTTCCCCTTTTTAGGAAATTTATGGAAACTCAATTGAAATTTAGAACAGATACTAATTCTTTTATTCAGTAGAAAACGTGACAAAAATATCTTGCTGGTTTTAAATATTTATTAAACATGGAGTAATACATACAATTCAATGAACTAAACTAAACGTGAACGTAAAATTGACCGCTATATGAATTCATCTATTTATTATCAACAACATTTTTTTTTAAGCTACTGATATTCTTGGATAATAAATACGTCAATTTTATTGAAGAGTTTCACAATTCAACAAACACAAATCCACAATTCAACTAAATTTGGAATGATATCCATAAACACATCAACTTTTAACATCTCTTGGTTTAGATTCCATATTGTGAAGTGTATAGTCTTGAGAAATATTAATTTCAGTTTAGCAATGAGGTTTTATAATTTAACAGTGAAGTCGAAAGCCAAGTATTTTTCACTGAATTAATTGAAACAAATTGTAGTATGAAATTTCATATGAACAACCTCGAAAAAGCCACTAAATATTGTTAACAAAACCAGTAACATAACATTAGAGCATATGGAAATTAAGGTTAAATCCACTTTACACTATAGTTCCGCTTATAACCGCTTGGTGGCTACAGGTTAATTTTAGTTACCAAAATTGAGGCAGCAGAAATCTATTTGAAAGAAAAATATTCTGGGAGAAATGTCAAATACGAATGTTCAGAAATGTCCTAGACTGCTTTAGAATGTTTTGAAACACTCGAGAATGTTGCATGAGCATTAAAAAATGTTCCAAAATACTTAAGAATATCAAACAATATTCCAAAACATTTTAGAATGTTTAATAATGCTAGTGCCATTACGAAATTCATAAAACACGCATTTTTGTAAGAAAAATCATAAAAATAGAAATTCCATCAAATTTTAAGTTTCTTTTATTATAAATAACTATTAATACACACACATAAATTTATCTTTTATAAACATTTAAGACAAGATTTTTACAATTAGATATGTTTAATAACTTTGACAGCTGTCAAACAAACAAATAGTTGCCATAACAATGAATAAAATGCTACTTGATCAAGCTATGAATTTTACACATGTTTCTCGAATGTCAAATATCAAATAAAAAAATGGAAGAATCATCTTGATGATGAAAGCGCATTTTTGACAGCTCATGAATGCTTGTTACTTCAGAGATTTCGCAAATTACCATCTCTCGCAATTACTGAGTTTGAAATCAAGCAGTTTGGGCAAACTTACGAAACATCAGCTTCCATTTAGTACTAGTTTCTAGTTGACTATTTGATAGGTACATAATTCATGCATGTACAAACTCAAAAATACCCTTTAATCTTCATTGTTTAGTTATTGACTGACGGGAGGTCAAGTGCTGTACCTTGAAATGATAATTTGATCTATATAAAAGCTATATAAAAAAAATACACAAAAGTAAACAAATTTTCATTCAATAATAATAATTCATTCTAATAAGCTTCAAATTCGCGTCAGACAAGTCATTGAATGAATCCCGGACAGATTTGACAACTGTACATAATAATAGTGACACCTGCGGCGAAAGTTGTAACTAAATTTTTATCTACTTTAATAAATTTTAGTTGCCATATCCCTAATGTCATATATATCTATGAGCATTGCTTCACTTGAAACAAGTAATTGAATAATTTAATCTTCCACAATCACTGAGCTTGAATTAAAGCAATTTGTGCAAACCTACGAAATAGCAGCTTTTATTTAGTACCAGTTTCAAGTCTGTAAATAGTATAGTTGCTGAGAGCTCAGCGTCACGCCAGCCAGCCAGACAGCCAAAGTGAATATAATAGCGCTTTTTCCCAAAAAATGCGCTAAAAATCTAGTTCAGCAGCAATTAAGGCCGTCGTAGATAAAATATTGAATGATACACGTTTGATACAGCTAGTGTAATGAAACTTGAGTGATAGAAACACTCGGCTAATCGCCTCGTGATTTAACATCACACACGTTTCATTACAACGGCTATATCAAACTTGTATCATTAATATCTGAACATTCCTGAATTCTCCAGACTGTTTTAGCGCACTCCAGAACGTTGTGCAATGTTCTAGAATACTTGGAAACGTTCCAGAATGTTTTTTGAATGTTCCAAAAAGTTAGACAATGTTGCAAAACATCCTCGAACGATATAAAATGTTCCAGGACGCTTCAGAACATTCTCAAATACTTAAAAATATCTTAGAATGTCCCACAAAGTTATATTATGTCCAATACCGTTGTTTCAAAGTATTCCAAAATTGTTTAAAATATTCCAGAACGTTTCAGAGGCATAACAAAATGTTCCAAAACATTTCAGAAGGTCAAACAATGTTCTAAAATATTTTAGAATGTCAAACAATGTTCCAGATTGCTTTAGAATTCTTTCGTTAATGTGCCTACGCCAACTTCAGGACGTGCTCAAAATGATAAGTTTGGACTGTTATTTAATGCTCATTCGCAGTTAGATGTCATTTTAATTACGGTTGTAAAAGAACGGAGTTCTAAAATGTTACAGAATGATTTAGGACATTGCAAAACATTATAAAATGTTGCAGAATATTTGGAAACGTCTCCGAATCTCATAAAATCTTCCAGGATGTTCCAAAACACTCTTAAATATTGCAGAGCCGTTATACAGTGACTTTATATGCTTTAAAATGTTCTAGAATGCTCATGAATACTCCAGACTTTTTCAAAACGTTGTCAAATATTTTAGAACATCATTCAATGTTACAGAACGTACCAAAATACTCTAAAACATTTTGGAACACGTCAGAATGTCACACAATGATTTAATAGTTATTTTTGTATTAAGTGTGCGAAGTGATTGTTTTTTTTTGTTGCGCGTGAGAATGTCAATTTTAACCGAGATCGTAAGGTCCAGGTAACAAATTCATTCTAAAGCGCAACAAAATACAATCACTTCGCACACGAAATACAAACAATATTTTCTCGCCAAATGTCAAAAAATAATAGATCAACAATAATTATTGTTTTATTCAGTAAAATGTAGAAAAAGAGTACAAACTATAATTAATTTGCAGTCACCTGGGTATTGTAACCAAAAGTATGCGCAATTGTTGTTTGATAAATAAATAACTGTCAACAATTAATTTTTATATTCTAAAATAAGTAGTTTTGTGTACAAATTCATATTTATTTTTTGTTAAATACCTATTTGTTTCTATCCTTGTAGCATTACTAAACTGAATTATATTAGATTAGGTGTGCAAAAATATGTTTCATTTTTTTACTAGTGAAAAAATCACGAACTTTCCGTATCCATAACAATACAAAAATATCATGTTTTTTTGACAGTAGCGAAAACATATTTTAGGATGTTTTAAAATGCAGCAAAATGTTTAGAATATCAACCAAAAGGTGGTTTCTCTTGACAAACTTGTAAGTTTGAGGATTAAATTTTGTTGCTATTATTCTATTTTTTTGCATGGACGTTTCAAATTGTATTTATTTGCAAATAAATAATCATGTTCTTGAGAAATAGTCTTTAAATATTTAAATTCACATTATTCACTTTTCTCGAAGGAAAACTCATGTTGAATTCAAAAAATTTAATAAATGGAGAAAGGGTAAGAAAATTAATTGGTAATGAATAGGAAAGTGCAAAAGAGGTTAAAATGAAACTGATGTAAATAAGAAAGCAGTCTCCAAAAAGACTGATTTTGATCAATACTCATACTGAAATAGTAAATAAAAACGTGAAATAGAAAAAATATAACAAAAGCTCATTGTTTACAAATAACAAACGATTAAAATAACATTAGCTTAAATGGCGTTTTAAGCGGAATACGTCTCGTGTTGCTACGGCTTAATTTTACTCGTGAATACAATTTTTCAGAATGTCCCAAAACATTTAGAATAATTAAGAACATTCCAGACTATTTTAAGACGTTATAAAATGTTCCAGAATGCTTTGAAACGTCGTACAATCTTCCAGAATATACTAAAACACTCCAGGACTATCGGAATATCATACAATGTTTCAAAATGTTTTAGGATGTTTTAAAATGCTGCAGAAGGTTTTAAAACATTCCAAAATTTTACAAAATGTTTCAGAACTTTTAAGAACGGCTCAGAATGTCATACAAATCGGGATGTTACATATTGTTTCAAAATGTTCTAGAATGTTCTTGAATGCTGCAGTATGTCTTAAATTACTCCAAAATGTTATAGAATATTTCAGAACATCCCAAAACACTCAAAAACATTCCACAACGTTTCGATGTGGACAATTTGCCAAAAAAATGCAATTTTTTAATAGATAAACAATTTTACATTCCATTTTGAATTTTTAAATCTCATCCACTGCACTCCAGGCACTAAATACAATTTGCAAATCCTTCTTATCCAATGTGAACTGAAGTACCTTTTTCAGTTTACTATTTCACGGAAGGAAAATTAATAGTCGCATTACCAAACAAATTAATTATTCCATAATTAATTTGAATGACTTGTTACTTACATTATCAACTTTAAAGTTGTTTGAATTATAAATATTAAAAAAGTATTTGATTTCAGACGTTTACTGCTGACTGGTACCCCCTTACAAAATAATTTGATGGAGCTGTGGTCCTTGATGCATTTTTTAATGCCGCATGTCTTTCAATCTCATCGCGAATTCAAGGAATGGTTTAGCAATCCTGTTACAGGAATGATTGAAGGAAATTCTGAATATAATGAGAGTATTATTAAAAGATTACATAAGGTAAATATTTTTAATAATAATTTGTGATTTATTAATAATTTTGTGTCGTAGGTTTTACGTCCATTTTTACTCAGAAGGTTAAAATCTGAAGTAGAAAAACAAATGCCCCAAAAATTTGAACATATTATCATGTGCCGATTATCAAAACGACAGAGATTTTTGTATGATGATTATATGTCGAGAGCAAAGTAAGTTTTTTTTTTTTTAATGTAAGAATAAATTGATTTTTTTTAAATTTTCAGAACAAAAGAAACTTTAGCAACAGGAAATTTACTGAGTGTGATCAACATTTTAATGCAGCTCAGAAAAGTCTGTAACCATCCAAATTTATTCGAAGTTCGCCCAACAGTTTCCCCGTTCCAGTGTGAAGGTCTAGAATATTTTATTCCTTCAATTGTATACAATGCTTTAGAGTACAAATTTTTGAAACACGTAAATTTGGACACACTTTATTTGCGTATCATCAACATGGAGTCTAATTTAAGCGCTTATACCGCTTACCGAACTTGCAAATATCGGGCGCCCAAACCGTTAATTGAAATGATTGATGATGCCCCTGCACCGCCTCCGCCTTGCCCGAAGGGGATGGTACATATGAGGGTACGACTTGGGGAGCCCAAAAATGCCCAACAGTTACCGAGAACTGCAGGACCAATTAGAACTATTGTTACGACTCCCACTAAAGTTCCACAGGGAGTAAAAATTAGTTCACCTGTTCCGCAAGGTAATAAACAAACCTCAAATTTCATTATTGTATTTTTTTATTTATTTAAGGAGTGAAATTGAGGGTAGCAGGACCTGGTGGCACTCCCCTGCAAGGATATTCAGTTCAAATTGTATCGCATTCTGGAGGAGTTAAAAGTAATATTTTAATTAAATAATAATTGCAATAATTTATTGTTAATTTAGCAATTCCAGTAGCTGCGTTATCAACATCACCTCAATCCACAAATACTCCAACTTTGAATATTGCTACTGTTGGGGTAAAAGCCTCCGGCGATCAGCGAGTTCCAGGTCCTACTAGCTTTGCCCAACTTGTCCAAAGCCAATTAGGCAAACATATTTTACTAACTCAAAATGCGAATTTACCTCAAGCGTCAGTTAGTGGTACAACAACTGTCATGACGAGTAGCGGACAACGGCTCACCGTTTTATCTTCCAAACCGGTGACAGGCGTTACTGCTTCACCTACCAGTGGGGCAAATAAAGCTGTGAATTCGACCACTACAATTGTCGCTACGAAGCAGGTAATTTAAAATTTACTTTTCCTTAAACCTTAAATAATAAATATAATTGTAGGCAAATGTGGATTCTTTACTGGAGTCTTCCCAAGCTGCTAATGATGCTTTAGCAGCTGGAGTTACCCTCAGTCGTCCATTAACTACTTCTCTAGTCCAGCAGTTTCGAAGTAGTGCCACACAATCAACAACGAATAGTGTAACAAAATATTCTTTCGTCCCTGAGCCAAAAGAAAAAGTCAATCATGATGATATGTACAGGGTAAGTCATCTAAAAAATAATATAAAGCACTGACGATCAGTTATCAGCATTTTCAATAGTTGTTAACTCTTGCACACAGTGCTAGAATAAATCAGCTCGGACCAGCATGCTTATGATATTCCGTCATAAGCTATCTAGAACCTTGCTACATTTTTTTAAATAATATATAATTAGTGTAGTGCCTGGAGGGCCAATAACTCATGAACTAAATTCCTGCGAAGTTTCAACCCCAAAATTAGTTGAAAAGTATTAAATAAAGCGCACAAAACATTTTATTTACAGTTTTGTTGATAAAACAAAAGACGCACGAAAATAGGATAACATTTGACTAAAAATTCTGAATCCTCAGAAAATTTTATCCCAGTTTACATTTTTTTCCAGCTTCCTACGGCCAAAATAAATTTATTAATAATATTATTGTAACGTATATTCGTTATAAACGAGGTACAAATGAACAGCTACTTATAAATAATATTTTACCCCAAATATAATTTTTATCCTACAAATTAAATAACTATAAAAGCACGTATATAAAATATTCGTTATAACCGAGGTACCACTTGCAAAATCATACTTTTGAGGTAAAAATTGGATTCTTGAGAAAATTTTACCCCGATTTACCCTTTTCCCCCGATTTTCTAGCAAAACATTTTACAAATTTTTTAATTAATTTCTGTACTGCTAATGGCTTTGAAGCGCAATATAGCACTGCATAAAATTCAGTCCGTAAAAGAGTACGACATTATTTTTATAAAATAAGTAAAAATGCAATTTTCAGACATAAATTCCAGCCCTCTTGAGTAGGCTCCAGTAAACAAAAGGTACTTTTCATAAAATAGGGGTGGCGGAGAATGATTTTACACCCAAAAATTGCCCCAAAACAACTATTTAAATCAAAATAATGTATTTTGAAAAAAAAAAAATGACGTTTAATTAAATCTTAGCTAAAATTTAAGAAAATTTCAAAACAGTTGATTAGATTAGGTCACTATATTGCGTTTCAAACTAATATTTAATATTTCTGTTATTAAGCATACGAACATTGTGAAAATTTGCTTACCTGTAAAAAAGGGTTCAAGGATGATAATTATGTCATTAATTTTTTTATTCGCCCATCCAGTTTTGGGGAAAAATTAAATAAATATTCAATAATTAATTACTTGCCAACTGGGTATAATAAAAATTTGAAAATTGCTGTACGGAGCAAGCAACATGTTAGTAATTAAATTTTATACTTTAAACTTTTTTTTAAACTAAAATACCCATTTTAGGGTAAAAACTATTTATCCAAATATCTCGCGAGCTACACAAAATATTGAATTACGGTTTTCAATGCAATAGCGTGCAGTCCATATGTGCAGGGTGTGCACTGCACACCCGATGAAAATATTAGAAATTACGTAAATAAAATTAATATAATGGTTCATTGAATACTTCATTTTATTTCACAAATTTTCATTATAAAATCAGAGAAAGAGCGTATTTTATCTATTTATGCAACCAGAAATACGAGCGCGCCTCGCGGGCCACTCTGCTATATATTTGAAACGAATGTCGACGCTTGAGGTGCAGATTTCTCGCCTGCACGGCGAGCGAGGCCTGTTTAGCATAGTCAGTATAGGGAAAGTGAAGAAATAGAGAAAAAGCATACCGAAATTAGCGATCTCCTATCGCTCGTTCTCTCTCGCTGGGTGCAGGCAGACTTTCTGCACCTGAAGCTGAATATTCAACGTTTAGCTGAGTTCTTTTTCAAACGCCTTTTATTAGTTTGTTTTAAAATAGTTGAAATATTGTTATTCGCTATTTAAGACAACAATATTAGGTAAACACTTATTTTATACGTTTATCATTTGTAGAATGACAACTGAAAATAGATCTATAATTTGTGATCTACTGGAAAATCCTTCTTTACGTCGTGATGTCGGAACAAAAAATGAAATTATGAAAACAAGACCAACGCCAGACATAAAATTCACTCAAAATATAAAAATTAAAGGCCAGCAATCCGTGCGACATTTCCAAATTAAAATATATGAAAAATTTAAATGGATTGCTGGTTGTTGCGAGCAAAATAAGCTGTATTGTTGGCCATGTATATATCCCCTTCCTCACCACCGACTGTACACACCTATCACAGAAAGTCACCGCACCCCACTGTTTCAATAATAGTATCAGAAAGAGGAATTGTATATTTGTTTTGATCAAAACACCCATTTTAGGGTATAAATTATTTATCTGAATATCTCGTGAGTTGCATAAAATATTGACATGCGGTTTTCGATGTTAGTATCATAATAAATTATACTTCTTTTTAATAAATATTGAGGCCAGCACATAACCTCTCGCTAATATATTTTTTTAAACCTCTAGTTTGGATGGTTTTTGGACCAAATTTCCAGAAATACTTTTAGATATCTGAATTATCAGCTGGAAGCTTTATTAAATATTTGATTGATATTCATCGTGCAGTCAAATACATCTTTTTTTTATAATTTTTTGACGTCTGTAGAAAAAATGTTGTATGCAACTCGTGCACGAAATTTCTTTGGGGCTTTCGAATGATTACTAGATACATGAATAACTATTAGGTGAATTGTACGAGCCGCGAAATTTATCTGGATGTACGTTCTGTTAAAATAAACTGTTCTGGAATGTTTTTGGGTGTTTTTGGATGTCCTGGAAGATTTTATAGCATTTTGAAACATCCTGAAATATTCTAAAACATTTTATAAAGTTTTGAAGTAATCTAAGACATACTGCAGCATTTAAGAACATCCTAGAGCATTTTGGAACATTCTTAAGCGTTTTGAGACGTCCTCAAGGATTGTATGGCATTGTGAGCAGTTTTCAAGAATTCTGAAACATTTTATGAAATTTTGGAATGTTCTAGAACATTCTGCAGCATTCTAAAACATCCTAAAGCATTTTGAAACATTGTATAATATCCTGATAGGTCCTGGAATGTTTTAGAGTGTTTTGTTACGTTCTGGAAGATTTTATAACGTTTTATAGAATATTCCTCATCATTTTGGAGCGTTTTATACCATTCTAAAACACATATAAAATTTTTCCAGAATGTTTTGGAGCGTTTTGAAACACTTTATACATATTGCTGCGTTTTAGAGCATCCTAAAGTATTTTAAATCATTGTGTAACATTCTGACGTGTTCTAAAATGTTTCAGAGTATTTTGCTACGTTCTGTAACACTGTATGATGTTCTAAAGCGTTCTGGAATATTTTATAATGTTGTAAAACAGTATTCTAGAGCGCTTTAGAACATTTTAAAGCATATTTGGAACATCCTGGAAGATTTTATGGCATTCGGAAACGTTCTCAAATATTCTGGAACATCTCATAACGTTTTGCAGTGTTCCAAAACATTTTGTAACATTTTACGTTGTACAACCGTAATTTTTAAACCTCCAGGCACTCCACTAAATGTAAATTGAAAGTAATTAAGGTATCAAGGGTGTTAAAAGGACAATAATGCCTGAGGTCAACAGTATACTTTCCGAGGGCCTCTGGCCAGAGGTGTGTACGTTGACCGTAGGCATTATTGTCTGTCCAACTCCCGTGGTGCCTTCAATGTTTAATGTGCGACTTTTGTTGTATTTCATTCAAAAAATTTAACAATGTATGTAACTAGGAAACTTATTATTTTTCAAAATAATGGCCTCGGGTATTATTTGTTAAGTAATTATTAAAATAAGAGATGCATTATTTATTGCAGTTAACATTCAACGATAAAACCTCCTTCAACCGGCAATCTAAACTGAATATGCTGTGGCGGTTAAATGAGTGGCGTTGCCACGCCAGTCCTATGTACGGCTGGGACCTCCGTGAATCCGTCACCATGCACAGTCGTTGTCGCCAACCTTCCGCAACCTGGAAAGGATCATACCTCACCCTAAACGAAGCAGCAATTAATCAATCGCCATCTTCTGACCGCACTCAAACTGCTATTGACGAAATGGTAAAAGGCACAGAACGTCGAGTGCTTGAACTTCACGACATGGTCTCCAGATTTGTTTTCTGCGTACCGGCAGTTTCGGCTAAAAGAATGACTTATAGAGTATTGAATCCTAGTCAGAGCAAATATTGGGGCGAAAAGAGGGATGAGTATAGGTTGGTGAAGGAAATTAGCCCGCGGGCTGCCATTGTGCATCCCATTGCGTCAGCAATGTGCACGCAATTTCCTGATCCTAGATTGATACAGTACGACTGTGGTAAGCTGCAAACATTGGACCAACTTTTAAGAAGACTGAAATCCGGAGGACACCGGGCATTAATTTTTACCCAAATGACCCGAATGTTGGATGTATTGGAAGCGTTTTTAAATTTCCATGGACATATTTATCTTCGTTTGGATGGTACAACCAAAGTTGATCAGCGGCAGGTTTTGATGGAAAGATTCAATGGCAATCCGAAAATATTTGCGTTTATTCTGTCAACACGATCAGGCGGTGTAGGCGTTAATCTTACCGGAGCAGATACTGTGATTTTTTACGATTCGGATTGGAATCCGACAATGGACGCTCAAGCTCAAGATCGGTGCCACAGAATTGGACAAACAAGAGATGTACATATTTATAGGTAAATTTGAGGCTTAATAATGTAATATTTTTGTATAATATTTATTTTTTAGATTGATCAGTGAAAAAACAATAGAAGAAAATATTTTGAAGAAAGCTAATCAGAAACGAATGTTGGGCGATTTAGCAATTGAAGGCGGTAACTTCACCACTGCTTACTTCAAAAGTGTAAGTAAAATTTTATATTTTTTAGTGTAAATTATTATTATTATAGTCTATTTACATCTCTTTATACCCTTTCAGGTGTCGAGATTAATTTCACAATAATTATTTATTCAATGTTGCCAATAAAATCTTTCAATATTTTCCTCTGTTTCGCCATTTCTCTCTATTGTCTTTTGTATGCTTTCCGTTTGTAGCTCGTTTCTTATTTTGTCTAATTTAGTTATTCTTTTACTTTTCTTAGGTACTTCATTTCTGTCGCTTGTATTTTACTTCTGTTTCTTTGGTTCAAAACCCACGTTTCACTTCCGTATATAAGTGTTGGTCTATATATTGTTTCATTTTCGTTGTATCCATTACATACTTGTTATTAAGAATTGTTGTGTTCATCATGATGAATTTTTTATTCGCAGCTTGTACTCTATTATTGATTTCATAATTGTGTATGACCGAACCCAGGTACGTGTAAGTTTCTACCTGTTGTATTCCTTCGGCATTTATTGTTACATTTGTGCATATATCTTCCCTAGATACCACCATGATTTTGGATTTTTCGGTGTTTATTGACATGTTGTATTTTTGTAATTCCTGATGCCATATGTGCAAATTGTGTTGTATGCGAATATGGCAAGGTCATCCGCAAATGCACACTCTGCTATCGTTATCCTATTTAGTTTATAGTTACCAATTTCAACTTGTTTTGTCTTTTCTTTTATCTGTTTTAATATTTCGTCTAAAAATGAACAAAAATGGGCTCAAGGCTCCTCCTTGTCTTAGCCCTTGTGTTGTTACGAATTCTTCAGAAATGTCGTTGCCCGTTCTAACATAGTTATTTATTTTTCTATATATACTTTTTATTGTCTCTAGTAGTCTTCCAGTTATTTGTCTCTTATTCAAGATTTCCCATAATGTATCCCTTTGTACCCTATCAAATGCTTTTTCAAGGTCTAAAAACAAAATGAAAAGTTTACCGCCATGTCCCATTTTCTTATTGTAAATATGTGGTCCTGCGTTGAATGCCCTTTTTGGAATCCACTTTTCTAACTTTGTTTCTAATTTCATTCTAAGTTTGCTCTCAATAATTGCTTCATATATTTTTGCAGCTGTACAGTTACTACATGTTCTTGTGTCGCCCTTTTTGTGTATTGGAAATATAACAGCTTTTTCCCAATCAGAAGGTACTTTTCCTAGTTCCCTCATCTTATTTAATAGCACCAGTAAAATTTCTTCTCCTTCTTCGCCCATATACTTCAATTGCTTCGCTTTTATTTGGTCATGTCCTGGTGCTTCGCCGTTTTTAAGTTTTTGAAGTACTGCTGTAATATTTTCTATATCTCCTATTGTTTCTCTTTCCAGTGTTTATATTTGATATTCTCTGTCCTCGTTGTTAGTGTTGTTTTTTTCTTTCCACCGTGCCATTATCTCTTTATTTTAATGCAGTATTTTTCCTTGTTCGTCCTCTATTTGTTTTGAATTTATTTTATTGTGCTTTTTCAAGGTTTTGTAAAACAGTTTCTGATTATCTTTAAAATTTCTTTCCATAATATTTCCGAATTCTTGCCATGTTGCCATCTTTGATTTTTTATTATTATTATCATTATAATCATTTTAAATCTCTTAATACCCTTACGGGTGTCGAGATTATGCTATAATTTTTGTATGTTTAATCTTTTATTTTAGTTTTATACTATATTATTTACAAATTTTCTCCATTCTTTCCTGTTCATTGCTGTTCTTTTTGCTTCTTGTTTGTTAGTATTATTTCTGTGCAGTATTTCTTCTATGTTGTTATCCCATGTTTTTCTTGGCCTTCCTCTTCTCTTTTTCCTTATTATTCCGGCTTTCCATACTTGTTTTGTTTGTCTGTCTTCTGCCATTCTTGTTAAGTGTCCATACCATGCTAATTGTTTTTTATCTATTGTGTTGTGGACAGATTCTATTTGTAGCTTATTTCTTATTTGTTCATTTCTTATTCTTTTGTTCATTATCCACGATTCATATTCGTATATTAATGTTGGTCTGTATATTGTCTTGTATTGTGTTATTTTCGTTTTCGTTGTTTATTGTTTAATATTACTTTGTTTATTGCATAGTAGCACTTATTTGCTGCAAGTATTCTTCTATTAATTTCTTGTTCTATACTTTCTTTATCATTCAATGATGCTCCTAAGTATGCAAAGTTACTAACTTGCTCAATTTCTCTGTCGTTTAAAAATAATTTGGCTGTGGTATCTTCTCTCGCTATTAACATGGTTTTAGTTTTGTCTGCATTTATTGACATGTTGTGTTCCATACATTTAAGTTATATTGCATGTCTGTTTCATTTTTAGCTAGTATTGCTAGATCGTCAGCAAATGCACATTCAGCTATCGTTGTAATAGCTAGATTGTGGTATCCAATTTCCACTTTCTTCGTTTTAATTTTACTTCCTTTAGGATATTGTCCAAGTATATTATGAACAGGATAGGGCTTAAAGCTCCTCCTTGTCTTAGCCCTTGTGAGGTGGTAAATTCTTCCGATACTTTATTTCCGGTTCTTACATAACTCTTGATGGCTTTTATCAGTTGTTCGCTTATATTTCTTTCTTTTAAAATTTTCCACATCTTTTTACGCGATACTCTGTCAAAAGCTTTTTCCATATCTATAAATGTTATATAGAGCTTGTTGTCCTGGCTTATCGCCTTATCTATAAGTTTTCTAATTGTAAATATGTGGTCCTGAGTGGAGTGTCCTTTCATGAACCCACTTTGGACTTTCTCCATCGTTGACTCTATTGCCTGCCTAAGTTTGTTCTCCAATATTGCCTCATACACTTTAGCTGTAGTACAAAGCAACGATATTCCTCTGTAATTATCACAATTCCTGGTATCACCTTTTTTGTGTATGGGGAATATCACTGCCTTTTCCCAGTCCTTAGGTATTCTTCCTATTTAACATCTGCAAGAGAATTTGTTCGCCATCCTCTCCCATGTATTTCACTTGTTCCGATTTGATTTTGTCGTGACCAGGTGCTTTCCCATTTCTTAGTTTTTTAAGTACCGTTTTCAATTCATCTTCAGTTATAGTTTCGCTTTCCCTATCTATTTGAGCTCTTTCCGGTGATTGGTATCAATAGTTTCATTTTCTTTAAGTAAAGCCTCAAAATGCTCTTTCCATCTTTCCATTATATATTTGTTTTCATTTATTACGTTACCATGTTTATCTTTTAGTTGTTTCAACGACATTTCTTTTCCTCTTCTACAACTTTTGAGGGTTCTAAAGAATAGTTTTTGATTTTCTTGAAAGTTTGTTTCTAATATATTCCCAAATTCTTCTTTGAGTTTTTTATTATTTCTTTCGTTTTATTTCTTTGCTTTTTATATTCTTCATAGTCCACGTTCTTCTTGGTATTAAGATATTTCTTCCATTTCTGTTTCTTTCTTTTTTCTTCTTGTTTAACTTCCTCATTCCACCAATGAGTTTGTTTTCTATTTTTTATGGTCCTGGTTGTTCCACACACGCATTCAGTTGCTTCCATGATTATTCTTTTAAGAATAGTCCACATTTCTTCTATATTTTTTATATCTGGTGTTGGTGTTTTATTTATTAGTTCACTTACTTTTTCTTCGTATTTTATTCTAGTTTGAATATCTTTTAATTTGTCTACTTTCGGCTTTGATGTTTCTATTGCTTTTGTGATTACATCATGCTTTTGTTTGCTCTCCTCCTTAACTTTAATTTTTGCTATAGTTAGAAAGTGATCACTACCAATTTCACTTCCTCTTTTAACTCTTACATCCATCACATTTTTCTTCAATTTGTTGTTGGCTAAAAAGTAATCTATTAAAGATTTTTCGTTTCTACTTTTAACTTTTCGAGTGTACTTATGAATGTATTTATGTGTGAAGAGAGTGTTTAGAATTTTTAGTTCATTTATGATGCAAAAATCAATAAGTTGTTTCTAGTTGGTTCTCCATATATTCCCATTACTTCTGTTAATCCTTCGTTTGTATTACCTATTTTTTTACTAAATCTTTTACCAATTTTCTCTGTTCTTTATAGTCTTTATAGTCCTCGTTGCTCTTAGTATTTAAATATTTAATTTATTTTATTTTCTTTTTCTTTATTGCGTCTTTTACTTCCTTACTCCACCAGTGTGTCTGTTTTGTACTATTTGTTGTTGTACTTTCGCCACATGCTTGTTTGGTCGCCTCGATTATAATGTGTTTAAATTTATTCCAGGTATCTTCTATGTCTTTCATATCTGGTGTTGGTGTTAACTTTATAGCACTTTGATAGTTATCTTTGTATCTTTTAATTTATATACTCTGAGTTTAATTTTATTGCACTTTTTACTGTCATCTTTCAGTGCTTGTTCTGTCTCTTTTTCCTTTCTTACTCTTAACTTTAATATAGTCAAATAGTGATCGCTTCCTATTTCACTGCCTCTCGATTCTTACATCATTTATATATTTTCTTAGTATTCTATTTACCAAAAAGTAGACAATACTTCTCACCTCTCTTGTAAATTTGTGGCAGTCCTTATGTGTAAATAATGTATTTAAAATTAGAAGTTGATTTATGATGCAAAAGTCTATCAGCCTATTTCCATTATTATTCTTGACTAGCTCTCCATTTGTTCCCAGTATTTCTTCCAATCCTATATTTTTATTTCCTACCCTTGCATTAAAGTCTCCTGTTATAACTATTGGCTCTTTTAATTTGTCATACTCTAGTTGTAGCAGGTCCCAAAATTCGTCCTTAGGGCCATAAATTATCATCACGTTTGCTTTCATGTTATTATTTCCTATTTTAACGATCATTATCCCTTTATTTACGCATTGTCATTCTTTTATTGATTGTGTTATTTTACTATTAATTAAGAGTCCCCTGCTCTTGCTCTCTTATTCGTTTCCACTCCGCTGTATATCATTATATGCCCATTTTTCATCTTTTTTGTGCTCTTTCCTTTCTTTTTTGTTTCTGTGATAGCTAATAAGTCTAAATTTGTTTTGTCGAATTCCTCTATCAGTTCTTGTTCTTGCATTATCCTCTTCTTTAGCCGTTTCGTCTTCGTGGGTTGAGTTTCCGGTTTCCAATTTCTTAGTTTTTTGAATTTTTTCTTTAAATACTACCCCGTTTTCTTGCTTGTCCCATTGATATACTTTAGAGTCTATTATAATTCTTTGATAACCAATTTTGATTCGCTTTCCTTTCTCTCTCTCTACTCTAGCAATGCTTCTTATTTCTCTTTGAATTCTTCTCTCGTCATAAGTCAAATCATTTTCTATATATATGTTCGTATTCCTCAGTTTACTTTTAGCAGCCATCACACTCTGTTTTTCTTCCCAATTTTGAATTTCAGCTAGTATAATATTAGCGTTGTTTTTCAGCTTTTCTATTCTCTTTATTCCTACTTTCACTTGTAATTTTTCCTCCAATAACTTCCGTATTTCTTTTTCTGGGCCCTGTATGCTTTTAATTCCTGTAATTATTATATTATTTCTCCTTTTATGTTTCTCATCTCCTTCTACTTTTCTTTCAAGGATTTCTATTCTATTTAATAGGGTTTGTCTCTCATTTTTCCATTTCATTTCTCAAATCCTTTATTGCTTTATTTCTTTGGTATTTTCTTCCTGCTTGTTCATCATGGTTTGTATCATTATTTTTACTTCTTCCATATTCTTATTTTCTCGATTCTTCTCTACAGTGTCTGTTCTGCTTAAAGATTTTTCTTCCTTTTGCCTTTGTTCGGGCGATCTTATTATCTTTTTACTTTTATTAAATATTGCGCTATAATCTTCTCCCTTTTCTCGTTCTCTCTTCGTCACTGATATTAAATTTTATATTAAACTATGTTCCAAATTTTATAATACGGCACTGTATAACTTGAAACGCTCGACGCACGAAGAGTTTCAATATTTTATATTTTATTTAGCACTGTTTATTTAGTTTAAACGATTTTCACTTTAGATACACTAAAACTAGCCCTTCTTTGCACTATACTGTCACACTAAATTGTTTTTTATTCAAGCGATAAGTCCCGTAAAACGAGGTTTTTAAGGCTAAAACAAAAAGCGCGTGTATACACAAGTATCTAGTGTAAATTACTATTTCATAATTGTTTTATAGTCGACAATTCAAGATCTTTTTAATGTGGACACCAACGAAGACGACGCCAATACAAGAATGTCAGAAGTCCTCAAATCTCGTCCTGAATCGACTTCAGCTGCTCCTGGAGACGATCGTGTCGCGCAATCAGCTCTCGAAAATGCTTTGGCTGCTTGTGAAGACGACCAAGATGTTCAAGCAGCTAGAACCGCCAAAGCGGAAGCTGTTGCAGATTTAGCCGAATTTGATGAAAACATTCCGCTTGAAGAACCAGAAAAAGAACAGGAAATGAGTAAAGCGGAACTTGAATTGCAAAATCTTGTGAATCAAGTAAGAATATTGAAATAATTTTAATATTGTTTATTAATTAAAATATTATTTTAGTTGACGCCTGTTGAGCGCTACGCCATGCGCTTTGTGGAAGAGACCGAGGCAGCGTGGTCCGCAGAACAACTAGCAGCTGCTGAGCGTCAAATTGAAGAACAAAAACGCGAATGGGAGGAGAATCGTTTAGCTGCGCTGCGCGAGGAAGAACAGCGCCGAGGTCTCCTGGCAGACGACGATGAACTTCTCACCTTTTCCAGAGACGACGCTTCAAATCAGGTTCGATCGAGATGCCGGGGCCGTCGAGGCCGCCGTCGGCGACCTTTCAACAAACGCGATAGTGTTAGACTCCCATCTTCTGCCAAGCGACGCCGTGGTCGTGGTAAACGAAGAAAAATAAATTTAAATGAAGATAACGCGGAATCTTTAGATAAAAATAAAACCAGTGATACAGGTGATGAGGCAAAAAATGAAGAAGATTCATCAGAACCACCTTCAACCCCTGAAATAATAGATTCGGATGAGAGCAAAACAAAAAATGATTCAGATGAGGAAACAAAAACAAAAAATAACTTGAACAGCAAAATAATTAGCACACCGATTAAAAATACCGAAAAAGAATCTAGTAGTGACGAAGAAGTCACACATTTAACAGAATCTCAAATAAATAATCATGTTGATAGTTCAGAAAGTGAATGCGACGACAGTTCCGATTACGAATCAGACGCAGATTCTTCCGATTCCGATACTGCTAAACGTAAATTAGTAGCTAATAAATTAGATCACAACTCCCCTAGAACACGTAGTCGTGGTACTGTTAAAATAAATTTATGGACTTTAGATGTCAGTCCAATTTTGCCGGGCGTCAAGCCAATTCGTAGTGGTACACCCCTCCCAAAAACAAAAAATAGAATTTTAAAAACAGATAATGGCAAAACAAAAATTTTAGATAAATGTAACAACAAAACAGAGTCCATAATTGAAGAATGTATAACAACAAAAGTGTCTGTAGTAATGACAGATGTTTTAACTCAAGTTAATAGTTCGGATATGGTCCAAAACAATTCAATAACTTCAACTTCTGAATCATCATTTGATGTTTCTCCTACTTTCAAGAAACCCAAAGGTCCGCTCAAGGGCAGAAATAGCAAATTGCCATCCGACCAAAAATCTCTTGACAGTTGGATAACCAAACTTCCAAATCCAAATTCCAAAAAGCCTGCAACACCTGTACCACTGGTAGGCCGAACTCGGAGATCGACGAAATCGGACGAAAATGAACCGGTTAAAAAAATAAGTAAAACAAAATTGGATAACACTAACGGACCTGTAACGTGATTCTGTTTAAATTCTGTGATTTCAAAATTTTTAAATTTTTAGCTTTATTTATTGAGGATCTTTAGATTTTAAATTCAAAATAGGGGCATGCCTCATCCTAAAAATGTGTGATGGAAAATTAGTAGTTTAAGGTTGTAAATTTTCACAATTTGAACAGTTCAACGACTGCCACTTGTAAATAATAATGTAATAATTTCCTCGTATAGTATAACGGTTATTTTTTTTACTCGATATTCGAATCAAGAATTTTTTTTAAATCTCGTGCGCGGAGCAGTGTATTTATATAATTTGATTGAATTAGAGTGAATGTGAATAGGAAATTTTATTAAAAATTCTGTTAAATATCAACATTTTTTTGCCATTATCGTGTTTCTTTTATTGATTTAACAGAATTTTCAATAATTAAAAAATTATCTGTGAATATTTTTATGGATATCTAGACTTGAACTATACGTATAATAATCAATAATACGTTTTAGTATTATTCACTTTTTTTATTGTGAGATATCCGTACAAATATTGTATTTAATTTGGATCTGTACTATTTTGTGACTATGCATAATAGTCTTATCAAGTTTCGTTTGTACATAATCCTAAAAATTCAAATAAAAAGTGAATAAAATGAGTATTCCCTTGCTGAATAATTTCGTATTTTTTCAAGGGGCTAAAACATTTTACTGCTGAAATTATTTTATTTTTGTTTAGATGTGGTAAAAAGTTGCGAGCTCCGTAGAAAGGGTTATTGTAAGGGGATACGGGTTTTGGTGCCGATGTATTCTATTTTCCCTAAGATTTATTTTATTTTTTTATGATGGGGTACCAAAACACGAAGGCCCCCGACAAACCCTATGTGTCGCTCTAAGCAAGGGGGCCTCATTTTATTTACTTTTAGCGCACCAAAACCCTCCCGAATCGTAGACAATAACACTTTCTACAACCTTCATCTCTTCCTCAACCTCTAACGCATTATCCTTTCTACTTTACTTTAAACAGCTTCAAAGTATTGCGATTTTCGTGAAAAATCGATTGTTATCAGGAAGTAAATTACAGTTCATTTCATTCAAAAACGGTTCAATATTTTAATGGGACTACGATTTAAGCCTTTTGATTAGCCGAAATGCAAACACGATTCACCCACAGTTAATGCAGGACATAAAACTTTGTCTGGAAATGAATTCAAGAAATGGAACAATATTACCTGAATAAATACAAATTTGAATCTTCGAAATTGATGAACGGCTGACAAACCAAGTACAATTTTTGTGCTAGTGTAAAAATCTGACGTGAACATCACGTAACTTACTTGTACATCATTGGATATATATATAATCAATCACAAAATCTCATCGTTCCACAGTTAATCGTTTTAGATTTACTCAAGAGATTCTAAAAATCTGCGCTTTCAGCCAAGTCGGTTGCTATGGAAACAGTAGGCCATTGTTCTTATACTACAACATTCCTAAATACTGATTTCCAAAATTCTACGACTACCAACAGATCTAAATTTATGCGCAAAATTAAAAAATAAATTCCTACTGAAAGGCACTTCCGGTTCAGTCTATTGTTATGAAAATAGTAGGCAATCATTCAGATGCTACAGCAGACTGAAATACCAAATTTCAATATTCTATAACTGATCGTTTCGAATTTATGCGAAAAATTCCAAAAGACTGTCAAGTAGAGTGTACTTCCGGCTCGGTGGATCTCAATAAAAATAGGATATGAGCATCTAGACGGTATAATCGTCCTAAATACTAAATTCTGACTATCTACGTTCAATCGTTTTGGATTTATGCGGAAAATTCAAAAAATGTTTCGAATAAAGTGCTCTTCCGGCTTATTCGATAGCAATCATAATGCAAGGTGTACAACTAGATATTATCAAAGTGCCTAATACAAAATTTAAATATTCTACGACTGATTGCTTAGAATTTATGCGGAAAATTCAAAAAGTCTGTCATATAAAGTGCACTTCCGGCTCAGCCGATTGTTAAAAAAATAGATGACCATTAAGATGCTACAGCAATTTCAAATGCTAAATTCCAGTATCCTACGGCTGATCATTTTGGATTTGCGGAAAATTAAAAAAAAGTCTTAAGTAAAGTGCACTTTCGGCTCAGCCGATTGCAATCATAATGCAAGATGTATAATAAGATGTTATAGAAGATCTTTATACGAAATTTCAATATGCTATGGCAGATTATTCTATATTTATGCAAAAAATTCAAAAAAAGTTTCAAGTAAAGTGCATTTCTGGCCTGGCCGATTCTTACAAAAATAGCAGATAACCATTCTGATACAACATCAAGTTTAAATACTGAATTTCAGCATCCTACGGTTGATCATTCTGGTTTTATTAGAGAAATTCGAAAAAAGTTTCAAATAAAGTGCACTTCCGGTACAGACGATTGGAACCATAATGCGAGGTGCACAACTAGACCCTATACCAGTCTTAAATACAAAATTTCAACATTATACGTTCAACCAGTTTTGAGATTTGCGAGTTTCGCACGCACGTACGAACATACGTACCGACATCAAGCCAAAAATAGTCAAAATGGATTCAGGGATGCTCAAAACGGATATTTTCATCAAAATTTTGATAGGGAAATTTTGTCGGTTTCACAATACTTGTTACTTTGTACGAGTAAAAATGAGAAGGCTTAAATTGTAATGCCATAAAAACGCTTGAACCGTTCTTAATTGAAAAGAACTATAGAACGTATATATTTATATCTGTACCGGCCTAAGGCAGGTAATTAAATTGCCGAAGCCGGTCGCTAAATAAAAAAATATACCAGAAAAAAATTAAATGATCTAAATCAATTTTTATAAAAAAAATCAGGCCAACCATGCTTAAGCACATTAAATTATAATATTAATAAATATAATTGACTTTTACGAAAATTAGGGCGAATATAAATTTTCCCATAAGAAAAGTGAAACTGTCAAAAAATTATAGCGGAAATTAGGCAACGTAGAATTTCCACCTACCAACTATTTTGGCATAACAAACCAATAAAACCTGTTTTGTTTGTATTGTAAATTAGAAACGTCAAAATCAATAGCAACTTTAATAGTCTGGTCAACAAATTAAAATACGTGTTAATTCTTGCCACTGCGAATTAAAATACGTGCGAAAATTTCAAACCCGCACATATACAATTGCAAAAGTTATAAACAATTGAAGACTCCAAAGAAAAGGGTCTACTTTTTTGGAAATTACTGGGAAACTATTGGTGCTAAAGGAATTTTGCTAACAGATTTTTAAAGAGGATGAAATTTCCAAGAAAAATTGTCAACTTCCGGAATTTGATCTTCATGTTTAGTACTATTTATTTGATGTTGAAAATACAGTACCTGGCCAAATTATTTGGGACAGTCCATAAATTTTTGTACTTTCTAGTATTTCCGACAATTGTTTTCAATAAATTATCGATTTTAAGTCTTATTAGTTTATTTTTTGTATAAGAGTTTTCAATTGAGATACTAAATCAACGGATTACGAGAAAATAAAATTGATTTTTCAATTGAAAATCCAAAATAGAGAAATAAATTCTGCAATCAAAAATCGTGGCAAAGGATCAAAATATCAGCAGTAAACTTCAGTTTAGTCTTATTTGAACGTTTCGGCGTCGAAATGGTCCTTCATACTCAGCTCATATGAAATATTATTGCATTTTTGATTAAATTTCAAGTTATTTTGCTAAGAAAAGATGAAAATTTGAATGTTGAAACCAGGACAAAAAAAAAAGCTAAACAATATAAGGGCATGGTATTTTTTGATAAATGACGTGAACCACCAATGTTACTACTCAATAAAAATCAATATTAGTGATGCCGAGGCCTCTTATTATTTGGCTTCAACGTCTAAATTTTGATGTTTTTTCAATAAAGTAACTCCAAATTTAACCAAAAAAGTAATAGTATTTCAACTTTTACATAAGCTGATTATGGAGGGCCGTTTCGGCGCCGAAACGTCCAACTAAAACTAAATTCAAGTTTATTGGTAAAACTCCTGTAGCACCAATAGTTTCCGAGTAATTTTCGAATAAGTAGACCCCCCTCCCCCCTTTTTGGAATCTTTAATTGTTTATAACTTTTGCTATTGTTTATGTGCGGCTTTGAAATTTTTGCACATTTTTCTAGACGTCATAACAAGTTCAACGAGCTATCGCACGTATTTTAATTTGCAGTAGCAAGAATTAGCACATATTTCAATTCGTTGACTAGACTACAATTCTTTCAAGTATTTGAATTGAAATTGAACAAATTATAAACAACAAGTTTTCATGGAAATTATCGGTTATTTTAAAGCACTCCGATTATATATCAAACTTCCTGTTTTTTGGAATTGATGGAAATAATTTGAGATTGAATAGGAGTGAATTAAAAATGGCGTTCCTATCAAAAATCCTTTTCCAGTTATTCTCTGCGATTCTTCAGTAGGTGCATTTATTTGACTAAGAAAAATGCTTTACAGATTTGGATCTCAGACAATTCAAAGGAGCAAATGCCGGTAAGTCTAACAATTAATTCCCAAAACTTTTTGACTAATGTACAATTTTGAAGATGTGGTGTCCTCCAAGTCCACCCACTCAAGACACCGACGTGTACATTGATTATTCCATGGGATTCTTGTATGAAGTATCAGTAATGTCTGAAAGTCAACTGCCGCCTGTGTACGTCCGTAAAGAACCGAAAAGAACTCGGCATGATGCTGGTCTTACTTCGGATGGACGCCGTGCTTTGAAAATTTCCAGGAAAGATGATTTAGTTTACGAACCGCGGTCTTTGTTTGATCGTCCGTCACCGGAATTAGTGAAAATGAGAAGAGAAATCAAACAGCAAAGATATAGAGGGGTCATGCGGCCGCAGTTGCCGAAATATTGCGTAAAAATGCCCCAGGTACAAAAAAAAAAACTATAATAGTAATTTGATTAACAAAATTAATATTTTTTAGGTATCGAAGCCTCAACCGGACCCTCCATGCTGGCACAGTTGGTTGATACACGAAGATATGGCTTTATTGAAAGTCATAAAAAATTTCCAAGGACTTCATTTGAATTTAATGGTTCTTTATCCAGGCCATACACCAAACTGGGATTTTGCTGCTGATTACGTCAATTCAACAAGCATTACTTACCGATCGCCTAAACAGTGCAGACACAGATATGAAACAGTTTTAGTGTCTCGTGAAGAGGGCAAACTTTTGCATGACACGTCTTCCCGCAAAAAGAAAACAAAAAATATGTACCAAAAACATCCGCAGCAGTTTAAAGCAAACCGACCAATGAGAACTGCACAGTTATATACGCAAGATAACAATAATTCGTTTTCCACGCTTATGGTTCAACGTTTTGATGCTTTAAAACAAATAAGCAGTAAACGGCCGGTCACTACCAAAGCTAGTGCCAGTAATGCTCATGTCAAAAATTTAAAACACACTCAAGTTTTGAGTGAATATGGAATAGATTATGAACATCCTTTAACACCAGTAGAAGTTGCGACTAGACGCGCTGAGCGTATAGCCCGAGAAAAACAAAAAATTGGAACTGTGACTTCCGAAGCTCAACAGCGTCAGGTTTCCAAATCAGCTGTTTCACAGCCAGCTTCAATTGTTCCTGCGTCGCCTTCAACTTCACAAACACCATCTCCTGGTCCTAGCACATCTACTATTCCTACAACAATACCTGTCACACAACAGACTTTAATTGTTACTTCCCAACAACCACAATCATCGACTGCGCCGACTGTTGTTACCGTACAAACAACAGTACAACCTCAAGTGGTGCCAGGAAATACAACTTTGCGGACGCAGAGAATTGTATCAAGTCCTGTTGCGAATTTAACGCAAGCGCATTTAGCGCAGAGGTTGATTGTTACAGGACAACCTGTAACAAAAGTTACTGGAGCTTCAACTGCTCAATCGGTCACGGTAGCAACTTCGAAAGCTTACACGCCAGCTCAGTTAAATTATTACCGTCAGAAAATGATTAAACAACAACAATTGAGAATGCAAGTAGCCGTTACTCAAACTCAACGCACGCAACTTGTGAAGCAACAAGCAATAACAGTAGCAACTGCCGGAGGCCAGACTAAAGCGGGAATTGCACGTCCAGTCACCGAAACTGAAATGACAGCTTTATTAAAGCAGCGGCAGCACCAGCTGCAACAACAAAAACTAGCTGGAAATACTGTCACACAACCTACAGGCAATGTTCAAACTTTAACTCAAGCGCAATTATTGGCCCAAGCGGGCATTCAAGTCCAACAGGCGGGCACATCCGGAACAACACAAGTGGCTACTCTAGTTAAGGCCGTTTCTGCGGCATCTTCAGTAACAATCCCCGTAACTGGAGTGACTTTAGGCCCTCAAGTAAAAGCCGCAATAGCAGCAGCTCAGCAACAGCAGGCCGGAAAAGCAACTGCTACTGCTAATCTGCAACCCGGTCAGATCCGCCAGCTCCAAATACATCAGCACTTGTTGGCTCAGAAAAAACTAGCTGGTCAAAAGATTACACAGCTGGCTCAAGTCACCGGAAAGGCTGGTGTTGCGACGCAACTAATTGTACAAGCCCCGAAAACGATACCAGGTACAATGACCATGCAACAATTACAGCAAGTCATCCGCGGGCCGCAATTAGCTGCAGCAGTCTCGCAAGGCGGTCAAGTAGTGCTTACAGCAAAAGCTGCGTCTGCAGTTTCCGGACAAAGTGGTACCGGTACCACAACAGCTCGAGTAATACCTATTAACACTGCCGGACAACCCCAACAGCTCAAACAAACAATACAAGTAAGAAACCCACAAAAATATTTTCAAATTAAATATTTATTATATTTATAGGTAGTAACAGCAACTTCAGCAGCGCAAGCTTTAGTCCGGCCGCAAGTCAGTGTAGCAAATGCCTTAACTACTATTAAAGTAGCCTCATCGGGGGCTTCAGCCCAACAGCAAGCTATTTTATCTCAGGTAATTAATATAAAACAGCTGTTTTAATAATGACATTATTATTGTTATCTGTTAAGGTGTCGGCAGCACTTCAAGGTCAACCAGTAACGGTCCGTCAGTCTGGCAGCCCGGTCCGCATATCAGGAACTCCTCTGGTTGCCGTCACCGTCCAGCAACAATCCCAACAGTCAAATAGTGGCACTGAACAGGTGGGTCACGCTAGAATACAGAAGAAACAATGACAAAGTCATTTTTGTATATTATTTTGCGTTGAAAGACTATACCAAAATATTTTATTTACATGTGAAGTCTCTAATTGTATTAACGTAAATTGTATATAAGATAATTTAGGATTTTTGTAATGTGTTTATTTTCTTTGCTTTCATAGTATCAGGTTGATAATTGTCTAAAATGCATTAATCTGTGATAATATAAACATTTTCGGTAATGCTTTTAGTTGGATTTTATTAACTTTTTGGTGTAACTGATTTCAAAGTTTGTTGAACAAGGATGTACGTACAAAATAAAAATAAATATAAGTATTTGTAGTACCTAATGTACAATAATTTAATTCATATTTATTTTGTAAATATATGTACAGAATAGTTCAAGTCTTGAATAAATTTTTTAATTTTTGTATTTAGATTTTTGAATAGATTTTTTTGAGTGATTTTTTGAAAGTATTTTAACAAATGCGTTTTCTTTTTGCAGACTAAGCAATGAGGATAATTGTAAATAAATTAAGAAATAAAAGTGACAAATCTACATTTACAAATGTTCCTAATTACTCATTTCATTTTATTATTTCGTGAAGTGTCATTGTGTGCTTTCAATGTTGTGATAAAAGGTAAGCAATAATATTGCTATTAACCAGAATACATTCTATATTTTGGTTACGATATCATCTGAAATATTGTGACAGTTGAATTATATTGTACTGTAGGGCAAACCAAAATTATATTCTCCGATAACCGGACTGAAATAGCTTTGTATTTTCTATGACAAAAAGTTGCCATTGTGTATGTAGTTTTGTCCGCTTATCTTGATTTTACGTTTCTGTTTTACATATAATTCGTTATTTATCTTACGAGTTTTTAGAACTGCAAAAAGTGAAATAGGTAGGGAAATCATGATGGCAGTTTGCTTACATTAAAAATTCTAGAGCAGATAACACATTTATTTAATGATAAATATTAATTAAATAAAAATGATAAATGTCGTTTTAAATATTGTTGCATTAATTCTATCTAGAATCTAGAATGTGTGCTCCGGTATAGGGACTCCCGTAGGCCCCTCCTCAGAGTGTTGTATGAATGTAAGTGTGCCTAAACTAAGTTATTTGTTTGTGTCATATGTCCAAGGTAGATCATAGATCATCTGATCTCAGCTTCTGTTTCTTCCTTGAGTTCTTCGTTGAACAGTGGGTCATCTGGGAATTGGTGGACTCTTTCCAGGGTACTGGCAAAAAATTCAGCTTTCTCGGCCGGCGTCGCATATATTCTGCCGTCGTCTACTAGGTGGTGGTTTTGTCTAGTTTTCTGACCTGTCATGCATTTGAATGTGTGCCAGAATTTGGCACCGTCACGAGGGTCGAGAGAGGCGCAGGCGTCGTTCCATTTTTTCTCTTTGTGTTGCAGGACGGCTCGTCTTACTGCAGCGTTGGCTCGGTTCCACTCTGTTTTTGTCTGCGGGTCTTTGGTGCGGATATACTCTCTATAGATTGCTCGTTTGCTTCTGATCATCAGTACGATGTTCTGTGGAAGTGGTTGGCGGTCGGTCGAAACAGTTTTTTGTAGTACAGATACGTTGATGGCTGATGTGATGCAGTCCGTTAGGGTACGTACTGCAGTTTCTATTTCCTGTGTATCGTTAAGTGCTTTGTTCTCGGGTAGGCTGTTGTACAAGATGAGTTGGAACTGGTCCCAATCGGTGTTTTTGTGATCCAAAATGGTCATCTTAAGTGGTTTTGGAGTTGAGGGGGCGAACATGGTGCACTTCACGAGTACTGGGAGATGATCAGAAGTTACGGTGTGGCTTGTGAAGCCATCAGATTCGAACTTGTCGCCTATGTTTTCTGTGATCAGTATATGGTCGATGTTTGAGCTTCCAACGTGACTTATGAAGGTTGGTTGGGGTTGGTTTATTCTTATCAGTGGCCGCTCATCGATGAATTTGGCTAGATCCGCTCCTCTTTGGTTAGTTGTCTGGTCGCCGAATATTGTGTTTCTGGCGTTGAAGTCGCCTAGGAGCACGGCTGATCTAGAGTTGCTGTCATAATCTAGTAGTTCAGCAGGGATGTTTTGGCTAAGTCTGATGTATACTGAGATGAACTTGACCCAGCCAGCAGTGGTGTATACTTCAGCAGCAACTGCGTTCAGCTGTTGAAGATGGTCTGGTAGCTGTATTGGTCGACTGGCTAGTTTTTGGTGGACAAGCAGTGCCACTCCCCCACATGAATCTTCGTCGCGACCTCTGGAGTAGACGTGGTAGCTGGATACTTTGATGATTTATTTTTCTGATCTTCTCGTTTCCGTTAATGCGAGAACATTGACATTCTCCTCGTTTATTAGGAATTCGATGAGTGCGCGGTTTCAATGCGCACGTTTATGGTGATTTTGCAGTATCAAATTTTCAGTAGTCATTCAAAACTTGTTTAGAACTCCGTCCAACCCTCTAATAATCTAATGGGGAGCAGTTGAGATAACTTACACTCAATCAAGATCTAATCTAATTGGTCAATGTCATCAACACTATGGCAGGCAGTGCTTTAGATCTGTGTACGTAATTTTTGGAAGTTTGAATTTTGATCTCAAGAAAATAATTATGTACTGAAATAATTAAAGAAATACATTTTAATGCATTATTTTGCTTTTTTAATGTAAAAGACATGAAATAGGAGATACATTAAGTGGACGATATGAATTTTAATGCAATATTTATTAAATTTAGTTTGCTGTAAAATTTCACTTATTTTCCATTGCAAAAATTATTGATAATTGTCAAAAAAACATTTTGGATAATTTTAATGGGTTTCATATTAATATATTCTTATAATTATTCTATTAGAAGGTCTTAAAAGGTCCTAGAGCTAATTAAATCAATTATTGAACTTAGTATTGAGTGACATTCAAATATTAGGCTTTCTTTATTAAAACAAAACTTTTTATTTTAAAACATCTCTAATATTTGTTATGGGTGATCATCATTCATCTTTCAGGATTGGAAAAAATATTAAAATGTAATTAATGCAAAAAATCAATAATTTCCTCCAAGTCAAGATTTTGCAGTATCAAATTTTCAGTAGTCATTCAAAACTTGTTTAGAACTCCGTCCAACCCTCTAATAATCTAATGGGGAGCAGTTGAGATAACTTACACTCAATCAAGATCTAATCTAATTGGTCAATGTCATCAACACTATGGCAGGCAGTGCTTTAGATCTGTGTACGTAATTTTTGGAAGTTTGAATTTTGATCTCAAGAAAATAATTATGTACTGAAATAATTAAAGAAATACATTTTAATGCATTATTTTGCTTTTTTAATGTAAAAGACATGAAATAGGAGATACATTAAGTGGACGATATGAATTTTAATGCAATATTTATTAAATTTAGTTTGCTGTAAAATTTCACTTATTTTCCATTGCAAAAATTATTGATAATTGTCAAAAAAACATTTTGGATAATTTTAATGGGTTTCATATTAATATATTCTTATAATTATTCTATTAGAAGGTCTTAAAAGGTCCTAGAGCTAATTAAATCAATTATTGAACTTAGTATTGAGTGACATTCAAATATTAGGCTTTCTTTATTAAAACAAAACTTTTTATTTTAAAACATCTCTAATATTTGTTATGGGTGATCATCATTCATCTTTCAGGATTGGAAAAAATATTAAAATGTAATTAATGAATTTTAATGCAATATTTATTAAATTTAGTTTGCTGTAAAATTTCACATATTTTTCATTGTAAAAATTATTGATAATTGTCAAAAAAACTTTTTGGATAATTTTAATGAGTTTCATATTAATATATTCTTATAATTACTCTATTAGAAGGTCTTAAAAGGTCCTAGAGCTAATTAAATCAATTATTGAACTTAGTATTGAGTGACATTCAAATATTAGGCTTTCTTTATTAAAACAAAACTTTTTATTTTAAAACATCTCTAATATTTGTTATGGGTGATCATCATTCATCTTTCAGGATTGGAAAAAATATTAAAATGTAATTAATGAATTTTAATGCAATATTTATTAAATTTAGTTTGCTGTAAAATTTCACATTTTTTTCATTGTAAAAATTATTGATAATTGTCAAAAAAACTTTTTGGATAATTTTAATGAGTTTCATATTAATATATTCTTATAATTACTCTATTAGAAGGTCTTAAAAGGTCCTAGAGCTAATTAAATCAATTATTGAACTTAGTATTGAGTGACATTCAAATATTAGGCTTTCTTTATTAAAACAAAACTTTTTATTTTAAAACATCTCTAATATTTGTTATGGGTGATCATCATTCATCTTTCAGGATTGGAAAAAATATTAAAATGTAATTAATGCAAAAAATCAATAATTTCCTCCAAGTCAAGATTTTGCAGTATCAAATTTTCAGTAGTCATTCAAAACTTGTTTAGAACTCCGTCCAGCCCTCTAATAATCTAATGGGGAGCAGTTGAGATAACTTACACTCAATCAAGATCTAATCTAATTGGTCAATGTCATCAACTCTATGGCAGGCAGTGCTTTAGATCTGTGTACGTAATTTTTGGAAGTTTGAATTTTGATCTCAAGAAAATAATTATGTACTGAAATAATTAAAGAAATACATTTTAATGCATTATTTTGCTTTTTTAATGTAAAAGACATGAAATAGGAGATACATTAAGTGGATGATATGAATTTTAATGCAATATTTATTAAATTTAGTTTGCTGTAAAATTTCACTTATTTTCCATTGCAAAAATTATTGATAATTGTCAAAAAAACATTTTGGATAATTTTAATGGGTTTCATATTAATATATTCTTATAATTATTCTATTAGAAGGTCTTAAAAGGTCCTAGAGCTAATTAAATCAATTATTGAACTTAGTATTGAGTGACATTCAAATATTAGGCTTTCTTTATTAAAACAAAACTTTTTATTTTAAAACATCTCTAATATTTGTTATGGGTGATCATCATTCATCTTTCAGGATTGGAAAAAATATTAAAATGTAATTAATGAATTTTAATGCAATATTTATTAAATTTAGTTTGCTGTAAAATTTCACATATTTTTCATTGTAAAAATTATTGATAATTGTCAAAAAAACTTTTTGGATAATTTTAATGAGTTTCATATTAATATATTCTTATAATTACTCTATTAGAAGGTCTTAAAAGGTCCTAGAGCTAATTAAATCAATTATTGAACTTAGTATTGAGTGACATTCAAATATTAGGCTTTCTTTATTAAAACAAAACTTTTTATTTTGAAACATCTCTAATATTTGTTATGGGTAAACATCATTCATCTTTCAGGATTGGAAAAAATATTAAAATGTAATTAATGAATTTTAATGCAATATTTATTAAATTTAGTTTGCTGTAAAATTTCACATATTTTTCATTGTAAAAATTATTGATAATTGTCAAAAAAACATTTTGGATAATTTTAATGGGTTTCATATTAATATATTCTTATAATTATTCTACTAGAAGGTCTTAAAAGGTCCTAGAGCTAATTAAATCAATTATTGAACTTAGTATTGAGTGACATTCAAATATTAGGCTTTCTTTATTAAAACAAAACTTTTTATTTTAAAACATCTCTAATATTTGTTATGGGTGATCATCATTCATCTTTCAGGATTGGAAAAAATATTAAAATGTAATTAATGAATTTTAATGCAATATTTATTAAATTTAGTTTGCTGTAAAATTTCACATATTTTTCATTGTAAAAATTATTGATAATTGTCAAAAAAACTTTTTGGATAATTTTAATGAGTTTCATATTAATATATTCTTATAATTACTCTATTAGAAGGTCTTAAAAGGTCCTAGAGCTAATTAAATCAATTATTGAACTTAGTATTGAGTGACATTCAAATATTAGGCTTTCTTTATTAAAACAAAACTTTTTATTTTGAAACATCTCTAATATTTGTTATGGGTAAACATCATTCATCTTTCAGGATTGGAAAAAATATTAAAATGTAATTAATGAATTTTAATGCAATATTTATTAAATTTAGTTTGCTGTAAAATTTCACATATTTTTCATTGTAAAAATTATTGATAATTGTCAAAAAAACTGTTTGGATAATTTTAATGAGTTTCATATTAATATATTCTTATAATTACTCTATTAGAAGGTCTTAAAAGGTCCTAGAGCTAATTAAATCAATTATTGAACTTAGTATTGAGTGACATTCAAATATTAGGCTTTCTTTATTAAAACAAAACTTTTTATTTTAAAACATCTCTAATATTTGTTATGGGTGATCATCATTCATCTTTCAGGATTGGAAAAAATATTAAAATGTAATTAATGCAAAAAATCAATAATTTCCTCCAAGTCAAGATTTTGCAGTATCAAATTTTCAGTAGTCATTCAAAACTTGTTTAGAACTCCGTCCAACCCTCTAATAATCTAATGGGGAGCAGTTGAGATAACTTACACTCAATCAAGATCTAATCTAATTGGTCAATGTCATCAACTCTATGGCAGGCAGTGCTTTAGATCTGTGTACGTAATTTTTGGAAGTTTGAATTTTGATCTCAAGAAAATAATTATGTACTGAAATAATTAAAGAAATACATTTTAATGCATTATTTTGCTTTTTTAATGTAAAAGACATGAAATAGGAGATACATTAAGTGGATGATATGAATTTTAATGCAATATTTATTAAATTTAGTTTGCTGTAAAATTTCACTCATTTTCCATTGCAAAAATTATTGATAATTGTCAAAAAAACATTTTGGATAATTTTAATGGGTTTCATATTAATGTATTCTTATAATTATTCTATTAGAAGGTCTTAAAAGGTCCTAGAGCTAATTAAATCAATTATTGAACTTAGTATTGAGTGACATTCAAATATTAGGCTTTCTTTATTAAAACAAAACTTTTTATTTTGAAACATCTCTAATATTTGTTATGGGTAAACATCATTCATCTTTCAGGATTGGAAAAAATATTAAAATGTAATTAATGAATTTTAATGCAATATTTATTAAATTTAGTTTGCTGTAAAATTTCACATATTTTTCATTGTAAAAATTATTGATAATTGTCAAAAAAACTTTTTGGATAATTTTAATGAGTTTCATATTAATATATTCTTATAATTACTCTATTAGAAGGTCTTAAAAGGTCCTAGAGCTAATTAAATCAATTATTGAACTTAGTATTGAGTGACATTCAAATATTAGGCTTTCTTTATTAAAACAAAACTTTTTATTTTAAAACATCTCTAATATTTGCTATGGGTGATCATCATTCATCTTTCAGGATTGGAAAAAATATTAAAATGTAATTAATGCAAAAAATCAATAATTTCCTCCAAGTCAAGATTTTGCAGTATCAAATTTTCAGTAGTCATTCAAAACTTGTTTAGAACTCCGTCCAACCCTCTAATAATCTAATGGGGAGCAGTTGAGATAACTTACACTCAATCAAGATCTAATCTAATTGGTCAATGTCATCAACTCTATGGCAGGCAGTGCTTTAGATCTGTGTACGTAATTTTTGGAAGTTTGAATTTTGATCTCAAGAAAATAATTATGTACTGAAATAATTGAAGAAATACATTTTAATGCATTATTTTGCTTTTTTAATGTAAAAGACATGAAATAGGAGATACATTAAGTGGACGATATGAATTTTAATGCAATATTTATTAAATTTAGTTTGCTGTAAAATTTCACTTATTTTCCATTGCAAAAATTATTGATAATTGTCAAAAAAACATTTTGGATAATTTTAATGGGTTTCATATTAATATATTCTTATAATTATTCTATTAGAAGGTCTTAAAAGGTCCTAGAGCTAATTAAATCAATTATTGAACTTAGTATTGAGTGACATTCAAATATTAGGCTTTCTTTATTAAAACAAAACTTTTTATTTTGAAACATCTCTAATATTTGTTATGGGTAAACATCATTCATCTTTCAGGATTGGAAAAAATATTAAAATGTAATTAATGAATTTTAATGCAATATTTATTAAATTTAGTTTGCTGTAAAATTTCACATATTTTTCATTGTAAAAATTATTGATAATTGTCAAAAAAACTTTTTGGATAATTTTAATGAGTTTCATATTAATATATTCTTATAATTACTCTATTAGAAGGTCTTAAAAGGTCCTAGAGCTAATTAAATCAATTATTGAACTTAGTATTGAGTGACATTCAAATATTAGGCTTTCTTTATTAAAACAAAACTTTTTATTTTAAAACATCTCTAATATTTGTTATGGGTGATCATCATTCATCTTTCAGGATTGGAAAAAATATTAAAATGTAATTAATGCAAAAAATCAATAATTTCCTCCAAGTCAAGATTTTGCAGTATCAAATTTTCAGTAGTCATTCAAAACTTGTTTAGAACTCCGTCCAGCCCTCTAATAATCTAATGGGGAGCAGTTGAGATAACTTACACTCAATCAAGATCTAATCTAATTGGTCAATGTCATCAACTCTATGGCAGGCAGTGCTTTAGATCTGTGTACGTAATTTTTGGAAGTTTGAATTTTGATCTCAAGAAAATAATTATGTACTGAAATAATTGAAGAAATACATTTTAATGCATTATTTTGCTTTTTTAATGTAAAAGACATGAAATAGGAGATACATTAAGTGGACGATATGAATTTTAATGCAATATTTATTAAATTTAGTTTGCTGTAAAATTTCACTTATTTTCCATTGCAAAAATTATTGATAATTGTCAAAAAAACATTTTGGATAATTTTAATGGGTTTCATATTAATATATTCTTATAATTATTCTACTAGAAGGTCTTAAAAGGTCCTAGAGCTAATTAAATCAATTATTGAACTTAGTATTGAGTGACATTCAAATATTAGGCTTTCTTTATTAAAACAAAACTTTTTATTTTGAAACATCTCTAATATTTGTTATGGGTGATCATCATTCATCTTTCAGGATTGGAAAAAATATTAAAATGTAATTAATGAATTTTAATGCAATATTTATTAAATTTAGTTTGCTGTAAAATTTCACATATTTTTCATTGTAAAAATTATTGATAATTGTCAAAAAAACTTTTTGGATAATTTTAATGAGTTTCATATTAATATATTCTTATAATTACTCTATTAGAAGGTCTTAAAAGGTCCTAGAGCTAATTAAATCAATTATTGAACTTAGTATTGAGTGACATTCAAATATTAGGCTTTCTTTATTAAAACAAAACTTTTTATTTTAAAACATCTCTAATATTTGTTATGGGTGATCATCATTCATCTTTCAGGATTGGAAAAAATATTAAAATGTAATTAATGCAAAAAATCAATAATTTCCTCCAAGTCAAGATTTTGCAGTATCAAATTTTCAGTAGTCATTCAAAACTTGTTTAGAACTCCGTCCAGCCCTCTAATAATCTAATGGGGAGCAGTTGAGATAACTTACACTCAATCAAGATCTAATCTAATTGGTCAATGTCATCAACTCTATGGCAGGCAGTGCTTTAGATCTGTGTACGTAATTTTTGGAAGTTTGAATTTTGATCTCAAGAAAATAATTATGTACTGAAATAATTAAAGAAATACATTTTAATGCATTATTTTGCTTTTTTAATGTAAAAGACATGAAATAGGAGATACATTAAGTGGATGATATGAATTTTAATGCAATATTTATTAAATTTAGTTTGCTGTAAAATTTCACTCATTTTCCATTGCAAAAATTATTGATAATTGTCAAAAAAACATTTTGGATAATTTTAATGGGTTTCATATTAATGTATTCTTATAATTATTCTATTAGAAGGTCTTAAAAGGTCCTAGAGCTAATTAAATCAATTATTGAACTTAGTATTGAGTGACATTCAAATATTAGGCTTTCTTTATTAAAACAAAACTTTTTATTTTGAAACATCTCTAATATTTGTTATGGGTAAACATCATTCATCTTTCAGGATTGGAAAAAATATTAAAATGTAATTAATGAATTTTAATGCAATATTTATTAAATTTAGTTTGCTGTAAAATTTCACATATTTTTCATTGTAAAAATTATTGATAATTGTCAAAAAAACTTTTTGGATAATTTTAATGAGTTTCATATTAATATATTCTTATAATTACTCTATTAGAAGGTCTTAAAAGGTCCTAGAGCTAATTAAATCAATTATTGAACTTAGTATTGAGTGACATTCAAATATTAGGCTTTCTTTATTAAAACAAAACTTTTTATTTTAAAACATCTCTAATATTTGCTATGGGTGATCATCATTCATCTTTCAGGATTGGAAAAAATATTAAAATGTAATTAATGCAAAAAATCAATAATTTCCTCCAAGTCAAGATTTTGCAGTATCAAATTTTCAGTAGTCATTCAAAACTTGTTTAGAACTCCGTCCAACCCTCTAATAATCTAATGGGGAGCAGTTGAGATAACTTACACTCAATCAAGATCTAATCTAATTGGTCAATGTCATCAACTCTATGGCAGGCAGTGCTTTAGATCTGTGTACGTAATTTTTGGAAGTTTGAATTTTGATCTCAAGAAAATAATTATGTACTGAAATAATTGAAGAAATACATTTTAATGCATTATTTTGCTTTTTTAATGTAAAAGACATGAAATAGGAGATACATTAAGTGGACGATATGAATTTTAATGCAATATTTATTAAATTTAGTTTGCTGTAAAATTTCACTTATTTTCCATTGCAAAAATTATTGATAATTGTCAAAAAAACATTTTGGATAATTTTAATGGGTTTCATATTAATATATTCTTATAATTATTCTATTAGAAGGTCTTAAAAGGTCCTAGAGCTAATTAAATCAATTATTGAACTTAGTATTGAGTGACATTCAAATATTAGGCTTTCTTTATTAAAACAAAACTTTTTATTTTGAAACATCTCTAATATTTGTTATGGGTAAACATCATTCATCTTTCAGGATTGGAAAAAATATTAAAATGTAATTAATGAATTTTAATGCAATATTTATTAAATTTAGTTTGCTGTAAAATTTCACATATTTTTCATTGTAAAAATTATTGATAATTGTCAAAAAAACTTTTTGGATAATTTTAATGAGTTTCATATTAATATATTCTTATAATTACTCTATTAGAAGGTCTTAAAAGGTCCTAGAGCTAATTAAATCAATTATTGAACTTAGTATTGAGTGACATTCAAATATTAGGCTTTCTTTATTAAAACAAAACTTTTTATTTTGAAACATCTCTAATATTTGTTATGGGTAAACATCATTCATCTTTCAGGATTGGAAAAAATATTAAAATGTAATTAATGAATTTTAATGCAATATTTATTAAATTTAGTTTGCTGTAAAATTTCACATATTTTTCATTGTAAAAATTATTGATAATTGTCAAAAAAACTTTTTGGATAATTTTAATGAGTTTCATATTAATATATTCTTATAATTACTCTATTAGAAGGTCTTAAAAGGTCCTAGAGCTAATTAAATCAATTATTGAACTTAGTATTGAGTGACATTCAAATATTAGGCTTTCTTTATTAAAACAAAACTTTTTATTTTAAAACATCTCTAATATTTGTTATGGGTGATCATCATTCATCTTTCAGGATAGGAAAAAATATTAAAATGTATTTAATGCAAAAAATCAATAATTTCCTCCAAGTCAAGATTTTGCAGTATCAAATTTTCAGTAGTCATTCAAAACTTGTTTAGAACTCCGTCCAGCCCTCTAATAATCTAATGGGGAGCAGTTGAGATAACTTACACTCAATCAAGATCTAATCTAATTGGTCAATGTCATCAACTCTATGGCAGGCAGTGCTTTAGATCTGTGTACGTAATTTTTGGAAGTTTGAATTTTGATCTCAAGAAAATAATTATGTACTGAAATAATTAAAGAAATACATTTTAATGCATTATTTTGCTTTTTTAATGTAAAAGACATGAAATAGGAGATACATTAAGTGGATGATATGAATTTTAATGCAATATTTATTAAATTTAGTTTGCTGTAAAATTTCACATATTTTTCATTGTAAAAATTATTGATAATTGTCAAAAAAACATTTTGGATAATTTTAATGGGTTTCATATTAATATATTCTTATAATTATTCTACTAGAAGGTCTTAAAAGGTCCTAGAGCTAATTAAATCAATTATTGAACTTAGTATTGAGTGACATTCAAATATTAGGCTTTCTTTATTAAAACAAAACTTTTTATTTTGAAACATCTCTAATATTTGTTATGGGTGATCATCATTCATCTTTCAGGATTGGAAAAAATATTAAAATGTAATTAATGAATTTTAATGCAATATTTATTAAATTTAGTTTGCTGTAAAATTTCACATATTTTTCATTGTAAAAATTATTGATAATTGTCAAAAAAACTTTTTGGATAATTTTAATGAGTTTCATATTAATATATTCTTATAATTACTCTATTAGAAGGTCTTAAAAGGTCCTAGAGCTAATTAAATCAATTATTGAACTTAGTATTGAGTGACATTCAAATATTAGGCTTTCTTTATTAAAACAAAACTTTTTATTTTAAAACATCTCTAATATTTGTTATGGGTGATCATCATTCATCTTTCAGGATTGGAAAAAATATTAAAATGTAATTAATGCAAAAAATCAATAATTTCCTCCAAGTCAAGATTTTGCAGTATCAAATTTTCAGTAGTCATTCAAAACTTGTTTAGAACTCCGTCCAGCCCTCTAATAATCTAATGGGGAGCAGTTGAGATAACTTACACTCAATCAAGATCTAATCTAATTGGTCAATGTCATCAACTCTATGGCAGGCAGTGCTTTAGATCTGTGTACGTAATTTTTGGAAGTTTGAATTTTGATCTCAAGAAAATAATTATGTACTGAAATAATTAAAGAAATACATTTTAATGCATTATTTTGCTTTTTTAATGTAAAAGACATGAAATAGGAGATACATTAAGTGGATGATATGAATTTTAATGCAATATTTATTAAATTTAGTTTGCTGTAAAATTTCACTCATTTTCCATTGCAAAAATTATTGATAATTGTCAAAAAAACATTTTGGATAATTTTAATGGGTTTCATATTAATGTATTCTTATAATTATTCTATTAGAAGGTCTTAAAAGGTCCTAGAGCTAATTAAATCAATTATTGAACTTAGTATTGAGTGACATTCAAATATTAGGCTTTCTTTATTAAAACAAAACTTTTTATTTTGAAACATCTCTAATATTTGTTATGGGTAAACATCATTCATCTTTCAGGATTGGAAAAAATATTAAAATGTAATTAATGAATTTTAATGCAATATTTATTAAATTTAGTTTGCTGTAAAATTTCACATATTTTTCATTGTAAAAATTATTGATAATTGTCAAAAAAACTTTTTGGATAATTTTAATGAGTTTCATATTAATATATTCTTATAATTACTCTATTAGAAGGTCTTAAAAGGTCCTAGAGCTAATTAAATCAATTATTGAACTTAGTATTGAGTGACATTCAAATATTAGGCTTTCTTTATTAAAACAAAACTTTTTAATTTAAAACATCTCTAATATTTGCTATGGGTGATCATCATTCATCTTTCAGGATTGGAAAAAATATTAAAATGTAATTAATGCAAAAAATCAATAATTTCCTCCAAGTCAAGATTTTGCAGTATTAAATTTTCAGTAGTCATTCAAAACTTGTTTAGAACTCCGTCCAGCCCTCTAATAATCTAATGGGGAGCAGTTGAGATAACTTACACTCAATCAAGATCTAATCTAATTGGTCAATGTCATCAACTCTATGGCAGGCAGTGCTTTAGATCTGTGTACGTAATTTTTGGAAGTTTGAATTTTGATCTCAAGAAAATAATTATGTACTGAAATAATTAAAGAAATACATTTTAATGCATTATTTTGCTTTTTTAATGTAAAAGACATGAAATAGGAGATACATTAAGTGGATGATATGAATTTTAATGCAATATTTATTAAATTTAGTTTGCTGTAAAATTTCACTTATTTTCCATTGCAAAAATTATTGATAATTGTCAAAAAAACATTTTGGATAATTTTAATGGGTTTCATATTAATATATTCTTATAATTATTCTATTAGAAGGTCTTAAAAGGTCCTAGAGCTAATTAAATCAATTATTGAACTTAGTATTGAGTGACATTCAAATATTAGGCTTTCTTTATTAAAACAAAACTTTTTATTTTAAAACATCTCTAATATTTGTTATGGGTGATCATCATTCATCTTTCAGGATTGGAAAAAATATTAAAATGTAATTAATGAATTTTAATGCAATATTTATTAAATTTAGTTTGCTGTAAAATTTCACATATTTTTCATTGTAAAAATTATTGATAATTGTCAAAAAAACATTTTGGATAATTTTAATGGGTTTCATATTAATATATTCTTATAATTATTCTACTAGAAGGTCTTAAAAGGTCCTAGAGCTAATTAAATCAATTATTGAACTTAGTATTGAGTGACATTCAAATATTAGGCTTTCTTTATTAAAACAAAACTTTTTATTTTAAAACATCTCTAATATTTGTTATGGGTGATCATCATTCATCTTTCAGGATTGGAAAAAATATTAAAATGTAATTAATGAATTTTAATGCAATATTTATTAAATTTAGTTTGCTGTAAAATTTCACATATTTTTCATTGTAAAAATTATTGATAATTGTCAAAAAAACTTTTTGGATAATTTTAATGAGTTTCATATTAATATATTCTTATAATTACTCTATTAGAAGGTCTTAAAAGGTCCTAGAGCTAATTAAATCAATTATTGAACTTAGTATTGAGTGACATTCAAATATTAGGCTTTCTTTATTAAAACAAAACTTTTTATTTTGAAACATCTCTAATATTTGTTATGGGTAAACATCATTCATCTTTCAGGATTGGAAAAAATATTAAAATGTAATTAATGAATTTTAATGCAATATTTATTAAATTTAGTTTGCTGTAAAATTTCACATATTTTTCATTGTAAAAATTATTGATAATTGTCAAAAAAACATTTTGGATAATTTTAATGGGTTTCATATTAATATATTCTTATAATTATTCTACTAGAAGGTCTTAAAAGGTCCTAGAGCTAATTAAATCAATTATTGAACTTAGTATTGAGTGACATTCAAATATTAGGCTTTCTTTATTAAAACAAAACTTTTTATTTTAAAACATCTCTAATATTTGTTATGGGTGATCATCATTCATCTTTCAGGATTGGAAAAAATATTAAAATGTAATTAATGAATTTTAATGCAATATTTATTAAATTTAGTTTGCTGTAAAATTTCACATATTTTTCATTGTAAAAATTATTGATAATTGTCAAAAAAACTTTTTGGATAATTTTAATGAGTTTCATATTAATATATTCTTATAATTACTCTATTAGAAGGTCTTAAAAGGTCCTAGAGCTAATTAAATCAATTATTGAACTTAGTATTGAGTGACATTCAAATATTAGGCTTTCTTTATTAAAACAAAACTTTTTATTTTGAAACATCTCTAATATTTGTTATGGGTAAACATCATTCATCTTTCAGGATTGGAAAAAATATTAAAATGTAATTAATGAATTTTAATGCAATATTTATTAAATTTAGTTTGCTGTAAAATTTCACATATTTTTCATTGTAAAAATTATTGATAATTGTCAAAAAAACTTTTTGGATAATTTTAATGAGTTTCATATTAATATATTCTTATAATTACTCTATTAGAAGGTCTTAAAAGGTCCTAGAGCTAATTAAATCAATTATTGAACTTAGTATTGAGTGACATTCAAATATTAGGCTTTCTTTATTAAAACAAAACTTTTTATTTTAAAACATCTCTAATATTTGTTATGGGTGATCATCATTCATCTTTCAGGATTGGAAAAAATATTAAAATGTAATTAATGCAAAAAATCAATAATTTCCTCCAAGTCAAGATTTTGCAGTATCAAATTTTCAGTAGTCATTCAAAACTTGTTTAGAACTCCGTCCAACCCTCTAATAATCTAATGGGGAGCAGTTGAGATAACTTACACTCAATCAAGATCTAATCTAATTGGTCAATGTCATCAACTCTATGGCAGGCAGTGCTTTAGATCTGTGTACGTAATTTTTGGAAGTTTGAATTTTGATCTCAAGAAAATAATTATGTACTGAAATAATTGAAGAAATACATTTTAATGCATTATTTTGCTTTTTTAATGTAAAAGACATGAAATAGGAGATACATTAAGTGGACGATATGAATTTTAATGCAATATTTATTAAATTTAGTTTGCTGTAAAATTTCACTTATTTTCCATTGCAAAAATTATTGATAATTGTCAAAAAAACATTTTGGATAATTTTAATGGGTTTCATATTAATATATTCTTATAATTATTCTATTAGAAGGTCTTAAAAGGTCCTAGAGCTAATTAAATCAATTATTGAACTTAGTATTGAGTGACATTCAAATATTAGGCTTTCTTTATTAAAACAAAACTTTTTATTTTGAAACATCTCTAATATTTGTTATGGGTAAACATCATTCATCTTTCAGGATTGGAAAAAATATTAAAATGTAATTAATGAATTTTAATGCAATATTTATTAAATTTAGTTTGCTGTAAAATTTCACATATTTTTCATTGTAAAAATTATTGATAATTGTCAAAAAAACTTTTTGGATAATTTTAATGAGTTTCATATTAATATATTCTTATAATTACTCTATTAGAAGGTCTTAAAAGGTCCTAGAGCTAATTAAATCAATTATTGAACTTAGTATTGAGTGACATTCAAATATTAGGCTTTCTTTATTAAAACAAAACTTTTTATTTTAAAACATCTCTAATATTTGTTATGGGTGATCATCATTCATCTTTCAGGATTGGAAAAAATATTAAAATGTAATTAATGCAAAAAATCAATAATTTCCTCCAAGTCAAGATTTTGCAGTATCAAATTTTCAGTAGTCATTCAAAACTTGTTTAGAACTCCGTCCAACCCTCTAATAATCTAATGGGGAGCAGTTGAGATAACTTACACTCAATCAAGATCTAATCTAATTGGTCAATGTCATCAACTCTATGGCAGGCAGTGCTTTAGATCTGTGTACGTAATTTTTGGAAGTTTGAATTTTGATCTCAAGAAAATAATTATGTACTGAAATAATTAAAGAAATACATTTTAATGCATTATTTTGCTTTTTTAATGTAAAAGACATGAAATAGGAGATACATTAAGTGGACGATATGAATTTTAATGCAATATTTATTAAATTTAGTTTGCTGTAAAATTTCACATATTTTTCATTGTAAAAATTATTGATAATTGTCAAAAAAACTTTTTGGATAATTTTAATGAGTTTCATATTGATATATTCTTATAATTACTCTATTAGAAGGTCTTAAAAGGTCCTAGAGCTAATTAAATCAATTATTGAACTTAGTATTGAGTGACATTCAAATATTAGGCTTTCTTTATTAAAACAAAACTTTTTATTTTAAAACATCTCTAATATTTGTTATGGGTGATCATCATTCATCTTTCAGGATTGGAAAAAATATTAAAATGTAATTAATGAATTTTAATGCAATATTTATTAAATTTAGTTTGCTGTAAAATTTCACATATTTTTCATTGTAAAAATTATTGATAATTGTCAAAAAAACATTTTGGATAATTTTAATGGGTTTCATATTAATATATTCTTATAATTATTCTACTAGAAGGTCTTAAAAGGTCCTAGAGCTAATTAAATCAATTATTGAACTTAGTATTGAGTGACATTCAAATATTAGGCTTTCTTTATTAAAACAAAACTTTTTATTTTAAAACATCTCTAATATTTGTTATGGGTGATCATCATTCATCTTTCAGGATTGGAAAAAATATTAAAATGTAATTAATGAATTTTAATGCAATATTTATTAAATTTAGTTTGCTGTAAAATTTCACATATTTTTCATTGTAAAAATTATTGATAATTGTCAAAAAAACTTTTTGGATAATTTTAATGAGTTTCATATTAATATATTCTTATAATTACTCTATTAGAAGGTCTTAAAAGGTCCTAGAGCTAATTAAATCAATTATTGAACTTAGTATTGAGTGACATTCAAATATTAGGCTTTCTTTATTAAAACAAAACTTTTTATTTTAAAACATCTCTAATATTTGTTATGGGTGATCATCATTCATCTTTCAGGATAGGAAAAAATATTAAAATGTATTTAATGCAAAAAATCAATAATTTCCTCCAAGTCAAGATTTTGCAGTATCAAATTTTCAGTAGTCATTCAAAACTTGTTTAGAACTCCGTCCAGCCCTCTAATAATCTAATGGGGAGCAGTTGAGATAACTTACACTCAATCAAGATCTAATCTAATTGGTCAATGTCATCAACTCTATGGCAGGCAGTGCTTTAGATCTGTGTACGTAATTTTTGGAAGTTTGAATTTTGATCTCAAGAAAATAATTATGTACTGAAATAATTAAAGAAATACATTTTAATGCATTATTTTGCTTTTTTAATGTAAAAGACATGAAATAGGAGATACATTAAGTGGATGATATGAATTTTAATGCAATATTTATTAAATTTAGTTTGCTGTAAAATTTCACTTATTTTCCATTGCAAAAATTATTGATAATTGTCAAAAAAACATTTTGGATAATTTTAATGGGTTTCATATTAATGTATTCTTATAATTATTCTATTAGAAGGTCTTAAAAGGTCCTAGAGCTAATTAAATCAATTATTGAACTTAGTATTGAGTGACATTCAAATATTAGGCTTTCTTTATTAAAACAAAACTTTTTATTTTGAAACATCTCTAATATTTGTTATGGGTAAACATCATTCATCTTTCAGGATTGGAAAAAATATTAAAATGTAATTAATGAATTTTAATGCAATATTTATTAAATTTAGTTTGCTGTAAAATTTCACATATTTTTCATTGTAAAAATTATTGATAATTGTCAAAAAAACTTTTTGGATAATTTTAATGAGTTTCATATTAATATATTCTTATAATTACTCTATTAGAAGGTCTTAAAAGGTCCTAGAGCTAATTAAATCAATTATTGAACTTAGTATTGAGTGACATTCAAATATTAGGCTTTCTTTATTAAAACAAAACTTTTTATTTTAAAACATCTCTAATATTTGTTATGGGTGATCATCATTCATCTTTCAGGATTGGAAAAAATATTAAAATGTAATTAATGCAAAAAATCAATAATTTCCTCCAAGTCAAGATTTTGCAGTATCAAATTTTCAGTAGTCATTCAAAACTTGTTTAGAACTCCGTCCAGCCCTCTAATAATCTAATGGGGAGCAGTTGAGATAACTTACACTCAATCAAGATCTAATCTAATTGGTCAATGTCATCAACTCTATGGCAGGCAGTGCTTTAGATCTGTGTACGTAATTTTTGGAAGTTTGAATTTTGATCTCAAGAAAATAATTATGTACTGAAATAATTAAAGAAATACATTTTAATGCATTATTTTGCTTTTTTAATGTAAAAGACATGAAATAGGAGATACATTAGTGGATGATATGAATTTTAATGCAATATTTATTAAATTTAGTTTGCTGTAGAATTTCACTTATTTTCCATTGCAAAAATTATTGATAATTGTCAAAAAAACATTTTGGATAATTTTAATGGGTTTCATATTAATGTATTCTTATAATTATTCTATTAGAAGGTCTTAAAAGGTCCTAGAGCTAATTAAATCAATTATTGAACTTAGTATTGAGTGACATTCAAATATTAGGCCATGAGCCTCCTATTAGCGTTTATTTAATAAGCATTGAGACTATATTCTGTGAAACTTTCACCAAAAAGCCTCAATGACACTCACTCATTTATGAATCTTGAGAAAATGGTGCTATACACGCTGTAATTTTTGATTGATTTTGATAGAAACCAACATGATCCATCAAATACATTTAATCTTGTATCAATTTGCTTATTTATTTTCTTATAATCAATGACTGAAAACAGATCGAAGGTCCAGATTTCTAAAAATGTCTGTAATTCAATTTTCTTGCTATAAAACCAAGCAAATTTGATACTTTGACATTTTTCCAAGTAATACTCATGTAATTCTATTGAAATTTTCATCAAATTATGTCTATTTTCCATTAAAATACGTTTTAATGTTAACATTATAAATCGCATGAGTCTATTCTTGTCGCACTCATTCGATGTATAGAACGGACCAAGATCTTCCACAAAAAACATTATTTCTGATAAACCCTTGAATAAAATAACATAAAATGAACTAATATCGTTAGAACTGCTCACTTTCTATTGGAAAGTAACATTTTTATCAAGAAATTATAAAAATTAGAGAAAATAGAGACAAAAAACTGCGAAAATATTTCCAAAAAGGCTCTATAACACTCACTTATTCATGAATTTTAGGTGAAGAGCGCAATACAAACTGTAACTTCTGGTTGATTTTGATAGAAACCAACAAGATCTATTAAATACATTCATATTTGTGTCAATTTGTTCGAGGATTTTTTAATAATCAATGATTGAAATCAGATCGAAGTGCGAGATCTATAAAAATATCTATAATTCAATTTTCTTGCCATAAAATTAAGCAAATTTGATACGTAGACATTCTTCTGAGTAATATACACATAATCCAATCGAATTTCTCATCAAATTATGTCTATTTTCCATTGAAATACGTTTTAATATTAACATTATAATTCACATAAGTCTATCCTTTTCTCACTCATTGGAGATATAGAACGGACCAGGACCTTCCACAGGAAACATTATTTCTAATAGACCGTCTAGTAAAATAACACAAAATGAACTAATATCCGTAGAACTGTTCACTTTCTATTGGAAAATAACAATTCTATCAAGAAAAAATAAGAATTAGAGAAAATACAGACGAAACAGTGAAATTTTTTTGACGGAAAGCATCAACTCAGCTCACTTTTTCATGAATTTCAAGAAAATGGTGCCATACACACTGCAACTTTTGATTGATTCTGATGAAAATAATAGAGATACATCAGATAAATTTAATTACATGTTAATTTGCTTACGCTGATTCTTAAAATCGATGATTGAAATCAGATGAAAGGGCGAGATCTATGAAAATGTCTGTAATTCAATTTTTCTGCTATAAAATTGAGCAAATTTGATACGTACAGATTTTTCCAAGTAATACACATCTAATTCTATTGAAATTTTGATTAAATTTTGTTGATTTTTTATTAAAATGCGTTTAAATGTTATCATTACATTTTGCATAGTCTGTCTTTGTCTCACTCATTGCGACATATGGACTGGATGTGGAGATGGAAATTAGGCGGCCAATCAGATCAACGGAACACTCTGCTGTGTATAAATATCGTTGAATTTGCGTCGAGAAAATATTTTGTTCACAAGTGTTCTGTGTGTGTTACATCAGAAATACTAAGCAAATAAAAAAAGTTCGGGTTAAAGTAGCTATCAAAATTTTGATTGGAATTAGTATTACGCGAGTAGTAAATGGGTTTTTGGCTGAAAATTCTAAATTTTTTGCGATATTTTGTGAAGTAATTTATCCGATATTTTCTTGGTTTTTTTGTTGTCCTTTCGTAATAAAGGACTATCGGTGAGCACCCCTGAGCCTCTACTGACACCCCCCGGAGATAATGGGTTCACCCCAGCTGTCGGTGGTATAATTTGAGGTAACCTTCGGTTATTTTCGAATTATACCATCGCGGTATCGATGCAGACGGAATCAGTATGCTCTTGTACGGTTTGGTGCCGGGAGTATGCAGATAAAAGACGTAGACCTTCACTTTCAGTAGCTTCTAGGGCTGCTGGGAAGTAGGTGTGAAATCTTGGTCTGACATCCGCGTAATTAGGCGAGCCATGCGGCCTCCGGCTTGACGGGGCACGAATCTTGTTTTGCATAAATGAACACATCGGTTGTTCATTGGGTTTAAAGTAGAATCAATTTTAATGGGGTTGAAAAAGTACTTCTGATGTAACAAATGCGACATTAGTGAACTACAGGACCTTTTCAGGTCCGCCAATTTTATTCAGAAAAAAAGAATTATTATATACAATATTATAAACAAATGGCTCTTTTAAGAGCCACCAATAATTTTTACAAGAAAGAATTAATAATTATATGCAAACTAAATAACTCATTCAGTTGTAGCGTCCAAGAATCTCAACACATATTGGCAATAAGGCTATTTCTCATTATTTGAAGGGTAATTATTATTATTTGTATGTAAAGGTTACAAAGTATCAAATTTTGAATTTATCTGATGACTTGTATTCACAAAATGGAATGAATATTCAACTAACTAAATCTATTCAAACTAAAAATATTACTAATTATTAGAAATATGATGAGTTTACTTTCAAACTTCAACATATTTACATATATGTTAATTTGAAAAATGAAGGCAATGATTTCTTAAAATTTAATTATTTTTTAATAAAATGCACGTGTTTGAAAATATCTCAATTTTTTTGTACCTATATTCTATATTCAAAATATTACACACAATTTTCTGTATTCAAATTTTATGAAATTAGTATTGAAGTATGGTGACACTTTGAGCTTATTTATAATAGTAGAGTTCAAATATGTAATTTTTTTTTCATTAAATTAGTACTTTTCAAGCTTTGTTGACCAAATGGCAGCATTAATAAGCTCCAAAAATTAGAAATAATTCAAAAAAATGATAACTGAAATATTAATGTTCAGTTACAATAATGAATGAATTCACGTAATCGAGCACATCTGTGCTCGCACCGTTACAGGGACTTCTGCCCTCTTCGGTGTTAGAGTAGGTCATTTTTTATCTTGTTGTGTTCTTCGCAGTTTTTCGAAATTGTTGTGTCGAATTCCTCATTTATTTCTCGATAAAACTAGTCAATTCGCGGAAAATCGCGGAATAATTTTGTTTCGTCTCAAAACGTGCTAGATGCTGCCATCTACTAGCCTCTTGTAGAACTATACTCCAAATTTTAATAAAATTGCAGTAAATCGAAAAAAACTTTCAAGTAGACTCATGTTTTTTTTCGAAATTAATCAGGATCTTTTATATAACATTTTTTTATTGGAGCCCTAATTTGGACAGAAATCGGCGAATTATTGCCATAATACTGATTTCTGACTGAATCAAAGCTGTAATCAAAAAATCGTAAATGACAGACTTGAATTATTTTTTGAAAATAGTATGAACTTACTTGAAAGATTTTTTCGATTGACAGCCTTAATTTCGAGTTGACAAAGCAAGTAATTTTTTCATGTAATTGTATCAAAATCTCAAAATTGGGGTCGTAAATCAAAATTTTCTTTCAAGTAAACCTATATTATTTTTTGAAAATAGTTAGGGTACTTCATATAAATTTTCTCGATTAGAGCCCACATTCTGACATAAATCGTTAATATATGGCAATAACACTAATTTCTGACTGAACCAGGGCCGTAATCGAAAATTAGTTAATAACAAACTCTAAGTATTTTTTGAAAATATTATGAGTTTAGTTGAAAGATTTTTTCGGTTAACGGTCTTAATTTCGAGTAAACGGCGTCAGAAACTTTTGTTCAAAAAACTATAAATTACTAAAAATTTTTCACGTAATCGACAGAAATTGAAATTTTAGTGTCGAATTCTTCATTTATTTCTCGATAAAAGTAGTCAATTCGCGGAAAATCGAGGAATAATTTTGTATCATCTCAAAACGTGCTAGATGCTGCCATCTACTAGCCTCTTGTGGAACTATACTCAGAATTTTAATAAAATTGCAGTAAATCGAAAAAAACTTTCAAGTAGACTCATGTTTTTTTTCGAAAATAATTAGGGTCTTTTATATAACATTTTTTGATTGGAGCCCTAATTTTGACAGAAATCGGTGAATTATGGCAATAATACGGATTTCTGCCTCAACCAGAACCGTAATCAAAAAATTGTAAACGACAGAGTTGAATTATTTTTTGAAAATAATATGACCTTACTTGAAAGATTTTTTCGATTGACAGTCTTAATTTCGAGTTGACAAAGCAAGTAATTTTTTCATAATTGTATCAAAATCTCAAAATTGGGGTCGTAAATCTAAATTTTCTTACAAGTACACCTATATTATTTTTTGAAAATAGTTGGGGTAGTTCATATAAATTTTTTCGATTAGAGCCCTCATTCTGACACAAATCGTTAATATATGGCAATAACACTAATTTCTGACTGAACCAGGGCCGTAATCGAAAATTAGTTAATGACAAACTCTAAGTATTTTTTGAAAATATTATGAGTTTACTTCAAAGATATTTTCGGTTAACGGTCTCAATTTCGAGTAAACGGCGTTGGAAACTATTGTTCAAAAAACGATAAATTAGAAGAAATTTTTTATGTAATCGACAGAAATTGAAATTGTAGTTTCGAATCCTTCATTTATTTCCTGATAAAAGTAGTCAATTCGCGGAAAATCGAGGATAAATTTTGTGTCGTCTCAAAACGTGCTAGATGCTGCCATCTACTAGCCTCTTGTGGAACTATACTCCAAGTTTAATAAAATTGCAGTAAATCGAAAAAAACTTTCAAGTAAACTCATGTTTTTTTTCGAAAATAATTAGGGTCTTTCATATAACATTTTTCGATTGGAGCCCCAATTTTGACAGAAATCGGCGAATTATGGCAATGATACGGATTTCTGACTGAACCAGAACCGTAATCACAAAATTGTAAATGACAGAGTTGAATTATTTTTTGAAAATAATATGACCTTGAAAGATTTTTTTGATTGAAAGCCTTAATTTCGAGTTTACAAAGCAAGTAATTTTTTCATGTAATTGTATCAAAATCTCAAAATTGGGGTCGTAAATCAAAATTTTCTTTCAAGTACACCTATATTATTTTTTGAAAATAGTTGGGGTAGTTTATATAAATTTTTTCGATTAGAGCCCTCATTCTGACACAAATCGTTAATATATGGCAATAACACTAATTTCTGACTGAACCAGGGCCGTAATCGAAAATTAGTTAATGACAAACTCTGAGTATTTTTTGAAAAGATTATGAGTTTACTTGAAAGATTTTTTTGGTTAACGGTCTTTATTTCGAGTAAACGGATACAGAAACTTCTGTTCAAAAAACAATAAATTACTGAAAATTTTTCATCTAATCGACAGAAATTGAAATTGTAGTGTCGAATTCTTCATTTATTTCTCAATAAAAGTAGTCAATTCGCGGAAAATCGAGGAATAATTTTGTATCGTCTCAAAACGTGCTAGATGCTGCCATCTACTAGCCTCTTGTAGAACTATACTCCAAATTTTGATAAAATTGCAGTAAATCGAAAAAAACTTTCAAGTAAACTCATGTTTCTTTTCGAAAATAATTAGGGTCTTTCATATACCATTTTTTGATTGGAGCCCTAAAAAACACCAAGACTATAGTCCACAATTTAGAAATGAATGATAAAAATATAAAAAATTGTGTTACGCATGTCAGCCCCTTAATTCGACCCTCTAGAATCCGAATCTACAATCCAAAATTAAATAAATGCCCTAGTTCTTGCATAATTCGCATTTTAAATGTCGATTTTAGGCAAATTCCATATCATATTTATTGCTATATTTGACCCTCTAATTGGGCGCTTTAAGGGATGAAAAGTATATTTTCGTATAGACTGAGGTCCATACAATCAGAATATGAAAAGATCAATCCAAATTACTTGATAGTTTCTAGAATATGCGCCTATTAATATTTCGAAGGGGTGTTTCATCCCTTGAATAATTTTTTTAAATTGATTTGACTCTATTTATCAAAGAATAGATCCTCAGAGAGCTTGTACACAAAATTTGAACAGAATCAGAGAGAGAGTCCTTTTTTGCTTGAAAAAACACCAAGACTATAGTCCACAATTTTGAAATGAATGATGAAAATATAAAAAAATGTGTTACGGATGTCATCCCCTTAATTCGACCCTCTAGAATCCAAATCTACAATCCAAAATTGAATAAATGCTCTAGTTCTTGCATAATTGGCATTTTGAATGTCATTTCTAGGCAAATTCCATATCATATTGGTTGCTGTATTTGACCCTCTAATTGGGCGTTTTAAGGGATGAAAAGTATATTTTCGGATAGACTAAGGTCCATACAATCAGAATATGAAGAGATAAATCCAAATTACTTGATAGTTTCTAGAATATGTGCCAAAATAGGCATAAGCTTTATACATATGGAGATTATTGCATTATCCAACCTATATTAACTAATGGAATGGTTATACACCTTATTTATTTAGAAGATATGAGCCCTTTTCTAGAAATTGATTAATAAATTTGTGGTTATCTGTTGAGCACATATATTGTATGACCAGATTCTCTTTGCATCATTTCACCTGTTAATATTAAGTGCATTTGGAAGATAGAGGACTGAACTCAGTTTTGAAATGAATAGCATAATATAAAATTTCTATTGAAGGTTGATTGATAAATCTGGAATCATTCATTTAGGAGATATGAGCTCTCTATTAAATTTTGATATTCAAAACTACGGTTACTTGTTGAGCGGTTATATTGTATGGCGTGATTTACTTGTTAGTTCACGAGAATCTAAGAGATGGCAGTATGTATCTCGTTTTGAGAAATCCTAAAGTAATCTTATTTTTTAATGGCTAAATGGCAACTTATTTAGAAAAAATTTTCAAGATAATGTCACCATTAATTACAATTGTGCATTGATTGAACATAAAATAGTTTTTGTATCAAGCACTAGTTTGCGGAGATAGAAATTATTAATTACAGCCCACATAAGGGCTTAAATCCCAAATATATTGAAATAAATAATAAAATAGATCAAAAATTAATTCAACTAATTCAAATTTTTTTTTTGTGACAAATAAATCTAAAGTTATTAGTATTTTTATAAATTTATGATTTTCTCTTAAATGACTTTAATCAAAAAAATTTATTTCGAATGTCCCATTTATTTTTTAAAAATAATGTGACTTTACTTAAGACTTTTTTAATCTATTAAAAACTTGCGTTGCGGATTGCCCACCAATTAAATTATATTTTTTGAGATTGAAAATTTAATTATTGAATGTTATCTATGAGATTTTATTATTCATTTATCACTGAAAAAAAAGAAATATGTTTCTATAATAAATAAAATACAATTGATTTTGTAGAAAAGATTTTATTTGATAATTTTGAAATAAGTTACAGAACGAGCATTTTCAAGCTCAAATACTTCTGAGAAAAATAAAAATAGGTTTTAGAAATAAATACAATGTAAATTTTGTGGAAATGAGTTTATTTTGGAAACTAGGAAAGGGTACAAAGGTACGAAGATTAATTGTTGAATACTCGATGCTGCTGTGTTGTTGAAAATCTTGTTCGCGATGCTGTTGCGTTGTTGTAAGCCTTGTTCGCCCCCAGGCAATGACTAAGGGGAAAGAGGCGAACTCTTCTCCGGGAATTCTCCCTTTGGGCCTAGGAAAACCCCAGCGAAACCTAGACCAGAGAAGTGGCTTCTTCGCTCGCTGCAACTGAAACAACAAAATAATTATTACAAGTCGGAAAATTTCAAAAGAAATTGAACTCACTTGAACTTTGCAAGCGACGGGCAAAATTAATCAGTTGACTTCTTTAAAGTTGAGTTGAATCTGGGGCCTGGAACAGTTGCTACTGATGTGTTGATCTTCTACAGTTACTGGATGACTTCTTGGACGGCTGTTGGGCTTTGGTTCTGCTGCTGTTGGAAGACTTCTTGGACTGCTGCTAGGCTTTGGTTCTGATGCTACTGGAGGACTTCTTGGACGGTTGCTGAGTTTTGGTTTTGCTGCTGGGCTCTGATTCCGCTGCTGGGCTCTTGTTCTGCTGCTGGGCTCAGGTCCTGCTGCTGGGCTCTGGTTCCTCTGCTGGACTCTGCCCCGGCTGCTGGGTTCTGGTGCCGACGCTAGATGGCCTAAAAACATAAAAAATACAGATAAATTAATAAATTGAAGATTAGTAAAGTTTGTCATCATTATTTTGAATAAATCTTACGTGTTGATGTAGTGGCAATGATTTTGAGCTGAAAGGAAAGGTTATGATTAGTTCGGCGGGGCGCTCCCACGGTGGTTGATTGTTAGCAGCTGGGCTTAAAGATGAAAACAGCTGGGCCACTTCCAACGACGGCAGACTGTTGCTTGAAGCTTGAAGCAATCCTCCAACTACTGCTCCAGGTCCTGAAATTATTAAAAATACAAAAATATCAATACAATTGTAATTAAAAAAATAAGAAATGATTTAGTAATAATTAAATTAAATTAAACAAAGTTTTTACCTCAGCTTCGACCTGTGAACATACAAAAAAAAATAGATTAGAAACCTGAAAAAAAAGGGTAATTAATCAACTTACGTCCTGAAGATGATGTTGATGAGCTGAAAAAAAAGGCTGAAATGGAATTTTTTGATTAGTCACAATCATTCAACATACATTCATCATTCAAACGCTTCTATTTTCTGTCTTCGCTTCTTTCTAACCACGTTGACTCTAACCCTCTAAACCTAACCGATATTGCCGAGCTAACTACGCGAAGTTGGTTGCTTTTTCCCTAATAAACGAGCGTTACTTTAAAGATTGAGAGGCATATTATATCGTCAACCTATTGATTCTAACCCCAGGAGTCCTTCTGCATATCCCCCTCTTAGCAAATTACGAGCTGTGTCTAGCCGGACAGCCGAATGGTCGCTTACATAACACGGGCATAACTGTTCGCTCCGCAGCTTCTCGTGGTGTTGGGCCCCCGGCCCGCTCTTTGAAAACACGAGTTATGCACTCCCGACAAGACCGTCCAGGACTTCAAGGCACTTAAAAGGCGACTTAAAAGACCTAGCTTGTGCACCGATCCCTCGTTGGACCCTTATCGGAAGGGCCTTGCCTCGCCTAAACGGGAGGACTTTGCAAGAAAACAAAAAAGTAACAATTAATAGTAAAACGAACAAGTGTACCAGAAGGGTGCACGCAAAAACACTAATCACGATATCCCAATTTAAATTTACGTTAACCCGAGCTAATTTCACCCTTTATACACCCCAAAACCCCCAAAGTAACGCAAAACCGCGAGCTAAAAGAACGAGATGTTGATTCAAACGTCGACCGAAAGCAACAGACGCTCGACGCAAGTGATGAAATGTAGAAACAATTATTAGAAGTGTCGACGTACGTTTAAAACTTGTCAGCATAAGCGAAACGCGCCTGAGAGAGAGAGATAGCGAAGCCGTATTAGTTTTGTATTGCTGCACGCTGCAGATTCCAGTGCTCGTTTGCTGCTAACAGGTTACGACTTCGTTCGTTCATTAAATATAATAAAATAAAGTTTGGCATTAAAATAAATTTATTGAATAAATGAATATTCTTGTATTTTGAATACAAAATGAATAAAGATATGTTTTAAAAATCATATTTTGATTTTGAAATGAAAATATGCCTTGTATTATCAGTAGCTTTTGAGATAATATAAGCATCAAATTTATTTTAGAATAAAATTTTCATGGTTTTGAATATTCACATAATTCATCATTCTAAAACTCAAAACTAGTTTTGGAAATCGTTATTTATTATAAAATGGTTACATAAATTCCAATAAATTAATCTGAATCTCCTAAAATAATAATTACACAATATAGAGTCTACCTAGATAGAAATAATGTGAGATACTTTATATTTTTAGAAGCAATTAAAATGATTGATCTTTCAACCCCTAAGTACGAAATATTTCCCAATAACAATAATCATAAAATAATAAAATAAATGTTAATCATATTCACTAATGCAACTCTAAATCATTTTTTTACTTGGTGCACTCTTATGGTCAACAGTCATCAACCTATAAATAAATGAAACAATTTTTTTGTACCTATATTCTATTTTCAAAATATTACACAGTTTTTTGCACTCAAATTGAATGGAATTAATATTGAAGTATGGTGATACTTTTGGGCTTATTTATAATAGTAAAGAGCTCAAATATGTAATTTTTTTCATTAAATTAGTAATTTTGAAGCTTTGTTAATCAAATGGCAGCATTAACAAGCCCCAAAATCTGAAAATAATTCAAAAAAAATATGACTGAAATATTTGTTTCAATAATACAGTACCAACGATGTAGTTCAAAGTATTCGAACGGAGGAGAGAACGCTGAACATGAGTTTTTTTCAATTTTTAAATTATTGAGCGATTTGAATGTAGCTTTTTAGTGATTTTTTATTAAATACATATTATTATCGTCATTTTAGTATAAATTTGTAGCAATGACATGAAAAATTACCCCAAAAAAAGCCTTCTAAATTTTCAGTAATACAACGGAATACACAACATTTGCAAGTCGCGTATCTCTTAAAATAATAATTGTAGAATAATAAACCAAATGCCAATTAAAATTTCATACAGTATCATTTCTTATGAAACCAGTTTCAATTTCTTATGTTTCAACCCTGCGTGCTTAGGGGGTTGAATGTAGTCAGGAATTAATTTTATTTTGCAACTATTTTTTCTGTTCAGGTTGATAAGGGTTTGTAAGGATTACGTTTTCTTGCTCGAAAGTGTAACGGCCGAAAAGGAGTAACAGAGTCCAAGCCATTCAGAGTATGTTAGCATTAAGGGGTAGATATATTGGCGGTATTCGCAACTGTTTTCGTGGTTTCTGTCCAAAAATGAGACAGATTTACGACAAGCGTGTTGCTGGTTTTCCCAGGGAAAAAACACATGGAGAAAAAATAAGAAAAGCTGGATTTTAATGAGACTCCAGTTCGTCCTTACAAACTTCGTTAGAAAAATTATGACCTCTTTTTTATTTATCAACAGATTTGTGAATTATTTCCATTCAAGAAAACCGGAAATGTCAATATTTTAAAAATATTTTAGATTAACTTGTATTCATGTATATTCCCAAACCAATTTCTGTAAGTGTACATCCCCGATTGCAACACAATATATTTTCAGTACATTTAATCTAATTCTAAAGCAATGAGTTACGCAGTCTGTTCTCGTATTCAGGAAACGGATTAAATGTAATTCTGCACGTTATCTGATAATTCCACATACAGCCCAACGCGCTTACCGTGCGTTCAGAACCGGAATCAGATCCATTTGCAGCCGCAAATTTCAAATCGGTTTACAGATAATAAAATATGATATTGGAAAGTCCACCTTGAATTAATTTCTCCTGAATTTGCTGTTGTAAACAACCCTTTCTATTGTGTCTGCAGAATTTGATCCCTTTACCCTGAAGGTCAGTTTAAACCGTTCAACAATGTTCACCAAAACATGCAATTGCTTCTACCCTTAAATAACGCAATGCTGTGATGTATTCCCTCGGGCGAAGCTCCTACATCATCCTTCCCATCCCAATGGATACGGCAATGCTTTCTTCTTCATTTTCCGTCTCGCTCTAACACATGCAAGAGGCTCTAAAAGTTCCTCACTATGAATAAATATTTAATGTTAAATAAAAGTGGATATATACATGTAACATGTGAAGTGGGTGGTCATGTGCTGGCCTAAATTGATCATAAAAACAAAAGTGTAATTCATTCTGATACTAACATTGAAAACCGCATGTCAATATCTTGTGTAATTCGCGAGATATTGGGATAAATAGGTTATACCCTAAAATGGGTATTAGCTTATATCAGTTCAAAATTTAAAGTATGAAATTCAATTGCTCATTCTGTGCAACAATTTTCAGATTTCAATTATGCATAGTTCAGCAGTAATTACCTTTTAAATTTTATACCCAAAACTGGGTATGTCAATAAAAAAATCAAGTACTTTGGACAAACCTACGAAACAGCAGCTTTCATTTGGTACCAATGTCAAGTCTGTAAGTTGCTGAGAACTGCTAGGAGCCCGCGGTTTGCCCGGGAGCTGCAATCAATTTTTCCAATAAAATCAAGACTAATTGAAGCATCAGAATAACTTTGTCTACCAACATTGTTATGAAGCAACGCGTACAATACACGGTAGTTTAATAACTCGGATTAGGAAATTTGCTGGTATTGGTTTCAGCGTTGTTTGTTCATTTGTTTTGGTCAAATTAGGTAAATACTGGAATGTGCTGTAGTGCAAACAGAATTGTTTGAAATCGAATCAGAACGGCCGAATTAAATAGATTTGTTTAGTATGTGTGTTTTGCAATGGTGATCTGGGAATATTCGAACATTCCGAGCGCACAATGACCAAGCAAATTACGTTTTTCGCCCTAAATAATATTAGTTCGAATTTAGATACTAGGATTCGTAGCAATAAATCGAATGGAATTATTTTTAATCACCCTGTATATAAATACTTATAATTTTATTAGTAATAAACACATTTCATTCCTTTATTCTTGCTCCCTTAAATAATTTCCGAGCCGTTCGACAGCCCTTCCCGCCTTGGGGTTGGAAAATTCACCCCATAAAGCACGAATATTCAAAGGAAAACATAACATAACTGGTTTAAATTTTAACGTAACCCAAAACGTTTGGGAGTCCCGGCGATTACAGAAATTTATGTCTATGTAAAGTACGACGCCCACAAATCAGTAATGTATACAGGGCGCTTGAGATATGGCACAAGATAGAGAATTGCATGAAATGATTTGTGAGAGAAATGAGAGTATTCAGCGGATATAAATTCGTTCGCAGTAATAAGCTGTTGATAAGATTAATTTTTTTTTATATTTATGAGGCAATTTGTTTTGTACAATTAAAATTTATTAAAACTAAAAAAATTCATCTGTCTTCTGGTCGAAAAAAAAAACATGCCATTAGAAATTTTAAGCTTGCTATTTCATTTAAACTTAGGTAAATTATTTAAAATCAATTTGTATTTGAGACCCAATAATGAATGAATATATTGCACCGAAATTATTTATTACTGTATGAGTTTAATTTTATACGGCCGCCATTTCGCACGTTCCTTTTCCGTCCGCTAGATGTCTACGTACGTCAATAACCTAGCAGTCAGCTGTTTCACCAGTAACACAGAAACGTGTGGCGTGTGGCGTGATGTTTAATACGGTATTTAAATGTGATATTTTCGGAGATTTATCGGGAAATAAAAGTGATTAACGCTGGAACTTTGTAATTAACCCATTTTTGAAGGTGAAGCTACAATAAAATGTGAAATTACATGTAAGTCAATTAATAGTCTTAAAAATGATTTTGTTTACTGAAATAGCCAGTCTTTTGTTTTGTTTACACTTGTTTGATAGAGAATATATTGCATTTGTTTCATGAATTTTTATTCGAGAAACAAATGAATGTAATGCAAAAATTTATTTTGGAAACTGTATTTATTATAATATAAGTGGTTATTATTACACTAATTATTACATAACATTTTATTTCAATGTATCAATAAATAAATAAAAAATTTAACTTGAATATTTTGACATAAACATAGCACGTTTTAGATATATAATGTTGAAATTTTGAATTTAATACTGCTTTAAGGTCTAGTTGTGTACCTCGCATTATGGTTGCAATCGTCTGTACCAGAAGTGCACTTTACTTGAAACTTTTTTTGAATTTTTTGCATGAATCCAAAATAATTGGGCGTAGAATGTGGAAATTTAGTATTTGAAATTGCTGTAGCATCTGAATACTCATCCTATATTTTTGTATCAATCGACTGAGCCGGAAGTGCACTTTACATAACAGTGTTTTCGAATTTTTTTCATAAATTTAAAACAATCAGCCGTAGAATATTGAAATTTAGTATTAGGCACTGTTATAACATCTAGTTATACACCTCGCATTATGATTGCAATCGTCTGGATCGGAAGTGCACTTCACTCGAAACATTTTTTCAATTTTTTGCATAAATCCAAAATTGTTGAACGTAGAATACTAAAATTTAACATTCAGGACGATTTAAATGCTCATATCGTATTTTCATGGAGATCGACTGAACCGAAAGTGCACTTTACTTGATAGTCTCTTCGAATTTTTCGCATAAATTCAAAAAATCAGGCGTAGAATATTAAAATTTTGTATTTAGCACTGCTATAACATCTAGTTATACAATTCGTATTATGATCACAATCGTCTGGACCGGAAGTACACTTTACTTGAGACATTTTTTGAATTTTTCGCATAAATCCCAAACAATTGAACGTAGAATATTAGAATTTGGTATTCAGAACTATTGTACTATTTTGATGCTCATATCTTATTTTCGTTAAGATCGACTAAACTGGAAGTGCACTTTACTTGACAGTCTTTCCGAATTTTTTGCATAAATTCAATACCATCAGCCGTAGAATATTGAAATTTAGTATTGAGCACTGCTATAACGTCTAGTTATACACCTCGCATTATAATTACAATCGTCTGGAATGGAAGTACACTTTACTTGAGACATTTTTTGAATTTTTTGCATAAATCTAAAACAGTTAAACGTAGAATATTGGAATTCAGTATTTAGGACTATTGTACCACCTCAATGCTCGTATTGTATTTTCATTGAGATCGACTGAGCCGGAAGTGCACTTTACTTGACAGTCTTTTCGAATTTTTCGCATAAATTCAAAACAGTCAGCCATAGAATATTGAAATTTAGTATTTAGCACTGCTATAACATCTAGTTATACACCTCGCATTATGATTACAATCGTCTGAACGGGAAGTACACTTTACTTGAGACATTTTTTGAATTTTTCGCATAAATCCAAAACGGTTGACCGTAGAATGTTGGAATTTGATATTTAAGACGACTGTACTGTCTAAATGCTTATATAATATTTCCATTGAGATCGACTGAGCTGGAAGGGCACTTTACTTGACAGTCTTTCGGAATTTTTTGCATAAATTCGAAACTATCGACTGTAAAGTATTGAAATTTGGTATTTTAGTCTGCTGTAGCTTCTGAATGATTCACTATTACTCTCATAACAATCGACTGAACCGGAAGTGCACTTTAGTTGAAATTTTTTTTAACTTCGCGCATAAATTCAGATCTGTCAGCCGTAGAATCTTGGAAATCAGTATTTAGAAATGTTGTAGCATAAGAATGATTATTTCATGTTTCCATAGCAATCGACTGGACTGAAAGCGCACTTTATTTGACAGAATTCAGGTTAGGCAACTTAACAGCCACGCATGTTTTGATGGTGGAGAAACAGTAAAAAATAAAGAATATTAATGAGTTTTAATTATGTAATGATTGCAAATAATAACAAAATTTGCAGTGAACTAATTTTATAATCGCACATATAAATCAATTACCTATTAATGAGCGTAATGTTATTAAATCAGGACACATTTTACAAATTTAGTAGAAATATTGGCAATTTGTGTCATTTTCAGTTATTTATGCGGCTTATTTGGAAACTATATGTATACATAATAAATATTTGAACAGAATTATCCACACTGGAAAAGTGAATTAAATTTGTAGTACAAAATTTTTTTCTTCATTCTTAATTAAAATTAGTTCAATGGACTATGAAAAGAATCAATCAATTTCGTTTTATTTCAATAATTTTTATTACTTTGAGTTTGTTTAATGGAATACCTACCAATCAAAGAAAATTGTTATTTCAACTGGAAAAGTGAAACGCAATTCTTATAATTTTTTTCTTCCATTTAAAGTCGATTAAAAGAATTCAATTTCTGCTGATGTTTTTATTAATACACCCAGTTTTGGAAAGAAAATCAAATATAACTTCAAAAGGTAATTACTGCTGAACTATGCATAATTGAAATCTGAAAATTGCTGCACAGAATGAGCAACATGTCAGTAATTAAATTTCATACTTCAAATTTCGACCTGATATGGGTTAGTACCCATTTTAGGGTATAAACTATTTATCTAAATATCTCGCGAGTTACACAAGGTATTGAAATGTGGTTTTCGATATTAGTATCAGATGAATTAAACTTTTGTTTTTATGATCAATTTAGGCCAGTACATGACCACCCGTTACCCTTTTTCTTTTAATCTTTACCGAATATCGAATGCTTTTCGGATAAACCAAATTAAAATTCGTTAATGGATAAACTTTAATTAGCCGTCTTAATTACAAAGAAATTAATTATCGAAGAAGTTTAATTTTGTGTGATAAATTAATATTAATCGTGGCAAAAGCACTTCTCTGAAAAATTCATTTCATCCATCTTCTAGAATATTTCCGCTGAAATGTTGCATTTTAATTACCGTGAATTATTATTGGACGACTTTAAATTCTTAGAAATGTTCACTAAAATATAAGTGAGCCAAAGAGTTTTTAATTTGTTACTTTGAAGTTTTACGTTGAGAAGTTAAAGAATTCTCTTGCTTTTGCTGAATATATTCATGAATAAAACTGGAATAGGGGATGTTCTACATTAAAATCACCTTTAATAATAATTATTCATTAATGTGTGCGGGTTATGTACAGCAAAAAATCCTGAAGGCATTACTGGCTAAAAGTGTTCAAAAAAATTGATAAGAGGCCACGCGAATGGAATATTAAAATACCAGAGGTCCGTGCAGATTAAATTTTGTAATTCTGGCAACTTCCCTCCCACTGAATCCACCCCTTTCATTCCGCGCTCGTTAAATTTTAACGCGATGGCCTAAGTTGAAATTGGTCTCCATGATTTACCGTCTAGTGTAAAATCAAATGTTCCTAGCATCTCCCTAATTACATTGAATATGTATCTGCAAGAATTCCATAATTGCTTTCGCAACTAAACTTGGGGGGACTCGACGCTTGTAGTTTTAAATAGTTTAAATACTGGCCATTGATTAATAGGTGCAGAAATTGTAATCTGCAATTTATTTGCAGAATGGAATTCGAAATTTATGCATCAACTTTTATTTTAATGGAATCGTGCTCTGGATTTAGTATAGTCGAATTTAATGAATAAATAGCGTGCGTAGAATTAATTTGCTACCTAAAACGATATTTCCAATATTATTGGAGCAAAATATAAATGTGAAAATGATGATTGCTGACTTCCCCGAAAAAATAATTGAGATCTAAATGGGTGCCAAGCTTTATAATAATCTTATATATTTGATTTCTTTCAAATTTGATATATAGCCTCTATAAGGCTCTATTCTTTGATAAATTAAGTCAAATGAATTTTTTTTAAATACTTAGAGGGTGAAACATCCCTTCAGATTATTAAAGAACGCATATCTTAGAAACTATTAGGAAATTTGAATTCATCTCTTCAAATTCTGTTTGTATGAACCTCAGTCTATATGAAAATATTTTTTCTATTCCTCAAAATTTCCCATTAGAGGATTAAATTAATTGATAAATATAATATGAGATTGGCTTGAAAACGCTATATGTAAAGAGCGAATTATGCAAGAACTAGAGCTCCTATTCAAATTTAGGTTGTAGATTCGTATTCTAGAGGGTCGAATTGAGGGGATGACATGCGTAACATATTCTGTTAAGCTTTTATTATCCATTTCAAGAGGGTGGACTATAGTCTATAGCGAAAAAAGGCTTGTTTCTCTGATTTCTTTCAAATTTGATATACAGCCTCTATAAGGATCTATTTTTTGATAAATTAAGTCGAATCAATTTTTAAGAAATATTTAGGGGATGAAACAGCCCTTCAAATTGTTACAGGATGCATATCTTAAAAACTATTAAGGAATTTGAATTTATCTTTTCACATTCTATTTGTACGAACTTTAATCTATACGAAATTTTACTTTTCATCCCCAAAAACTCCCAATTAGAGGATTAAATAAACTAATAAATATGTCTCGGAACTGGTCTAAAAACGACATATAAAATGCAAATTATGTGTGAACTAGAGCCAATATTCAAATTTGGATTGCAGATTCGGATTTTAGACGATTGAATTAAGGGGATAACATGCGTCACACAATTTTCTTATTATTTTTTTTTTTAATTTCAAAAACGTGGGTAAGTCTGGATTTTTTTGAATCAAAAAGATAATTTCTCTCTTATTCTGCTCAAATTTTGTATACAACCTCTAAAAAGATCTATTTATTGATAAATGGACTCAAATCAATTTTTGAAAAATATTTAAGGGATGAAACATCCCCTCAAAATATTAAAGGGCACAGTTTAAAAACTATGAGAAAATTTAGTTTTGTTTCTTCATATTCTGATTTTATGAACTTGAATCTATATGAAATCATACTTTTCATCCTTCAAAACCTTCAATTAGAGGGTTAAATAAATTAATGAATATGTCTCGAAATTGGCCTAAAATCGGCATTTAAAATACGAATTACGTGTGAACTAAATCTGATATTTGAATTTGGATTGCAAATTCGCATTTTAAAGGGTCGAAATAAGGGGATGACATGTGTCACACAATTTTTTTTCAAATTTTCAATTTCAAAAACGTGGGTGATTGTCTTGGGTTTTTTTTTAATCAAAAAGAGACTTTCTCTTTGATTTCATTCAAATTTTGTTTACAGCCTCTAAGAGGATGTATTCAAGTATAAATGAAGTCAAATCAATTTTAAAAAAATATTTAAGGGATGAAACATTCCTACAAACTATTAAAGGGCACATAGTTTGGAAACTATAGAGAAATTTTGATTTATTTCTTTATATTCTAATTGCATGGACCTTTATCTATAAGAAATTAAACTTTTCATCCCTCAAAACATCCAATTAGAGGGTTAAAAAAACTAATAAATATATCTCGAAATTGGCCTAAAAATGACATGAGTATAAAATGCGAATTACGTGTGAACTAGAGCCGATATTCAAATATGTATTGCAAATTCGAATTCAAGAGGGCCAAATCAAGGGGATGACATGCGTCATACAATTTTCTTATCATTATTTTTTATTTCAAAGTTGTGAGTAATAGTCTTGGGTTTTTTTCTTGAACAAAAATAGTCTTTCTTTCTGATTTATTTTAAATTCTGTATACAGTCTCAGGAAGAATTTATTTATTGATAAATAGAGTCAAATCAATTTCTATAAAATATTTAAGGGATGGAACATCCCCTTAAACTATAAAAAGGCACATAGTTTGAAAACTACACAGAAGTTTAGATTCTTTTTTTCATATTCTGATTTTATGGCCCCCAATCTATAAGAAATTATACTTTTCATCCCTCAAAACTTCCAATTAGAGGGTTAAATAAACTAATAAATATGTCTCAAAATTGGCCTAAAAACGACATATAAAATGCGAATTACTTGTGAACTAGAGCTGATATTAAAATTTGGACTGCAGATTCGGATTTAAGAGAATCGAATTAAAGGGATGACATGTGTCACTCAATTTTCTTATTTTTTTTTTTTATTTTCAATACGTGGATTATGGTGTTGGGTTTTTTATAATCAAAAAGGGACTTCCTATTTGATTTTGCTCAAAATCTGTATACGGCATCTAGAAGGATCTATTCACTCAAAAATAGATTCAAACTAATTTTTAAATAATATTTAAGGGATGAAACATCCCCTCAAACTATTAATGTGCACATTGTTTAAAAACTGTAGGAAAATTTAGATTCATTTCTTCATATTCTGATTTTATGGACCACAATCTATACAAAATTATACTTTTCATCCCTCAAAACTTCCAATTCGAGGGTTAAATGAACTAATAAATATGTCTCGAAATTGGCCTAAAAACGACATATAATGCGAATTACTTGTGTACTAGAGCCGATATTTAAATTTGGATTGCAGATTCGGATTTTAGAGGGTGAAATTAAAGGGGTGTCATGTGTCACACAATTTTCTCAATTTATTTTTCTTATCGCAAAAACGTGAGTTAGTATTGATTATTTTTTATTTAAAAAAGGACTTTCTTTCTGATTTTGTTCAAATTCTCTATACAGCCTCTAAAAGGATCTATTCATTGATAAATAAAGTAAAATCAATTTTTAAAAAATATTTAAGGGTTGAAACATCCCCTCAAACTATAAAAGGGCACATAGTTCGAAGACTATAGGTAAATTCAGATTTATTTCTTCATATTCTGATTCTATAAATTTTATTCTATACGAAATCACACTTTTCATCCCTCAAAACTTCCAATTAGAGGGTTAAATAAACTAATAAATATATGTCTCGAAATTGGCCTAAAACGACATATGAAATACGAATTACGTGTGAACTAGAGTCGGTACTCAAATTTAAATTGCATATTCAGATTTTAGAGTGCCGAATTAAGGGGATAACATGCGTCACACAATTTTCCTGATTTTTTTTCAATTTCAAAAACGTGGGCTATAGTCTAGGCTATAGGTTTTTTTTTAATCAAAAAGGGACTTTCTGTCTGATTTTATTTAATTTCTGTATACAGTCTCTAAAAGGATCTATTCATTGATAGATGGAATAAAATTTATTTTTAAATAATATTTAAGGGATAAAACATCCCCTCAAACTATTAGAGGGCACATAGTTCAAAAACTATAGGGAAATTTAGATTTATTGCTACATGTTCTGATTTTATGGACCTATATCTATACGAAATTATTCTTTACACCCCTTAAAACTTCCAATTCAAGGGTTAAATAAACTAATAAATATGTCTCGAAATTGGCCCAAAAACAACATATAAAATACGAATTACTTGTGAACTAGAGCCGATATTTAAATTTGGATTGCAAATTCGGATTTCAGAGGGTCGATTTAAAGGAGTGACATGTGTCGCACAGTTTTCTTAATTTTTTTTTTTATTACAAAAACGCGGTTTGTATTGGGGTTTCTTAATCAAAAAAGGACTTTCTCTCTGATTTTGTTCAAATTTTGTATACAGCCTCTTGAAGGATGTATTCATAGATAAATGAAGTTAAATTAATTTTTAAATAATATTTAAGGGATGTAACATCCCCTCAAACTGTAAAAGGGCACATAGTTTGATAACTATAAAAGAAATTTGGATTTATTTCTTCATATTCTGATTTTCTGGACCTCAATCTATACAAAATTACACTTTTCATTCCTCAATATTTCCAATTAGTGGGTTAAATAAACTAATAAATATATGTCTCGAAATTGGCCTAAAAACGACATATGAAATGCGAATTACGTGTGAACTAGAGTCGGTACTCAAATTTGGATTCCAGATTTGGATTTTAGAGTGCCGAATTGAGGGGATAACATGCGTCACACAATTTTCTTAACTTTTTTTTTCTTTTTCAATAACGTGGGTTATAGTCTTGGGTTTTTTTTCAATAAAGAAAGGACTTTCTCTCTGATTGTGTTCAAATTCTGTATACAGCCTCTACAAGAATCTGTTTATTGGTAAATGGAATCAAATCAATTTTATAAAAACATTTAAGGGATGAAACATCCCCTAAAACTATAAAAGGGCACATAATTTGAAAACTGTTGGTAAATTTAGACTTATTTTTTCATATTCTGATTTAATAAACCTTAATCTATACGAAATTATACTTTTCATCCCTAGAAACTTCCAATTAGAGGGTTGAATCAACTAATAAATATGTCTCGAAATTGGCCTAAAAACGACATATTAAATGCAAATTACTTGTGAATTAGAGCCGCTATTCAAATTTGGATTACAGATTCGGATTCTAGAGTGTCGAATTAAGAGATTGACATGCGTCGCACAATTTTCTCAATATTTTTTTTCATTTCAAAAATGAGGACTATAGTCTTGGGTTTTTTTTCAATAAAGAGAGGACTTTCTCCCTGATTTTGTTCAAATTCTATATACAGCCTCTAGAAGAATCTATTCATTGATAAATAGAGTCAAATCAAATTTTAAAGAATACTCAGGGGGTGAAACACCCCTTCAAATTATTAAAGGACGCATATCTTAGAAACTATTGGAAAATTGGAGTTTATCTCTTCATATTCTGTTCGTATGAGCCTTATTCTATAAGAAAATATATTTTTCATCCCTTAAAACCCACTATTAGAAGGTCAAATTGATTGATAAATATAATATGAGATTTGCTTAAAAGCGCTATATGAAAAGGGTGAGTTATGCAAGAACTAGAGTCCCTATTTGAATTTAGATTGTAGATTCGGATTCTAGAGGTTCGAATTAAGGCAATGACATGTGTAACACAGTTTTTTAAATTTTTATTAATTATTTTAAAAGAGTTTTTTTAAGCGAAAAAGTGCTTGTCTCTCTGATTTCTTTCAAATTTGGTATACAGCCTCTATAAAGATCTATTATTTGATAAATTGAGTCAAATGAATTTTTGAAAAATACTTGGGGGTGATACACCCTTCCAAATTATTAAAGGACGCATATCTTATAAACTATTAGGAAATTTGAATTTATCTCTTAATATTTTATTTGTATGGAGCTTAATCTATATGAGAATATATTTTTCATCCCCCACAACTTTCCATTAAATGGTTGAATTAATTGATAAATATAATATGAAAAGGGTGAATTATGCAAGAACCTAATTTTTTCTTGGTTTGAATGGCTTGAACTTGGTTTGACACTACCGCGTGAACACCCTGTATATTGGATAGTATTATCTGTTGAAATACTATCAGTAAATGTCACTATGAAATGTAATTCGCTTGCATCAGCTATTAAACTAATTAAATAATGCTTCTAGCGTATAAATTATTCCTAATCCGATCAGTTTGCATTATGCAAACTCTGACTTCTAGAATTTGCACCCTCATCCTGTTTTCTAGAATTATGGAACACTCCGTGTATCTCATCATTCAAGCGGTCAGTATATTACGCACATTTTGGGAGCATTTCTGCATATAAATCTTATAACTTGTGCTGGACATTGCTGAATTTATTTATAGGGAGTCAGATGTTAGGTTCATGAATAATTTTATGACGACATAAAATACACCAGGACCGGACAGTTAATATTCGTGGGGAATAAGGAAAGTTTAGCTATTATTAACTAATTAATTTATTTATTACTGGATGTATTTGAAAGTGCAGCAAACTCAATTTTAAAAGTATTATTTATTGAAATTTTCCTCTTTTGAGAGCCACTGGCAGCGGAAAACTAAAAACATTTCGGCAATTCCATCAAAAGGAAGTAGTCTATACATAATTCATTGAGTTTACGGATTCGGTTAGGTCTCTAGCTTTTAGCATATTACGGACGAATCTAGCCCCTAATCCCTAAGGGCAGAACTTATTTTGTCAACAGCTGCAGGAGATTTGATGAGTGGGTTGAAGTTTAGGTTAAATATTGTACATTGGAAATTAATTTTTCGGGAAATCGATTTGAGAAAATTGAAGGTGCACATTGCAAAATATTAAATAAATCGATTCATCCCTCTTCCAGACTTATCTTCCCGAAGGAGCTAATTAGTATGCTCCCCTCGAGCAGTCACATCAGCAACAAGTTTGCTGCAGAAAATTTGTTTCATTTGTTAGCAGTGTTCGCCTTTTATTTGTTTTTTTCTAGCTTAATTAAAACAGTGGATCGTAAAATTCAAGTACAAAAGCAGTTTTATCTTTCTTTCAGAAAAAAATTAGCAACTTTATAAAGGTGTAATAGTAAGCAGAAAAATTATGGGACTTAAACAAATTTAAATTTTATCTGGAAAAGTAGTTTTATATTTTTTGTTCATTTAGGATTTTTTTTCTCTGTAATTATGCAGTTGGTACTATTGATTTTTATTGGAAAAGTAACTAGACCCTTATGCCTATCTTGGAAAAAAGTATTATCAAATTCCGGTGAAAACCTAGGAGGAGATAGCTCATTAAAAAATTAGACGTCTTTGTCTTCCAGACATCGGAACAAATTACGAAAATTACTGTCTAAATTACTTGGCGCCGTGTGCTGCAATCACCTGTTTGACCCAGGATCGAATCCAAGCTATTGTGTACCACCGCGAAAGTTTTCTCATTTACTCGAATAATAGCGGGATTCATGTGTTCTTTATTGAAATAAGCGCTCGGGTGGAACTACAAATTTCCTACTAACTTTTAGAGTCGAGAACTGCTCGTATTGTTGAATTCCTGTTCGGTAACGAGAAGCTAAAGGGGTAATATTTGACTTTGGATTATTGTAAAATTAATTGCCTCTGGAGATTATATGCTTTTTCTTGTGCCATTATTCTAAATTCACATAATAATTTTTCTGAAAAGATTTATGTTGCATCAAATTTATTTTGACCTCTGACTTGCTTACTCTTCGACAGTTTGCCTACCGCATTTCGGGAGGTTGCTAAATAAGCTTCAAGGTAAAATATAATACTATTTCTTGGAAACGGTTAGGGACATTAAATTTTGTACATTACAACACTATTAAAGAGAAAAATGGGGTTATTAAATTTAAGGAGGAAATAAGGAATGAAATGGCTTTAATATTTCGGCTGGTAGGTCTACTTAAAGCAAATTTTATTAGCTTCCCTTAAATGGGCTATTAGTATACTGAAATAATAATGGCGACCATTTGAAACAACTGTTAAAATAAATTGTTCCGTTATTGATTGACGGGTGGTCATATACTGGCCTAAATGCACCATAAAAATAGAAGTTTAATTAATTCTGATACTAACATTGAAAACCGCATGTCAATATCTAGTGTAATTCGCCAGATATTGAGATAAATAGTTTATACCCTAAAATGGGTACTAACCCTTATTAGTTCAAAATTTAAGGTATGAAATTTAATTGCTGATATGTTGCTCATTCTGTGCAGCAATTCTCAGATTTTAATTATGCCAGCAGTAATTATTTATTTAATTTTTTTACCCAAAACTGGGTGTATGGATAAATGATCAAGCAGTTTGGGCAATTATTCATCATGTCTCTATTTTCAGACAAATTACTCAAAACTTGCAACCTCAAATTAACCTGAAATCGATAGTAATCGCCCTTAATTCAACCTTAAACAACTTTAGGGGTGAAACTCAATCGTAAATATATTTAGGACAAATCCCTAGAGGCCAGCTTGCATTACACCTTAATAATATAACCATTCTCTTTGTTGAGTGTTGACATTTTGTACTCTTGAAAGCTGTCAACAGTAGTTCCCAACAGGTGGTAGATTAACATGAAAAGTGGAACTTTATTAGACCTGAAATTTCATATTATAAGTTTGTTTTGGGGTAAGAATGTTTTTATCAGAGATTTCACGTATTTTCTCAGATAGCATTGTAATGTTTATTGCTTGAAGAAATAGTTTGTAATTCAATAATTTAAAATGAAATAAGAGTTTGGTTCTTCTGAATATGACTTACAACACTATATTATTTATTTATAACTAAATACTAACTCAAACAAAATAGCAGATATTTATATTTAACTATTTATACCCACTGATCACTTCACTGTTCGATATTCACTGCTCTAGCGTCACCATTACACTATTACTATTCAAGTCTTTGGCTTGCCTTTATATATAAAAATATCAATTTCTTGAAAGTTCTACCACATTTCTAGAATATTGCTAGAGGTTGCCATTGGGAGGGATGATGTGATGCGGTGCGGCGCGATGTAGGGAGGACGAAAGGCCACGCCCCGGCGCGCCACTTTTATGAGCCTCCACACTCTCGCACGTTACAGTATTGTCTGTACAAGTTCATTGCACTTTCACAGATAATAGCTAAGGAAACAGTCAAAACCTATGCTGCCATCTATTAGCGGCGAATAAACTAACTGTTTTTCTCAAACATTAAGACACAATCATTCAACAATTTATTTGAAAAGTGTGAATTTTCAGAAACTCGAACATTTATAATATTTCTGTGGAACATTTCTGGTGCTTGCGTTGTTATCATAACCTACAAACAATAATTGGTCAAAACAATTAGTGGTAAAAGATGAATTAACCTACGTGAAACACTTTACTGAGAGTCAAAGTGTTAATTGAGTATTAAAATAACTAATAATGCCATAATCAAGTGTTCTAAATGATTTATAGTTGTAATTATTGAGCATCTGTCGAATTTCGTACCTCTCATATATAGAGGCGCCACTGCGCAGAAACTTCTGCATCAAAGATGGCGCTATTGTAATAAGAGATTGCGCTGGTGACATTTGTAAGATTTTGTTTAAATAATTATTGTGAAACCGACAAAATTTACATATCAAGATTTTGATGGATATATCCGTTTTGAGCCTCCCTGAATCCATTTTGACTATTTTTGGCTTGATGTCGGTACGTATATATGTACGCAAATATCAGAACCCGTCGGACGTATAATGTTGTGATTCTGTATTTGAGACTGGTTTATGGTCTAGTTGTGCACCTCGCATTATGGTTGCAATCGTCTGTACCGGAAGTGCACTTTACTTGAAACTTTTTTTGAATTTTGAGCATAAATCCTGAATATTCAGCCGTAGCAAACTGAAATTCAGTATTTGAAATTGCTGTGGCATCTAAATGATTATCCAATATTTTTGTACCAATCGGCTGAGCCGGAAGTGCACTTTATATAACAAACTTTTGGAATTTTCCGCATAAATTCAAAACAATCAGTCGTAGAATATTCTGTAACATCTAGTTGTGCACCTCACATTATGATTGCAATCGTCTGTACCGGAAGTGCACTTTACCCGAAACAGTTTTCAAATTTTCTTTATAAATACTAAACGGCTGAACGTAGAATGTTGAAATTCAGTATTTAAGACGAGTGTACCATCTTAATGCTCATATCCTATTTTCATTGAGATCGACTGGGCCGGAAGTGTACTTTATTTGACAGCCTTTTAGAATTTCTGGCATAAATTTGAAACGATCAGCCGTAGAGTATTGAAAATTAGTATTTGAGTCTGCTGTAGCATCTGAATGATTGCCAACTATTCTAATAACAATCGACTGAACCAGAAGTACACTTCAGTTGAATTTTTTTTTATTTCGCGTGTATATTCAGAATTGTTAGCCGTAGAATCTTGGAAATCAGTGTTTAGGAATGCTGTAGCATAATAGCAACTGACTTTACATCTGGCGGTGCTTCGCTTATAACTAGCGGGCGGGCTTCGCCCGCTTTGGTCAAGCTCGGCGTGCCTTGCTGCGCTCCCGATTTCAAACCTAATCTCAATTTATTTACGAATCTAGAAGAGACGAAGGGAACTAACATCCAATTTTTCAATCCAAAAAAAGTATGGTGATTAAAATGCGGTGGTAAAGGTTGGATGGTAAAATACTCGTAGTATATTAAGTTTTTGAGAATTGTTCGTGAACAGAGCTTCAAGTAAACAATAAGTTTTAGAACATTCAAATGTACTGACATTTGCAGTCTGTGCTTTTATTTTTTGAGGAAGTTTGCTTTGTATTAGCTTAGACTAAAGTTAAACAGCATATATACGAACAGATGATATTATAAATATAATTGAACTTCAGGACTTCTTCCCTAACTGGTTCTTGAAGTTTTAAGTCCCCTCCCTGACACAGAATCTTGTAGAAGTTAATGAACATTATGATAAGCCGGAAGAGTACATTTCAATTGACCTATTTTTATAATAAATTAGTTCCAAACAGTCGACTATACAACAATATAAAGTTAGTGAAGTAAAGTCGATCGCTAATCCTCGTTCATGCTGCAATTACTCAATATATCCTTGGCAGAATGGTGGAGGCGCTTCACTCATAAACTTGCTGGAATAAATTTATTAGTCTACGTTTTCTTTTACTTTTTGTAAAGGTGAAAACTTCGACGGATATATTTTCTGTACAGTGAGGTTTCTAACTGTCAGATACTCTACTTTACCAACACTGTTACTTAAAGTTTGTCCTGCGAAGCCTTAGATTCTCTGCAGGAAGTTGCGACGTTGTAAACTATTTTCTTTGTAAATAAGAATGATATATGTGTTGTGCTAACATATTGTGGAGACAAATTACAAACGTTTTAGCTGTTTTGTAGAAATTATGTCTTTTTGCGCACTTGTTGGACAACCACAATGATTAATTTTTATTTTGAGCTTCCTGCTTAGTGCAAATATATTCCTCCTGAAATGTTAGTATCTCCTTGTTTGCATATTGAGTTTGGCAGCTTTAACAGCATTTCAGCTCATCGCTTGAAAACAATGCATCTCCATTTTAACTCAATAATACGTCTTTGTGAATACAACACGTCTCTATTATCTGCATCTACCGAAAGCTTGTAGTCTGCCCGCTTCGCTGCACCCTATATAGTCCCTGGTTCGATTCGAACTACTTGCAAGAGAATTATGTTGTGTACCTGACGGCATTTGTTACACAGAGACGGACTAATAATCTAATTATAATATTTTTGTTTCAGCTCAAGTATGGGTTGAATCAACATGAACTGGAAATGACTTCTGGGACTGGGTAAGTCTGATTTTGTGTTTATTTGTTGATAGAACAAATGTATTAATAACATCCCTAGACAATTTTCATAGCCAACCAAGCGACAATTATTCAACACGAGTAATACGTTTCTTCCTTTTGATACAGCTCTTTGTTTACTGGATGTCATTTTGAGCGTTTATTTATTTTATTCAACTTTAATATAACTCCGTCCCTGTTTTCCGCTTTGAATATTCTGTACAGCAAACATTCTCTATGCTATACGTACTGTACAAAGTGTACTATACATACATAGCACATGTTTATTCGTACATATGAAACGCAGTCCTTAGAAGTTCCCGTTGAAAATCTGTTTAGCGCGGTCTTCGTTTTGAGACACTTCATAATTGTTTATAATTCGGCAGTGGCGTATTGTGACATTATACACCTAAAAATGCTTCATGACAAATTTTGACACGTGTCACGCATTTTGTATCCCAAATATAATTTAAAGCCAGGAAACAAACTCAAATATGAGTTTCAAAAATTTAATTTGAGTAAAAAGGGTCGTCCCGATTGATAATATTTCGCTTATAATGACATTAGATCCCAAAGTGTCCTCCTAACGTTAGATAAGCGGCCAGACAGAAATAAACATTCAGCAAGTTAAAAAACGTGGCAATTCTTATTACTGCAAATTAAAATACGTGCAATAGCTCGTTAAATTCGTTGAGGCGTCTAAAAAAATGTGCAAAAATTTCAAACCCGCACATTAACAATTGCAAAAGTTATAAACAATTGAAAATTCAAAAAAAAGAGGTCTACTTTTTGGGAAATTACTCTAAAACTATTTGTTCTAGAAGAATTTTACAAACAGATTCTTAAAGAAGAAGAAATTTACAATAAAAAATGTCGACTCCCGGAAGTTGACCTACATGGTTAATAATTTTGATTTAATGTTGAAAATAGGGTTCTGCTGCCTTGAAACCGATCACTAATTACAAAAACTATTTTCACATTTTTGACACAATTTTTTTTTGGAAGTGCCTAGATAACACAGTAATCGTTGTAAATTTTTTAATCAATATTCAATACATGCAAGAATAGTTTTTGTAATTAGCGGTTGGTTACAAGGCTTCTCGCGCGGAAGCCTATTTTCAAAATCAGATAAAAAGTATTACCAAAGAAAGTCAAGTTCCAGGAGTCAATATTTTTTGTTGCAAATTTCCTCCTCTTTAATAATCTGTTTGTAAAATTCCTCTAGCGCAAATAGTTTCCGAGTAATTTTCAAAAAAGTAGACCCCTTTTTCTTGGATTTTCAATTGTTTATAACTGTTGCAATTGTTTATGTGCGGGCTTAAAATTTCTGCACATTTTTCTAGACGACATACCAACTTTATTGAGCTATCGCACGTATTTTAACTCGCAGTAGTAAGAATTAACACATTTTTTAACCTGTTGATTAGATCCCAAAATGTTCTCCTTTCATTAAGCCGTCTAAAACCTTTTGGGGGTTCTGGGTACTGTAGGGTAATGGGGCCTGTTTTGTCTCCATAATCTGTGATCTTTTGCTGGAGCTAGCCATTGTAATTTCGAGCGCCTTTCTCTGGGTACAGCTCCTGGAAAGAGTTTTAACGACGGGATAGCTTGTTTTGTTGATTAACAAGGCTTAAAACAGAATAAATAAATACACAACAAAAAACGGTCGAAACATGAACAGAAAGATTCACTCTGAGTTCTAAGTTGTGTGTCAGTGGAACTAGAACTAACGAGCGGGCTTCGCCCGCTGTGAAAAAGCTCGACGTGCCATGCTCCCATCTCAGAAGTACGCGGAAGGCGTACACTAAACGAAACAATTTCTGTTTAAAGCACTGAACTAAGTATCTGAAGGCAGCGTATTCCAAAATCATTATTACTTTTTGATAACTACTTTGGTAGGAACGAAAATCAAAACGTCAATAATATTTCTCTGTTATTATGTGGCCTCAAATAGATTAATGGTTATTGATGATTGTACTGGTTATTTAATTGATACAAATGCTTTCGTGATGGACACATGAAGCCTAAACGAATTATTGGTGATATATCACCAAGTATCATTTTTTTGTGAATCCAGATTAAATGTATTTCCATTTATAGATGCTTTCAAATCATTTTAATCAACAAAAGTATCGTATATCTGCTGAACAATGAATGAACATTTCAAACAATTTTTCATGAAGCTATTCGCATTTGATGTTTCATTTTTAACTGAAGTATTATCAACACAATATTCATTTCTGACCGACAAGTAATTAAAAGCAATAACTGTATTGAAATAAAATAATTTTAAGCTTGTTATTAGTGCTTTTGATTTAAACGGTTTCATTTAGAATCAAGAGCTGAACCAAAAACTAGTAACATGGACCTTCTTGAGATTCTGACGTCTGGCAAGAAATCGTGTTGTGTCGCTGCGTCAGCGAAATAGGTCATGAACCAGGACTTTGAACAGACTAAAATAAAAAAGTGGAGCGCATTTGTAATTTTTTTTTTTTGAGCTTGAAAACACATTTTTCTTTACAAGTTATTCTTATTTAATTATACAGTCGTTATACTGGCCCCACGTTTTTATTTTGGTCTATTTAAAATCCCAGCCTATTACAAAAAGTGCCCTTTGGCATGAGACACGAAAAGACAGCTCTTCTAGTATTGCACGATTTCTTACCAGACGTCAGAATCTCAATATTTATAGTTTTGCTCTATAATATAATGAAATGTTCGAGCGCGAATGCAAAATATTGAGCGGATGTCCATTGAATTCAGTTATGATACTACGCCACTGGAATATATGTCTAATATAGAACGTAGAATATAGAGCTCATAGAAGTCTCAACTGTTGTGTGCACCGAACGAACGGAATATATCTTTTGTGTTTAGTTGTCGCTTCAGACTTCAGAGACTGAATATATAGGGGTTTGTATGCACGAAAATGACGTGATGTGAAATATGTAAGATGAAAAGAGAAATATGCGCATTCAAACATGTGGAAGTAAATAGGTTTCTGAGGAAACGGAGAGAATAATAACAATCATACTTTTCTTATAAAGAAATAATGTTGAGGTATACGAAAGTACTGAGTATTTTGAGAATTATGAATAAAGTATTGGATTATATTGTATGACCTCTTTCTATTCGCAGTAGGCTTGCCAGCATTCAAACTTCAATAATATTTGTAGTAGATTATCATTATTTATCTCCTATAAGAATTCTTTCCCAATCCTAATGAACAATGTATACTTAAGCCCCTCCCTCTAATATTTTTATGAGAGCACATCATACATCGAACTATGACGTACACACTGATTTGATTGGTTGCCGGACGTTAAACACAACAACTTATCTAAACTCAATGCTCTAAATCTGTCTAACGTAATTTTCATGAATTTGCGACTTCATTTTTATGAAATATGAACTGAAATGATTCAAGATTATCAGAAGTATCAAATTTTGCAAGAAATTTCAGTTCTATTCATACATACATACAATATACAAGTTCCATGAGGGGGCGGAGTTATCATCTAGATGCTAGAAGCTAACAAAAACATTTCGGGGGCGGAGCTATCAACTAGAGGGGTACGATATTAAGTAATGTAATGTAATGCCATGAGTTTTAATTGTTTGTTCATCAACTTTTCCTTATTTTTAACCGCATTCTTGATTTCATACGATTACAAATATGTTACAGACATGAAATGCAAGAAATCAAAACAACATTGCTGCTGTGGGAGCCAGTGTTACTGGTAAAAGGTGAATGATATCGTGATATCGAACGATGATAAGGGATTTCTTGTGGACTCAATTGGTAACAAAAATTTATCAAAAGAACCATTTTTATCGGATTTATTTTGAAGGAAAGAGGTTCGTGCTTTGATGTAACATCATATTATTTTCAAATTTTAATTATTTTCCAGAGTAAAATATACGAAAAAGTCTTTTGATGTTGGCAGAAATGTTCAGAGCAAACTGAATTACCCCAGCGCATGTAAAATGTATTTGACATGAAATTTTAGTACGAAAAATCATTTTCCCGTGTAACAATTGCAATAAAAACTTTTTTTCAAAGGTTTTTCACGCATTAACTATATGTGCATCAGTGCACCAGCCCCAGTCTCCAATCAATTCTAGGGCTGGGTACCTTCAGCCATAATGATTTCGTTAGTAAGCGATGCATAAAATGAACATCGGCTGCATTAACACACGTTGACGTGTGACGTCATCAACAGGCTGGTATGAATATAGCAGTACCAACATTGCATTTAGATCGTTGAAGTTTCACACTGATGGGCAAAACAGGACCGGGTCTTATATTACCGATTACCAATTTCGAGTTGTATGAGCTGGTGCTCCATCATCAATATTTGACATTCCAGTGTGATTGTAAAGCCTTTACAAGTTCGGAAAGAATGTAACTTGATATTTTATATTTCTTAAAAGAGCTTTGATTGAAAGAATTCCTGTACGAAACTTTCCCCAAAAAAGGAAACGTCAGTTCAGGGTACCCTTGTTCTACGATTGGAAAATATTTCTCAAAGAAATCTCTCTCCAAGAAATGTGAAAGTAAATATTTACTTTTACGTCAATACGATCAATAATAAATTTGATTTGTTATTAAGTGTAGTAATCGAAATTCCAAATACTTTTTTTTAATATGTGCTGAGGGCTCAGAAATATGAAAATCCATCTCTGGTTTAAAATGGAAGAAAATGGGGTCAGGCGTAATGTGAATTTTAATATGCGAACCGAGTGTGTAATCAAAAAATCCAAAGATCGATTGTGTCGTGGCAATAGAGAAGAATTGTTTTACAATTCAATTTTTCTAAAGTTTTAACATTCTAATGCTTCCGCGTTCTGAATATAGAATTTTTGGTTAAGCAAGCCTGGCAGCGTGTTTCAATATTAGTAGAGACAAATAATTCTTCGTTCTGGCAAATATCTTGAATATATAAAAACAGAGAACAAATTTATTAGATATAATCTTGCCCCCTGAGAGACGAGTCAACACTGATTTATGTGCATTCGCTACGCTGGCACGTGACCTATATAAATATGACTTATAGATGTGAGCCATAACCGGACGTGTGGAGCACGGCCCACCCCGTTTTAGGAATACCAAAACGTTTGAAATTAGTACTGCAAGTTTGATATATTGCCAAGATGCCTAACCACTTGTGCGTAAGCCAAGTTCACAAATGCTCTTATAAATATTCTTTACGTTTATAATACTGCAGCAGCTTTCAATGATCAATACACTATTTACCGTATCAAAGCTATCTATATCGTTCACCAATTCCATCAGGATCGTTTGATGGGAAATTCAAACATGTTTCGAATGTACATTATGCTGCAGCTATCTTTAGTATCGTGTTAATATTTACCTGAATATGATTTCAAACTGAATTTTAAAGCTTAATTACCTGAAGCTATATTTACTAGAGGTAAACAGTTCGTTCGATGAACATTTGTAATTGGGAATTTCAATTAGATACAGGAAATCTGAAACCTCATTTTTTGGGCTGATTTTTCGTATTATTGCAACAAATTTGAACTAAATCAATGATAGATATAGGTAGTTATCTGGAAATCACAGAAAAACTGCATTTAAATTGCTCAATAATTAAAAAAATGAGGAAAAGTTATTCTAGGTGTTCTCTCCTCGGTCCGATTACTCCTTGCATCATTAGTACAGCATTATTGTAACTATACTACTACTAACAAGGTTCCTAAATGCCTTCCTTCTGTCGCCACTCTATATTTATCCTTGCTATTTACCGCCTGTCTCTCTTTGGGATACTATCCATCTCGCTGGAAAATCTCCAATATAACTGTAATGTTTATTAACACCAATAAAAACCTTTTCTTCACTAAATAAATTTATTGACTTATGTACATTTCGGAAGCAAAGCTTCCATCATCAGAGAACAATATTCCAATCTAATCTAATCTATTATGTGTGCTCTGGTATAGGGACTCCCGTGGGCCCCTCTTCAGAGTGTGGTATGAGTATAAGTGTGCCTAAGCTAAGTTAATGTTTGTGTCATGTGTCCAAGGTAGATCATTTTACAGTCCGAAGACTGCGCGACGATGTCCTTGTAGCTCGGCTTTCGTGAGAGACTGGCACTTGCTGCGCAACTGTAGTACAGCTACTCATCCAGAGGTGCCACTGCTGTCGCTTACGCGACAGACTGACACTCACGTCCACCGGAAGTTACTTCCGAAGAAGTGTGTTGAGAGTTTGGGTGTACCTAAGGGGGAGGAAACGGAAGAACTCCGAGAAAACCCCCGCACACGGCACGAAACACATGGAGCCACCGGGAATAGAACCCGGGACCTCAGTGGTGTCAGGCAACAGTGTTACCACTGAGCCAGGCCGTGGCCCTCAATATTCCAATTATAAACAAGTTCTTATATATATAAACGAATGGCAAAAGTACAGAAAAACCAACCAATCACCAATCGTTATTTGAGTGGGCGGAGTTAAAACTACACATTTTAAAAAGTAATGAAAATTTTTAGAAATCACAATAATACAAGTTTAAGAAATAAAAAATACATCCAAATTACATCAAATACATTTTAATAATGGTTTTTTTAACGGAGATAGTAGATTATTTTTGTGCTTTTTCATATGTATAGCTTCTGACATATTTAATTCATAAAAATTATTGCAGCTTTTTCATCATTTGTAATGTTTATTGCTTCAAGAAATAGTTTATCGCATCAAGAAATAGTTTATACTTAATACTAACTTAAATAAAGTCGCAGATATTTATATTTCACTATTTATATACCCTGTTCACTTCACGGTTTGATCTTCACTGCGCTAACTTCACTATTACACTATTACTATTCCAGTTTTTGGCTTGCCTTTATATATAGAAATATTCATTTCTCGAAAGTTCTACTTCTGGAATATTGCTAGAGGCTTCCATCGAGAGGAGTGATGTGATGCGACGCGGCGCGACGTAACGAGGACGAAAGGCTCCACCTATACAAAGTCACGTTTACGAGCTTCCACACTCTCGTACGTTACATAACCATGATTCCTAAACACTCTAAGAATCCAACCAAAGTGAGTTCATATTGTCCTATTACCCTCTTGAACACTATGGCCAAGCTCCTGAATCTTATATTCGAACGCGTTGAAGAATTCGCTGAAATAAGGAACATCATTGCACCATCCCAATCTGGATTCCGTGAGGACAGCTCCACCAACTCCTGCTTCGTCAAGCTAACCACCGATATCTCGTATGCCACCGCATACTCAGCAATAGGTGCCCACAAGAAGCACGGAACAATCTACAGCGACAGATCAGATCCCTGGAGGAATGGATGCGTCGATGGAGAGTTTGAGCCAACCTCTCTAAATCACATTTGATTCTTTTGCGAGGAAGAAAACATGGTCAAAGAGTTGAAGAGATAACTACCCAACAACCAGAAGGGCCATATACCTCGGCGCATCTTTCATCCATACCTTCTACTGGAAACCTCTGGTACAGCAATGCCATAAAACAGGTTCTTCGACATACTAATTGTACAATCGTCCGATCTTAGATCGAGTATTACACCATACTGTTCTCTAATGTGAGGAACCACTTATTACCGGCTCTTCAAGCAACAGAAAGGCAGATACTTCGCCGAATCTGTAACCAGCCACCATGGTATCCCACAGCGGACATTTACCACCTCGCAGACATCGAGCCTATTGGTGATCAGCTCAGGATGATTCAGAGAAAATTTGCTACAAAACAGCTTCTCCCTCCCAGTCTTTTACGAGACTTCCTTCTGAAAATTCCTCCCCCTATGAAACGCAGACCGCAACAGAAATATTTTCACCCTCCAGCAGTCCTTCCAACTATTGAGGACCCAACAGCAGATACACTAAAATTTCTTGAGAACATTCAACTTAATTAGAAAATGATGAACCAAAAGCCTAAACAGGAATGAACGAACACTAAAAGAGAAGAGAATTCAAATGATATAATATAGAAATCATTTTTTTGGGTTATTTTCAACTTTGGGCATCACGAGCTAAGCATATTAGAACTTCTTCCACTTCCTTTGGCATGACGGTCGCTCTATAGTCTCTGGAGGAAGTGCGTACAGTCCATTTTAGTATATTATATACAGTTTGCAAGTTAAATTAAAATGATCCCAATTCCTTATATCAATTAGGTCTAGTCGCAACGCAAGCAAAGGAATGTAGCCCTTATAAAATCGTCTTTAAGACAATTCGGACGCTTGATTGGATAATACCATAAGGACGAGAACTGTATCCTAAATTTTCGCACGATTTAGGAACATGGAGGTCCGTATTCTCCGAGGCGGTCCGATTGATTGATTCTATAATAAGTACTATAGATTCGAGATTTATGTCAATAAATGAATATTTTAAAAATTTTGGTTTCCTATGATTTGAGACAATTCAGAAATATACCAAAAGAGCAAATAATAATTTACACACAGTCCTGCGAGTGGAGGAAAGTAATAACTTCCAACCACGAATTGTATGATCCTAAATGAAGCAAACTGCTTCAATACCTAATAGAAAATAACTTGAATGAAAATCCAATAATTCATATTGTCAATCGAATTTTGTTATTGTTGATAATCTTTTATTTTCATTTTTAAAACAGAAATATCCTGTCAGTTCAATTTCTAAGGCATTTTTATTGATTTTATTATTGGACAACATGTTCCTTACAAATTTTAATTATCTTGTTTCGTTCAGAAGATACAGCAACAAACTTTGTGCTACTACAATAGTCGATTTTAGGAATATTATTGAGTATTGAATTGCAATCGATCATATTTGTATTTCTGAAGATATTTTGATGGAACTTTCCATTGCGTTACATCTAAGTATGTAGATCACAATACTTTCCACACATTTTGATTATCTCAATTGAGTCGAAACAGCTACAAACTCTAATTATTCATCAGGTATTTGTATTTTCTGAGATATTTCAATAATAATTCTTATTACATTAGAATGAATCGTGCAAAATACGATACTTTTTACAGACTTCAATTATCTCAATTTGTTCAGGAGATACAGAGTCAAACAGTGTGTGCTTCTGATTCGGCTATTCTCTCCTCCGTCCGTTACTCAAGCAATACAGCGCGCGATCATAGCATCTTTATGATGTTTACAGCAACAAAAATTATCTGAATCGATTCTTCTTGATATATTTTATCTTAGAATATACAAATTTTAGCATATTTAGGTCCCATATTTTAGAAATACAAACATTTTTGTATTATTCATTATGAAATATGGTTCGAATATTTTATGCTCACTAATTCTGTAATGTTTTCATAAATGAAGCTAGCAGATTAAACGTGAAGCATAATCTAGTTAATATGGATGAAATATGGAAATTAAGTTGCGATAAACAGCGAGGATCATCAACCAAGCTATTTATCAATTTAGAAAGATGAGGAATTTAGCAGTTTACTTTGCGCTTCCACAAATCTTTAGATTAAATATTACTGAAAAATTTTTGAGTGTCAAGATATTTATTATTAATTTAATTAGATTTGTTATATAATTTTGAGAGTTGCAGGAAACTTTTAACGGGAAACATGTTTTGTCGAACATTTTGCTGTGCACATGTGTTCAATTTCCATATAAATGAGGGGATATTTTGAATAATAAAATGATAATACCACACTATCATGGATTTAACCAGCTTGATGTAGAAAAATCTGAATATTAACTTTATTTTTGCATGTTTGAAAAATGATATTTAAATGAGATAAGCCCCTAACATAATATGCTAATTTTTAAATGTTAAATATGGGATTCTATTTGGATGAAAATAGAAGATTTTATTGAATCATGAAATCTTTCGCTATATTTTCTTGTAAAAGATATTATTGGAGTATCGATAAATATCTAATCTTTTCTCAATGAATCCAATCACTACCTATTTCTCCACAGCACACGGAAAATGGGGATAATATTGCTTGTACAGTATGTGAGATAGAATTTCTGGTAAAAAGTATATTATGAACAAAATCCATTTATTCGTACGTTGAAAGTGTCAAAGTAAAGAACACTAATCTTGTAGGAAAGTGGAAATTCTATCTAATCTATTATGTGTGCTCCGGTATAGGGACTCCCGTGGGCCCCTCTTCAGAGTGTGGTATGAGTGTAAGTGTGCCTAAGCTAAGTTAATGTTTGTGTCATGTGTCCAAGGTAGATCATCTTACAGTCCGAAGACTGCGCGACGATGTCCTTGTAGCTCAGCTTTCGTGAGAGACTGGCACTTGTTGTGCAACTGTAGTACAGCTACTCATCCAGAGGTGCCACTGCTGTCGCTTACGCGACAGACTGACACTCACGTCTGCCGGAAGTTACTTCCGAAGAAGTGTGTTGAGAGTTTGGGTGTACCTAAGGGGGAGGAAACGGAAGAACTCCGAGAAAACCTCCGCACACGCCACGAAACACATGGAGCCACCGGGAATAGAACCCGGGACCTCAGTGGTGTCAGGCAACAGTGTTACCACTAAGCCAGGCCGTGGCCCTGTGGAAATTCGCCAAAAGTCTACCAGTTTGTTCTCTGTTAGGCTTTTCCCCCCACATGATTCATAATTTGCACCTCTATACAAAATACTGAAGATTGAAAATAATGAGCTCTTCAAAAGAAGGATTATTGCAACACAAATGAGACAAAACTTTGTTATAAATACCGCGAAAAGTTAGTGCAATGATTCCAAAACTTTTCAAAAGGAATAACTGTTGAGGATGAGTTCAAAAGATGCAAATTATTGCGCAATATTAGAGACAATTTGAATACATTCTCAGAGAAATATGCAATCATTTCGTGAATAATTTTCCAGTCACTCATTTGAATTGTCGTTGAGTTCTGTTCGATTAACTTTGAGTTATTATTTTCTATTGCTTATTACAATTCAAAGAGACTTTAATGCATTTTTCAAGATGGTTTATGCATATTGCATGCAAGGCACTTTTCGTACATTGTTTTGAATAAATAGACTTGAAAGTGCAATGCAAGCAACAGACAATTTACATAAAATTACTCTAAAAATATTTCCATTATAAAACAAACAAAAATAGTTCCACACTTTTCCGACTTTCTCGGAGAAATGCAGAAATTATTGAAGCGCGTCTTGAGATTTTAAATCCTACCACCCACGCAATACTCTGCGGAGTAAATATATTTTCTTTTACTTATTCTTCAGGAAAACAGTATTTGTGTGTGAAATTTATTCAAAGTAGCACATTGAATAAGTCTTACAAAGAACAAAGTCTTGATTGAAGTTGAAGCTTAAAATATTCATCAAATTAATTTGATTTAGACAACATGCATCACATGTGCACTTGATCTTATAATAGGATAATTGAAATTAAAAATGCATTGTCCCTGGAGCCAGACAAACTATGGAATAATGTAAATTTGAAACTGGTAAATCAATTCAATCCGTATATCGTCTATTCAATATGAACTAGCTGCAATTCTGAATCGAGTCTAGGACTGCAGGGTATCTTTGTTTCCATATCCAGAACCAACACACGCTGCATACTATTCAAACATTAATTTTGAATAAGTATTCTCGTGCCAACATTAAAATTTCTGAATACATTTATGTCTCAACATAATGTAATGTTTATTGCTTGAAGAATCAGTTTGTAATTAAATGAAAGTCACTATTTAATAATCTAAATGAAATAAAAGCTTTATTCTCCTTATGTCACTAATAACACTATATTTATTTATTTGTCACTTAATTCTAATTTAATCAAGGTCACAGATATTTATTTCTCACTATTTATATACACTTTTAACTTTACTGTCACTGCTAGATATTTATTTCACACTACTACTCTTATTACTGTACTGTTCTACACGTCTTTTGCTTGGCCTTATATAGAGAAATATTGTTTTCTCGAATTTTCCATTTCTCGACTCTTTCCATTTCTAGAAATCACTAGAGGCTTCCATTGGGAGGGTGATGTGCTGCGTCGCGGTGCGGCGTAAGCGACGACAAGAAGCTTTACGAGCTCTCCCCTCACTCTCGCACGTCACAATAATAATCTACCAATGCATTGAAATGTGTTTCTTCAGTCACTTCAGTTCATATTTCATCAAAATAAAGTCGCAAATTCATGGAAATTACGTTAGACAGATTTAGAGCAGAGTTCAGTAACATACCTCGCTGCTGGCGGGGTTGTTAACCCTGGCGTCGCTGACGAAGCTGCAGACGGTATACTCGGGCGCTAATGCGGTTGAGATAGATAACGGAGATATAGATTGGCTGAAAGTTGACGACGACTGCCCAAGACAATCGACATTCGCGGAATCGCGAAGCGATTCCCTGCACGATGGATCAACTTTGGAACTCGTTCTATGCTTGTGAAACTTGTTTCCAAGCAGTGATTCTATGTTAAATTATTTCAATACTGTGAAGCCACCAATTGACTTTTCCAGAAGTGATTCTACGTTAAATATTTCTGACTCTTTGAAGCCAACAAGAGCCCCCTCAGCGGTGATTCCGCGGTTAATTAATCAAACACTGTGAAATTAACAAAGACTCCTCCAGCGGTGACTCTACGTTAAGTCAATCCAACGTTTGATAACACTGTAATACTTTGGAAAATGGTTCTTAGAACTAACTTTCAAAGAAGTGAGTTGAATCGGCTGCAAGGCCTTATTTATACTCAAAGTTCAATGAAACATTACTAACCTGTCTTTTAAATTAATTTTAATTTAGCGCTGTCAGAATAATGTCAACAACAAATTTCCTAACTGATTTTCCTGCTTTGATACATCTTAACAGCGGTTACATCTCATCCAAAAAATATTCAAATCATTAAAATAATATTACACTAGATTATTTGCTTACGTTGAAAGTTTAGCCGTAATATTGCATTTAAATTTATAATATTAACTTGATTAATTTCTTATTTAAAGCCTTTTACATAGTAAATACATTGAAATGTATATCTTCAATCATTTCCGTTCTTATTCCATTGAAATAAAGTCGCAAATCCATGAAAATCAACCAATCAAAACAGTGAATGCTTCAAAAATCAATGTATGGTATGCTCTCATAAAAATATTAGAGGGAGGAGCTTAAGTATACATTGTTTTTCTAAAAATTCACATTCATACGTTTAGGAATCTAGAGAGATGAATAATGATAATCTACTACAAATCATTCAGTTCATATTTCATTAAAATAAAGTCGCAAATTCGTGGAAATTACGTTAGACAGATATAGAGCATCGAGTTCAGATAAGTTGCTGTGTTTAACGTCCGGCAACCAATTGAATCAGTATGTACCTCATAGTTCAATGTATGATGTGCTCTCATGAGAATATTAGAGGGAGGGACTTAAGTATACACTGTTCATTAAGACTGGAAACAAATTCTCAGTTAATTTTTGCATTATTTACATTCATGCGTTGAGGAATCTAAGGAGATGAACAATGATGATCTACTACAAATCATTTCAGTACATATTTCATTAAAATAAAGTCGCAAAATCATGAAAATTACGTTAGACAGATTTAGAGTACGGAGTTCAGATAAGTTGCTGTGTTTAACGTCCGGCAACTAATTAAATCGGTGTGTACCTCATAGTTCGATGTATGATGTGCTCTTATTGGAATATTAGTGGGAGGGACTTGAATATACATTGTTTTTCAGGATTTGATAAGAATTCTTAGTTAATTTTTGCATTATTTATATTAATACGTTTAGGAATCCTAGGAAATGAGTAATGATAATTTACCACAAATCATTTCAGTTGATATTTCTTAAAAATAAAGTCGTAAATTCATGGAAATTATGTTAGACAGATTTAGAGCATTGCGTTCAGCTGTGTTTAACGTCCGGCAACCAATCAAATCTGTGTGTACCTCATAGTTCGATGTGCTTTCTCAAGAATATTAGAGGGAGGGACTTCAGTATACATTGTTCATTAGGACTGGAAAAAAATTCCAATTATAATTGTAAAATGTTATTTTTGCATTATTAACATTGATATTGTAACGAATTTAAGTCTATAAATTAGTCATTTCGGCTTTACTGATGCTTAGAATTATTGTGGAAATATTTTACATAAATAAATAGAAGCGAATATATTTGTTTTCCAGAAAATTGCTGGTACCTTCTAGCGCTTTCTAGAAAAGCCTGGACGTTTTCGGCAAAAACGCAGTGATGAGAGACTCACGGTATATATCAGTGGCTGACTCAACGAGGATTATTATTGATTCTGGCTCAAAGACCTTATAATATGGACTGCTAGTGGTTGAAATAAATTGTGTTATTCAAAATAAATCAATATTGACATAAATAATTGAAGTTAAGCTATAGTGTAGTGTAATAATCTTTGATTTGAATTAGAATTATTCAATAGAAATCATAAAGATTAATGGTAGTGTTTAAAAACGTTTGCTCCCAAAATTAGAATGAATAACGTGAAAATACGCTTAGGAATCTATAGAGATGAATAATGATAATCTACTACAAATCATTCAGTACATATTTCATTAGAATAAAGTCGCAAATTCATGGAAATTACGTTAGACAGATTTCGAGCATCGAGTTCAGGTAAGTTACTGTGCTGAACGTCTGGCAACCAATCAAATCAGTGTGTACCTCATAGTTCGATTCAAGATGTGCTCTCATTAGAATATTAGGGGGAGGGGCTTAAGTATATATTGTTCATTAGGACTGGGAAAAAATTCTTGGGTAATTTTGGCATAATTCACATTAATACGTTCAGGAATCTATGGAGATGAATAATGATAATCTACTTCGAATCATTAAATTCATATTTCATTAAAATAAAATCGCAAATTCATGGAAATTACTTTAAACAAATCTAAAAGCATCGAGTTCAAATAAGTTGCTGTGTTTAACGTCAGACAACCAATTAAATCAGTGTGTACCTCATAGTTCGATTAGAATATTAGGGGGAGGGACTTAAATATACATTTTTAGAACTGGATAATAATTCTTAGTTAATTTTTGCATTATATACGTTCATACGTTTAGGAATCTATGGAAATAAATAATGATAATCTACTACAAATATTATTGAAATTTCGAAGTGAAAAGTAAAATAAACTTTTTTTTTGAGGTGTACTATATTGGAAAATGCTACATTTCCGTTTTTTCACCTATTCTTCATTTTCTAGTTCATAATAGAATTAAGTACATACTTTGTAATGAAGGTATGTACCCTTGTGCGACAGAATCCCAAATAGGAATTCTTGTTCAAATCCTCGACAAAGTTGGCAAATAGAGCGCAGCGGACCCATTAACAGTTAGTAACATTTTGTAGTAGTGGTTATATTACACAAGATTTGTTCGACGTTATGCATAAGCCACAAACCTGGAACATTTTCATCCACCGCAGCCACTGCAGCTCTGCACGCCGTGGTTCATTTATTTTGTTGTTCCATGTCCATGCTAAGTTAATATGCATGAAGCTACACTGGAATATTAACTGTTTGAAATTAATGAAGCGACATTTTATCCACAGTGTTTGGAAGCACTCTAGAGAATCCTCGAATACAAGTTTGTAGCACTGTATTTATGTCAATATTTTTTTCTCTGTTTAGTGACGAAAATTGCTCTCGGAGCAATAGAGACTGTCGATGAAATACGACACTTGAGGAAAAATTTATGGAGTTCTTTTAGAAAAGTTTTTACATTACCACTTTAATTACTTTGGAAAATAACACGTCTAGATCTTATAAAAAAATCGTTTAATATTTTCCTCGTTGTAAAAAGATCGCGTATTCATTTCCAGAAAACATTTTATTCGCAAACTTTTAATATAGCTTTTAACTTCAGTGAAGCTTCAAAATTGTATCTACCGTACATGCTGCAAACATTATTGAGACTTGCACAGTTTCAAACAGCGTTATTCAAACGTATATGAAAACATTACATTTTGAACCGCTAGATGGCGCGGAGGTCGCGTTAAAACAGCTGAGGTGGTCTAATTATATATTCAAGAGTGTACTTATTAATTGATCAAGAGTCTAAAATCAATACTATCAACTTCTAATTACCAAGCTTTAAAATTGGTTATCTCGTTCTCTAAATCAGTACTTCCAATCACAAACAAAAAGGTTGATCATCTCCTGCATCTTTCATTTCATCTGCTTTAATCATCTCGTCCGTGATTTCATTCTATGTGTGCACATTGATCGAACAGCAGCGCCAAGTGGCGAGTTGGCGAGAGAAGCTTGAAAGCTTGGAACTTGAAGCTTTTCACAGCGAAGACCAAATTAAGACGCGGCTTGAGAGCTCCAAGTTTCGAACGCAATTATATCAGATTTGAATTGGCGCACTGGACCGACTAATAGCTATTTCTTTTAATTAGTTGGCCCAGATTGAAGAATATGGGAGATCATGAGTGGTTTACCTATACTACACTAGTTGGATCTGAATTTAATTGATCTTTCATTGATTTCTTATTGGTAATTGCCACGTATAAGTTTCTTATACTTCATGTTTATAAATAGAAAGATTTCTAAACGTAATAATGTAAATAATGCAAAGTTCTAACGAACAATGTATACTTAAGCCCCTCCCTCTGATATTCTTATAAGAGCACATCATACATCGCATTATGAGGTACACACTAATTTGATTGGTTGTCGGACGTTGAACACAGCAAATTATCTGAACTCTATGCTCTAAATCTGTCTAACGTAGTTTTCATGAATTTGCGACTTCATTTCAATGAAATATGAACTGAAGTGATTGAAGAAATACATTTCAATGCATTTATTTTGTAGTTTGTTTCATGCCATTTTATTATTAATGCCTATTTAATATATTAAAAAGGCTGCTTTTTAATGATGATGAAAGTTTGAATGAAACAAAAAAAATATTTTCAATTCAAATCTCTTTATTGTTCTGGCATTATAATGATGCATCATATTTTGTACTTTTAATGCTCTTGTATGAAATGTGTCACTATTTTATCCTCATTATTTAAAACAATAAAATATGAATTATTATATTTCGAAAAAATTACGTTATTTTCCCCCGGAGGTGTAAATTATTCAGTGCTACATTTCCTATAATACAAAAAATGTAATCTCCATCTATTTACGAATGCAAATTCGTGCAATCTGTCCAGTATCCCAATTCAATATCCACTCAAAGCCATAAAAACCCCAATCCGTATTATCCAATCCTTTAATCTCGGTCCAGGCGTCCGCGGTTCGATTCCGGTTTATAATTTCATTGTTATTCAGTTAGCGTTGTCTTGCAAATTGCTTATATCCGTGATTTAGCCAGATCACAGAATCGGTTCCAAAATGGGACCGATATTACCCTCCTCTAACCTAGAGTAGAAAATGTCACCCGACGTGATGTGAATAACGGAAATGTCTGTTTGAGAAAGCGGGTGTAACAAGGACACCAAGATGTAAATATTCCAAGAATAATCAGTTTTTGAAGAACTGCAAAAATTTGACACGACATCCAGATTAAATTCACCCCATTATGCTCTTACAATACATTGCGTTACGGTTATCTTTTTGTAGTACTACCTCTGCTTGTATGTGGAGCTGCGGTTGCGTGACAAATCGGTAATCTCATTTAGGTACTTAACTGTAAGTGGACACTTGTGGCTTACACATGTGCTGTTTCAGTTTTTTTTTCCAATCTAGATTCACCTGATAGAAGGAAGTTATGCTTTATCTTCTTTCTTTGCATTTGGTTAACGAAGCCATGACCAGGGGATTACTTCGAAATTGTTTATAATGAGAATAAAAGTCACTATTTAATAATTTAAAATGAATACAAGTTTTATTCTTCTGGATATCACTAACAACACTATATTATTTATTTATATTTAACTATTTATATCCACTGATCACTTCACTGTTTGATATTCACTGCTCTAGCTTCACCATTACACTACCATCAAATCGTTTGCTTGCGTTTATATATTGAAAATATCCATCTCTCGAATGTTCTCCTACACTTTTGGAATATTACTAGAGACTAGAGCGGAGCGATGTGGCGCGGTAGGACGCGAAACAACTAGGACGAAAGGCCCCGCCCATCAAGGTTACTTTTACGAGCCTCCATACTCTCGCACGTTACAATATTATAATCACAGACAATTAGGCTAGCGTCATTAACTCTAGAAGAAATCTAATAAAATTTAAGAGAATTTCAAACCGCAGCAACCTAAATGTCAATTATAGGTCAATTGATAATCAATGTAATAGAGCGAACATTCGGATTTACTTATCAAAGAGTTCATTCGATACAATTGTGCAAATAGCCGTAATTATGGTTTGTTGCATTTTGATGGAAATCAGGTTCTATATTTATCTTTTCCTATACATATTACGCTCTAAATTGTGCGTTGAATTGAGTAGGCACAACTGACTCCACTATTGGAATGTATTCAATCATTTCAGTTCATATTTCATCAAAACAAAGTCGCAAATTCATGAAAATTGAATATTTAGAGCAAAGAGCTCAGATAAGTTGCTGTATTTGACGTCCGGCAACCAATCAAATCAGTGTGTACCTCATAGTTCGATGTATGATGTGCTCTCATAAGAATATAAGAGGGAGGGGCTTAAATATACATTGTTCATTAGGACTGAGAAAATTTTTGCATCATTCACATTATAACGTTTAGGAATCTAAGGAGATAAATAATGATAGCCGACTACAAATATTATTAAAGTTTCGAAGTGAAAAGATGTGTTTCAATAAGAGAAAGATCTATGTATGGATTTAACTCAATCATAAAATAGCCCAATAATTGATTTGGTGAGCTTTAGTACCTTTCGAAGTACGTCAAATAGATACAAAATCATCTGTGTTATCTATAAAGCTCTTTCAAGGATCACCAATAAATTTTACACGCAAAAATAAGTATAATTATTCAGAAGACTTTATTATTGGATGTATTTCGTAAATATTGCATTTAAATTCATATTATCATCTTGATTTATCTCTTATTCCATGTCTTTTACATAATAAATGCATTGAAATGTATTTCTCCAAACATTGCAGTTCATATTTCATCAAGATAAAGCCGCAAATTTTGGTATTCATTCCAAAAATTCATACACCTAAAAAAATGAAACACAACTTGAAATGGGTTACAACGTTCCATTTCTTCTAATTTAGTCCGCAAAAAATCTCTCATCAACGTTCGATATCATTCACTCTCCACTGGTAACACCGGCTCCCACAGCAGCAATGTTGTCTTGATTTCTTGCATTTCATGTCTGTAACATATCTGGAATAGTATGAGATCAAGAATGCGGTTGAAAATAAGGAAAAGTAAAAGAACAAACAATTAAAACTTATGGGAACTTGGCTTCTAGATATTTTGATATCTTACTCCTCTAGTTGATAGCTCCGCCTCCACAATGTTTTTGTTAGCTTCTAGCATTTAGATGATAACTCCGCCCCCTCATGAATCTTGTATATTGTATGTATGTATGAATAGGAGTAAATTTTTTTTGTAGAATTTTATACTTCTGATGATGGCATGACGGCCAAAATTGCGATAAACTATTAAACTTTGAAAGAATATATTTTTTTCTCTTCAAATACCATTTCATATTTATAATTTGATTCATTTCTTATTTCAAGACTTTCACATAATAAATGCATTGAAATGTATTACTTGAAATATTTCAGTCTATATTTCACTGGAATAAAGTCGCAAATTCATGAAAAGTACGTTAGACAAATTTAGAGCATGGAGTTAAGATAAGTTGCTGTGTTTAACGTCCGACAATCAATCAAATCGGTGTGTACCTCATAGCTCAATTTATGATGTTGTCTCATAAGAATATTAAAAGGAGGGACTTAAGTATACATTGTTCACTAGGACTGGAAAAAAATCTTGGTTAATTTTTGCATTATTTTCATGAATACGCTTGAAATGATAATCTATTATCAATATTATTGAAATTTCGAGGTAAATTCTGTCAAATAGATTCATAATAAGAATATATCAATATTAAATCATCTAAACTAAATTATTCAAAAGGCTCTTTTAAGAATCACCAATGATTTTTACAAGAAGAAATAAGTATAAGCATACAGCTGACTCCAATATTGGATGTTATCCATAAATATTGCATTAAAATTCATACTATTAGCTTGATTCAACTCTTATTTCAAGCCTCTAACATAATTAATGCATTGAAATGTATTTTTCAAATCACTTCATTCAATATTTCATTGAAATGAAGTCGCAAATTCATGAAAATTGCGTTAAACAGATTTTGAGCATACAGTTCTAATGAGTTGCTGTGTTTAACGTCTGGCAACCAATCAAATCAGTGTGTATCTCAGAGCTCGGTGTATGATGTGCTTTCATAAGAATATTAGAGGGAGGGACTTAAGTATACATTGATCTAAGGACTGGGAAAGAGTTCTTAGTCAATTTTTGCATTATTTTCATCAATACGTTTAGGATTCATGATGGGAATATATCAATATAGAATAATCTAAATTATTTAAAAAGGTCTTTTAAGAAATATCCATAATTTTTACAAGAATGAGTATAATCATACAGTTGAACTCACTATTGGATATATATCATAAATATTGCTTTTAAATTTATAATATTAAGAATAACGGATGAGCTACGTGAAGATTCAACAATTAACACCAATAAAAACCTTTTCTTCACTAAATAAATTTATTGAATTATGTACATTTCGGAAGCAAAGCTTCCATCATCAGAGTACAATATTCTAATTAATCTAATCTAATCTATTATGTGTGCTCCGGTATAGGGACTCCCGTGGGCCCCTCTTCAGAGTGTGGTATGAGTGTAAGTGTGCCTAAGCTAAGTTAATGTTTGTGTCATGTGTCCAAGGTAGATCATCTTACAGTCCGAAGACTGCGCGACGATGTCCTTGTAGCTCGGCTTTCGTGAGAGACTGGCACTTGTTGTGCAACTGTAGTACAGCTACTCATCCAGAGGTGCCACTGCTGTCGCTTAAGCGACAGACTGACACTCACGTCTGCCGGAAGTTACTTCCGAAGAAGTGTGTTGAGAGTTTGGGTGTACCTAAGGGGGAGGAAACGGAAGCATTCCGAGAAAACCCCCGCACACGGCACGAATTATTATTTATTTTTAAAATGTGTAGTTCTTAACTCCGCCCACTCTAATACCGATTGGTGATTGGTTGGTTTTTCTATACTTTTGCCAACCGTTTACATATATAAGAACTTGTTTGTAATTGGAATATTGTACCATGATGATGGAAGCTTTGCTTCCGAAATGTACATAAGTCAATAAATTTATTTAGTGGGGAAAATGTTTTTATTGGTCTTAATTATAATATTAACTACAGATTAATGAATGTAATGTGAAATTAGCTTTACTTGTTGAGTGCCACTGCGTTTTTAATTCCGCAGTAGGTGTTTGCTCGCGTGAATCTCAAAATTAGATTTTCCCAACATCCAATGGAATAAAAACCTTCAATTTCCATAATTCCGCTCGTTTGGCGTTATTCGTGACTTCTGACTCCACTAGCTATGGATCGAGATTTTTGCATCAAAATTTGAATAATTTTGTTTGTATAAATGATAAAAATACTGAAAATAAAATTTGAAAGAGAAAAATTGTTAGGTTTACTCACCGGTTGGGCGATATTATTTTTTCCTGGATGCCAGCCATTTATTTCCTCCTGCAACAAAAGATTCAGTTAAAATACAATAGTTTATTCTTTGTTTAGTGTGTGAAGTGGTACTTTGTTACAGGAGGACGGTAATTGTAGCACGAGCAAAAAAGTATCAAAGAGTCTAACGCTTGAGGTTACTTGAAAAGTCAACAATAAAACGAGTTTTTACTGAGCGAAAAATTAATTCCAAACTGTCAGAATCACAATTTGTACAAATGAGGATTTGACAGATTGTCCGCATTTCAGAGATTTAGTTCAATATTGTGCCAACTGCAACCAATAGATAAGAATTTTGCAGTAAAAACCATACAAATGAAAAATAAAGAGAAATATGAAAATATATTTTTGTTATATCAACGCGTTCAATTCTAAATAAAAAACAAGATTGCAAAACCCAAATCCCCCTCTGGATTTGGCTGCGTTATTATTTCCAATGCAACAGGTCTGTAATAGGATTTATTTCACCGATACTTTTTACTTTTTTCTCATATCCGATTTCAACTTTAAACATTAATCATTTTTGAGTATAAAATAAAACAATTTAATAATTAGGGAAAAACATTGTAGATCAAATGGCAGAAAAAATCTCTATATTCGCGCACACAATGAAAGATTTCATCAAGGAAGCATAAACGAACCAAACAAAAGATGAACAACGAAACAACGAAACGTGTGACACAATACAACAAGAAGAAGCTTTCAAACAAAAAGCAAAATATCTCCTTCCTTTTCTCCACTTTGTTGACAAGCAAAACAAACAGAAACAAGAGGGAGATAGATTTAGCTGAAGATGATGTTTATTCGGAACAAATATGGCTGCCGTTCCTGATAGATACACTAGTCGTTTAGTGAGAATGTTAGTCTAGAATGTTCAAGTGAGCCTGCGATGATGGTTCCTATTCATGCTTTTGTAGTGTTTGTTTGATAACTCGAAACGAATGTAATTTAGGGAAGACGAAAGACATTTCCTCCGAGAAATTGATAAGGCGCAAACAACAAACAAAAAATAGATTACGTGCCACAAATCTTCTTGTAATATTGTATGTAATATTAAAAAAATGAGTCTCTAAATTTTTTCTATTGAATAAATTCTACGGATATAACGCCGAGCGTGCGGAAGTGAATTTAAGAATTGATTTAAATTTGAATCGGTAATGGAATTCACGTTCAGGTGACAGGAGAATGTCAGATAGAATTTTCGAGAGATGTGGAATGTGGCTTCTCCATATCGACTCACAGGCTCTGGAAAACATTGCTGCTGTCACTCAACTGGAGAACGATTATTGAATCTCACGCTTTCCGGTTGACAGGGAATTCCAGAAATTTAAAATGGATGCATTCCATTACAAGAATTTTTTTTGAAAGCTGGAATTCATAGTACGGACGTAGATTTTGTTGAAATTTTTACTACATACATTAATTTTACTTTAGGGACACTTTCTGGTGGTTATTTCACTGTAACTAACTAACTAACTATCATGTGTGCTCCGGTATAGGGACTCCCGTGGGCCCCTCTTCAGAGTGTTGTATGGGTGTAAGTGTGCCTAAGCTAAGTTAATGTTTGTGTCATGTGTCCAAGGTAGATCATTTTACAGTCTGAAGACTGCGCGACGATGTCCTTGTAGCTCGGCTTTCGTGAGAGACTGGCACTTGTTGTGCAACTGTAGCACAGCTACTCATTCAGAGGTGCCACTGCTGTCGCTTACGCGACAGACTGACACTCACGTCTGCCGGAAGTTACTTCCGAAGAAGTGTGTTGAGAGTTTGGGTGTACCTTAAGGGGAGGAAACGGAAGAACTCTGAGAAAACCCCCGCACACGGCACGAAACACATGGAGCCACGGTGGATTGAACCCGGGACCTCAGTGTTACCACTGAGCCAGGCCGTGGCCCTATTTCACTGTAACTACTGTGCTACTTTTTATTACACCCACGAAGTGGTCGCCCGTCAACAACAGTCTTGACATAAAACGTAGAACTGATGGAAAACACCGATGGGTGCCTCAAAACCTTTCCGCCTTCGATTATCAGGAAGAAAGACCTACGCAGTGGTCGCCTATCAACCCTCGAAGCTGAATGAAATTCAGTTTGAGAATGGATTATAACACTGGACGAAACGTAGGTTCATTAGTGTAATCTAGAAACCGAACAAACAAAGGTAGCTACTCGATTGGGACCCCAAAACCTCTTTGCCTTTGATAAGCAGTTTTGAGACACCTTCGAAGCTGAGCGAAATTCAGTTTAAGAATGGATTATAACAGTGGACGAGGCGTAGATTCATCTAGAGACCAAACAAGCATGAAGTGGTTCAAAAAGCGAAATAACTTTACATCCAGAACCATTTTTTTGGATGCCCAAGGAATAATCCCTGTGGACTTCCCACCTACGGGGACGATGATGGATAGGAAATATTATGCTGGCCTAAACTCGTGTTGGAAGGCAGAATATTGAAGTTGTCAAAAGTGGCTGCCCTATGGGGATCCCAAAACCTCTTCGTCTTTGATTCGCAGTTTCAAGACACCTTCGAAGCTGAGAGAAATTCAGTTTGGGAATGGATTATAACAGTGGAAGGAACGTAGGTCCATCTAGAGACCAAATAAGCATCCAGAACCATTTTTTTGGGATGCCCAAGGAATAATTCCTGCCTACAGGGACAATGATGAATAGGCAATATTATGCTGGCCTAATCAGGAAGATTACTACTTTTTAGGAAGGCAAGGTTTTTACGTAGGTCGCACATCAACAACAGTTGGGAAGACAGTTGTTAGAGTTTGTGGCAAACTTATGCTGGAAAAAGTTCCCAAAGGTGGCTGCCTGATGAGGACCGCAAATTTCTTTGCCTTTGATAATTAGTTTCGAGACACCCTCGAAGTTAATAAAAATTTAGTTTGGAACAGTGGACGAGATGTAGGTCCATCTAGAGACCAAACAAGCTTGTATGAAGTGGTTCAAAAAGTGAAACTTCGTAACCAGAACCATTTTTTGGGGTGCCCAAGGAATAATCCTTGTGAACTTCCTGCTTACGGAGACAATGATGAATAGGCAATATCATGCTGGCCTTATCAGGAAGCTTACTTCTTTTTAGGGAACCAGAGCCTTCATGATGATCGCCCGTCAACTACAGTCGGCATAAAACGTAGAGTAGTTGGCAAACTCGTGTTTGAAGAAGATGTCAAAGCTGACTGCTCGATGGGTATTCCAAAACCTCTTTGCCTTTGATAAGCAGTTTTTAGGCACCCCTAAAGTTGAGGAAAATTTAGTTTGGTAATGGATTATAGCAGTGGTCGAGACGGAGGTCCATCTAGAGACCAAACAAGCAAGTATGTTGTGGTTCAAAAAGCGAGAAAAGGCATCTACAAAACTTCGCGTCCAGAACCCTGTGGACTTCCTACCTACGGACACAATGATGAATAGACAATATTATGTTGGTCTAGTCAAGAAGCTTACTCATTTTTAGGGAGGTGAAGCCTTCACGATAGTCGTCAGTCAACAACAGTCGGCATTAAACGTAGAGTTGGTTGCAAACTGTGTTAGAGAAAGTTGTCAATGGTGGCTGACCTATGGAGACCTTGAAATCTCTTCGCCTTTGATAAGCAATTTCTGAACAACCTCGAAGTTGAGGGAATTTCAGTTTTGAAATGGATTATAACAGTGGGCGAGACGTAAATCCATCTAGAGACCAAACAAGCTAATAGTTAGTGGTTCAAAAAACGAAAAACTTCGCGTCCAGAAGCATTTTTTGGGATGCCCAAGGAATAACTCTTGTGGATTCCCTGCCTACGGAGTCAATAACGAATAGACAATATTATGTTGGTCTTATCAGGAAACTTACTTCTTTTTGAGGAGGTAGATACTTCCCGATGGCAGCCCGTCATAAAACGTAAGATTGGTGGCAAACTCTTATTGAAAAGTAGTCAAAGGTGGCCTCCGTATGGGGAAACCAAAATCTTTTTACCTTTGATAAGCAATTTCTAGATACCCCTGAGGGAAATTCAGTAGGTCCATCAATATGATCTAAAGACCAAACAAGCAAGTATGTAGTGGTTCAAAAAGCAAGAAAAGGCACCTACGAAACCTGCCGTCCAAAACCATTTTTTGGTATGTCCAAGGAATAATCCTTGTGGACTCTCTGCCCACGGGGATCATACTTGCCTAATCAGGAAGCCTGTCAACAACAGTTGGCATAAAACGTAGAGTTCGTGGCAAACTCGTGTTGAAAGACAAAATATTGAAGTTGTTAGAGATGGCTGCCCTATGAGGACCCAAAAACTATTCGTCTTTGATAAGCAATTTTTAGACACCCTAGAGGAAAATTATAACAATGGACGAGACATAGGTCCATCTTGAGACCAGACAAGCAAATATGTAGTGGTTCAAAAAGCGAGAAAAGGCACCTACAAAACTTCACATCCAGAACCATTTTTTCGGATGCCCAAGGAGTAATTCTTGTGGACTACCTGCCTGACGATGACGATTGGGCAATATAATGCTGATCTAATCAGGAAGCTTACTTCTTTTAAGAAGGCTGAGCCTTCACGATGATCGCCCGTCAACAACAGTTGGCATAAAACGTAGAATTGGTGACAAACTTTGTCGAAGGTGGCTGCCCTATGGGGACCCAAAATCTCTTTACCATCGTTAGGCAGCAGCGTGTCCAATCATCTCCATATTAGGGAGGTAGAACAACAGTCAAGGCATAAAACGTAGGGTTGATGAAAACTCGTGTTGAAATACAGAATATTGAAGTTGTTCAGGGTGGCTGTCCGAAAACCTCTCAGCCTTTGATAAGCAGCAACGGTTCAATCATCTCAAGCATTCTTGGATATTCTTCAAGCTAGAAGAGATTCAATTTTGGATCGGATTATAAGTGGACAACCACCAGTATGATCCAGAGACCAAACAAAAAAGTACGCATTTTCACGTGTTGGTAAACAAAATATTGAAGTTGCCTTTTCGATTTTGATAAGCAGTCATCTCAAGCATTTTTGGACACCTTCGAATCTAAGGGAGATTCAGTTTTGGAACGGATTATAACAGTATGATCCTGAGACCAAACAAAGAAGTAGCGAAAAAAGGCCCCGATAAGATTTTGCGTCCAGAACATTAAAGATCACGACAACCATTTTTTGGAATGCTCAGGTATTGGACAATATTAAACTAGCCTACGTAAAAAAGTTCTGGAATTGAGGCCCTACAAAATCCCAATTGGGGGCTGTTTTTACAAGACAGTGTTTTAAGGACAACTCTGAACGGGACCAGCTTCGAAGAACTGGACCATCCACCTTACAGTTCGGACCTAGTCCAAAGTGATTATTTTCTGTTCTCAAACTTGAAGAGGAGGACATAATAACCATTCAGCCTCCCTCCTGTAAACTATTTTCTCATAAACACTTCCAGGCGCTCGTGACAGAAAAAAGGGAACTCTTTTCTCTTTTGAACAACTTTTTACAGTCTGCCATTTTTTCGAACGTAAGGCAAGTTTGTAAAATCGACTGAAAGTTCACTGGCAGACGATCTACATGAGTAACTCGAAGCAGCTGAAAGCATCTTCCCCATAATTGACAGTCTATGAAAACTTTACCATTAAAACTATATTTTATATCGCATTTCATCAACAAAAACAGATTTTTAGGCACTTTCGACTTCAAATAATAATTTCTTTTGTCAAGGATATTGGTGGAACAAATATCCAAGGAGGTCGGAACAAATGAGTTTTGCTTTTATTAGAGTCATCATCATCAGTACAACATTATTCAACAGATGTTCCTAACTTGGAAAAAATGAAGAGGGAAAGTAAATGAATTGTCATTTCCAGGAGGCACACTTTTACTCATGAATTTGAGAGGCATTTTTATGTTAAATTACTTCTAGTACAATAAATATACCAACAATATTCGCAAATTGGAAGAATCGATAAAAAACCAAATCACAGTTCATTTGCTGCCGCTCGACATCCATTTGGAAATTAATTTATTATCTGTACTTTATTTTGTAGGAAAAGCTCGGAGGAAATTGGTTTTCAACGTGAAAACGAAAGCTTTCGTATGGAAATGGAAAAACCGCATAACTATAGACGCTAATTTTGTTCACGATTCTATTTTCCTTTCGTATTTGTGATCTTTTGTTCGGTTCATCCTTCACTGCGTTCTGTTTTCGAAAGATAAAATACTGAGAATGACAAATGTGAAAAAATGTTTTTGTTTGTTTGAGAATTTCATTCCGGGTATCAAATAATTAAAAAACGAACAAGCTGTCATCAAAAATTAATACAGTATGTACAAATCGATTTCAACAGGGTGAATAATAATCATACGTTTTCCCACTAGCGCCATTCGAGAGTTGGCGGCGGATTTTGACATTTTTTACCCCAGCAGGCCAGTGTTTCCCCGATGATATATCATGCTAGTGATTTAGGTACTCACATAAGTGCATTTGGCACGCAGCCAAATGTATTGTTCGCGAAAAATACGTCAGAACTCTTGGATTGATTTCTAAACGACGACTAATGCTTCAAGATTTATAAATCTTCGATAGTCGAAGAGAATTTCGAGCCTTTAATAGCTAAAAAGTTGGTCAATTGTATATTATCGATTATAACATCACGTAGAATGCACTGTCATAACGGAAGCAAGTGCCGTTTTGGCACAGCTGCCAGACAACTTCATACCACAAACTCTCCATCATATCTATTTACACATCAACTATTCTCCTCCATTTCATGAAATGAATTCACAGAATTATCGAAAATCAGATAAGTCGTGTGCTGAATTCCATCATTCTATTAGGAATGTTGGTAATTACGCCCCTAGTGATTGGATAGTGGAAACCGAAGTGAAAGATAGGTCGACTGTAATGAAGTTAGGAATATAAATCTTCTACCACATTGGGTTAACTACTCACGAAGGGTGAATTTGTTAGCGAAGCACAAGGACGAGTGAAAAATGCTCTCATCGAATCCTCAACACAACAAGAGCAGCCCACAACCTCTAGAAACGCGAAGCGGGTTGCTTTGTTCATTTACAACAAAGCCGCCCCTATTCTGTTATAGCAAATAGTTTTTGTGTTCGCAACTCACCTAACACAAATTTGTAAGAGTTGGAACTAATTTGAAAGATACCAAACATAAAATATGAATTGACAGACTTAAATAGTTATCAAGCAACATAATTCCATGCCCCCAGCGTACTTGAAGAAAAGTGTTTTTGAATGCCTGAACGCCTTCAACTTTAAACTTGAAGTAAAACTTACAAACTTTACAAACTGAAGTCAGTAGAAGTTTAAAGTTTAGAGAAATGTACACTTGAACACCATTGACCCTCCGAAAAGAGATACAGACTAAACAAAATAAGATTATCAGATAATAATTGACAGATACATCCACAACTCTCCTGACTTTATTTAACGACCCTTCTTTGTACCTTTTTTGTTGGGACAAAACAAACTCAACTACTCTATCTTTTGTTGTTTGATATTATTTCTAAACAAAAGAACCCTCATTGAATAACATTGTAAAAAATCTCTCACACGTTTGTGTGAATTCCCGCCACCATAAAAGCTCCAGCTTCAGTTTTAAGCGCCCAAACGAAAGCACCGATCTCGAGCTGCGTCTGTGGATTATGAGAGTTCCGTTCCGGTTACTTCAACCGGAAATGCAACATGAGAAAACACTTGCAGGGATTCTTAGCGGTTTTTACCGGTTCGTCATTCAGCAAGGGTTTTTAGTAGATTACATTTTTGTGTACGATGTTCTGTTTCGTTTATTTCTAGGTTGGGAAATTGGTGGCGTTTGAAGTTTAAAGAGGATGAGACACAGTTTTAAGAGACTCCTTGAATCTGTCATATATGTTTTCAATTGTATTTCATCTTTGAAAGTATTTTTCGGCTTGAAGAATACCTCAAAGGAAGCTGTGAGGCAGCTGCTGTAGTCGAAAGATCTCGTATTTCACCAGAAATCGCCAAACAAATTGTGATGAATGGGCAAGTGCGTTGTAGCAACTTTATAACAGATTAGGCTGTTTCTTTTACTTCAGAACTTCGGAATAATACTCTCTGTCCACTGTCCGACCATTTGGAGATTTCCGTGATAAAAAAAAATTCTTCTAGTTTCTCCCATTGGATATTTGGACTATTTGAATCATTGCAATCCATCTTCCAGGAGACGCCGTATACATTTATATTCACGAATGTATCTACCAACCGTAGATTTTGAAGGACAATCATTCTCAAAGCTGCCAGCAATTTTCTATGATGCTGGGGCCACACTTATATCTAACGCCATCAATTAAAATGTTATTTGACATTAAATATAAATGTAACCATGTCGTAGCGCGCTAATTTTTCACGGTGTTCTATTATTCGAACACATCTTTTTACTCCGAAATATTTGTGGCAGATTATCAATATTTATCTTCCTAGATTCTTAAACGTATTAACGTAAATAATGCAAAAATTATCTAAGAATTTTTTTATAGTCCTAATGAACAATGTATACTCAAGTCCCTCCCTCTAATATTTTTATGTGAGCACATCATACATCGAACTATGAGGTACACACTGATTTGATTGGTTGCTTGATGTTAAACACAGCAACTTATCTGAACTCAATGCTCTAAATCTGTCTAACGTAATTTTCATGAATTTGCGACGTCATTTTAATGAAATACAAACTGAAATGATTGGAGAATTACATTTCAATGCATTTATTATGTAAAAGGCTTGAAATAAGAGATAAATCAAGTTAATAATACGAACTTAAATGCAATTTCATAGAATACATTCAATGGTGAAGTCAGCTGTATGACAATACTTATTCTTTCTTGTAAAAACTATTCTTATAAGAGCACATCATACATCGAACTATTAGGAACACACTGATTTGATTGGTTGCCGATCGTCAAACACAACAACTTATCTGAACTCTGCTCTATATCTGTCTAACCTAATTTTCATGAATCTGCGACTTTATTTCGATGAAATTAGAGCTAAAATTATTGAAGAAATACATTTAAATACATGTTTTATGTAAAAGGCTTGAAATAAAAGATGAAGCAAGTCAGTATGTATTCATATTATGAATTTATTTGATGGGCTTCGGAAGGCCCTAAAGCTTACTAAATCAATCATTTATTATTATATAATTGAGTAAAATCCATATATAGACCTTTCTATTAATGAAATACATCTTTTCACTTCGAAACTTCAATAATATTTGTTGTAGATTATCATTATTTATCTCCTTGGATTCCGGAACGTATTATTGTAAATAATGCAAAAATAACGAAGAATTATTTCCCAGTCCTAGCAATGTATATTCAAGTCCCTCCCTCTAATATTTTTATGAGAGCACATCATACATCGAACTATGACGTACACACTAATTTGATTGGTTGCTTGATGTTAAACACAGCAACTTATCTGAACTCAATGCTCTAAATCTGTCTAACGTGATTTTCATGAATTTGCGACTTTATTTTTATGAAATATGAACTGAAGTGATTGAAGAAATACATTTCAGTGCATATATTGATATATTCTTATTATAAACTCATTTGACGGACTTGAGAGGGTGCTAAAGCGCACTAAATCAATTATTGAGCAATTTATATAATTAAGTAAGATCCATTCTCTTATTGAAATTCCCCTCTTCACGTCGAAATTTCAATAATATTCGTGGTAAATTGTCATACAATTTATTTCTCATCTACTCCTATTACCTTTAACAACAAAGCCACAGATATCTACTTTTAACAACTTATCTATTTATTATACTGATCACTCACTGAATTTTCACCATATCACTGTTTAACTGTTCACTGTTTTTTAGTTAGGTCGTTTGCTCTTATATATAAACAGATGCCCGTTTCTGGAAATGTTCTAGGTCAGTAAAGAACACGTTACTTAAATTTCCGACTGTTTGAGGCGACGTGATACGAAGACACAAAAGGCTCTATTTTATTTTTATGAATTAACACCTCTGCTGCAAAAATTATCTCATGATCATTTCCCACTTTTAATAAACAATGTATACTTGAGTCCCTCCCTCCAATATTCTCATAAGAGCACATCATACATCAAACTATGAGATACACACTGATTTGATTGGTTGTCAGAGGTTAAACACAGCAACTTATCTAAATTCTGTGCTCTAAATCTGTCTAATGTAGTTTTCATGAATTTGCGACTTTATTTCGATGAAATATGAACTGAAGTGATTTAGGAAATACATTTCAATGCGTATATTGATATATTCTTATTATAAATCCATTTGACAGACTTCGGAAGATCTTAAAGCTCACTTAATTATTGAGCTATTATATAATCAAGTAAAATCTATGCTTAGAGCTTTCTCTTATTGAAATTTCTCTCTACACTTCGAAATTTCAATAATATTCGTAATAAATTGTCATTATCTATCTCCTCAGAATCATAAACGTACTGTAATGTTTACTGTTCTTAAAGTAGCCTTTATTGTTCAAATAAAAATCACTACTTCATAAATGAATAGAAAATAAATGTTCCATTCTTCAAAGTATCCCCAAGCAAACACTGTACAATCTATTTCTCACTTATTACTATTAACTTCAACAACAGAGCCACAGATATTTATTTTTAACAACTTATTTATTTATTACACTGATCAGTAACTGGTATATATATATATATATATATATATATATATATATAGATGTCCGTTTCTGGAAATGTTCTAGGTCAGTCAAGAACACGTTACTGGAATTTTCGATCGAGTGGGGCGATGTGATACGAAGAGACAAAAGGCTCTATTTTATTTTTATGAATTATGACACCTCTGCATGTTACAGTATTCATGTAAATAATGCAAAAAATATCTAATGATCATTTCCCACTTCTAATGGACAATGTATACTTAAGTCCCTCCCTCTAATATTTTCATGAGACCACATCATACATCGAACTATGAGGTACATACTGATTTGATTGGTTGTCAGATGTTGAACACAGCAACTTATCTGAATTATATGCTCTAAATCTGTCTAATGTAGTTTTCATGAATTTGCGATTTTATTTTGATGAAAAATGAACTGAAAAGATTGAAGAAATACATTTTAATGCATTTATTGTATGAAAAACTTGATAAATCAAGTTAATAATATGAATTTAAGTACAATATTTATGGAATATATCCGATTGTGATGTCAGTAGTGTAAAAATTATTGGTAATTAAATAAAATTCATACATAGACCTTTCTCATAGTGAAACACATTTTTTTACTTCGAAACTTAAATAATATTTGTAGTTGATTAATAAAAATTTATTTCCTAAGATTTCGGAACGTATTAATGTAATTGAGACAAAAATTAACTATCCTGATGAACAATGTATACCTAAGTCCCTCCCTCCAATATTCTTACGAGAGCACATCATACATCGAACTATGAGGTTCACACTGATTTGATTGGTTGCCGGACGTTAGACTCTATGCTCTAAATCTGTTTAACGTAATTCTTATGAATTTGCGACTTTATTTTGATTAAATATGAACAGAAGTGATTGAATAAAAAATAAATGATCATATTCAAATGAATTCTCAAGATTAATTTAAATCTATGTGGAATTTTATTAGTTTTTAATTGATTTGGAAATTTCGATTAATGCTGCATTAATTAAGCAGTAATTAGGGCAAATATTCATTATCGATTTCTAATTAGTTGACATGCTTTTCAGGGTGCAAATGCATGGCAAAAAATTACTTGGAGGCTGTTGTAGATATTAATTAAAATTTGATGGGCAAAAACCAAATATTTAAGTCACATAACATTTCATTATAAACTCGCTGAACTTTTATAACGAACGTTACGGTAGAAACAGATCCGTAATTAACAACCAACGGGATTTAAAATCTGTAATCTAATTTGTTCCTGTAGAAAGTTTGAGGCTTGTACGCCTCTGCAAATGGATGTCGGACATGTATTAGTTGACCCAAGTAACACAATTAACTAGCCATTGGATAATTACGTAGTTAGCAGCAGGAATTGCATTTCATGGGTCGATGTATTCGTCTTATTAGTTCTCGCATATTGGAATTGAATTATGAATTAGGGTAATTCATGTACCTACAACACATTATGATGTAGTTAATTTTCTTGAATGATCACCTGGAGGAAAATTAAATTAAATTTCCGCACCAATGAATTGAACCTGAGGATGGATTATATTAATTCTGAAAGGTGCCTTTTTATTTTAAATTGAAGCAATTTTAGCTAAACACATATGTGTTATCTTTTTGGAATTTTTCCTCAACTTCTTCACGGATTTCATTCGTTCAATTTTCGTCTACCATTCAGCCGATGCTCATTTGTCCAGACGAGCTGCTGGCCAGCGGAAATGGAGCCATTATGTCCGCTCGATGGAGGCGGAAATTAATTTATCTTTCGAATTAACCGGAAAATCCGGCTGAATTTGTTGCGAGATGCTCGCAACTCTGATTTTTTCTTGTGTAATTTTTATTTTCTTCGCGTGATATATTTGAGGGATCAAAATGAGAATATATTGAAGAGATAAGTCTTATTAATAGCAGCCATTCATATTTTTTCCTCTTGGCTTTTAGATTAAGCTTTTTATCAACGCTTTCCATGTTGGGGCTGCTTCTTCAACTTCCTCTTTTAGTTTATTATTTTTATCACAGTAATATTAATTACAAACTTCCCACAATGATCCATTTCCAGACAACAATAACCAAATTCAATATAATTCCGTCTCCGCATCAAGTTATGAGCGAATTTCCTGAAATCACAGCCCTGAAATGAGTAATTAAATTATCCACTTACCCTCCGAGCGCATATAATCAATGAGAGCATTTTCTTCTTACACGTGAGTCTGCTATCATCTAACCTCAATTATCTTGACGATGTGATGTCACAAACCGATTTGAATATAGAGTGGCATATAAAATTATTGCTATCACTGTCTTGTCGCGAGCATTAAGTGCTTTGTTTGATATTTCGGGCGACAATTCATGTAAGACTAATTTGCGGCGCTCTACACATTCGAACATTCGAGTAGCTTGCTAGAATGACGTAGAAACTTCTAGAAATAAACATCCGAATCAATGGCTCCATTTATTTCTTTGAATGTCTGAATACAATATTTTGACAATACTAATGTTCCTATTCCCCAATTTACCTTCTTATCAAAAGTGTTTCTTCAACAATTATTACCAAGCGCGTAATTATCTCAATTTCCTTTTCTACAGCTCTGATTTTTCAAGCTTCTCATCTCCGTGTTTACAGAATTAAATTCTGAAACAGCGAGACACAAAGAAGAAATTAATAACAACTCGTTGCGCATTCAACTCTCTTAGTTGCTGCTGCTGCAGAGGAAACGAAAGGAAAGTCAGTCAAATCGACAACAAATAAACGTAATGTTAAAAAATAGTCAAATAAATAAATTAATGATTATTTTCGAGTATCTGCGCTCCTAGCTCAAGCTGAAAGAACAAAATAAAGTCCAGAGAATGGACGGCGATCAACAAGTCAAAAATAAACGTATAATCCCTAATCCGGTCCACGCTTTCTTCTGCACGAGTGCTGCCCGTCAAGAGGGCTTTATCAAGAAATTACATAGTAAGAAGATCTTTCTCTGTCGACGCTGAAATTCCCCCGAGTTCAATTGGTCGTCTTCCAAAATAATCTCCTTTCGTTTTAATATTATATGATGGGAATGAAACCCTTGCTGGAATACTGAACGAAGATTTAAAAAATTTAATTCTCCTTAGAGTTTGAAATACTTACAGATTATGAACATTTTTGTAGGTTCACCGAGATTAAATTGAACTTATATTTTCAATACAGCTGTTATTAAATTCTCACCTAACTACAGTTGAACCGAAAATGGATGAGTGCATGCCCATACTTTTTATCATTCCCACGTAATAATGTAATGAATGCAAAAATTATCCAAGATTTTTTTCCCAGTTCTAATAAACAATGTATACTTAAGCTCCTCCCTCTAATATTTTTATGAATTTGCGACTTTATTCTAATGAAATGCATTTATTATGCAAAACGGTTAAAATAAGAGAAAAATAATTAATAATATGAATTTAAATACAACATGGAGCGGAGATAGGAAGCGACCATTACCTAGTCACACTGACCTTTAAAGACAAGAAATATAGAGAACCAGAGCAAAAGAAAAGAAAGGCAACAAACAAAAAAATAAGATGTTACAAACTGAAAGATGCAGACATAAAACTAAAATACCAAGAAAAGTTAAACCAGAGTCTAAGAGGAACATGTAAACAAGAGGAAATAGAAGAAATGTGGAAAACTTTTAAACAAAACATCATAACAGCGGCAGAAGAGTGCTGCGGAACAACAAAAATCACGAACAAAGAGATAAAACAAATGCTTTGGTGGAATGGAAAAGTAAAAGAGGCAATTAAGAGGAAGAAAGAGAAATGGAAAAGATACATAAATACGAGGAACGAAAAGAATTATGAAAGCTATAAAGCTGAAAGACAAAAGGCAAAGAATGCAGTAATGGAGGCAAAAAAGAACTCATGGACAGAATTTGGCGAACTAATGAAAACAGCATATAAGGACAATCAAAAACTATTCTTCGGGATAATAAAGAAAACAAGAAAGAGAAAGACACAAATGTTGCATAATATTAAAAACAAGATTGGAGAACTGATGACAAAAGAGGAAGAGATAATGGAAACATGGAGACAGTACTTTAAAGAGCTATTAGAAGGAGAAGATATAAAAGAAAAGAAAAGAAAAGTACACAGGAAAAGAGAGAACCCACACCACAGGAGAAAAAACTTGAACAAGATGAGGAAATAACTCTAGATGAGATAAAAGAAGCACTAAAGAAAACCAAAGCAGGTAAAGCCCCAGGACATGATAAGATAACGGCAGAAATGCTTAAAGCAGCAACAGATATAGCGCTGGAAAGGTTGAAGAAAATTTACAATAAAGTAATTAGTTCAGGAATTGCACCGGAAGACTGACAAATAGGTATTATATGCCCCATATATAAACAGAAAGGTGACATAAAAGAATGCCAAAACTACCGAGGAATAACACTCTCAAGTACAGCGGCGAAATTGTTTGCAAGAATCCTGGAGAAGAAACTAAGGACCCAAGTAGAAAAATCCCTAGAAGATAACCAAAACAGAGGAGTAAATGACGCAATAAGTATAATGAGGCAAGTGAGTGAGAAAATAATAAAACAAGGAGACAAGGTGCATCTGTACTTCATAGATCTAGAGAAGGCGTTCGACAGAGTGGATAGAGAAGACATATGGAACACGTTAAGAGAAAGAGAAGTAGATACTAACATAATAATGGGTATACAAAGTCTATACAAAAAGACTGAAAATTATGTAAGAACAAAGAAAGAAACATCAGACATGTTCAAAACTACAAAAGGAGTAAGACAAGGCTGCATATTAAGCCCGTTACTCTTTAAACTAGTGATTGACAAAGCAATAAAAGAAGCAAGAAAGGAAGCGAAAGGATACATAATAGGAAAGTGGAAAATGGAAAACGTAAAAATAATAGAGACATGTTATGCAGATGACATGGTAATAATAGGAAAAGACGAAGACACACTAAACAAGAACTTAGAAATATTCAGAAGACATCTTGAAAAAATCAACATGAAGATTAACCGCAATAAAACCAAATCGATGGTCATAAGCAGAAACGAGGAAAAACACACAATTAAGTTAGAAGGAGAAACGTTGGAACAAGTCAAGAAGTTTAAATACCTAGGAACAATACTGACTTATGACGGAAAACTAGATAATGAAATAAACGAAAGAACAGGAGCCACAGGTAGACTTTTTAACGCTTTGAAGAAGACTATACTAACAAATAAAGAAATACCGAAGGAAACCAATGAACAAATATACAAAAAAGAAGCTGTGCCTATTCTGTCCTACGGATCAGAAACCTGGACAACAACAGAAAGACAACGTAGTAAATTGAACAGTACAGAGATGAGATTCCTGAGAAAAATAGAAGGGAAAACAGTTTTGAACAAGATAAGAAACAAGGTATATAGAGAGACACTGAATGTAAAACCGATAGAAAACATAATAGAAGAAGGACAATTAAGATGGTGGGGCCATATACAAAGAATGGAAGAGGAGAGAACAACAAAAAAAGTGTACGAAGCAAGAACAGCAAAAACAAAACAGAGAGGAAGACCCAGAAAAACATGGAAAGAAGAAGTGAAGAAATCACTGAAAAAGAGGGGCTGTAAATGGGAGGAAGCAGGCCACTTAAGCAAAAAAAGAGAAAAATGGAAGGAGATCTGGAAGCGGATACCAATAGAAGAAGAAGAAGAATGAACAAGAAAAGTAAAAACCACCAGCCTTACACCTGAAAAGGCTTTAGGATTAAGTAAGTAAGTAAATGCAACAACATCCAATAGTGAAGTCAGCTGTATGATTATATTTACTTACCTTTCAGGGGCGAGATCTTTCGTTTCTTTGTATTGCACCGCACCGCACCACAACGCCCCGCACGGTCGAAACGAATAAAACTTTTATTCTCCTTTCATTTATTAAATAGTGATTTCTATTTAAAAAATAAACATTACAATATGAATTTAAATGCAATATTTATGAAATATATCCAATAGTAAAGTCAGCTGTATGATTATACTCATTCCTCCTTGTAAAAAAATTATTGAGGATTTTTAAAAGATCTTTTTCATTCTTATTATGAATCTATTTAACGGATTTCGGAAGTGGAGTTTATAAATAAGTCACATACATTAACTAAGCATTCTCTCTCAGTCTTAATGAACAATGTATGCTTAAGTCCCTCCCTCTAATATTTTTATAAGAGCACATCATACATCGAACTATGAGGTACACACTTATTTGATTGGTTGCCTGCACCACAGCAACTTATCTGAACTCTATGCTCTAAGATTGTCCAACGTAATTTTCATGAATTTGCGACTTTATTTTAATGAAATATGAAAATAACCGTGGATAAAATAACAGTGGATAGACTCGATTAGGTTAGGTTGAATTAGCAAGTTTTATTGTTTGTCTTGCAGAAAAATTAATTTCAAGTATAAAATAACTGCAAACATAAAATTCTAAAAAAGAACTTCATCACTTTCTTCATAATATGAAACTTTATGAAAGCATTAGTTGTTCTTTTTCTTTCCACAAACTGTCGTGAATGAAGTGATGTCTATTACAGATGTTACACATTTTGTAGTAAGTAACATGTTTTTAATAACTTGGTGATATGAAACTTTAATATTAAAACAAATTTCTTATCGTGACAGCATTTATTATTAGTATATTATACATCAAGGAGGAGTGAATAATTTATTTTGAAGTGAAATTTAATGTCTAAAGCACTTCCGGTTCAGTCGATTGTTATGAGAATAGTAGGCAATCATTCAAATACTACAGCGGACTGAAATATTAAATTTCAATACTGTACAGCCGATTGTTTCGTTTTTATGCGAGAAATTCGAAAAGACTGTCAAGTAAAGTGCACTTCCGAGTCAGCCGATCTCAATGAAAATAGGATATGAGCATTTAGATGGCACAATCGTCCTAAATAATGAATTCTAACATTCTACGTTCAGTCGTTTTGGATTTATGCAAAAAAATCAAAAAATGTTTTGAGTAAGTGCACTTCCGGTTCAGACGATTGCAATCATAATGCGAGGTGCACAACTAGACCTCAGGCCTTAAATATAAAATTTCAACATTATACGTTTGACGGGTTTTGAGATTTGTGCACATACGTACGTACCGACATCAAGCCGAAAATAGTCAAAATGGATTCAGAAGTGGAATGTGTATCTCTCCCAAAGTTACGTTGGTTATTTCCGCCGCGTTCGGTTAAAAAATGACGCCTAAAAGCGGTTTTTGGTGTGTGATAAAAGCGTATGATTCATTGCGCACAGAAAACAAATATAAATTGTTTGGTTGTCCGTTTTTCACTTACAGTTGCATTGTCCACCACTGGCGTTGCTGTCACGCTGTTTTGCATTGTAACCTCGCCGGATGTGATGTCATCGGAAAACACAAAACTCACATGATTTAGAATACACGCAGTTTGTTGAAGATGTTTTGTTGTTGTTGGTTTTGATTTAGAGTAAATATCCGTCGATGACATGCAATTCTCATGTAAGGGACACTTTTTTAACTATTTGAAATAAAGGCAGCAAGCAATGAAAAATAAAGGAAAAGAGAATGAAGACTAACAAATAAACGCATTAGCTGTTTCCTTATTGCCCGCGGACCGGAAGGGCTCCACCAGTGGATCCCAAAATGTGCTCTTAAGCTCATCTCTGCTGCCCACTTAATGGCACTGTATATCATCAGGCTGGACACCACCACAAACCAACAAAAAGATCATGATTAATTCATTTTTTTTAATTAAGAATTTTTTCCTCCTGCTTTCATTACATGAAATTTATTTTGTGGCTTTATTAAATTATCATGAGGACGATTTCAGAAATAATATATCTAGAGCTTTAGGATTGCAGTCGTGAGAAAAATTGACAAGTTTCCTCTCGTAAAACGTCCAGTTTTTTTATTCTCTTTCCTTTAAGATGAATTTTCATCCTGGTGGAGGTAATAGTGCAAATTTTTCTACACAACGCTGCTCACTAGAATGGGGAAACTCTCTCGGGTGAAACAAACGACTCTTGCACAGAATTACCTGTTCTCATTTTTTAGTGTTTTATCTGCTGAAATCTTCTCTGAAATAAGTTTGTATGATTAATATTATTGCTTTAGTGCAACAAGCAGGAAAAGATTAATTTTTTTGCTGCTTAAAAGAAGAATAATTCACTTTTGACTGCTTGAACTGACAGTTTGATTAAAAACCACCTTTCTCAATCCCTTCACACTTAAGTTCACGCCAAATTTTGACCTACTGTTCAGGTGGACATATTTGAAGATATGATAAATACTTTCATTTTATTTTATGTTAAAATTAGGTTACGTGCATTATTGATTATCATAATCAAAAAACGCAAAATGTAATTTTTTTGTTTAGTTCATAACTTTGGGCCAAATCGTCGCAGACACTTGATTTTTTGGGTAATTCAAAGAAAAATAAATATACTTCATTTCCTGAGTCTTGAGTTGGGTACACGATTTTTTTTACACTCGGTACAAGTTGTCAAAATTTGACATTGATGTCGGTACTTACGTATGTGCGCAAATCTCAAAACCTGTCGAACGTATAAAGTTAAAACTTTGTACTTAAGATTGGTGTAGGGTATAATTGTGTACCTCGCATTATGGTTGCGATTGTTTGTACCGGAAGTGCACTTTACTTGAAACTTTTTTTGGATTTTTCGCATAAATCCAAAATGATTAGCAGTAGGATACCGAAATTCAGTATTTGAGATTGCTGTAGCATCTTAATGGTTGTCTTGTATTTTTGTATCAATCGGCTGAGCCGGAAGTGCACTTTATATAACAGACTTGTCGAATTTTTCGCATAAATTCAAAACAATCAGTCGTAGAATATTAAAATTCTGAATTAAGCACTTCTATAACATTTAGTTGTGCACCTCGAATTATGATTGCGATCGTCTGTACTGGAAGTGCACTTTACTCGAAACATTTTTTCAACTTCCCGCATAAATCCAAAATGGTTGAACGAAGAATGTTGAAATTCAGTATTAAAGACGATTGTACCATCTAGATGCTCATATCCTATTTTCATTGAGATCGGCTGAGCCAAAAGTGCACTTTACTTGACGGACTTTTGGAGTTTTTCTCATAAATTCGAAACGATCAACCGTACAGTATTGAAATTTGATATTCCAGTTTGTTGAAGCATCTGAATGGTTGCCTACTATTCTCATAATAATCGACTGAACCAGAAGTGCACTTCAGTTGACCTTTTTTTCAATTTCGCGCATAAATTCAGTATTATTTGCCGTAATTGGGGAGAAAAAGTCCATCCCAGTTTGAAGAATGAATATCTTGCCATATCTTGATTGATATTCGGTTTTAAAACTGATTTCCAAAAGTCCCACAAGCAAAACTAATTTGAAATTAGTTTCACTTCTTCTGGACTAGTTTCTATAACTAATCTCGAATTATTTTATCTTTAATGACTTTTGATAACTCCAAATTAGGTATAAAACACAAATATTTAATTCTTTTGTTTTTCATTTCGTTTTTACATTTTTTGTCACATATATTTTGTATCCTGCAGTAGTGTTTCACAAAAATCAAAAAATAATCTTGTTCTTGTCTTGATTTCAAGACAAGACCGAGACAAGAAGTATTTTTCATTTCCCAAGACAAGACAAGAAAGTACCATCAAGAATCAAGACTTCTTGTCAAGTAATCTTGATATCTTGACAATTAATTTTTACACTGTTATTAATCTATTATCAAAAACTTAAAATCTGCTGTAGCCATTACAGTTTTTCTCCGACAATAGATTTCATGACCAGTTTCGTCATTGTCAAAGTGACAGCATCATTTTCAAAGTGACAGCTGTCATCGTCAAAGTGACAGCTGTCATTGTCAAAATGACAGCTGTCGTTGTGAAAATGACAGCTGTTATTGTTATGGTGACAGATGGCGACTATATTTCAGTCCTTACAATATAAGTATTTTTGAAATTGGAGATTCTTTTTCTTGATTTTATGGTTGCAAAAAAGTAAGAATTGCAAATACTGAATAAAACATGCAAATGACAGATTTTTCATTTTTTTCTATTGGTGGCAATCTTGGAAAACGTTGCTAGTATCGATTCATAACATAACTGACAGGGAGGATAGAGGGAAGACACTAACGCTAAATTGAGTGTTTGGATTGGACTCCCCCTAAAAGTCAAGATCAAGAAATATCAAGAATTCTTTAAACAAGACAAGAAATGCATTGTAAAGAAATGAGCAAGACAGGACAAGAAATGATCATCAAGACAAGAAATCTTGTCTTGATGAAACACTATCCTGCAGTATGGTAAATTATCCTAGGAACATAATTTCAACTGAAGTGCACTTCCGGTTCAGTCAATTGCTATGAAAATAGTAGGAAATGATTCAGATGCTACAAAAGACTGAAATACTAAATTTCAATACTCAACGGCTGATCGTTTCGAATTTATGCGAAAAACTCCGAAATACGGTCAAGTAAAGTGCACTTCCGGCTCAGCCGATCTCAATGAAAATGAGATATAAGCATTTAGATAGTACAATCGTCTTGAATAATGAATTCCAACATTCTACATCCAACCGTTTTGGATGCATGCAGAAAATTCAAAAAATTTGGAGTAAAGTGCACTTTCGGTTCAGACGATCGCAATCTTAATGCGAGGTGCACAACTAGACCCCAAACCAGCCTAAAATACAAAATTTCCATCAAAATCTTGAAATGAGAATGAAAGACAATTCCAGTAGGAAATCTAGTTCCGGCTTTTTCTCGTAATGTTTTCTGTTCCCATTTTCTCTTCAGCACGTCGTTTTTCCAACGTTGCTAACTCGGACAAATTGTGTTCTATAAAGTAAAGTGGTTTCTTTAAATCTTGGACGGAACGAAAATTAGATAGTCTTATTATCGAATCACTCCGAGTTTCATTACTGCACTACAGTACAGAAAGAACCCGGATGGAATAGTCGTACAAAAGCTTTGATCTTCACCAACAAATTCGAATCAACGTCATGTAAAGGGAAATAAAATGTAATTAAACAACAAAGAATAACTGTAATCACCACAAAAAGCCTGACCTACTTTTCTTGCTTTATATTAGGTGTGGCTAGTCTTTGAGCTTCGTTCTTAATTTGAGTTCAGGGTTTAAACGTGGCCGTACATCAATCTAGGATGACGAACACACCGGAAGCCCAAAAAGTGGTTAAATTTTGATCTATTTGTTTTCGTTCAAAACAAAAATACAGAGTACATTATGGAAACATATTAATCTTGTATCACAAAAGTTTCACACATTAATTAAAGTATTGACAAGTGATTCGGACATTTGTGTGATTTGTGTGAGGGGATCTGTTAATTGTCAACTGATAAATGAATATTGGTTTTGGACATGCTTTCACGCAGCCCATGAATTATAAATTCTGACACATCAGTAACTACACATTTTCAACGTTTTTGACAATCATAAAATTGAATATTTTTGCTTTGTTTCAGGTTCAGGGATATTTCAGCAAATATATGGTGAGTTTTTTAAATTTCTATATTTTTACTAATAAAATGAAATTCTTCCTAACATTTTCTGGCAAAAATCTCAAAGCTCGACCGATAAAATGAGTAGCTATCTTCAAACATCAACATCAGCGTCATGTATCCGTGCAAATTGCGGATATCGAGTCTCTGATATCCTCCAGAGCCACTGAATTATTCAGAAACCGCGATGAGGCTTCCGGTCTGGGCCGGAACCCAAACACTCCGGAGTTGGAGCAGCGCAGGCTGGAATCTTCAGCAGAATCTAGAATTGGAGATTCAAGATTCCGGTGGAGACGAGCGGAATGATGAGAAAGTCAATGTAGAGTGAAAAGCCTGGAAATTAAAGTATTTAAAATCATTCACACTAGATTTTTTTTTGAAATTTCCAAACCTTGATACAAGTTTTCTTGAATATGTAAATTTATTCTGTGAGAAAGTGTGCGCACCTGACCCTGAAACTGTACCGGATTTGTTCCGCAAAAGTTACCCTATAAATTGAGTCCGTATAAATCGGTATTATTATTTGCATACAAAACGCGAGTTCAGCGTTCGATTTCAAGATTTCATTTTTCATTTTACAATGTGAAATAAATCAGGGATGGATTCAAGCAATTTCCTGTGTGTTTAGGTACATTATGAACCAAATAGCGCCTCAAGGCGTCGATAACAAACTATAATATCAATTTTTTGTTACAATCTATCATGTACTTTATCTACTCTCTTCGGACAACAAACTTCCAGTATCTTTCGCTAGAATTTCTTGCTGATTTTGACAGAAAAACTCTGTTTACAAAAACTTGACGTATCTTTATCGACCACTTCGTAGATTCAACCAAAATACATTTATTCATTATCTAGGTTACTGATTGAGCCGGAGGCTCTTGTCCTGTCGATGTTTGACAAAAACATTATTTTATTTTGAAACTTTAATAATATATTAGTCTACTTAGATTCCTAAACGTAATAAAGTAATAAAACCATCTAAACTTGAGTCCCTCCCTCTAATATTCTTATAAGAGCACATCATACATCGAACTACGAGGTATACACTGATTTGATTGGTTGCCAAACTTATCTGAACCCTATGCTCTAATACTGTCTAACGTAATTTTCATGAATTTGCGACTTTATTCTAATGGAATAAGATTTCAATGAATTCATTATGTGAAAGACCTGTATTATTTCTTGTAAAAACAATTGGTGATTCTTAAAAAAGTTTCTTGGATAATTTAGTTGATCAATATCAATATATTCTTATTTGACAAACTTCGGAAGATCCTAAAGCTGACTAAATCAATTATTGGGCTATATAATTCAATAAAATTCATACATAGACTTTTCTTTCATCGAAACAAATCTATTTACTTTAAAACTGCATACGTATTAATGTAAATATTGCAAGAATTAACTAAGAATTTTTTCCAGTCCTATTGAACAATGTATACTTGAGCCCCTCCCTCTAATATTCTTATTAGAGCACATCATACATTGAACTATGAGGTACACACTGATTTGATTGGTTGCCGGACGTTAAACACTGCAAGTTATCTGAACTCTATGCTCTAAATCAGTCTAACGTAATTTTCATGAATTTGCGACTTTACTTAAATTAAACATGAACTGAAAGATTGAAGAAATACATTTCAATGCATTTATCATGTAAAATGCTTGAAGTAAGAGATAAATCGGGTTGATAATATGAACGAACAAAAAGTGTCACATCTAAATAAAAAATTCATATCATTCTTTGTTCGAAACATTTGAAATTTCATCCTGTGCAACTGCCTCCTTGAAGCATTCGTTCAATACGTTATCAATCCAGGAACAAAAAGAAAGAACTAACAGGAAGGGAGAGAGATAAATTCCAGTGAGAAAAAGACATATATATATTTGGAAATAGGATGAACATATGGACAAACACATACGTATTTCGAACATTGCATGAAAATACTTTTTTATTCTGGAATTTGGCAGAACTTTGTCTGGAATTTTAGTGGAAAACTCATCGCGACAGGAATTTCTCTGGTATTTTGCAGGACTCTTTAGTATATCAGTGACCATTTAAAAAATATATTATCCATTCTAATTGATTGACCGAAATACTGTATTAAGCTATATCCAAAAGGTCTAAAGATGTCATGACATAATCAATCCTCCTATAATACAACATAATGTAATGTTTGTTGCTTTAAAAGGAATTGTTTGTAATTAAATAAAAATCACCATTTAATAAATGAAAAGAAAATAAAAGTTTTATTTTTCGACGTATTACTTAGCAAACACTATACAATTTATTTCCCACTTACTTCTATTTAACTTCATTAACAGAGCCACAGATATTTATTTTTAACAATTTATTTATTTATTACACTGATCACTCATTGAATATTCACTATTTCACTGTTTTGCTGTTCACTATTTTCAGTCAGGTCGTTTGCTCATATATATATACACAGATGTCCGTTTCTGGAAATGTTCTAGATTAGTCGAGAGCACGTTACTAGAATTTTGGACCGTGCGGGGTGGTGTGGTGCGGTGCGGTGCAGTACAATCATCTTGGTGAAAATCTAGAGCTGTCTTCAGTAGAATCGATAAAATCTTGGAGAGATCCTCGATTACGAACTGCAAAACAAGGATAAATTCCATACAAAACATAAATAAAATAATTGAGATCTAAATAGGCGCCAAGTTCTATAGATAATCCTGAAATGTATTTATAAGAACAGACAATATTTTAAAATAAATTTAAAGCACAATTTCTTGTTTTTTCTGCTACAATTTATAATATAATATTGTAAGGTCAACGTGCTTTTCTAAAAATTTGGTTTTCTGTTAAAAATCCAGAAATCCAACGATTTTTGTATTGACATTGGCAAAACAAACTCATAAGCAATTTAAATATTCTAATTTAAGATTCTTGTAAGGATTAGTTAAAAATTCAAATTGCACGTATTTCTAATGCCTGTAGTTTTTATTTAGAGTAAAATGAAGGTTTTGTAATTAGCTTCTTATTTACAAACCTTAAAAAAATATATAAACTTTTTCTTGTCCTCCCAGTGGAACTGCAAACTACTCTCAACAAATCACGAACATTGTACTTATTTTCTCGAGTGTTACAGAGCTGTACTTAATGGAAATTTGTATAAATTCTGAAAGAAAACAAATAACTAATGTCCAAAAATTGTAATTGTGAGAATTTGAACCTCTAATCTGCATTTTCATGCAACATTCAATTTACTTTGTCAAATACACCTTAGAATTGAAATAATTAGCACAAACCTGGATTTTCGGGTCTGAATAGACAGCACTGCTAGTATTGCACGATTTCTTACCAGATGTCAGAATCTCAAGGTCCATTTCTAAGTTCTAATTAATTTCAAGTTTTTGGTACTGCTGATGATTTAGAGCTTGTATCCATTCATATCCAGTATACAAATCTCATTGGGAGTACCTACATTTCCTAATTAAAATGTTTGAGTGTACCTTTGTACCTAATTGTATAATTCAAGAGCAATGCAATATATAAATCTTCCCTCACGTGAAATCCGATTAATTATACGTACTTATACTTCGGAGAGTCATCAGTTACTAATTAAATTTTGCTAATGCTCTTGAGAGCAGTCTATTCAATTTATGCTTTATAGGTAATCCTTCTGAGTTTGTATGCTAACGCATTTTGAAGTTTGATGATCAAGGAATCAAAGATTTATAGAATTAACAAACGAAAGTTGAGTTGAAAAAACGTGCATTTCAAAGTAGCTTTGCTGGAAAATCTTTTTCATATAACCCCATTAAAAAGCAGCATTCAATTCATTCCATCAAATTAACTTGTAATTCAAATAAAAATAGGTGAAAGAACGGTTTTATTTTAAATCATCAGCTGTACCAAAAACTAGAAAACATCTCGAGATTCTGACGTCTGGTAAAAAATCATGCCATACTAGCAGGGCTGTCTTCTCGTGGGGAGCATTAAAACCTGTACAACGAATGTATAATTGATCAAAAATTATTGTAGTATTTAAGTCTGTTCAATTTATATCAATATATTCCATTTTTGGGCACAATTCTAATCGATTCGTGTGTATTTCGAAGTTACAGCACCACGAGCAATTTGAGTGTACTAAAAACATTATTTCGGGCTGAAAAGACCATCAATATTCCTGTAAACCGACTCTGTCTTGCCCTCGAACAAACGACGCTCGTTATAGGACAATGTCGCCCGCAGCGCCATAGGATAAATACGACTAACACAGGAACTTGACCTATTTGCTCCTCGAAACAAGATTTATAAAAACTGAATTTTTTAAATGTCAGCCAACGTTCATGAGCCGAAATTTTATGACGAAATTTTATTGTGCCTTTTATGGATACGAATGGAACAAAATTATAATATGTAGGCCTTCGGATGTTGAAAAAGTTTGCAACAAAAATTTACTCAAAAAAAAAACTGCATTATAAGATATTTGCAAATAACAACTATTTTCTTTCGCGGATAAAGTTGCAAAGGACGGCCCTTAGTCGAAATACAAGTCAGCAATTCTGCGAAGAGATTTATTGCGTCTTTCCAGCGATCTATAAAAAATATCATGAATCTTTAGACGTATAAAAAGTTTACAAAAAATGCTTAGTAATATTTCTCCAGTATTTCGCAGCGAGAAATTCAAATATATCCTGAAAAAATGAATCTTTGAATCGCTTTTTGTTGAATTCTTTTCGTTTGTTAAAGCGTAACAAAGTTATAAGCTTCTGAAGTTTCTGCGAATGGCGAACATCGACCAATTCACCTGTAAATTATTCATCAAAGTTGAAAAACGTTTTGCGGAAATTTATCTTACCAACATGAAATTTACGCCTGGGATTCTGCATTAAAAATGCAGAACGCGATAAGCACCAACTTCATTAGCAAATGCTGTACCGATTTTCGAGCCGAAATATTGATAAATAAAATTCATATTATTACCTTTTACATAATAAATGCATTGAAATGTGTTTCTACAATCACTTAGGTTCATATTTCATTGAAATAAAGTCCCAAATTCATGAAAATTATGTTAGACAGATTTAAAGCATAGAGTTCAGATAAGTTGTTGTGTTTAACGTCCGGCAACCAATCAAATCAGTGTGTACCTCATAGTTCGATGTATATTCATAAGAATATCAGAGGGAGGAGCTTGAGTATACATTGTTTATTAGGACTAGGAAAAAATGCTTGTTTAATTTTTGCATTATTTACATTATCTCGTTTAGGAATCTGAGATAAATAATGATAGTCTGCTACAAATATTATTGAAGTTTCAAAGTAAAAAGATGTGTTTCAAAAAGAAAGATCTATGTAAGGATATTTTTTAATTATAAAATAGCCCAATAATTGATTCAGTGAGCTTTAAGACCTTTCGAACTTCGTCGAAAAGATTCATATTGAGAATATATCAATATAAAATTCTCCAAATTATCCAAAAGCTCTTTTAAGGATGACCAACAATTTTTACAAAAAAAAAAAATAGTATGATCATACAACTGACTTCACTAATGGATATATTCCATGATTATTACCTTCAAATTCATATTATTAACTTGATTCATCTCTTATTTCAAGTCTTCTGCATGAAAAATACATTGAAATGTATTTCTTCGATCATTTCAGTTCATATTTCATCAAAATAAGGTCGCAAATTCACGAAAATCACGTTAGACAGAGATAAGTTGCTGTGTTTGACGTCCGTTAACCAATCAAATTAGTGTGCACCTCATAGTTCAATGTATGATGTACTCTTATAAGAATGTCAGAGGGAGGGACTTAAGTATACATTGTTTATTAGGACTGGGAAAAATTCTTAGATAATTTTTGCATCGTTTACATTATCACGTTCAGGAATTTAAGCAGATAAATAATGATAATCTGCAACAAATATTATTGAAGCTTCAAAATAAAAAGATGGTTCAAAAAGAGAAAGATCTATGTATGGATTTTACTCATTTATATAATAGCTCAATAATAAGTGAGCTTTAGGACCTTCCGAAGTCTGTCAAATTGATTTATCGTAAGAATATATCAATATGAAATCATGTAAATCATCCAAAAAATAATTTTTGAATTACCAATTATTTTTACAATCATCATACACAGCTAACTTCATATCAATCCATTGCTTTACAATTCATATTATTACCTTGATTTATCTCTAAGCCCAAGCTTTTCACATTGAAATGCATTTCTTCAAACATTTTAGTTAATATTTCATCGAAATAAAGTCGCAAATTCATGAAAATCATAAACTCAATGAAAAATTGGGGTATCTAATAATGTTAATGATCTTGTTACAGTCCTTACATTACCTCATCCATGAATCAATTTTCATATCGATTAATAGAACAACTGAGGTAAATAAGCAACGCTTGCGGTAAACCAAGGATTGAAATATCTACCCTCAATACCCTAAAGCATTTTGTAATCATAGTAACAAAGCACGTTATGATATGAATCCTGAATATGCACCCAAAATATTAATCATTTATTTGAAATACTCACGCAATATACAGAAACCCAAATAATCTTTTCTCAGCGAAATCCTGAAACAATAAATTTTGATGATTAATGGAAAAGAGTTTTTTGATTTGTTGAGAACTTGTTGAATTGATCATAAGAAAATAAATCTGTGTATTCATTACTTTGGGGATTCAGATTCTCAACTCCACACGGTGGAAATCCTGTCACACTGTTTCTCAACACTGAAACAACATTATACCTGAAGTTAACGGGGGATTTGTGAAGTATGAAACAAATTTCATCAAAGATGATTTAAAATATTTATAATCAATTTCCAGCATAGTTCTTTATTTTCTTCCAACATTTTTCTTGTTTATTTTGAGGTCGCAAAAATAACTGCGTACAGCTTTTATTATTCAAGCAGTCACTTAATAAACATGAATACTTCTGCTTACGGAGGGAGAAGTACAAGAAACATTGGAAAAGGGGAAGTTGAAGGATTTGGTTTTTTCAATTCTAATTTTCTTCCAGAATAATAGCACTTTGTTATGCATAAGATTTAAATTTTGTCTTGCTTATTCCTTGATTTTGATGGTATTTGGACAAGCCACGGTATGAAAAAGAAGCATTATTTGTTTTGATTAACTGGTGAGGATAGTTTGGAACTGCTGTCCTAGTAAAGTTAGACTGCTTTCCCACTGTCTCGCTCCACAGCTCCACAGTTTTCCAAGCAATGTTTGGATGAGTTCTAGTAGTGTTTATCAAGCCAAAAAGTCGTTTTCTATGTATCAATATATGGTTAATACGGATTTATTGTTATGAATTACACTATTCATAAATTTTCTAATTTTGCTGATTTGATTTAGTGCTGTTATTAAAATGGTACTACATTACATGCATCTAAAAGGCCTGCATACATATGTTATTTACAATAATTACTTATGTTTATCATACTATAATTTTAATGTATCTCACAGCCCGAAGTACAAATTTGTGTTGTTAGTAATTGCTCGTAATTTTGACAAATGACTACATATTCATCGTATTACCCCAAATATAATTATTATGATGAATAGCCGGGAATTGTGCATGATATGTCAATATTTTTTTCATGGTAGGGTTTTAGTATAGCTGCAAACTAATTTAGAAACACCTATATTTATTCCTTTTCATAACAGCAGATGTGCGCATCAGTTCTCTTTGACTTTCTATATCCTTGATGATGAGGGAGTTATTTTATGATTTCCATGCCGATGAAACATTTCAAAAGGACTGAAAGGAGATTTTGAGGCTTCATATAAGTTCTAATATCACAAACAGTATTATTATAACGATCTCTCGTGTAGACGATGAATTCTGTTATTTGAAAGACACATTTGTCAAAGGGATGTAGCTCAATCATGATTGGCTTAGTAGATGCTAAGATTAATGTCTCTAGTTCGGAAGTAAATTGTTGTTCTGCTCCAGATAGTTTGAGACTTGTTCATCCAGTCATGGCAACTTTGAGATATTTGCGTGATACTCACAGAGCCTGGCAATCCCTAGATCAAAAATTTAAATCTTGTCTCACGTCATGTTGCATGCTTAGTCATCGAGAATATCATAATTTTAATATAAATTGCACTCTGTACATTTCTAAAAAGCTAGCACAAATATTTGTTTATAAGAATATGAAACACATTATGCATCTTTTATAAACAAAATATACAAACAAAATAAATTATAATTTCAAATTCCTATGAATATTAAAATTACCCCAAAGCTATCTGACGCCGTAGCAATCTTCTGTGCTCACGAACCGGTAAATTCCGGTTCCGTCTCGCGTCAGTTCGAATCGATACACGCTTGGAAGAAGATAGATAACCGGTTCGGTTCAAGGTTTGAAACGGAAAAACGACCGTATATATTGTTCTTTCATTCAAGTGAAGATAATCAACCATATTGAAAAATTGCTTGAATAGTGGATTTCACTAATGGCTTCTCGCGGTTTTTAGGTTCGATACAAGATGCGTTTTCTCTAGTTTTCACCGTGAATTTATTGCCTTGCAATTTCTTCATGTTACGCCCCAAATAACTTGTAGACACATAATTCACATCAAGAGAATATAAATTCTTGAATATTTTCACAATTCTCACATTCACGAATGCAGTTCTCGGTAATTAATAATAGAGATTTATAATTAATCCAATACTTGTTTGAATTGTGAAACATATTCTCTTATTGATTTAAGTGTATGAAATGTATATTAGTCTTCTTCTTTTTCGGACTCTCGTAAAATACCTGAGAATCAGCCGCAGACATCGTGTCAATATTTAACTCCTCGCAGTATATTTCTAACGTTTGTTATATCCTGAATTCCTTCTCATATCTGTATTGTTAATTTTTTCTAGCTTAATCAGAATACCACAAGGACGAGATAAGATGTGATTGTTTTGCATGGCTTTCGATATTCAGTAATGTTTTCAAGTTTTTGTTCAAACATCCATCCACCTGACTGGACAATGAGTGCAGGCAGTTATTTATGAGGCTTCATTATTCGTATTGATCAGATTTCATAATTTTTACATCCATATATAATATAGTTTGAGACAAATTTATGTATTCTTCGCTGTTTTCTTGAACCATCCTCAATAATTGATAATGGAGGTTTATAATTAATCCATTTCAATACTTGTTTGGGTTAGGGGTGTAGCAGAAGAGTCTCATTTTCTTTTTACATACTCGCAGGATTGTGCATGTAGAAAAAACATCAAATTATTAAGAATGATTTTGTTCAAATTCTGAATATAGTCTCTAGAAGGATATATTCACAAATGAATAGAATTAAATCATTTTTTTACTGATATTTGAGAGATGAAACATCCCCACAAACTATTAAATAGCACATAATTTGAAAACTATTGGAAAATTTAAATTCATTTCTTCGTATTCTGATTATATAGACCTTAGTTCATACGAAATTATACTTTTCTTCTCTCAAAACCCTTACCTAGAGGATTAAATGAACTAATAAATAAATCTCGAAATTAGCCTAAAAATGACATTTAAAATGCGAATTATGCAAAAATTAGAGCTCCAATTCAAATTTGGATTGCGGATTCAGATTCTAAAGGGTCGAAATAAGAGGATGACATGCATAACACATTTTTTCCAGATTTTTTTATTTATTCTAAGATTGTGGACTATAACCTTGATATTTTTCCAAACAAAATAGGACTTTTTTTCTGATTCTGCTCAAATTTCATATACAGGCTCTCTGAGGATCTGTTCCTCGATAAATAATGTCGAATCGATTCTAAAAAGTTATTCAAGGGATGAAACATCCCCTCGCATTATTTAGTGGCACATATTCTGAAAACTATTGGGTAATTTGAATTTATCTCTGCATATTCTAATAGGATGAACCTTGATCTATACGAAAATATACTGTTTATCTCTCAACACTCCCAATTAGAGGGTCAAATAGACCAATAAAATTGACAGGGAATTAGCCTAAAAATGACATTTAAAATGCGAATTATGCAAAAACTAGAGCTCCAATTCAAATTTGGATTGCGGATACGGATTCTAGAGGATCGAAATAAGGGGATGACATGCCTAAAACATTTTTTCCAGATTTTTTTATTTATTCTAAGATTGTGGACTATAGCCTTGATATTTTTCCAAACAAAATAGGACTTTTCTTCTGATTCTGCTCAAATTCCATATACAGGCTCTCTAAGGATCTGTCCCTCGATAAATAATGTCGAATCGATTCTAAAAAATTATTCAAGGGATGAAACATCCCATCGAATTATTAAGTGGCACATATTCTGAAAACTATTGGGTAATTTGAATTTATCTCTGCATATTCTAATAGGATGAACCTTGATCTATACGAAAATATACTGTTTATCTCTCAACACTCCCAATTAGAGGGTCAAATAGACCAATAAAATTGACAGGGAATTAGCCTAAAAATGACATTTAAAATGCGAATATGGCAAAAACTAGAGCTCCAATTCAAATTTAGATTGCGGATTCGGATTCTAGAGGGTCGAAATAAGGGGGTGACATGCCTAACACATTTTTTCCAATTTTTTTCATTTATTCTAAAATTGTGGACTATAGCCTTGATATTTTTTAAAACAAAATGAGACTTTTTTTCTGATTATGTTCAAATTTCATATACAGGCTCTCTAAGGATCTGTTCTTTGATAAATAGTGTCAAATCAATTCAAAAAAATTATTCAAGGGATGAAACATTCCCTCGAATTATTAAGTGGCACATATTCTGAAAACTATTGGGTAATTTGAATTCATCTCTCCATATTCTGATAGTATGAACCCTAATCTATACAAAAATATACTTTTTATCCCTCAACACTCCCAATTAGAGGATCAAATAGACCAATAAAATTGACAGGGAATTAGGCTAAGAATGACATTTAAAATGCGAATTATGCAAAAACTAGAGCTCCAATTCAAATTTGGATTGCGGATTCGGATTCTAGAGGGTCGAAATAAGGGGATGACATGCCTAACACATTTTTTCCAGATTTTTTTATTTATTCTAAAATTGTGGACTATAGCCTTGATATTTTTCCAAACAAAATAGGACTTTTTTTCTGATTCTGCTCAAATTTCATATACAGGCTCTCTAAGGATCTGTTCCTCGATAAATAATGTCGAATCGATTCTAAAAAATTATTCAAGGGATGAAACATCCCCTCGAATTATTAAGTGGCACATATTTTGAAAACTATTAGGTAATTTGAATTTATTTCTCCATATTCTGATAGTATGAACCCTAATCTATACGAAAATATACTTTTTATCCCTTAAAACTCCCAATTAGAGGGTCAAATAGACCAATAAAATTGACAGGGAATTTGCCTAAAAATGACGTTTAAAATGCGAATTATGCAAAAACTAGAGCTCCAATTCAAATTTGGATTGCGGATTCAGGTTTTAAATGGTCGAATTAAGCGGAAGACATACGTCACACAATTTTCCAATTTTTTTTTATTTTGAAAACGTGGGTTTATAGTCTTTGGTTTTTTTTAATCAAAAAGAGACTTTTTCCCTGATTTCATTGAAATTTCATGTACAGCCGCTAGAAGAGTCTTCTCATTGATAAATGGAATCAAATCAATTTTTGAAAGATATTTAAGGGATTAAACGCCCATTAAACTAATAAAGGGCACATAGTTTGAAAATAATAGATAAATTAGAATTGATTTCTTCATATTCTGATTGTATGGATCTTCATCTATACGAAATTACACTTTTCATCCCTTAAAACTCTTAATTAGAGGGTTGAATAAACTAATGAATAAGTCTGGAAATTGGCCTAAAAACGACATATAAAATGCGAATTACTTGAGAACTAGAGCCGTTATTCAAATGTGGATTGCAGATTTGGGTTTTAGAGGGCCGAATCATGGGAATGACGTGCGTCACACAATTTCTTTAACTTTTGTTTTTATTATGAGAGTCCACAACGACGAGGTAATATTCAGTACTGTTTCCAAGTAAGTGCTGTAGACATGAGTATTATTGGGCGGAGATACGAGTTTTTGTTCAAACATACATCCCCCTGACTGGACAATGAGTGCAGGCAATTATTTGTGAGGCTTCATTATTCGTATTGATCTGATTTCATAATTTTTACATTCATATATAATATAGTTTGAGACAAATTTATGTATTCTTCGCCGTTTCATTGAAACACGAATTCAATAGAACCATCCCCAGTGATTGATTATAAAGCTTCATAATTAATTCATAGGTAGTTTTCAGTACTTGTTCGGGTAGGAATTAAAGCGAATAAGTCTAATTTTGTTGTGACGCACTCGCAGTATTGCGCATGTAAGAAAGCCATCATAAGGAGAAAAATATTCTTTTATTGAATCAAATGTATGAAATGTATATTTTCTTCTTGTTTTTCGGATTCTCGTAAAGTATCTGAAAATCACCTGCAGAACGTTTGGATCTGGCAGAACTTGCCGAATAAAATTTCTATGTTGGCTGTCGGCTGGCAGCTCTCTAAGCCACACTTTGAGAGCTCAGTTTCCTTTGTGAATTTATATCGCTTCCTTGCAACATTGATCTAAAGAATCCCTATAATTCTCTTTTTCAAGTATTCCTTGAGTGTCAGAGATTTTGCCGTCTGTGGGAAGCTTTACAGGAAGCAGTCTTCCGGAAGTACGTCTGATTACGGCCCTGCACGCGTTCCATAATCTCAGAACGATATTCCAGATATTCCTACCCTATCTGGTTTACATATTTCCTCTTGATGTAAGAATTCTTTCATCTCACTCCATTTCTTCGTATCTCCTTTATTCTCTTTATTTTCGCAATGTTTTGCTTACGTTCCTGTTTTGTTTTATCAAACTTTTTTGTTCTTTTGTTTTTTTATTTTGTCGCTTGATTTGACTGCGTTGTTACACTCCACTCTTTCATTAGGTTTTATCCTGAAGAAAATTCATTTCGTAAACTAATTTTCTTTTATCAGCATTCGAGGTAAAAATCTGCAATTCATTGTCAATTCTTCTCACATAAGAAATTCTGTAAACTCCAACCACTCTAACATAAAACGTCCAAACTTTATGTCTACGTCATCACAACGCCTGAGAAAGTTTCTCAAGCCTGTCTTTAGGCTGTTCGTCATTGTGTGAGCAAGAGTAGATTGCTGAGGGCCCTCTAGGGGCAGTTAACCGAATTGGCTAGCTACTGTTAGAACGAGGATATTATCCTTCGAGGAATTACTGTTTGAAGATGTCTTATCGATATAAACGTTTCCAAAGGTCTTAATTTTAAATAAACATTCGGAGTGTTAAGAGGGTGATAGATTTTCAGTACTTTCAGGCATTGTAAATTGACTGAGAATATATAAACATTGAGATAGGAAAACGAGAAAGAAATTCTTCTGGTCTTTATGTTGTTTGGCAACCCACACAAATAGTGGGCGGGGCCAATTGAATGTATATTTCAGTGTTTCTGCACTGGATTATAATATGTATCTATCCACTAAGCTTTCACCTATATCTATCGTAATTTGTTCCTAATTGAATTGAAATCCGAGACGTCAATATCATGTTTGAGCCATGAATATGTAAACAAATGCACGTGACCCCCAATATTGGTTTTAGCATTACGCAAATCTGAATTGGCACTAGCAACAGCCCTGCAGAAAGTCCATAAAGAAATACGTCCAGGATTCCATACATCTCCACAACCTTTTACGATCCAACGCTAGTAATGCTTTAATATTTGATATTTGTTTACGATAAGACAATATCTCTATACCGTAAGCTCTTGCGTATGTTTCTCTACATATGTGTGTGTATCTTAGTGCCATTACTTCACATTAGGACTGTCCGGCAAATAGAGCAGGGTAATCCGAGATCCTTCTACTATCCTGCCATCCAGCGACCAGGAAAGCAAACAACGACAGCAAATAGATATCACGTTACTTGACAGCCCCAAGGAGGTTTTATATCGAAAACAAAATGGACAAAGAGGTTTATAAATAAATATGTATTTCATGGATAAAGATTCTGTTACAGACAGTGATATCTACTCTGAAGGCTTCCTTTTCCTTTTTGTTGTATAGTGTAACATAAGCTGTTGGAGCTGTCACTGAATCTGATTATTCAAGTCATGAAATTTTTCCTGAACATTCCTCAATAAATGTGAGTTCATATAAAGAACAAAAATTCTCAATGGGCAGGTTACGCTTATTCTACACATTATCAGCAGTCTCTGCAAAACTGAAATAATTCTGAACTCTAAAAATAAATATCCTGAATTTACTCAAACAAAAAGTATCGATCTTCAATCAAATTTGCATTTATATTCTTTAAAACATCATTTAAGTTCTGATAACATCCCCCTCAAGATTTCTGATCTACATCTAAATTTTATTACACAGCAATTCAGCGTTATCCCAAACACTTGAGAAAATATATGCAAATCTTCATCGATCTGTTTATAATTCACCCTTAATTGAAACAATGCGGCACATGTGTAAACCGCTGTGTATAAATCATGAAGATTGTGTACTCATTTTCGCTATTTTCATCCCAAAATCCAAAGTGCTTTTGTGCCACGCTGAGCTCACACGTAACAGCTTTCAGAATATCTGGAATGGACCTCGAATTTAGGGCAATGTGTTGGCAAATGTTTTGACAAAGCTATGAATCGTGATCACAGTTTGAGCCCTCATTTCTTACTCTGTTGGACAGAGGCCCAATTTAACGTAATTCGTATTTAAAAGCTGATTAGAATTTGAAAATTAACCAGATGTGCTTTCATAAAATCAGCATGGAGAACTTTCAAGTCTTCAACTTCTGTTATATGACTTCAACATAACTGAAAATGAAATATGAAATTCGTGTAAGTAAACCAAAATTAAATTTTAATATCCACTTACATGAAGTGATACTTCAGCGTTGGATTATAATTGAAAAAAGAATTAAATTCCTCAAATTATTCCATGTTTTTAAAACCTCGAAATGTATGAAATTAAATATTCTCTATATTAAAGCCAGCATTATGGAAAGAGCTTTTAAAATAAGCTTAATTTACTCGTAGCATGAAGAGTTCTTAATGTTTATATTCCCCTTTTTATTACTGAAACTGAAATTTTAAAAGTGTTGACTAGGAGAAATGTTGTTGGTTCTAATATTTTAACAACTAGTAAAATAGTAGAAATGTGATTTTCATTTATAAAAATACAATTTTCAAAACTTCATAATTCTCTTCTCTCGATTCATACAATTGCCATCATAAAACCCAAAATCCCTCAGCGGCAACAAAGTTACCGTTGTTCAAACACAAGACGTGTTCGTAAAACTTGCTGAAAAAGTTTAGTGGAAAACTTGGCCAGCTTTAAATGTTTACCGAATACAGAATAGAAAGGAGAACAGCCCTTAACTTATAAACATCCTAGTCCTGAAGGTTGTGCTACAACGCGTTCAAGTGTGTGTAGTGTCGACAAGTGTGTAGCGGCCCTTAGCAAGGTAAACATGAAAGCAAGGACCACTTCGAAAATGTTTTCTTTAGGGGATTCATGCGACAAGTGATAGTCTAATTTTGATTGAATATAAGAGAGGTATTACGAAAAACTAGAGACCCTGTTTGAATTTAGATAGCAAATTTGGATTCTAGAGGGTTGAAATAAGGATGTGACATGCGCCACACAATTTTCTTAATTTTTTTTTCTTATTTCAAAAACGTTGATTATAGTCTTAGGTTTTTTTTAATCAAAACGAGACTTTTTCTCTGATTTTGATCAAATTCTGTATACAGCCTCTAAAAAGAACTGTTAATTGATAAATGGAGTAAAATCAATTTTTAAAAAATATTTAAGGGATGAACCCCTAATACTCCCAATTAGAGGGTCAAATGAACTAATTAATAAGTCTCGAAATTGGCCCAAAAACGACATATAAAATGCGAATTACGTGTTAATTAGGGCCTTTATTCAAATTTGGATTGCGTATTCGGATTCAAGAGGGTCAAATTAAGGGGTTCTCAGAGTTCTCAATTAGAGGGTTAGATCAATTAATAAATATGTCTCGAAATTGGCCTAAAAAAGACATATAAAATGCGAATTATGTAAGAACTAGAGCTGATATCCAAATTACGATTGCAGATTCGGATTTAAGGGGGTCGAATTGAGAGGATGACATGCGTCACACAATTTTCTCAATTTTTTTTTTTTATTTCAAAATCATGGATTATGGTCTTTTTATGGTGTTTTTTCAAGCAAAAAAGAACTTTCTCTCTGATTTTTTTCAAATTCTGTATACAGCTGTAAAGAGGATCTGTTCATTGATGAATAAAGTCAGATCTATTTTTGAAAAATATTCAAGGGATGAAACAACCCTTCAAACTATTAAGAGACGCATAGTTTGAAAACTATAGGGAAATTATTATTCATTTCTTCATATTCTGATTGTATGGACCTTAACCTATACAAAATTTTACTTTTCATCCCTTAAAACTTTCAATTAGAGGGTTGAATAAACTAATAGATATGTCTGGAAATTGGCCTAAAAACGACAAATAAAATGCGAAATAAAATGTGAACTAGAACCGATATTCAAATTTGGATTGCAGATTCAGATTCTAGAGCGTCGAATCGAGAGGATGACATGCGTCACATAATGTATTTAATTGTTTTTTTATTTCAAAAACGTGGGCTATATATAGTCTTAGGATTTTTACAATCAAAAAGGGACTTTCTCTCTGATTTTATTCAAATTCAGTATAAAGCCTCTAAAAGGATCTATTCGATGATAAATGGAATCAAATCAATTTTTGAAGTATATTTAAGGGATGAAACGTCCCCTCAAACTATTAATGGACACATAGTTAGAAAACTATAGAGAAATTTGAATTTATTACTTCATATTCCAATTGTATGGACCTTAATCTATAAAAAATTCTTTTCATCCCTTGAAAGCTTCAATTAGAGGGTTAAATAAACTAATAAATATGTCTCGAAATTATCCTACAAACGACATATACAATTGCGAATTACGTCTAAACTAGAGCCGACATTCAAATTTGGATTGCATATTTGGATTTTAGAGGATTGAATTAAGGAAATGACATGCGTCGCACAATTTTCCAAAATTTTTTTTATATTTCAAAAACGTGGGTCAATAGTCTTGGATTTTTTCAATCACAAAGGAATTTATTCTCTGATTTTGCTCAAATTTTGTATAAAGCCTCTGAAAGGATCTATTCGAAGATAAACAGAGTCAAATCAATTTTTAAAGGTTATTTAAGGGATGAAACATCTCCTTAAACTATTAAAGGGCACGTAGTTTGAAAACTATGGAATAAATTTGAATTTATTTCTTCTTATTCTGATTGTATGGACCTCAGTCTATACAAAATTTCACTTTTCATCCCTTAAAACTTCCAATTGGAAGGTTAAATAAATTAGAAAATATGTCTCGAAATTGGTTTGAAAACGACAAATAAAATGCAAATTACATATGAACTAGAACAGATATTCAAATTTGGATTGCAGATTCATATTTTGGAATGTTGAATTAAGGGGATGACATGCGTCACTCAATTTCCCTAATTTTTTTTTATAATTTCAAAAACGTGGGTTATAGTCTTAAATTCTTATTAATCAAGAAGGGACTTTCTCTATGTTTTTGGTGAATTTTATGCAGAGCCTCTAAGAGAATCTATTTAAAAATAAATGGAGTCAAATCAATTTTTAAAAAATATTAAAGGGATGAAACATCCCCTCAAACTTTTAAAAGGCTCATAGTTTGAAAACTATTGACTAAATTGAAATTTATTCTCTTATATTCTGATTTTCTGAATCATAATCTATACGAAATCATATTTTTCATCCCTTTTAACTTCCAATTAGAGGGTTACAAAAACTAATAGATATGTCTGGAAGTTGGCCTAATATCGACAAATAAAATGCGAATTACGTGTGAACTAGAGCAGATATTTAAATTTAAATTGCAGATTCGGATTTTAAAGAGTCGCATTAAGGGGATGACATGTGTCACACAATTTTCTTATTATTTTTTTTTTTTTAATTTTAAACTCGAGTATAGTTTCAAGTTTTTCTTCAAAGAGGGTATTTCTCTCTGATTTCATTCAAATTCTATATACAGCCTCTAGAAGGATCTATTCATTGATAAATGGGGTCAAATCAATTTTTAAAAAATATTTAAGGGATGAAACATCCCCTCAAACTATTAAAGGGCACATAGTTTGAAAACTATAAGGAAATTCAGACTTATTTCTGTATATTCTGATTATATGGACCTTAATCTATACGAAATTAAACTTTTCACCCCTTAACACTCCCAATTAGAGGGTCAAATGAACTAATAAATAAGTCTCGAAATTGGCCAAAAAAGACATATAAAATGCAAATTACGTCTGAACTAGAGCCGATATCTGAATTTGGATTGAAGATTCGGATTCTAGAGGGTTGAATTAAGAGGAAAACATGCGTCACACAATTTCCCCGTTTTTTTTTTTTTAATTTCAAAAATGTGGGTTACTTTTTTGGTTTTTTTTTTATTAAAAAAGGAATCTTCCTCCGATTTTGTTCAAATTCTGTGTACAGCCTCTAAGGAGATTCATTAATCGATAAATAGAGTCAAATCAATTTTTAAAAAATATTTAAGGGATGAAACATCCCCTCAAACTATTAAAGGGCATATTATTTGAAAACTGTTGGAAAATTTAGATTTATTTCTTAATATTCTAATTATATCGACCTTAATCTATACGACATTAAACTTTTCACCCCTTAACACTCCCAATTAGAGGGTCAAATGAACTAATAAATAAGTCTCGAAATTGGCCAAAAAAGACATATAAAATGCAAATTACGTCTGAACCAGAACCGATATCAAAATATGGATTGCAGATTCGGATTCTAGAGGGTTGAATTAAGAGGAAGACATGCGTCACACAATTTCCCCGTTTTTTTTTTTTAATTTCAAAAAACGTGGGTTACTTTTCTTGTTTTTTTTTTATCAAAAAGGGACTATTCCTCCAATTTTGCTCAAATTCTGTGTACAGCGTCTAAGGAGATTCATTTATCGATAAATGGAGTCAAATCAATTTTTGAAAAATATTCAAGGGATGAAACATTCCCTCAAACTATTAAAGGGCATATTATTTGAAAACTGTTGAGAAATTTAGATTTATTTCTTCATATTCTGATTATATCGACCTTAATCTATACAAAATTATACTTTTCATCCCTTAAAACTCCCAATTATAGGATTGAATGAACTAATAAATATGTCTCAAAATTGGCCTAAAACGATAAATAAAATAGGAATTGCGTGTGAATTAGAGTCAATATTCAAATTAAGATTGCAGATTCGGATTTTAGAAGGTCGAATTAAAGGGATGACATGTGTCACACAATTTTCTTATTTTTTTTTTTTAATTTTACAGACTTGAGTCTTCAATAAAGGAGGGACTTTTTTTCTGATTTTATTCAAATTCTGTATATAGCCTCAAGAAGGATCTGTTCATTGATAAATGGGATCAAATCAATTTTCAAAAGATATTTAAGGGATGAAACATCCCTTCAAACTATTAAAGGGCACATAGTTTGAAAACCACAAGGAAATTCAGACTTATTTCTGTATATTCTGATTATATGGACCTTAATCCATACGAAATTAAACTTTTCACCCCTTAAAACTCCCAATTAGATTATTGAAAAAATACATGAATATGTCTCGAAATTGGACTAAAACATATAAAATGCGAATTACCTCTGGACTAGAGCCGATATCCAAAGTTAGATTACAGATTCGGATTCTAGAGAGTCGAATCAAGGGGATGACATGCGCCACACAATTTTTCCAAGTTGATTTTTTTTCATTTCAAAAACGTGGATAGTCTTGGGTTTTTTTCAATCAAAGAGTAATTTTTCGTGTGATTTTGTTCAAATTCTGTATACAGCCTCTAGAAGGATCTATTCATTGATAAAAGGAGTTCAATCAATTTTTACAGAATATTTAAGGGATGAAACATCCCCTCAAACTATTAAAGGGCACCTAATTTGAAAACGATTGGGAAATTTGAATTTATTTCTTCATACTCTGATTTCATGGACCTCAATCTATATGAAATTATACTTTTCATCCCTTGAAGCTCTCAACTAGAGGGTGAAATAAAGTAATAAATATGTCTAGAAATTGGCCAAAAACGACAAATTAAATGCGAAATACGTGAAAACTAGAGCCGATATTCAAATTTAAATTGCAGATTCGGATTTAAGAGGGTTGAATTAAGGGGATAACATGCGTCACATGATTTTCTCAATTATTTTTTTTTTATTTCAAAAATGTCTGTTCTTTTGGTTTTTTCTCAATCAAAAAAAGACTTTCTCTCTGATTTTGTTTAAATTCTGTATACAACCTTCAAAAGAACCTATTTACTGATAAATAGAGTCAAATCTATTTTTAAAGAATATTCAAGGAATGAAACATCCCCTCAAACTTTTAAAGGGCACATAATTTGCAAACTATAGGGAAATTCAGATTTATTTGATCATTTTTTGATTGTATGAATCTTAATCTATACAAAATTATACTTTTTATTTTATTTTATAAGTTTGCTTGAAAAGGCCAAATAAAATAAGGTTGAGTCCCTTTTGAAATTAAAATGTCTCTATTGTGCAAGCGTCCAGAAACTATTTGTTACATCTTGCAATTCGTTTTGTTCGTTGTAATATTTCAAAAGAAAATGTTGAACTTTAGCACCACAACTTTCTTTTATCATCGCATTATCCATGCATTTTCAAAATAAATGAGTAAAACTCCCTCCATACTTTAAATTCTAGTGGTTGTATCTCGAGGCACTGTTATGTATCACCTACACAGAAAATTTCCATGGAAATATGTATAAAAAACCCTTTAGCATAAAATCTAAAGCAAGAGCAAAATAAGACTACGATAGAGCATCTGGTAGTCTAATGTAATGACGTCATAGGAGTGATGACATACAGGCACGTCTAATATAACTGTCAACATAACAAATGTACTCCAGTATGCGTATTTATCCTCATGAGGGTGGTATCCCCGCATGAAATATTTTCATTGCTTTATTTATCTCAGAGGTGGTAAGACAAGTAATCCGAAAATTTATTGTTATAAAACTCTTGCTGAAACGGTACTTAAGCTTCCTAATATATCAAAATTACTACAGGACGTTTCAGTATAGACAAATTTTGTGCAATCAAAAGTGAAAGATGTTCCTCATATTCTCCATTTCCAGAATTCCTGATTCAATTTATCGTTTTCTCGTTTATCTCATTTACGATTTACCCATCCTTGCAATGTGGTCTAATGAAATCTTACAATTCCATTTTTCGCGATCAGATTGAGGAGGCGTATCCCCGGGGTATAAGCTAGGGTTTAAAGGCGAGACACCTCCCCCTTAATGTGGACCTGAAGATAGAATCCCGGAGGATTCACTCACCCTCGAGGAATATTCGTCTTCTTTATCAGATGTGAGATTCATCCCATAAGGGTTAGATGAAAAAATGTAAAGCTCAGAGCGGACGAAGGAAAAGATCAGCGAGAGAAATTGAATCACTAGTTCATATTGTGACGAATTTCAACTTAAATTATTATAGAAAAACTTTACTATAAGAATTAACCGCGGATATATCTGAATTCTGGGAGAATGTAAAATAGGCAACCCAAGAGTCACGGGGGCAGTCTTGGTTGAACGCGCATGCGCATGTAAAATAAATTATCTAAGTTGTTAAAGTGTGAATATATAAGAGGGTTGAATTTGTATCAGAAGTCCAATAATTACGAATTTTAAAACAGATATTCTTCGTAAAAATTATGTGCTCCGTGCAGAGTTTCTGTTGAAGTCTGCAATATTTTTGATTCTTTTTCTTGTTGGTTGACTCTTTTTAAAATTTAAAATAACATTTACTTTGGAGAGTCACAAAAGACAAATATTTCACATTTTCATTCCCTTTTCCGATTCGAGCTCGCTTCCAATAGAGTTGTCTCGTATTTAAATACATTTTATGTTATATTCTCCACCACGAATACAAACGAAGAGTCCAAAAATAACTACGATAAGAAAGAAATGGAAGCTTATTTTCGAGCCGTTTCCATTCAATAGTGCACCTACTGTTTTGTGTATATATTTGATAATAACAATAATAAAAACGTATTTAAATGGAAATTACTGAGATATTGGGATATAATCCTTTTATAATGATTCAAGATAGCTATTATAATAATTCGAGAACAACTAACATCATTATGAAATATATTCCATGAATATTGCATTGAAATTCATATTAATAACTTGATTTATATCTCATTTCAAGCCTTTCACATAATAAATGCATTGAAATATATTTCCTTAATCATAACAGTTCATATTTCATTAAAATAAAGTCGCAAATTCATGAAAATTACGTTGGACAGTTTTAAACCCTAGAATTCAGATATGTTGCTGTGTTTAACGTTCAGCAACCAATCAAATCAGTCTATACCTCATAGTTCGATTTATGATGTGCTCTCATAAGAATATCAGATTATACATTGTTCATTACGACTGGAGAAAAATTCTCAGTTAATTTTTGTATTATTTACATTAATACTGTGATGTTTAAGCTTTTGGAGGATCTGTTTATAATATTAAGATAAAAATCACTATTCAATAATTGAGAATAAAATATGAGTTTTACTCTTCCAGATATTACTAACACAAACTACATAATTTATTTATCTATGACCACTATTAAATGAAGTCGCAGATATTTATTTTCAACTATTTATTTGTATATTTCACTGACCACTCACTATTTCACTGTTTTATTGTTCAAAGTTCACTGTTCATTGTTTTACTGTCCTCGTCAGGTCGTTTGCTTGCCCTTATATAATGGAACCCATTTTTTGAATATTCAAGATAAGTCGAGCACGTTGCCAGATTTTTCGACCAGGCAAGGCGACGTGACACGGAACTAACAGTACGAAAGGCTCCGCCCAGACACAGCGATGGATTTTATTTTTGCATTTTACAATACGTTTAGGAATCTAAGAAGATAAATAATAATGTAACGTGCGTGAGTGTGGAGACTCGTAAAGGTGACCTTTCGTCCTTGTTGCGGCGCTCCGCGCCGCATCACATCACCCATCCCGATGGAAGCCTCTAGCAATATTCCAGAAATGTGGTAGAACTTTCGAGAAATGGATATTTCTATATATAAGGGCAAGCAAAAGACAAGTAGAGTAGTGTAATGGTGAATCTAGAGCAGTGAATATCAAACAGTGAAGTGATCAGTGCATATAAATAGTTCAAGTTAGTATTAAGTGATAAATAAATAATATATTGTTGTTAGTGATATCCAGAAGAATACTACCTTTATTTTATTTTAAATTATTAAATAGTGACTTTTATTTAATTATTCCAGATATCACTTCACTATTTGATATACACTGCTCTAGATTCACCATTACACTACTCTTCTAATCGTTTGCTTGCGTTTATATTTAGAAATATTCATTTATCGAATGTTCTACCACATTTCTGGAATATTGCTGGAGGCTTCGATCGGACGAGGTGATGTGGTGTGGTACGGCTCGAAACAACGAAGACGAAAGGCTCCGCCCAAACAAGGTCACTTTTACAAACCTCCACACTCTCGCACGTTACAGTATAATCATTGAGCTGAATTCACTATTGGATTATTCCATAAATATTGCATTCAAATGTATTTTTTCAATCACTTCAGTCTACATTTCATTAAAATGAAGTCGCATATTCATGAAAATTACTTTAGACAGTTTTAAAGCATAGAGTTTGGATAAGTTGCTATGTTTAACGTCCGGCAACCAATCGAATCAATTGATATCTTATAGTTTAATGTATGATGTGCTCTCATAAAAATATTAATGGGAGGGACTTGAGTATACATAGTTCATTAGGACTGAGAGACAAAGCTTTGCTAATTTTTGTATGATTCACATTAATATTCGACTGGTTTATTATTTTTGTTATAATAATACTGATTCCAGGGTAATTACGTAACAAATAATACCCGAGGGTATTATTTTAAAAACTAACAAAAAAGTTTCCTTGTACAGCAAGTAAAGAGAGTGATATCTCTGACAGAAATCACAACGACAGGACATACATCGCTAAAGTTTTCGATTGAAATAGTTTAAAAGTCAGACATTAAACATTGAAGGCACCACGGGAATTGAACGGACGATAATGCCTACGGTCAACGTACACACTTCGGGCCGGGGGCCCTCAGAAAGTACACTGTTGACCTCAGGCATTATTGTCCTTTCAACACCATAAATTCATAAAAATTACGTTAGACAGACTCAGAGCATTGAGTTCAGATAAGTTGCTGTGTTTAACGTCCGGCAACCAATCAAATCAGTGTGTACCTCATTGTACGATGTATGATGTGCTCTCATAAGAATATTAGAGGGAGGGACTTAAGTATACATTGTTCATTAGGACTGGGAAAAATTCTTGAATAATTTTTGCATTACTTACATTATCACGTTTAGGAATAATGATAATCTATTGTTCTTCTATCTTTCATTTGAAAAAATGACTTTTAAATCCCTCCATAAACACTAATTGCTGTTAATTAATCAGTAGATTTCCATTACCACCCGTGAAGTACTACTACCTTTTTTATTGTGCTCGTACCTTAGTTAAATATGTGATTCTTTTTAATGCTGCAGCGTGTCCAATCTCAGATTTTAATATGTTATACATATTAATAGCAATTTGTTGTTTGTGTTCCTGAAGATGTGGACGAGAAGCATTACAAGGAGAAGTACTTGCAAAGAGTACAGGTTTCGAAACATCCAATTCTGTTACTGTTACAAACACTTGCATCTAACCGCGGCCTAAACATTTTATCTCAGAATGTAGAATAAATGGATTTCAAATGAAAATAAATTTGAATTGGAATCATTTTCAAATATAATTGTGGGCAATCATCCCCAATGAATAGTTTTCACTACAATTCTTCTTTCAGTGTTCACTGGCTTCATTCTGGCTCTTACAGCAGGAATGTTGTCTTGATTTACTGCATTTTCGACGCTCAGGTGTTTTTTTTTATCGTGTAAAGAGATATTCTTGAAGCGTGTATATAGAAAACATAAAATAGCAATTAGGAAACTCTTTGTGTACAGTAATCTATTAGGATAAGCTGCAGCCGTAATATTTTAGATCCGTTTGATGGTTTGCTCAGAACAGAAACCACGGTTTGTGCTATTCCAATCCGTTTTCTGCAAAGGAATAAACAATGCATATTACACAGAATCGGTGAATATCTGCTACATTGTTCTCATTTTGAATAGACCAGAAAATCTGATTGTTAAATCGAGAGGAATAAGCTTTATACGGCTTGTTATAAATTTGAAAATTCACATAAAACGACTTGCATAGCTTCATAAAATTGCAGTTTTAGTGCGTCATACTCAAACGGCATCTGAATTCGATTTACAAACCCCAAATAATACAATTTCTTCCAGCATCTACGGGAGACTAAGTCAGGCTAACCGCGGGCAAATTTTTAAATATTATTTACTTATTTTTATAGCGAGTTTCTCTTTAAGAATTTCTTTGCTTAGAACCTGCTGTCTACTGAGAACATAATAAAAACAGTAAAACAAATTTTTATGTTTTCATTCTGTATGCACATGAAATAACTGCGTGGTGTAATGGCAAGCAGGAAAAATAAAAAAGATATAAAGGTAAACAAAGGGAAATGGGCCACGTAATTTTTTTAGGGCTGAACTTTTGCTATTAATTATTTGGTTTGGAACAACACAATTTACGTATTACGAGGTGTGATACAGTCGAGAAGAAAATAAATCCAAAGATTTATATTTTATTAATTATAAATTGGTTTTGCTCACCATTTTTGTATAAATGTTTGTTTTTAATTTCATTTGAGACAGAATAATTAAAATTGAATTAATTTTCAGAGCACGTACTGTTTCCTGGCCAAACTTTGGCATTAAATAACATATTTTTTATTGGAGTAATAGTAACATATTTAATTAAAATTCATACATTGTTCTAGCTTTGTAATATGATATATCAATGTGAGTAGTTCACTCAACATTAATATAGAAATATAGTTCAGACTCACTACATAAATGTACCTTTATTTTCGTTTGTTAATTTTCCTTGAAGCATACAATTTCTATAAATGTTATTAATTGCTGTTAGAATATTTATAGAATTATAATTCTCTGTACGGTTTTTCTACTGTTGTAGCCCGTCTCTGTAAATTTCAGCAGGATATGATTGAAAGAATAGATGCCTCATCCTTCCTTCTCTTTAGAAATAGATTTCCAGCGAGCGCATTTCGAATACCTCTTTAATTCTGGAAATGAAAAATAAACTGCTAGACAATGAGGTGCACGTAAAGGTATTTCTGAACAGAAATCTTCAAGAAACAGCCCTTACTGTTGTTCGCTGACAACCTGAAAATATTTTATTTTGTCTCCAGGACGACTTTTTACTTTGCTGCTTGTGATATTTATAGTTTACTTCGTTATTATGTCTTTAAATGTACTTAACATATCTTCCAAATTGTTACAATCCAAATTTAGCGTAACCAAATATGTTTCTTTTATTTTTGTCTCTTTCAATCGATCTATTATATATTCTATTATTTCAGTTACCTTTATGTTTATTTCTTGCTTTTCATGTATTTTTTTTCGTTATTTTTAGTGCTACTCTCTTGACTCTTATATCACTCACTTCTCTTACTAATGTCTTTTGGATCAAGAAATCTATCATTGATTTTTCATGTATCACAGCTGTTTCAATCATCTCAATACTCTATTCCATCATCAGACTTTTTTTATTCTAAAAACTACAGTCAAATACTTAATGGAAACTAGAAAAAAATCTAGATGATTTTTTTTATTTTACTAGTGTACTACCCTATATCAGAGTTTGTTTTAAAGTTCTTCGAAACTTTCGGATTCAGTTTCAAGTTTCAAATTGCACTTCAGAAGATATTGTAACGAAACTGACTTCAGTATTGGATAAATTCCATGAATATTGCATTCAAATTCAAATTATTAACTTGATTTAACTCTTATTTCAAGCTTTTTACATCTTCGAACACTTCTGTTCATATTTCATTGAAGTAAAGTCACAAATTCATGAAAATTTAGAGCATAGAATTCAGATAGGTTGCTGTGTTTAACGTCCGGCAACCAATCAAATCGGTGTGTACCTCATAGGTCGATGTATGATGTGCACTCATAAGAATATTAGAGGGAGGGGCTTAAATATCCATAATTTATTGGAACTGGGAAAAAATTCTTCGATAATTCCTGCATTATTTACATTCTTACGTTAAGGAATCTATGGACATGAATAATGATAATCTACTACAAATATTATTGAAATTTCGGAGTAAAAAAAAATGTTTCAGTAGGAGAAGAGGCTATGTATGGATTCACTTAATTGTTTTAATGAGTTTCAGGATCTTATTTCAAGACTTTCACATAATGAATGCATTAAAATATATTTCTTCAATCACTTCAATTCATTTTTCATGGAAATAAAAACACAAATTCATAAAAATCATGTTAGACAGATTGAAGGGATGGATTCAAGATGTGTTGATGACTTTAACTGCCAGGAACCAATCAAATCAGTGCAAAATTAGAGGGAGGGACTTAAGGACTGGGAAAAAATTCGTAGCCAATTTTTGTATTATTTACGTTTAGGAATCTAAGGAGATTGTAATGTTTATTGCTTCGAAATTGCTTATAGCTGAAATAAAAATCACTATTTAATAATTGAAAATGAAATGAAAATTTCATTCTTTTGGATATCACTAACAACACTATATTATCTATTTATCACTTTATACTAACTTAAGCAAAGTTGTAGGTATTTATCTTCAACTATTTATATACATTGTTCACTTCACTGTTTGATTTTCAATGCTATGGATTCACCATTACACTACTAGCACCAGTCTTCTGCTTGCCCTTATATATAGAAATATCCATTTCTCGAAAGTTCTACCACATTTCTGGAATATTGCTGGAGGCTTTCATCGGAAGGGGTGATGTGATGCGGCGCGGCGCGACGCAACGAGGACAGAAGGCTCCGCCCTGGCTCGACTCTCGCACGTTACAAGATGAATAAAAGCTACTACAAATATTATTGAAGTTTCGAAGTGAAAAGAAGTGTTTGAATAAGAGGAAGGTCCATGTATAGTTTTTATTCAATCATTAAAATCCCAAAAATTGATTTGAGGAGCTTTAGGACCTTTCGAAGTCCATCAAATTTATCACAATATAAAATTATTTAGTTCATCTAAAAAGCTCTTTTAAGAATGACTGATAGTTTCAACAAGATAGAATAAGTATAGTCATACAGCTGACTTCACTATTGGATGTATTTCAGAAACATTGCATTTAAATTCATATTATTAACATGATTTATCTCTTATTTCAAGCCTTTTACATAATAAATCCATTGAAATGAATTTCTTCAATCACTTATGTTTATATTTCATCAGAATAAAGTAGCAAATTCATGAAAATCACGTTGAAAAGGTTTAAAGCATAGAGTTCAGATAAGTTGCTGTGATCAACGTCTGGCAACTAATTAAATCAGTTTGTACCTCATAGATCCAGGTATGATGTGCTCTCATAAGAATATTAGGGGGAGAGACTTAAGTATATATAGTTTATTGGGACTGGGAAAAATCCTTTGATAATTCCTGCATTATTTCATTTTTACGTTCAGGAATCTGAGAAGATAAATAATGATAATATACCATAAAAACAATTGAAGTTTCAAAGTAAAAAGATTTATTTCAATAAGAGAAAGGACTATATATGGGTTTTACCTAATTATATAATAGGCCAATAATTAATTTAGTGAGCTTTACGACCTAATTTCGAGACTTTCACATGAAAAATACATAGAAAAGTATTTCTTCAATCACTTCATTCCATATTTCATTAAAATAAAGTCGCATATTCATGAAAATTACGTTAGACAGATTGAGGGAATGGATTTGAGACGAGTTGATGAGTGTAACTGCCGGAAACCAATCAAATCAGCGCGTACCTCATAGTTCGATGTATGATGTGCTCTCATAAGAATATTAGTGGGAGGGACTTGGGTATACATTGTTCATTAAGACTGGGAAAAAATTCTTAGCTAATTTTTGTATGATTTATGTTCAGAGATCTGAGGAGATGAATAATGATAATCTACTATAAATATTATTGAAGTTTCGATGTGAAAAGATGTGTTTGAATAGGAGGAAGGTCCATGTCCAGCTTTTACTTGAATATATTGTAATGTTTATTGCTTGACGAATCAGTTTGTTATTAAATGAAAGTCACTATTTAATAATCTAAATTGAAATAAAAGCTTTATTCTTCTTATGCCACTAATAACACTATATTTATATATTAATCACTTAATTCTAATTTAAACAAGGTCACAGATATTTATATTTCACTATTTATATACACTGTTCACTTTACTTGTCACTGTTCATTATTTATTTCACACTACTATTCTTACTACTGTACTGTTCTACACGTCTTCGGCTTGGCCTTATATAGAGAAATATTGTTTTCTCGAATTTTCGATTTCTCGACTCTTTCCATTTCTAGGAATCACTAGAGGCTTCCATTGGGAGGGGTGATGTGCTGCGACGTGGCGCGGCGTAAGAGACGACAAGAAGCTCCTCCCCATACTACGTCGTCTTTACGAGCTCCCCCCTCACTCTCGCACGTCACAATATAAATAGCCTACAAATTGATTTAGCGAGCTTTAGAACTTTCCGAAGTCCGTCAAATAAATTCATAATGGAAATTTATTAATAAAAATCATCTAAATTATACAAAAAGCTATTTTAAAGAGTATCAATAATTTTTACAAGAAAAAATAAGTAAAGTTATACAGCTGACTTCACTATTGGATGTATTCCATAAATATTGCATTCAAATTCATATTATTAACTTAATTTATCTTTTAATTCAAGCCTTCTTCATGATAAATGCTTTGAAACGTATTTCTCCTATCACTTTAGGTCATATTTCATTAGAATAAAGTCGCAAATTCATGAAAATTACGTTAGACAGTTTTAGAGCATGGAGTTCAAATGAGTTGGTTTGTTTAACGTCCGGCAACCAATCAAATCAGTGTGTACCTCATAGTTCGATGTATGATGTGCTCTTATAAGAATATTAGAGGGAGGGACTTGCGTATACATTGTTTATTAGGACTGGGAGAAAATTCTTGGATAATTCCTGCATTATTTACATTGTTACGTTTAGGAATCTAAAGAGATGAATAATGATAATTTACCACAAATATTATTAAAGCTTCGAAGTAGAAAAATGTGTTTCAATAAGAGATGGATTCTACTTAACTATATAATAGCCCAATAATTAATTTAGTGAGCTTTAGGACCTTATTTCAAGACTCTTGCATAATAAATGTATTGAAATGTATTTCTTCAATCATTTCAGTTCATATATCATAAAAATAAAGTCGCAAATTCATTAAAATTACGCTAGACAGATTGAAGCAATGGATTTGAGATGTGTTGATGAGTTCAACTGCCGGAAACCAATCATAGTTTGATGTATGATGAGCTCTCATGAGAATATAAGAGGGAGGGACTTGAGTATACATTGTTTATCAGGACTGAGAAAAAATTCTTGGATAATTCCTACATTATTGGGAGATAAATATAGATAATCTATTACAAATATTATTGAAGTTTCAAAGTAAAAAGATGTGTTTGTATGGATACTACTTAATTATATAATAGCCCAATAATTGATTTAGTGAACTTTAGGACCTTATTTCAAGACTTTTACATAATTAATGCATTGAAATGTATTTCTTCAATCATTTCAGTCCATATTTCATTGAAATAAAGTCATAAATTCATGAAAATTACGTTAGACAGACCTAGAGCATAGAGTTCAGATAAGTTGTTGTGTTTAACGTCCGGCAACCAATCAAATCGATGTGTACCCCATAATTCGATGTATGATGTGTTCTCATAGGAATGTTAAGGGGGGGATGGGGGGTACTCAAGTATACACTGCTCATTAGGGCTGGAAAAATGCTTGATTAATTCTTGCATTATTTACAATAAAACGTTTAGAAATCGAAAAAGAAAATAAATTTATCAATAATTCATTTCATATTGAGCGTCTTATCAGTGAATGCTGAAAATTGAATTTCAGTAGAAGCATCCTCCTTTCAGCTCAACAATTATTATCGTCTGCAAGGCTGCACTTCCTTTCACATCTTCTATAAATACAATAAACGTTGCAGAGCTGTACAACTTTGTGCAATTGCATCATGTGTGTGCTGCATTCGCACAGAAAATGGATTAAGTGATGAAAAATTCATCTCTGTGTTGTGTGGCTCTTCTTCTGCTGTATTGACACAATCGTAGCTTTTTCAAATCCATTATTCACCTGAATTTTCTATTCAAAATTCCCAATCAAAGCTGTAACGTAGCTTTTATTTAATCGTAAAATATAGTCAATTACATTTAGTGACATCCGCCAAACGTCTGTCAATTGAATTCTGCAAATATTGGCGCTGTAATGATTACGGGTATCAATGATTGTGTATGTAACATGTGATTGGCGAATGATCTGTTTGTAGATTAGCGCTTGACACGCAGCAGAATTGATTAGTTAGTCCGGGTTTCCGGCTCGAAGTTCCAACGTTCCAGGTTTCAGAGGTTCCCGGATAACTCAAGTGTCACCCTCATGACGTGAATGATGATGAGTTATGTCCACCAGATTCATCATGACCTCAGATGCATTCATTACCACAAATTGTACTAACTAATTGTTGAAGCATTAATCACAAACCTCGAATTTTTCAAAACCTAAAAAGTATTGCATTGTTGAATATTAATGGCCAAACTTGATTATTCAACGATATTTCACTGTGAGAATCCAGACTCTGTAATCTCCAGATTATCATAACTCCCTTGAAGTGTTAAGGCCAGTTTACACGATGCAATTCTATTCATCTTTGCAATTCTAAGTTGAAAGCAGCTTTCATATATCTCCTGCCCGTTGGGAGACAGTTTGAGAAACAGTGTTTATGTAACTGCCCCCAGGAGTAATCCAGGCTCCGGAACTCTCCGGAGACTCATCTAATCGTGACATATTCTTGGATAAACTATGGAACTAGCACGAATTGTACTGAATCATTTTGGTACGTACCAAAAAAATTAATGGAAAAGCGCCTCCAAGTACAAGTGAGACAAATATCTTTATTATAATTTTGACAAACTCTCAAAACAATAAATCATAAACACGAACATCTTAAAGGGCTCTTCATTTAAATTGAAGCCAAACTCTGGAGAATTTTCCAAACTTTCTCCGATTCCACGCTGTTCAACATTCTTTTATTTCAATCATTTTCATCGTCATTACTGGGATGTGTCTACGGTAAGCTGTAGTTAAAACAAACGAGCATAATCTTCAAAACAAAAGGTAAAAGCAAGACAGGGATTTGTCTTCTAAGAAAATAAAATTAATTATCTTCTATGAGAATTAATTAAAAGACAAAGAAGATGGCGTGCTAATGACATGAAAATATCGAATTCAAAAACGCTTCTCAAAAGATAGTTTATTTTCAATTTTGTGTAAGCAAATTTGGAAACACTTTACAAATAATTAACTAAATTAATTTAATTGAAATCCCGCCCTGCGTTTGCGGTATAGTCCAGTTCCGGATATAAACATTTAATTAAAACAACACATTTAAAGGATCTTGATAGCAACCACAAAACACCAGACTCAGACAAGATACGTTTTGGGAGGAAAATACAAAATGCATTTGCATACTAAACGCAGTTAAACGCAGTTAAACGATACGAACTATCTGCATCGGAAACAGGACTTGGTTTTAGTTTTGTTTTGCAATCACCTCAAAGGTTTTGATAACAGAAACTACTTAATTTAAAAAATTGAGTACCGGGTGGTCATGTGCTGGCCTAAATTGATCCTAAAAACAAAAGTTTAATTCATTCTGATACTAACATCGAAAACCGTATGCCAATATCTTGCGTAACACCTGAGATATTTAGATAAATAGTTTATACCCTAAAATGGGTACTAACCCCTATAAGTTCGAAATTTAAGGTATAAAATTTAATTACTGACATGTTGCTTATTCCGTGCAGCAATTTTCAGATTTCAATTAGGCATAGTTCAGCAGTAATTACATTTTGAATAATTTTTATTTATTTTTGTACCCAGAACTGGGTGTGTGGCTACGAAACAGCAGCTGACGACTAAATATTTTATTATCTATAGATATTTCATTCACATATTCAATTGAACTTATCTTAGCGGTGTCTCTTGCGATCTGTGAATTCATTTGAAATTTAAAGCACCGTAGTTTCGATTTTGCTCACGTAAAAATCTCATTCTGGACCAGATATTTATCGCATTTCAATTTTGTGTTCAATATATATGCATATAGCGAGCAATACTGACTGTATTCATATGTAGATGTATGTAGTACGTGATATATGAACCTTTATGGTCAGTATAAAAGACAAGTGCCCACATTTAACTTAACAAATTGTCACACAATGTAATTTCCCTCCAATGAGAGCGTTGCCAGGCCGGCAGCGGACCAATCAAATACATTTTGGCGCGACAATCACATTTTGCAACAATTAGCTATTACTTCAATGTTTTAAATTTCACTGACGTTCATCTGGCGTTCTTTTATCATCCCCATCTAAGAATAATATTTCCGGATGGTTGTACACCTGCTATATGATGTCAGCAGGCTTCCGGTTGAGCTGGCGAAAGAATTGTCTCTTCCAGTGTACTAAGATGACATCTTTCTGCCTTTGTATTCTGCCGCATTTTTTATTTTTATTCTTCCAAGATGTCATAAACGTGGACGCATTTTATTTTTCGAAGAATTTATAAGCTATAAATTTGAAAAGAATTTTTTGGAAGATATTGCAAGAACATTTGTGTAATATTTTCTTGTGTCTGCACCTATTGGAGTTTATTGTCTTACTTTGTGCTGTTTTTGTATTCTCTTTGTGTTCCACTGCCTTTTTATTCAGCTTCCGTAACCGATGGATAAATCAGGTTATTATTCCCTATTGTTCTGTAGATATTTCATAAGATTATTATTAGAGGGAGGGACTTAAGTATACATTGTTCATTGAGACTGGAAGGAAATTCTTGGTCAATTTTTGTCTTACTCACATTATCTCCAATCTTTTCAGTCCATATTTCATTGAAATAAAGTCGCAAGTTCATGAAAATTACGTTAGACTGAGTTAGAGCATGAGGCTCAGATAAGTTGCTGTGTTCAACGTCGGGCAACCAATCAAATCATAAAAATATAAGAGGGCGGGGCTTAAGTATACATTGTTCATTAGGACTGGGAGAAAATTGTAAGTCAATTTTTGCATTATTCACATAATATCCAATCTCTTCAATCCATGTTTCATTAGAACAAAGTCGCAAATCCATGAAAATTACGTTAGACCGAATAAGAACCTAAAGTCCAGATAAGTTGCTGTGTTAACCGTCCTGCAGCCAATTAATTCATTGTGTACCTCATAGATAGATGTATGATGTACTCTCATAAAAATACAAGAGGGCGGGGCTTGAGTATACATTGTTCATCAAGACTGGGAAAACAATTATCAGTTAATTTTTGGATTATTCACATTAGTACGTTCAGGAATTACTAATATTATTGAAGTTTCGAAATTGAAAGGTATGTTTCAATAAGATGTCCTATGTCTGGATTTTACTTTATTATATGATAGCTCAATAACAGATCTTCTGGAGTTCATATTTCATCAAAATAAAAACGCAAATTCATGAAAATTTCGTTAGACAGTTATAAAGCATAGAGTTCAGGTATTGTGTTCAACGTCCAGCAACCAATCAAATCATTGGATTATTCCATGTCATCCACACTTATATTAATAACTCGATTTATCTCTTATTTCAAGCATTTTACATAATAAATGCATTGAAATGTATCTCTCCAATCATTTCAGTTCATATTTCATTGAATCAAAGTCGCAAATTCATGAAAATCACGTTAGACAGGTTTAGAGCATACAGTTTAGATATGTTGTTTTGTTCAACGTCCGGCAACCAATCAAATCAGTGTGTACCTCATAGTTCGATGTATGATGTGCTCTCATATGGATATCAGAGGGCGGGGCTTAAGTATACATTGTTTATTTGGACTAGGAAAAAAATTCTTAGTCAATTTTTCTATTGTGTATATACATTAATAAGTTTAGGAACCTAAAGAAATAAATAAGGATAATCTACTACCAATAGTATTAGAGTTTCGAAGTGAAAAGATGTATTTGAATAAGAAAAAGGACTTTGTATGGATTTTACGTAATTATATAATAGCCCAACAATTGATTTTGTGAGTCTTAGGGCCTTCCAAAGTCCTTCAAATAGATTCATAATAAGAATATATCAATATAAAATCATCTAGATCATCTAATAAACTCTTTCGGGAATTACCAATTATTGTTACAAAAAAGAATAAATATAATCATACAACTAACTTCACCATTAGATGTTTTCAATGGATATTGCATTCAAATTCGTATTATTAACTTGATTCATCTCATATTTCAAGCCTTTTACTTGAAAAATCACTTCAGTTTAGAATTCATTGAAATAGAATCGCAAATTCATGAAAATCATCATAGACAGTCTTGAAGCATGAAGTTCAGATAAGTTGCTATGTTTAATGTCTGGCAACCAATCAAATAAGTGTGTATCTCATAGTTCGATCCAAACTGTGCTCTCATAAGAATATAAGAGGGAGGGGCTTAGGTTTACATGGTTTATTTGGACGGGGAAAAATTTTTAGTCAATTTTTCTTTTGTGTAAGCACATTAATATGTTTAGGAACCTAAGGAAATAAATAATGATAATCTACTACCAATATTTTTAGAGTTTCGAAGTAAAAAGATGTGTTTGAATAAGAGAAATTGATTTTGTGAGTTTTAGGACCTTCCAAAGTCCTTCAAATAGATTCATAATAAGAATATATCAATATAAAATCATCTAGATTATCCACAGAACTCTTTTAAAAATTACCAATGAGTTTTACGAGGAAGAATAAGTATAATCATACAGCTAACTACACTATTAAATGTTTTCTATAAATATTGCATTCAAATTCGTATTATTAACTTGATTCATCTCATACTTTAAACCTTTTACATCAAAAATGCTTTGAAATCTATTTCTTCAATCATTTCACTTCAAAATTCATTAAAACAAAGTCACAAATTCATGGAAATGATGTTAGACAGCTTTGAAGCGTAAAATTTAAATAAGTTGCTGTGTTTAACGTCTGGCAACCAATCAAATAAATGTGTACCTCATAGTTCGATCCAAGATGTGCTCTTATAAGAATATTAGGGGGAGGGGCTTAAGTATACATTGTGCTATATTATTGAATTTTCGAAGTAAAAAGATGTGTTTCAAAAACAGAAAGGTCTATGTAAGGATTTTGCTTGGTTATATAATAGCTCATGATTGATTTAGTAATCTTTAGCAAACCTCCGTCATAATAAATGCATTGAAATGTATTTCTTCAATCATTCGATTCCTATTTCATTAAAATAAAGTCGCAAATTCATGAAAATCACGTTGGACAGATTTAGAGCATAGAGTTCAGATAAGTTGCAGTGTTTAACGTCCGGCAACCAATAAAATCAGTGTGCAACTCATAGTTCGATGTATGATGTGCTCTCATTAGAACATTAGGGGGAGGAGTTTAAGTATACATTGTATGCATACGCAAATAGCTTCACGTAAACAATGAATCACGCAGAATTTAACTTATTGTGGCACTAACATAGTTATAAACACAAATAAATTTTGATGCCTTCTATCTCCAGAAAAAATTACCCTAAATAATTGAGCAACGCTGTCAACATCGGTAATACTGTTATCCTGTTACCTTGTGCGTAGAATAAATTTCTCCCCACATCAAATCTAATTTATTCCGGCTCTGTAAACAAGGTCGCATGCGTGAAGGACGAAAATATCACCCCTTTATCAAAAACTCAAAAAATTATGGTCCTGCCTAAAGTTTATTCTATTTATTTCATCAAAATAAAGTCGCAAATTCATGAAATTTTTTAAATTGGCCCTTCCAAATGGAACTAGCGGCGCACCACTGCTTGCAAGATTTAATTTAAAATATTGTAACATTTAATTCTATGGAGTAGACTCCAGCAGTAACTTTTTGTCAAATGTTAATTGAGGGTCCGTAGAGCCTTTGTGAGTTTTTGATTTCAAACTGTGACAAAATGGGAAATTAGTTTACTTTGAGCGGTCGTCCGTAGGAGATCAGACCTCATTTCCACCTGGAAATAGGTTTTTAATTAATTTTTTAATACCGCCAGAGAGGTTAAAATAATAGTCATCAGCATTTTTCATCAAAATAAATTTATTTTAAAGATTTCTCATGAATTTTGGGATCTAATTTTGGAAGGATATCATGCAGAGTTAATTTGAACTATGGAATAATCCCTGTGCCTAACTACGTATAAATTCCGTATGTCTGGAGGCATCCTGGCGGATAATGTAGTTACACACAAGTGATGCTGGTTGCCTATAATATCTTAGATACTTCGTTCGTCGACAACAAACCAATCTTTAAAAAAATCACGTCCTGAAATAAAATATATTTGTGAGACTCCATGTTTAACGAATGAAATTTCCTCCGTCTGCGGATTTGTAGAGTGTTTGCAACGGTTGTCATAGCAACGAAACATCGCAACATTTCAGCGGCTCCTACACAAAGCTAAGTTGATTTTCACATCCCACAAACCGAAAACCGTAGATCTTATACTAAGCCGTTCGACAGACTGCATTTTTCTTTATAAATCCAATAGATGTCACCGGTGATGCCCTTGGCTGTTTTTACGTAACAGTGTATTGTTTTTACTTGGATGTTCCAATGTTTTTCGATGGTTGTTTGCTTGGCAGTTGATTAACATTGAAAGAAAAATAAACTAAGGGAGTTCGGGATTTGCAATGAAGATTTTTTACTGTTTTTTTATTGTTTCATAAATGAGTTTTTCTCAACCAGTGGTACCACACTTTATTCTATAACCTAATCCAATTTGGACGAATTCCTGGACTTATTGCCAAGTATTTTTCTACCTTTTCGAACAAATTACAAATTACAATTTTCATATAAAATTTTATTGGAAAAATTAAATTTTTATTTTATTTGAATCTTGAAGATATTTAAATTCAGTGTTTATCTCATAAATATTAATGTAAAAAATGCATTTACGGTACATACACAACTGTAATGTTTTAGAAAGTAAAAAGATATTTTTAGATGCGATTAATATATTGCACAACTGTGATTTAAATTTTTCGCTCACTTTTCTATTAATCTAAATTTTTTCCTATACTTTCTAATAATTTGAGAATTTATTTGCCAAATTCAATAAAATATAAAACATTTCATGTTTCAATAAATAAAATAAACACAATATTTTTTGTGTTAGAGATTTTAATTGATGAAATTAAACTTTTAACAAAACAAATTTGTATTCCGACTGAATTCATTTTCATCACAATTTTTTATTATTCAAATGAACAAAAAATTCTGATATTTAATTGTTTGAAATAGTTTTATTCTAAATTGAGCTGTATTAAAAAAATTGTATCAATATTTTGATTCCTCAATCTAATTTAATTGAATTGAAATAAATTATTTTCGTGGATGTTTCAACCCTTTTCAACAAAATTTATTTTTGTAATATCTTTACATCAGCTGTCATTGTAATGTTACCAAAGTTTGAATACGAGACGAAAAATGCCTTTAAACTGTTGAAAAGAGACGAACCTGTTGAAAATCTTGATAAGCGGTCACCGGCGAACGAGAAGAATTTTTATCACAGGGTGGTATTATTTCCAGGACCGTACCAAAGCTTTGTTATTAAAAACAAAGAATGTACTAAGAGTAATTTTAATTTTTATTTGCTTGCACAAAGATTTTAATAGAAATATTTGTTTTGAGCATCCCTGAATCCATTTTGACTATTTTCGGCTTGATGTCGATACGTATATATATATACGCTAATCTCAAAACTCGTCGAACGTAAAATGTTGAAATTTTGTATTTAGGACTGGTATAAGGTCTAGTTGTACACCTCGCATTATGGTTGCAATCGTCTGAACCGGAAGTGCACTTTACTCGAAACATTTTTTGAATTTTCCGCATAAATCCAAAACGATTAAACTTAGAATATTGGAATTGAGTATTTAAGACGATTGTGCCATCTAAATGCTCATATCTTATTTTCATTGAGATCGACTGAGCCGGAAGTTCACTTTACTTGACAGTCTTTTAGAATTTTTGGCATAAATTCGAAACGATCGGCTGTAGAGTATTGAAATTTGGTATTTCAGTCTGCTATAGCATCTGAATGGTTGCCTACCATGTTCATAACAATCGACTGAACCGGAAATGCACTTCTGTTGAAATATTTTTTAAATTTTGCGCATAGATTCAAAACTGTTAGCCGTAGAATCTTCAAAATCAGTATTTAGGAATATTGTAGCATAACAATGATGACCTACTGTTTTCATAGCAATCGAGTGGACCGGAAGCGCACTTTACTTGACAAATTTTTTGAATTTTTAGTCGTGGGACGATGATAAATCCAAAAAAAGTATGCAAGGAATAGTACAATTTTTCTCGTAACTATTTCGCTGCGAGCAGTTGGCACCAGTGCGTAATTTCATTATACACAGATGGTATCTCCTACGAAGCGCGCTGTTCCCAGCAGTTCATTGTGCTGTGAACCGCGGAGAGTTGCGCACGTATTGTAACCGTGCTGGAAACATTTTCCCGATTTGTTTCCACGAAATTTTGCATTACGTAGCAATTTATAGTTGATAAAGTACTCAATCAAAAAAGTGAACGATATTACGTCGAAAACATGTGAAATAAGTGAGCTGTCATATGAATTTCGAACTGTCAAACTAATTTTTGTAGGTTAGCTGACCGTTCTCTGCTGCTAAATGTTAAATTATAACTGTTTCAAAACTGAAACGTGCTCTGTGAATAAAACTCAATAAAAAATACCGGTATGGCTGTCAAATCGTGAAATATATCCAACATTTTTTAGTGACTTGTATGACTTTGTTGTGTGTTGTGATTGTTGGTTTGTAATCAAGGAAAATTGACTTAAATTAGTTGTTGTTCATTGTGCCCTATTTATTAATTAGTCTGTCGACTGTATTATAGACGATATTTATTTTGGTAAGTGGAAAATATTTTTTGAACTATTATTTTAATTATTGTAATCAAAGTCAAAATCTGCCTCAGATTTTCAAAAATATTTATTTTTAAAGTAACTGAATGAATGTTTCTTCCAAAATGTGTTTATAATCATTACGTAATAAATTTTTGATGATGCTCTTATCTTGTTGACAGTATTATCAGTGTAAAATATACCTAAATAACCTAATTATTATCAAACGCAGTTACCGTGTAAAATGAACCACTTGTTGGCCCAAACAATTTTTAATTCACATTTTTTCCAATTAAATATTGCGTTTAATTATGAAACATTTCAGGTAAAATATTCAAATTGTACATCATTGCATTATTTTTTGTTTACGATAATCCAAAAAAATCTTTCAAGTAAAGTGCGCTTTCGGCCCAATCATTTGTTATGGAAATAGTAGGTCATCATTCTAAATAATAATTTCCAAGATTCTACGACTAATAGTTCTGAATTTATACGCGAAATTAAAAGAAAATTTCAACTGAAGTGCACTTCCGGTACAGTCAATTGTTATGAAAATAGTAGGCAATCACTCAGATGCTACAGCAGACTGAAATACTCAATTTCAATACTGTACGGTCGATCGTTTCAAATTTATGCCGAAAATTCTAAAATAGTGTTGAGTAAAGTGCACTTCCGGTCCAGTCGATCTGAATGAAAATAAGATATGAGCATTTAGATGGTACAGACATCCTAAATACTGAATTCCAACATTCTACGTTTAACCGTTTTGGATTTATGCAGAAAATTCGAAAAGTGTTTCTAGTAAAGTGCACTTCCGGTAAAGCCCATCACAATCATAATACAAGATGTACAACTAGTTGTTATAGAAGTGCTTAATACGAAATTTCAATATTCTACAACTGATTGTTTTGAATTTATGCGGAAAACTCGAAAAGTCTGTTATATAAAGTGCACTTCCGGTTCAGCCTATTGGTACAAAAATAGGAAATAACAATTAAGATGCCACAACAATTTCAAATACTGAATTTCAGTATCCTACGGCTAATCATTCTGGATTTATGCGAAAAATTCAAAAAAAGTTTCAAGTAAAGTGCACTTCCGGTACATACAATTGCAACCATAATGCGAGGTGCATAACTAGACCTTACATCAGTCTCAAATACAAAATTTCAATATTATTCGTTCGACGGGTTTTGAGATTTGCGTACATATATACGTACTGACATCAAGCCGAAAATAGTCAAAATGGATTCAGGGATGCTCAAAACGGATATTTCCATCAAAATCTCGATTTGTGAATTTTGTCGGTTTCACAATACTTGAACCCCTAAATAGGAAATACTCTTTATTATAAAGCCCTTTTAAAACCCTCAGTACTCCAACCCTTGAATACGGTAACATTCAAAAAGAAATTAAACGAAATTTCACACTTTGTAACTCATGTATCCTAAAATAACAACCGTAGAATAACGAATTAATCGCGCATAGTCGATTAATTATAAAACTAGGTTCAACCCTTGATCTTTGAACCCTTGAAAATACGGAAGCATAAAAAGCAAGGATTAGGTACAACTTTACACTTTGGAAAGTTAATATCTTTTGAAGTAGGCACCTTTCATCTTTCTAGTCCTTCAAAAAATTTGACGTTTTTATATTCAAAATAATTTTTGCAGAGCAATGTTTACACGCTGATGAAAAAAATTTGGTACCTGTCGAACCATAGACCAACTCTCTACCTCTGAGCCGTAGACTTTGTACATATTTACAAAATATTATGCACAATTTTCTGCACTCAAATCGAATGAAAAGTAGTATTGAAGTATGGTAACACTTTTAAGTTTGTTTTAATAGTAGAGAGTTCAAATATGTATTTTTTTTATTGAATTAGTAATTTTGAAGCTTTTTTAACGTAATGGCAGCATTATTAAGGCCCAAAAGTTGAAAATGACCCAAAAAAATCATCACTCAAATATTCATATTTATGTGAGTGTAATCGGACCGAAGAGAGAACACTTGAAATAACTTTTCCTCAATTTTTAAATTATTGAGCAATTTGAATGCAGTTTTTTCGTAATTTTCAGGTAACTACATATAATTATCATTGATTTAGCTCAAATTTGTTGCAATAATACGAAAAATCACCCAAAAAAATGGCGTTTTAAATTTGTCTATAAGACAACCTACAAGTATATAAGCAAATTTTAATTGGATTTGATATATTTATTTGATTTTATTGGAAATGCTTGTTGGTTGACGGCTAGTTTAATCTCAACTTAATTATCCAAAATCTGGGTGTGGTACACCCACTAATAGGTAGAAAACATGAATGATTTCAATTATTTTAAATCTGCCTTCAACATTTTATTTAATGTTTTTCAATTTATCGTTGGATAAAATCATGTATCATGTGTTTTACGTTGAAATTTTTTACAAGCTTTCTGGTTCATTTATACTATAATTTCAGCAATTTTTCAACAAAAATTTCATGAAAATACAAGCACGGAAAACATTTTAATGATATATTGCCATCATTACATTAATTTGATGGGTTGATATTTTATGTAAAATTTGTGACATTTCTAAAAATACTTTACTAGGAAAATTATAATTAGCTTCAGTTGTATATCCAAGAGATGAATTTGTGTTTGAGTATCCGAAAAGTTATTCATGTAGGAGACACAATTTATTTCTTAATCTTTGCATTTACGTAAAATCCAAAAAATTCTAAAAATCTATTCCTAAATACTGATTTCCAAGATTCTACGACTAACAGTCGTGAATTTATACGCGGAATTTAAAAAAAACTAACTAAAGTGCACTTCCGGTTAAGTTAATTGTTATGAGAATAGTAGGCAATCATTCAGATGCTACAGCAGACTGAAATACTAAATTTCAATACTCTACGGCTCATGGTTCGAATTTGTGCAAAAAATTCTAAAAGACTGTCAAGTAAAGTGCACTTCCGGCTCAGTCGATCTCAATGAAAATAGGATATGAGTATTTAGATGGTACAGTCGTCTGAAATACTGAATTCCAATATTCTACGTTCAACCGTTTTGGATTTATGTGGAAAATTGAAAAAATGTTTGTACAAGTAAGTAAAAAATTTATGCATGAATGGATAATGTAAGTATGGTTTACTGCTATAAAAATAGTGACTCCCTCATATAAAAAACTATTATTATATGTGCCACGAAATGAAGTAAATAAATGGTTTAGTATTTCTAAATTTCTATTATTTTATATACTAGAAAATTATTATTAAATTTCCGTGTTGGATTTAAAAAAAATATATTTTAGAATGTTTTATCTCTCTGTGCCCGTTAAAAACAGTGTTTCATTATCGGTAATTTACGCTTCTAAAACCCATGTTTATAAACGCATTAAAAAAGCGTTAAAACAGTTATCAAAAACAGCTTGCAGCCAAGCGTTACAAAAAATACGCCAATGAAGCTATATCCTAATTTAGTAAAGCAAATTTTCGATCAAATCATTATAACGGTTCTGGAGATTGAATAAAAAGTGCGAAACTCTAAATAAACTCCCATTATTGATTATAATTCAAACTTTCATGGAGTTTGGGAGTATGATTTGAAAGAGCACACATTAACAACGCACGAAATCTATTTGCTAAAGTTATTTCCGCATGTATCATCACACCACACACGCGTGAATAATTTTAACGCCTTTACCAATCACTGCACTACAGTGGCGTACATATATAATTTTATTTATGAACGTTTTAAATTGGGAAGTGTTATTCTAAAGTGTCCCAATTTATCGCCAATGTAAAACAAATTCCCCAAAAACAATTTAATTTCACGGTAACATCCGTCTCTACTTCCAAGCTAATTAAAAACCGTTCTCTAATTACCTCGATCCGCCTACTATATATCACACAAGTAAACAAAGCAAGCAAACAAAACAAAATCAACCCCATCAGACATAAAATTACTCCGCGCGAATGTTGAAACATCCAGTATTTATTACTGCGGAGCGTTAATACATGCTGCATGTGTGAATACATTTTATTGTATTATGAAACATGAATAATGGTGGTGTATTATTTAACCATTAAATTAAAAATGTGCTTGAGATTCTGACGCCTGGTAAGAAATCGTGCAATACTAGCAGTGCTGTCTTCAAGACGAGAAGACAGCACTGCTAGTATTACACAATTTCTTACCAGACGTCAGAATCTCAAGCTCAATTAAATAATTTTGAATGCAGAACTGCCAAACAAATGCTTTTTAGTCACTATCCTGTATGCAACGCTAGTTAAATACTGTAGATGTACGTGTTAAATTATAATGAATGTTACATAAACTCATAACTACTATACCGGGCGCTAAAATAATTCAAACTGTTTATGGAAAGCATGAATATTCCATACAGAACTTTGTTATTAGTACACGAGTACATTTTGCAATAAATGTTCATATATGAAGTAATATACTTATGAGTATTATTATTCCTATTTTCAGTAGATGTATTCTGTAATGGATTGTATTATAATCGATCCATTTAGCTATTAGCAGTATTGCAAACGTATTTTAAAAGGATTTAATGATGTCAACACATGAATAAATTGGGAAAAGACAGCACTGCTAGTATTGCACGATTTCTTGCCAGACGTCAGAATCTCAATATTTTTTGTCTGTTTATGCGCAGTTCAAGGGTCGTAACCTTACCATAAACTGAATATATCAGCATAACGATGGTCATCATCAATTCAGCATAACCTTCAGTAGCTATACATCACGTACCCTAGCGCCCTGATCCTTCCGTATGTAGAAAGTGGGCCGTATTCCACCATTAGACTAATTCTGTCTATGTGATCGACGTATCTGTAGAATGTGGTGACAGGTGATACATATCAACGCAGAAGTCGACCAATCAATCGCGAAGGAAGGGTAGATTTTCTCAAGGAGCACAATTTCAAGTTTATTCACTCCATCAAATTATAAATGCGTACCTAATCCCATCAAAGTGAAAATATTTTTTTATTTACTATAAATTATAGCATAGTCAACTTTTTATAACATTAATTTTGAAAAAAGTTTCTAATTTATTATTTATAATGGGCGTGAATTTGTTGATGCGAGTTGCCAAATTTGTAGCCGAAATTAGCTGTCAAAATTTGCTGGGATACTGTACGTTACTAGCCAATTAAAATGATGAATACTTTTGTAAAAACATTAAAAGTTTTTAATATGAATTATAATTAATTCTTTAGGGAAATTGTTAAATGAACTACAACCGTACTTTTACAGTAAAAACTTTGCCCATAAAGAGTATAATTTTTTGTGGTTGCTTTGTAGAGCAAAAAAAGTTAATCTATTTTTTTACAAGTTTCCATTTTATTTGTAAGTAAACCAAATTTCGACAATAATCTGACAAAATATTTTATCCTGATTCAATCTTCCGGATTGCCAAGTGTCAATAGTAAAATAACTCGTTTGTGGGTTTGTTAAATTAATTTTTATTCAATGAAAAATATCCATCAATAAATAGTTCTTATTTTAACTTGACTAGTTGGTCTATTTATTTGCAATCTCACTCGATATATCTGACTGCAATAATAATTTGACTTGACCGACTCCAGGTTTTTATTTCCTCGCCTCGAAGCCTCTAGAAAGTTTTAGTGGTTTCTAGAAACTCCACAAGACGTCATTTCGTCAAATTCGAGTTATGTATCCCCGCCTAAAGTTTGTCGAAAATTCTAGAGCTTCCTAGCAACTTCACCAGACGTCACTACGTCAAATCCATATTTTGTATCCTCGCCTAAAGTTTCTCGAAAGTTCTAGAGGCTTCTAGAAACTTAACCCGACGTCACTACGCCAAGTCCAGAACTTGTATCTCCGCTCAATGTTTCTTGAAGCCTCTAAAAGTTTAAAAGTTCTAAATATTTCTAGAAATTTCACTAGACCTCACTACGCCAAGTTCGAGCTTTGTATCCCCGCCCAAAATTTCTAGAATCCACTAGAAAGTTTTAGTTGTTTCAACAAACCCTACCAGACGCCACTACGCCAACTTGAAGTTGTGTATCTCCGCCTAAAGTTTCTCGAAGCCTCTAGAAAGTTTTAAAAGCTTCTAGAAACTTCACCAGACGTCACTACGCCAAGCTCGAGCTGTGTATGCCCCGCCTAAAGTTTCTCGAAGCCTTTAAGAGTTCTAGAGACTTCTAGAAACTTTACCAAACGTCACTACGCCAAGTCCAGATTCTATATCCCCACCTAAAGTTTCTCGAAACCCCTAGAAAGTCCACCAGACTTCATTACGCGAAATTCCAGTTCCGTATCCTCGCCTCAAGTTTTCCGAAGCCTATAAAAAATTTTAGGGGATACCGAAAACTTCACTGCGTCAAGAACGAGTTGTGTATCCTCGCCTAAAGTTTCTGGAAGCCTCTAAAAACTTCACCAGACGTCACTACGTCAAGTTCAGATTTTATAACTCCGCCCAAAGTTTCTCGAAACCTGTAGAAAATTTTGGTGGTTCCTAGAAACTTCATTAGACATCAGTACGCCAATTTCGAGTATTTTTCCCGCTTAAAGTTCCTTGAAGCATCTATAAAGTTCTAGAGATTTCTAGAAACTTCACCAGACGTCACTACGCCAAGTCCAGATTTTGTATCCCCGTCTAAAGTTTCTCGAAGCCTCTAGAAAGTACACCAGGCGTCACTACGCCAAGTTCGAGCTTTGTATCCCCGCCCAAAGTTTCTCAAAGCTTTTAGGAAGTTCTGTAGAATTCTAGAAACTTCACCAGACGTCATTAGGCCAACTTCAGATTATTAATCCCCGCCTAAAGTTTCTCGAAGCCTCGAGAAACTCCACCAAAAGTCACTACGCCAATTGCAGATTTTATATCCCCGCCTTCAGTTTCTCGAAGCCTCTAGACTATTTAAGTGGCTTGTAGAAACTTCACCAGACGTCACTACGCCAAGTTCGAGCTGTGTATCTCCACCTGAAGTCTTTCGAAGCATCTAGAAACTTCACCAGACGTCACTACGCCTAGCTCGAGTTTTGTATCCCCGCCTAAAGTTTCTCGAAACCTCTAAAATATTTTAGAGGCGGTCACTACGCCAAGTTCGAGTTTTAATGTTCTAGAGGTTTCTAGAAACTTAATCTGACGTCACTACACCAAGTCCAGATTCGATATTCCTACCTAAAGTTGCTCGAAGCTTCCTAGAAAGTTTTAGTTGTTTTTAGAAACCCTACCAGACGCTACTACGCCAAGTTCAAGTTATGTATCTCCGCCTAAAGTTTCTCGAAGCCTCTAGAAAAGCTTTTAGAAACTTGACCAGATGAAACTACCCCAAATTCGAGCTGTGTATACCCCGCCTAACGTTTCCCAAAGCCTCTACGAGTTCTAGAGACTTCTAGAAACTGCACCAGACATCACTACGCCAAGTTCTGGTTCCGTATCACAGACTAAAGTTTCCCGAAAGCACTAAAAAATTTTTGGAGGGTTCTAAAAATTTCACCAGACGTCACTGCGCCACGTTTGAGTTGTGTATCCTCGCCTAAAGTGTCTGGAGGCCTCTAGAAACTTCACCAGACGCCACTACGTCAAGTTCAGATTTCATATCCTCGCCCAAAGTTTCTTGAAGCCTGTAGTAAATTTCAGTGGTTCCTAAAACCTTCATCAGACGTCATTACGCCAACTTCGAGTATTGTATCACCGCTTAAAGTTTCTCGAAGCCTCTAGAAAGTCCACCAGACATCACTATGCCAAGTTCAAGTTTGGTATTTCCGTCTAAAGTTTGTCGAAGCCTCTAAAGGTTTCTAGAAACTTCACCAGACGTTACTACGTCAAGTCCAGATTTTATATCCCCGCCTAAAATTAATCGAAGCCTCCAGAAAGCTCAAGTGGCTCCTTTAAACACTACCAGACGTCAACACGCCAAGTTCGAGTTTTGTATTTCTGCTTAAAGTTTGTTGAAGCCTCTACAAAGTTCTAGAGGTTCCCAGAAACTCCACGAGACGTCACTACGCCAACTTCGACGATTGTATTCCAGCCCAAAGTTTCTTGGAGCCTCTAGAAAGTAAAATTGATTTTTAGAAATTTCACCAGACGTCACTACGCCAAGTTCGAGTTGTGTATCCTCGCCTAAAGTTTCGCGAAGCCTCTAGAAAGTCTTAAAGGTTTCTAGAAACTCCACCAGACATCACTACGTCAAGTTCGAGTTTTGTATCCTCGCCTGAAGTTTCTCGAAGCCTCTAGAAAGTCCGTCAGACGTCACTACGCCAAGTTCGAGTTTTATATTCCTGCCTAAAGTTTGCCGAAGTCTCTAGAAAGTCCATCAGACGTCACTACGCCAAGTTCGAGTTTTGTATCCCCGCCTAAGTTTGTTGAAACCTCTAGAAAGTTCAAGTGGTTTCTAGAAACTTTATCAGCGTCACTGCGCCAAGTTTGAGTTGTGTATCTTCGCCTGAAATTTCTCGAAGCCTCCAGAAAGTTTTAGTGAATTCTAGAAGCTCCAATAGTCGTCACTACACCAGGTTCCAGTTTTGTATCATCGTCTCAAGTTTTTCGTAGCTTCTAAAAAATTCTATAGGTTTCTAGAAACTTCACCAGACGTCACTACGCCAAATTCGAGTTTTGTATCCTCGCCTAAATTTTCTCGAAGCCTCTAGAAAATCCACCAGACGTCACCACGCCAAGTTCGAGTTGTGTATCCTTACCTGAAGTTTCTAGAAGCCTCTAGAAAGTTTTAGTGGTTTCTAGAAACTGCACGAGACGTCACTACGCCAAGTTTGAGTTATGTATCTTTGCCTAAAGTTTCTCGAAGCCTCTAGAGAGTTTTAGACGTCACCATGTCCAGTTGCGTTTGCCACCCATTTCCATTGTGATGGAAGTCTATTTGTAGGGGTTCTGTTGTAATACTGAAGTTTTCCAGAACACATTACTCGTAGAACTAAATTATATTTCAACTCGAATTCACTGCATATAATTTGCGTAGGCTCTTCCTGAAAATGGATGTTTCTCTCCCTCGTCACTCCTCGGGCTCAAGGGTTGAATTCACCCTAAAATTTATACCTGTGTGCGTGCAGGGCAGGTGTGATGTATGAAGCTGTATAAAATGGGTTTTATGGACGTATTAATCTTGTGTGTAAAAGTGTATTAAACAGGACGGCTTTGAGAACGATTGGAAAGACAGATTGAGAAAGGATTATTATGTCATACGAGTAAAAAAACTCGCGGATCGATGCGGCTTTAGCTGAGAATTGAGTCATCAAAAAGCACCGCTTTTTAAAAATGTTTATCAAGTAAAAACCTCCAGAAATGCATACCTCGTTCTACATTAAAAAAATAATTGTTGTGAACTGTTCCATCGCACAATTATTCTCTGACAGTTTAATTTTTTTTATTGAATCGACATGCTTTCTTTTCGCGTTACAATTTTTCTCTCACCTTCTATGAATAATGGATGAAAAGATTTGAATACAATGGCGGTCTTTGTTCCCCCGGAAAAGCATTGAAAATTAGTAGTGCACGTTACACAGTACCCGTAGTTATGGTAACCGTGAAACTACTAACAAATGAAAGGTGGAAGATCTCATCAAATTTACGTGACTCGCAGGAATTCACAGACACTTGAGTATTAAAAGTTTTTCACTTCATTATTCAGAAATAACGATCCACATACTTACTCGTATATGTTTTAATTTAACCTTAAAACTGTTTCCAAGTTTATTTTAACACCGGAGGTGTTCCTGCTGAGTGTAGAATAGTTCAAGTCAAGTTAATAATAACTTATTAATAGATGAGATGCAGCAACATCAGAAGAAAATCCGATATAAGGTGATATAATTAGCTTTAAAGCTTGTTGACACATTTCCTATAAACACACATACATGTAGACTACCAAGCATGGAAGGAGGCGTGGAGACGTCAAGGAAGTTCCAAACTGTGCTATAAATTAGCTCCTGGCTGGACGTGGTCACTACAACTCGCTAAAAATAAAATACGCGACGAAAATGTGTCACTCCGGACATTGCGCTATTTTATTGGACTGTCAAACATATCCTACAAACAAACATGTGAAAAGAATTCAGAACATCCTCTGTAAAGATAAATTAGGAAAGGTTCATTCAGTCGACATCCATTTTGGTCGATTTGACATCTTGTCGACCTGATTTTCTTTCGTTGTGTAGATCTAATAGCAGAAATGAAACAAATGAACGTAATCTAAACCATGGGTTTCCTTCCACTTATATCTGATAATAGTGTCAATGTGTGGGAAAAAACTGCAACAAATTTTTTATTGATACGAATATCAAGTTCAAGTTATAATTTTAAATACTAGTTAGCAATAAAATTTGATTGCATTGTTTGAAACTACAATTAAAAATGGTTTTAAAGACGTCAAATACAATAATAAATTATTGATAATTCTGTAAATTTATGGTACATTTGTGCTATACACCTGCAATTATTAAATAATGCATCAGAAAATTTTAATTACCACAATTTCTGACTAAAGGTTCAAGAAATTGCTGAGGCTCTAAGACCACATTTTGGAAGATATCAGCTTTTAAAGTGTAACAGATTCATCCTATTGTGTTGCATTATTTGCCGTTTCATACAGACAGGGTTGAACGGTTGAAGGATAAAAGTGATTTCAATATAAAGTGGATTATATAAGCTTCCTACAAGCGTTTAGTTAATTATTCTACGATTATAATTTTAGGGGGTACGAGCTTTGAAATTATTGCTATAATAATTAAAATCATTCATGCTTTCTACCTATTAGTGGGTGTAACACACCCAGATTTTGGATAATTAAGTTGGGATCAAACCAACAAGCATTTCCAAAAATACCAAATAAATATATCAAATCCAAGAGAAATTTTCTTATATACTTATACGTTGTCGTACAGACAAATTTAAAACGCCATTTTTTGGGCTGATTTTTCGTATTATTGCAACAAATTTGGACTAAATCAATGGTAATTATATGTAGTTATCTGAAAGTCACGAAAAAACTGCATTTAAATGGCTCAATAATTCAAAAATTGAGGAAAAGTTATTTTAGGAGTTCTCTTCTCCGTCCGACTACACTCACGTAAATATAAATATTTCAGTAATCGTTTTTTGGGGTATTTTCAACTTTTGGGCCTCAATAATGTTGCCATTACGTTGAGAAAGCTTCAAAATTACTAATTCAATAAAATAATTACATATTTGAACTCTCTACTATTATAAATACACTCAAAAGTGTTACCATACTTCAATACTACATTTCATTCGATTTGAGTGCAGAAAATTGTGCATAATATTTTGTAAATAGAATATATATGTTTCAGAGGTGGAGCGTTAGTCTATTATTTCCACAGGTACCAATATAGAATCGCGTTCGGGTAAAATTGATTTTTTTTTTTCTTTGGCCCACGGGCTGTCTTTTTCCCATTTCTGCTGTAGATGAATCTTGGACTCATCACTACACTACAAAAAATGGATTGGAGCAGGGAAAAGTGCCCCTAAAATTGCCATAACAGTTTTATTTGCCGGAAAAGTCTTCTGGGATTCTTTTGGTGTGGTGCTCATAAATTACAAAGGCAGAATTATCACTCTTCATTATTGGACAAACTGAATGATGCAATCAAAGCTAAACGTCCTTATCTGTCAAAAAAAAGATGCTGTTACAACATGATGATGCCCCTGCGCACAAGTTTCGCCGGATTTTGCTTCCAGCAATTTTTTTCTTTTCCCTAACTTGAAGGAATGACTAGGGGGCGAAGATTCCTGACTCATCGAAGTTGAGATGACACTTGGACGCATCTTATAATTCTGATGGTTTTCAAAAGTTGGAACAAGGTTAGACTAAAGCTCGCCGCACACGATACAATTTTCAAGCAATTTTGTTCACTTGAAGCCGCGCTGGCTGCCACGCTTGCTCCGATGCTAGAAATTTGGTCCGCTGCGGGGTACTTTGTGGTGTTTTGAGATACAAATAAGTAATAATTCCTTCTCAAAAGTCACTCTCTTGACCAAAGTTTTTTCTTCTTTTTTCTTTGTCTCATAATTCTAATTAATTCGCAATCTATAAATGCAGCAAATACTCCTGCTCTCCTTCAACGATTATTTTCGGTAACATCCATATTTGTTATAAACAAGTCTGCCAAGTCTGCGTTCTAGAGTCAAAATGAGTGGCGCAGCTGCATCGTGTGATGCGAAAATAAGTGTCACACCAAGTGCAGCTCAAAGCGGCCCAGTGAGCAAGTGAACAAAATTGCATAGAAAATTGCCTCGTGTGCGGCGAGCTTAAGGTATGGTAGAAAAATAATAAAAATGCTCCGAAATCTTGCGTTCTCTTTATCAAATCGAGAAATTTTTGAATTACCCTGGAATATATCCTCCTAGAAGCCTAGGCCCTACGACCCTATGGAATCAATTGAGAAATAATTTTGTGACCATAAGACTTCAAATAAAAATTACCTCTTTGCTATAAGTTTTTTTATTTTTGATTTCCTCGAAAACTAAGGGCCCAATCAAGATTCTGAGTGCATATTTTAACTCTACACACCCTAATAAGGGTGTACAGCTATGTTTTTTAAGGGGGAAATGAAAATTCATCTCGATTTTCCACACAACTTCTCAGGGTGAAGAAATTTTTCAATTTTTTTTTTAGACTCGTAATCAGCAGGTTCTATATAGCGTGAAAATATATTTTTCTTCTTGAAAAAGGGGCAATTAGGGATAGATTTTTAAGGGTGAAACTTCAAACTCAATTATTTCAGAAATTCTTGGAGATATCGCAAAAACCTTGCAAAATCAAGCTACCTTTGGTAGCTAAAGATATGAAAATATGGTAAGTGAGCCCTTTCCAATGAGCCTAGTGCCTAGGCTCTACGAACCTATCGAATCAATTAAGGAATAATTCTGTGACTATAAAACAAGACGAAAAAAAGACTTCTTCACTATTATAAATTTTCACTTCAATTTTCTTGAAAACTAAGGGTCCAATTAAGATTCTGAGTGCATATTTGTACTCTAAACACCCTAATAAGGGTGTAAAACTATGTTATTTAAGGGAGAAATGAAAATTCATCCCGAATTTTCACACAACTTTTCAGAGTGAAGGAATTTTCCAATTTTCTTCACAGATTCCTAATCAGCAGGTTCTATATAGCGTGAAAATATACTTTTCTTCTTGAAAAAGTGGCAATTAGGGGTAGATTTTTAAGGGTAAAGGTGTGAAAACTTCAAACTCAATTATCTCGGAAACCCTTGGAGATATCGCAAATCCTTGCAAAACCAAGCTACCTCCTTTAGTTAAAGATATGAAAATATAGTAAGTGAGCCCTTTTCAATTAGCCTAGTGCCTAGGCCCTACGACCTTATCGAATCAATTAAGGAATAATTTTGTGACTATAAAACAAGACGAAAAAATGACCATTTTACTATTAAAAATTTGAACTTCAATTTTCTCGAAAACTAATGGTCCAGTTAAGATTCTGAGTGCATATTTGAACTCTACACACCCTAATAAGGGTGTACAATTATGTTATTTAAGGGAGAAATGAAAATTCATCCCGAATTTTCACACAACTTTTCAGGGTGAAAGAATTTTCCAATTTTCTTTACAGATTCCTAATCAGCAGATTCTATATAGCGTGAAAATATACTTTTCCTCTTGAAAAAGTGGCAATTAGGGGTAGATTTTCAAGGGTAAAGGTGTGAAAACTTCAATCTCAATTATCTCCGAAACTCTTGGAGATATCGCAAAATCCTTGCAAAACCAAGCTACCTACGGTAGCTAAAGATATGAAAATATGGTAAGTGAGCCCTTTCACATGAGCCTAGTGCCTAGGCCGTACGACACTATCGAATCAATTAAGGATTAATTTTGTTACTATAAAATAAGACGAAAAAATGACCACTTTACTATTAAAAATTTTAACTTCAATTTTCTTGAAAACTAATGGCCCAATTAAGATTCTGAGTGCATATTTGAACTCTACACACCCTAATTAGGGTGTACAGTTATGTTAATTAAGGGAGAAATAAAAATTCATCCCGAATTTTCGCACAACTTTTCAGGGTGAAGGAATTTTCCAATTTTCTTTACAGATTCGTAATCAGAAAGTTGTATACAGCGTGAAAATGTACTTGTCTTCTCGAGAAAGTGGCAATTAGAGGTAGATTTTTAGGGGTTACTGTATGAAAATTTCAAACTTAATTATCTCAGAAATTCTTGGAGATATCACAAAATCCTAGCAAAACAAAGTTTCCTATGCTAGCTAAAGATTCGAAAATATGGTAAGTGAGCCCTTTCCAATGAGCCTAGTGCCTAGGCCCTACGACCCTATCGAATTAATTAATGAATAATTTTGTGACTATAAAACAAGACGAAAAAATGACCACTTTACTATTAAAAACTTTAACTTCAATTTTCTTTAAAACTAAGGGCCTAATTAAGATTCTGAGTGTATTTTTGAACTCCACACACCCTAATAAGGGTGTACAGCTATGTTATTTAAAGGAGAAATGATAATTTATCCCGAATTTTCACACAACTTTTCAGGGTGAAGGAATTTTCCAATTTTCTTTCCAGAATCGTAATCAGCAGGCTCTATATAGCGTGAAAATATACTTTTCTTCCTGAAAAAGGGGCAATTAGGGGTAGATTTTCAAGGGTTAAAACTCAAACTCAATTATCTCAGAAATCTTTGGAAATACCACAAGATCCTTGCTAAACCTAGTTTCCTACACTAGCTAATAATATGGAAATGTGGTAAATGAGCCCTCTACCTATATAAAGGGAAGCATCATTTACCCTCAACGGTCAGAGTAGATTAGAGAGTCTGTGAAATATTGGGCATAGTCAAGTTCCTCCACCAGACTTCAGTTATATGTTTATAAACAGTTTTTTTTTGTGTTCAAGCGGCGGTGCTTCGCCTCCAACTAACGGGCGGGCCTCGCCCGCTTTGTTCCAAAAACAATTTGTGGCCGTAATCTTACAAAATTATTATGAGGATCAGTATTGAAGTTTCACGAAAAAAAAACAAAAATTTTTGGTGCATTAAAGCCCCCAACTCGTTAAATAAAGTATAACTTTTCTCATTCGCGTACTAATATCTCAAATTACAAATTAAATGGTAACTCTTTAGCTCGAAAGTGCTTAATTTATTTTATGGATAGAACTTTTCGCTTTTTTCAATTTATGGATTATTGCCAGCTCTATTTACGGAAAGGACATGATATTTCATTCCAAAATACTAATTGAAAAACAAGCCTTAGGCATTTGGCATGCGATTTGGTTTCTCTTCAAGTTTCAAAATTGATTTCAATCACTTCATCACGTTCTCACATTGAAGTACATTAAAAATTTGATTTTGTGCAATTTCAATGAAAAGTTCTAATGTACAAAGTTTTAAAAGAGGAGCTGAATTTCCGATTTTCCAGTTGAATTCTCAGTCTTTCAATTGGCAAGCAAAGATAATTAAGCTCTGTTTTCTGGGTGGATAATTGTCTTGTAAATTATAAAGTATGAACTCAACTGTGGTTTACGTACCATTGCATTATCTGAAAACCTCAAATTGGATCACAAAAAGTAAAAGAAATGTTATTCTGTGCAGTAACTCATCTATTACCAACCATAAAAGTCACGCACAAAATATTGAATGAGCTCCACGTCAATTTTGTTCCCAATAATAACAAAGATAAAATGTTTTTGTGGACATGTTTTTTCTCTACCTAAAAATCAATTTATTTGTCAATCAATCATGTGGCAACATCCGCTGTCAATCTGGAGGGCCCATGTCCTGTTTATCCCTCAAAGTTTCTCACCTTTAAGTCCTCTAACCCCAAAGGATCGTAACATCGTTAACCACAACTGCTTGTGTACACGAAATGCCTATAACATGAGGACTTGTATATCTAAACTAACTTTAGTATTGATTTATTCCATTAATAACTCAACAATAATCAATCAGAAAATCTCTTATTTATTGATAGAGCATAAAATGTCCCTCTTAATGCACTTGGATAATAGCATCCATTTTCGGAAACCATTTAAGGCGCACTTATCTGAAACTATATCATAAACTTACCCTCATACATAACCTTAAACTATACAAAACAGAACAGGATATCTGGCAGTAAAATCCACTTTAGTAATATCTCACTAACGAAAAGAATATAAGCCACTCTGGCGAAGGTAGTGAAGTAGTGGAGGTCCTGAGAAAAGACATTATACAAGTACCATCAATACACACTCCATTTATCCCGACAAATGGCGGCTGTAATGGCGCCCGTTGCCAAGGTCACACTCCATTAACCACACTTCCTCCACGTACGAGGAATAGAAACCATAGACTAAAAGAGGTTATTTTATGCGCATTTTTTATTGATTATGACAAAGATCTTTGATTGGAAGATGAGTTACAAAAGCAGCTTTCTTACTGTGGCCCTGTTCAGAACTTTGTGCTCTGTTTCATTTTGTTTGTTTGTCATATTATGCTGAAAAGTTTTGAAAGTTTCGAGACACACAAATGTCATATATCACAGGAGTTTAGAGGCAACCGCTTATTTATCTACATAAGTGCTTATAGATTTATATGTTGTAACTTTCTGACGTCACAATTTTTTTTTATGCTTTATAAATCGTCGCGCAATGTACTTCCCCCAATCTTTCCGAACGTCTTAGCCAATCAGAGCGTCGCCAGACAGCCAGCGGACCAATCAAATACATTTAGTAGCATAAATCACATTGTGCAACAATGCACTATCACTCAAATGTCTGACAACTGACAACTTGCATAAATATCATTTTTTTAAAATATTTTTATGAGCACTCTACTCGACAATCCTCAATTTTCCAAATTAATGTTCTGGTGTATCCACAAATAAATCAATATTTTGTGCATTAATTGTTTTTACAAATGCTCGTAATAAAATTTTAAATGTTATACCAGGAAAGCTCATTGAGTACTTTATGCTTTTATGTTCATTAATATTTGATCCGATTAATTTTTGTTGCTTTAATTAGTAGGAATAATGAGTAGTGCTTTCAAACATTGTTTATTATTGGTTATATTCATACAGCGTGTAAATTTCATGGCCATTTTCACCGCTGTTGCAGAAATTTAGAGTTCCGCATCAATTAATTGCATATTTCAAAGTGAAAGCTATAATTGTCAAAGTGACAGCTGTCATTATCAAAATGACAGCTGTTGTCAAAGTTTCCACTGTCATCAACAAAGTGACAAATGGCCGTTATATTCTAGTCCTTACATAAAATAAGTATTTCAGAAATTGAAGAGTTCTTTTCTAGATTTTTGGGGGCTTCAATTCATTGGAACAAACAGTTTCGACATTTGATCGCCGGAAGTGTAATTTAAAGATAGTAACATAGATTCCACTAATTATTTATTTTTGATATCTATACTAAGCTTATTTTAAAACACAATTAACGAACGTTTGCAATAAATGAACCGCTGATAATTTTGAAAAATGTTTCAGGTAAATGTTGTGCCAAATCATTCAAGGACTTATTTTAGTTATTTCATATTTAATGATAAATACTACCGTTTATAAAATAAACGCAAAAAACTAGAAAGTTTCATCAATAAAGTTTTGGTACCCCTAGTTGAAAAATGCTCATCTACGAATTTGAAACTAGCTTTTTGATGAAAAACTTGAATATAAAATTTTAGTCAGAAATTCGTACGCGTTCTCAAGTTATCGTGCTTCCACACAGACTGACAGACCGACTTTTTTTAAAATCATGTTTTTTGGGTTCCGTAGGGTCTAAAACGTGAGGATTCATCAAAATCTTGATCTGTCAAAAAACCACGATAACAATACTTCCTCTATTATATTATATTATATTATAGGCCAAGGAAGTGATAATTGATTTAAATTAGTTAAAAATAGTTTGATCAAACAACTTTCTACAATCTGCCATTTCTTCGAATGTAACGCAAATTTGCAAAATTGACTGAAAATGCAATTATTTTGAGCTTACAGTTGTAAGTACCTCACCTACAAATGACAGCCTATGAAAAATTGTTTTTTTTTTGTCATACATAAATCTTTTCACTTCGAAAGTGCAATAATATTTGTAGTAGATTATCATAATGTGACGTGCGAGAGTGAGGGGGAAGCTCGTTAAGACGACGTAGTATGGGGAGGGGCTTCTTGTCGTCGCTTACGCCGCACCGCGTCGCAGCACATCACCCCTCCCAATGGAAGCCTCTAGTGATTTCTAGAAATGGAAAGAGTCGAGAAGTGGAAAATTCGAGAAAACAATATTTCTTTATATAAGGCCAGGCAAAAGACGTGTAGAACAGTACAGTAGTAAGAATAGTACTGGTGAAATAAATAATGAACAGTGCATATAAATAGTGAAATATAAATATCTGTGACCTTGTTTAAATTAGAATTAAGTGATTAATATATAAATATAGTGTTATTAGTGACATAAGAAGAATAAAACTTTTATTTCAATTTAAATGATTAAATAGTGACTTTTATTTAATTACATACTGATTCTTCAAGCAATAAACATTACAATAATGTATTGGATTCCTGAACGTAGTAAATAATGCAAAAATTATTTTTTCCAGTCGTAAAGAACAATGTACTAAAGTCCCTTCCTCTAATATTCTTATAGGAGCTCATCTGCAAACTTTAACCTAGCTTTTTGACGGAAAAGGTAAATATGAAACTTCAGTCAAAAATTCGTATGCGTTTTCAAGTTATCGTGCTTTCAGACAGACCAACACACCGTTTTTTTTTTCTAAATTATGTATTTTGGGTTCAGTAGGGTCTAATAGGTAAAGATCCATCAAAATCTCGAACGTCAAAAAATCGCGGTTACATTACTAAAAATAAAAACGGCCAACTGCACCAAAGGATTAATTCCTAGTAAACGCAGAATTATGCGGAAAATGCAAAATATATTATTTCATAGCCTGAATTTGATGGAACATCTTGTTTAAATACCGGATATTTGTACTGCCAGGGGTTATTCTCAATTAGTCAAGTATCAGATTTCAAGATTGTTTTATTCCATTGTGGATTTGAGGTTGATTTATTGATTTATTGAAAATAATTCTTCCTACCATAATATTACAATTTACGAAATATAAACGTCTCATATTCATCATATTATTAGCAATATTGATAATCCTTGGAAAAGGGGGCGAAGGTCCAAAAAAAGTCTAAATGAATTTTTGAGATAAAATTTTTTTCCCAGTAAAGTTTAATTTGACATATAGAATGAGGATAATTGAATTATACTTGTGTGTCTTCTACGACATATCACATATTTCTACAATTATAACCGTTTATTTCAATTAGATTGCCCCAATTATCTCAAACAGCCCACGCCCTTTAAGGATCTCCAAACAAAAGAACGCAATAAATCATCATTAATTTCGATATAACTAGCCTTTACTCAAATCACTAAATTATTTTTTAAGCTGTCAGAAATCACGCCCTTAATCCTGGAATTAATCAAATATAAGACGATAACTTGAGCCACTTAGCAAATGAATCATTAAATTCTGAACAGAGCTGCATATGACCAAATCGCTCGCGCAAATGATGCGCGATGAAGCATTCCACCTCAGGCATGCGCACACGTTGTTTTAAAGCTCAGTCACTGTAACTGAATCCCGATAAAATATTTGCTGAGTCAGAGTTCGATCGGAAGTAAAAACCATAAAAAATTTATTTGTATAATAAAATGACACGTATTTTATCTCACTGACTTGCGGTTTAAAGTTCCCCATAATATTCGATTCGTCATTTTCTTTGTGAATAATGAGTTTGAAATGCGTTTCATACTGAATACAATTATTTCTTATGCTTTGAATTGGGAAGAGCCCAACTAAAAGCACAATTTGAGAAACATGAACATGTAACATAAATACTGTCTACACTTAATGAATATTTGTACTCAGAGGGTCGGATTAAGGTAACGTTGAATAATTTGGAGCCTAATTAGGGTCTTTAGCGTATTAGAAGCTGTTGCGAGCTAAGATATAATGTTTCACATAAACCACGATTCATTATTTATTAATTATCTATTATTAGGTACCACAACGTCTAATTTAAATTAGGGATTACTGTATCATCAAGAGATTTTTTGGTTGGTGATTAAAATCATATGAAAGTAATTTTCCAACAAATAAATATTGCACAGACTCAAAATAATCATAATATTACGGATGTAGTAACTTTTTCTTATATTATTCTAGATTCAGCGGAAATATTAAGCTTTCATAACAATTTTTCGCAATAAAATATAACGCCTTCACTCGTAAAATTCTTCTGGCTGCAATTTAACAACATACACCGTATGAAAACGATAAATCAAATGTGTTACAACAAAACAAAACAAAAAGTTTATAGGTGTTAAACTACTTTTGGAAAAATTAAATTTTTTTTAATGAAATTATTTTCATTTCATGGCTTTCTAATTACTATTTTCAGAATAGCCCTCCTATTCATAGATTAGGCGCTCGTGCTGACTTCACTATTGGATGTATTTCATTAAAATAAAGTCGCAAATTCATGAAAATTACTTTAGACAGACTTACAGCATGGAGTTCAGATAAGTTGCTGTGTTTAACGTCCGGCAACCAATCAAATCAGTGTGTACCTCATAGTTCGATGTATGATGTGCTCTTGTAAGAGGGACTTGAGTATACATTGTTCATCAGGATTGGGAAAAAAAGACAAGAAGCTCCTCCCCATACTACGTCGTCTTTACGAGCTTCCCCCTCACTCTCGCACGTCACAATACCATTTTTACAGTATTACGCAATAAATTTACAAGTTTATCTAAATATGCTGTACTCTTGGACTCATGTAGACCGTCTGCCAATAAATTTTTAGTCAATTTTGTAAACTTGCTTTAAATTCGAAGAAATGGCAGATTGTAAGAAGTTGTGTAACAAAACTATTTTTAGCTAATTTAAATCAATTTTTACTTTCCAGACCTATAAATATAATAGGGGAAGTACTATAATCGTGATTTTTTGACAGTTCGAGATTTTGGTGAATCGGCACGTTTTAGACCCTACTGAACCCAAAAAGCATAATTAAAAAAAAAATCGGTCTGTTGGTCTGTCTGAAAGCACAATAACTTGAGAACGCGTACGAATTTTCGACTGAAATTTTATATTCAAGTTTTTCATCAAATAGCTAGGTTCAAGTTAGTAGATGAGCCTTTTTCAACCAGTGGTACCAAAACTTTATTGATGTAACTTTTCAGTTTTTGGCATTTATTTTATAAACGGTAATATTTATCATAAAATATGAAATAACCAAAAGTGATCCTTGATCAATTTGACACAACATTCACCTGAAACATTTTTCAAAATTATCAGCGGTTCTTTTGTTAATATTAAAATTTGAATTAATATTGAATCCTTTTATTTCTCGGTTCATTTTACAAATTATTCAAATGATATTTAACTGCAAACTCTTTCGATGTTCTGACTTTATTAAAAATTAATCTGCAATTCCCGATCACCAATACTCTTTTTTATTTACGTCAAATACCTGCTTGATTATCAAAGTAAAAACTAATTTTCTTATCATCTATATAAGAACAGCTTTTGCATTAAAGTTTAAAATTGTTTGATTATATAAAGAAATTTTACTCAAACTGTCACTGCGATATAATTAATATTATCATGAGTAAAATCTAATCAAACTATGAACAAAGGAAATTTTATTTTATTTGGAGTTTATTATGCATTGTTTAAGGCATACTGATTACATTTGAAGTTAATTAACTTTCAGGTGCAGACTTATATATGACGTGGGCTGAAGTTTGCTTGAAATGCGTCCAAATCATGGAAAATAGAATACAGTAGAAACGAAAGTTTATTTCCACTGCTTCACTTATTTATTTTCACTCTTGCGCGCTCCGTATTCGAACTACTAACTTTATACATCCCCGGCTGTGGTTTCTCGAAGCTTTCACAACATGATACAAATATTTTATGATTTTTTGTTTGTTTCAGAATACTAGCAAAAATGTCGCGGTAGCCACCCTTTTCCTTCTAGTACGTGCCTGTCTCGATATGACAGCACTAAGGGCAGTGGTCAGGCCCGGCTCCAGGAGGACAGTTGTCGTAGGAACAGCCATACTTCTGGGCGGTTTGCTGCTGTTTAAACTTGGGCTATTTTGTGCACAAACTTCTAGTACGGACCTGGCAGGGATGATCACGCCTCAGGTAAGCGATCAATACTAGATTATGCTTAATATTAATGGAGTTTAAATGTTTCAAAGTCTTTAAAGTTGAGAATATATTATTTAAAGATGAATGTGAATTTATTTATTCAAAACTTCGTCAGTATAAAAATGTATTCAAAATAATGGAACGCATTTGTTTTAAGTAAACTTTTCCCCTTGGGAATATGTCAAAAACTTGGATAAACTTCTAAAAAAAAAAATCTTTCCAAACTTAGTTGTTTTTTATTCTAAGTATTGTCTTTATATAAACATGATAAGTTTGACAGAAAGTAAATACATTTTTCTTTTTAAATTTGATTTGGAAGTTACGTATGACAGAATAAACACATTTCATAACTCAGAAAGTTTCATTTGATAAATATTTGTGAGAACCTCGCAAATATACGAACTGAAACAACTTTTAAGAGCTTTCAAATTGAAATCAACCAATATCTGTTGGAGAGACAGAATTAGAAGCCAAATATTAATTTATTTTCTTCAGAAAGTTGTTTAAACTTTTATTTTTTAAAAGAACGCGGTAGTAGTGTGCTGTAGTCTCATTTTCGTACACTTTTTCTATTCATAAACGTCCCAAATAAAGTTTTACTTCAAAATTAAATATCCTGTATTAACCAATTGAATATCATAAATATGTGTACAAAATTTCATAAAGATCGGTTGAATAGAAGAGAGAAGTACGCCTTGATTATCCATGTGTATGGATAAAAGGCCATCACTTCTGCCATTTTTGGCGTTCTGTTTTCTTATTCCTATGCTTCCAGATCCGTACTTGTACTCGTATTTTCAAATTAGCGTCTCTGCAAAGTTTTAATCAAGCAAATGGCGTTTTTACCCACTGCAACTGGGACTATTTAGTGACTTTCTGCTTCTTTTGTTGGTAACTTAACGTAATTGTCTGGATCTATGTGTACGTGAACGCTTCCAAGACTACATTTGTTCTCGCCAGCAATTGTTCATTTTGACATTTTTCATTAAAAACTAGATCAAAAGAATTACTCATTGATATTTATAGATACATCAAAACGGATAACAAACAATTGCTTGTAGCATGTTCTGAAGAAAAACTAATTTTAGAGTAGAAAAAAGACCACCACTACCAGCAGGAACAGCTGAACGTCGGGGGTAGTGATTTATGACGTCACTTGCATTGTTTGCTCTTTCTAGAAGTGTCCTTGTTGCACATAGCGTCTTCATTTTTCAATACTGACATGATATTCAGTTATTAAAATTGAAGGTTTCTTGTTCCAGAAATATGTAATCGGGTCAGACCGCCGCGTCTACACTTACGACCGCAACATGCCTCTAATTTTCATCGGAGGAGTCCCCCGATCAGGAACGACATTAATGCGAGCGATGCTGGACGCCCACCCCGACGTTCGGTAAGTAACTTTCAACTGTTTAATTACAGCGACACAATTAAAACTCAATGTTTGTGTAATTTTTTCTGATAATTATAATGCGGCAACTGTTCTCAAGTCAGAAGTTGCTGCAGTTAAAAATGAATTACAATCAATTTAGTCCGGTCCTGCGAATGGCGGGCGCGAATTTCTCCACGGAGCAATTACAGCACTGTTTTGTTAATTTTCCTAAACTGCAGCCTCTAGGTCGTTGGAATAACGCAAATGTGAAATAATCATGCCTCATTTCCGGATATTTGAATTTTTAATTTGAAATTCTAGAATTTTTACATTTACAAAAGTAATTTTTGTATTCATACCAGTTTAATTTTGTTTGGAATTGAGTTGGCAACTCTTTAATTTATGAGTAACGACCTCTTCTGAATCACACAATTCCTCATTGTAATTTATTTTTTACTCACTATTATTAAACCTCAACTATAAGGCCACTAATATTTATTTATTTTCATCAACTTATTTGTTTATTACACTTACTGAATATTTACTCCATTTCACTATTCACTGTTTTCCAGTCTAATCTAATCTAATCTATTATGTGTGCTCCGGTATAGGGACTCCCGTGGGCCCCTCTTCAGAGTGTGGTATGAGTGTAAGTGTGCCTAGGCTAAGTTAATGTTTGTGTCATGTGTCCAAGGTTGATCATCTTACAGTCCGAAGACTGCGCGACGATGTCCTTGTAGCTCGGCTTTCGTGAGAGACTGGCACTTGTTGTGCAACTGTAGTACAGCTACTCATCCAGAGGTGCCACTGCTGTCGCTTACGCGACAGACTGACACTCACGTCCACCGGAAGTTACTTCCGAAGAAGTGTGTTGAGAGTTTGGGTGTACCTAAGGGGGAGGAAACGGAAGAACTCCGAGAAAACCCCCGCACACGGCACGAAACACATGGAGCCACCGGGAATAGAACCCGGGACCTCAGTGGTGTCAGGCAACAGTGTTACCACTGAGCCAGGCCGTTGTTCGCCCTTATATATATACGGAAACCAAACATCGAGAAATTTCTACGTTACTCTCGAATGTCGCTTGACGCGACGTTAAGAGATAGCAGGCTCCGCCCAGGCATTTTATTTTTACGAATTATGACACTTTCGCACGTTACTTTATTTTAGGAGATATAAGCTTTGAAAATAGGACAGTTTTAGTTGCATTTCTTACCCTCTTTACCGCCGGAAATGGAATATTAAGGGATGAAACTTATTATAAAATAAATTTCAATTTATGAGCTTCCTATCAATTCATGTTTTTACGATTATTATTTTAGAAGTTATGCATCTTTAAAGTATGACATTATTTACCCCCTAAACCAGCTGAATTTACAAATCAAGGGTTGAAATTGATTTTAAAATCAATGCCATTTTGTACCAGCGTTCGTTGCGTTATTCCAGGATAATTATTCTAACGAATATAAGCTTTAAAATTAGGACAGGTTTTAATTGTATTTTTAACCCTCTATACCGCTGAAGATGGAAGATTAAGGGATGAAACTCAATGTAAAATTAATGCGGCATTACATAAGCTTTCCAATAGCGCTTAGCTCATTTTTTAATGATTATTATTTCAGGAAACATGAATCTTCAAATATATTATTCACCCCCTATACCATCAGGATTAAAAGAACAAGGGTTGAAACAAATTTTGTAATAAGTGCCACGTCTTAAACTTTTTTTCAACGTTTGTTTGATTATTCTACAAAAATTATTCCAGGATATATAAACTTCGAAAGTAGGGCAGGTTTTCGTTGCATTTTTCACCCCCTAAGCCATCAAATTTGAAAGATCGGAGATTAAAACTAATTTTGTAATATTGGCACCTCTCAAGCTTTCTTTTAACGGTTGAATCGTCAATCTACGATAATTATTTTAGGAGATACAAGTCTTAAACTACAAAGTCACTAATATTTATTTCCAAAAACTTATTTATTTATTACACTTCGAGCTTAGTTGATCACACTGAATATTCACTCCATTTCACTATTCACTGTTTTCCAGTCAGGTTGTTTGTCTTTATATATACGGAAATCGAACATCCAGAAATTACTACGTTATTCTCGAATGTCGTAAAGAGATAACAGGCTCCGCCCAGGCATTTTATTTTTACGAATTATGACACTTTCGCACGTAACATTATCTTAATAGATATAAGCTTTGAAAGTAGGACAGTTTCAGTTGCATTTCTCACCCCCTATACTGCCCGAGATGGAAGATTAAGGGATGAAACTTATTATAGAATAAATTTCAATTCATAGGCTCCCTATCAACGTTTGATTCATGTTTTTACGATTATTATTTCAGGAATTATGGGCCTTTAAAGTATGATATTATTTATCCCCTAAACCAGCTGAATTTACAAATCAAGGGTTGAAATTGATTTTAAAATCAATGCCATTTTGTACCAGCGTTCGTTGCGTTATTCCAGGATAATTATTCTAACGAATATAAGCTTTAAAATTAGGACAGGTTTTAATTGTATTTTTAACCCTCTATACCGCTGAAGATGGAAGATTAAGGGATGAAACTCAATGTAAAATTAATGCGGCATTACATAAGCTTTCCAATAGCGCTTAGCTCATTTTTTAATGATTATTATTTCAGGAAACATGAATCTTCAAATATATTATTCACCCCCTATACCATCAGGATTAAAAGAACAAGGGTTGAAACAAATTTTGTAATAAGTGCCACGTCTTAAACTTTTTTTCAACGTTTGTTTGATTATTCTACAAAAATTATTTCAGGATATATAAACTACGAAAGTAGAGCAGGTTTTCGTTGCATTTTTTACCCCCTAAACCACCAAATTTGAAAGATCGAGGGTTGAAACTAGTTTTGTGATAATGGCACTTCTTAAGCTTTCTATTAACGTTTGAATCGTCAATCTACGATAATTATTTTAGGAGATACAAGTCTTAAACTACAAAGTCACTAATATTTATTTCCAAAAACTTATTTATTTATTACACTTCGAGCTTAGTTGATCACACTGAATATTCACTCCATTTCACTATTCACTGTTTTCCAGTCAGGTTGTTTGTCTTTATATATACGGAAACCAAACATCCGGAAATTTGTACGTTATTCTCGAATGTCGCTTGACGTGACGTTGAGAGATAACAGGCTCCGCCCAGGCATTTTATTTTTACGAATTATGACACTTTCGCATGTTACATTATCTTAGGAAATATAAGCTTTGAAAGTAGGACACTTTTAGTTGCATTTCTCACCCCCTATACTGCCCGAGATGGAAGATCAAGGGATGAAACTTATTAAAAAATAAATTTCAATTTATAAGCTTCCTATCAATGTTTGACTCATGTTTTTACGATTATTATTTCAGAAGTTATGCATCTTCAAAGTATGACATTATTTACCCCCTAAACCAGCTGAATTGACAAATCAAGGGTTGAAACTGATTTTATAATCAATGCCACTTTCTACCAGCGTTTATTTCGTTATTCTAGGATAATTATTCAAACAAATATAAGCTTCAAAAGTAGGACAAGTTTTAGTTGTATTTCTCACCCCCTATACCGCTAGAGATGGAAGAATAAGGGATGAAACTCAATATAAAATTAATGGTACAACATAAGCTTTCTAATAGTGTTTAGTTCATTTTTTAATGATTATTATTTCAGGAAATATGAGCCTTTGAATATATTATTCACCCCCTTTACAATACGAAAATTATTTCAAGATATAGAAACTTCGAAAGTAGGGCAGGTTTTCGTTGCATTTTTCACCCCCTACACCGCCAGATCTTTCAAAGATCGAGAGTTAATAATGATTTTCTAATAATTGGTACTATCTAAATATCTTATTTATTTATTACACTGATCACTCACTGGATATTCACTATTTACTGTTCACTGTTTTTCAGTCAAGTCGTTTGCTCATATATATACAGATTTCCGTTTCTCGAAATGTTCTAGGTTAGTCGAGAGTACGTTACTAGAACTTTCGACCGTGAGGAGCGGTGTGGTGCGGCGCGGAATACTTTCGCACGTTACACCACGATAATTATTCCAAGTTATATAAGCTTCGAAAGTAGGGCAGGTTTTCGTTGCATTTTTCACCCCCTATGTCGCCAAATTTGAAAGATCTAGGGTTGGAACTGGTTTTGTAATAATTGGCACTTCTTAAGCTTCCTACTAACGTTTGAATCATTATTCTACGATAATTATTTTAGGAGTGTCTTGAAAATATAACATGCATTATTGAACCTTCTATACAGTGGCGTGCGGTGACTTTCTGTGATAGGTGTGCACAGTTGGTGGTGAGGAAGGGGATATATACATGGCCAACAATACAGCTTATTTTTCTCGCAACAACAAGCAATCCATTTAAAATTTTCATATATTTTAATTTGGAAATGACGCACGGACTGCTGGCCTTCAATTTTTATATTTTGAGTGATTTTTATATCTGGCGTTGGTCTTGTTTTTATAATTTCATTTTTCGTTTCGACATCACGACGTGAAAAAGGATTTTCCAGTTGATCACAAATTAAAGATCTATTTTTAGTTGTCATTCTACAAATGATAATTTCACAAAAATAAATAATTTAAGAAACGTAAAATAAGTGTTTACCTAATATTGTTGTCTTAGATAACAAATAACAATATTTCAACTATTTTAAAACAAACTTATAAAAGGCGTTTGAAAAAGAACACAGCTAAACGTTGAATATTCAGCTCCAGGTGCAGAAAGTCTGCCTGCACCCAGCGAGAGAGAACGAGCGATAGGAGATCGCTAATTTCGGTATGCTTTTTCTCTGTCAGACTCTATTCCTTCACTTTCCTAATACTGACTATGCTAAACAGACCTCGCTCGCCGTGCAGGCGAGAAATCTGCACCTCAAGCGTCGACATCCGTTTCAAATATATAGCAGAGTGGCCCGCGAGGCGCGCCCGTATTTCTGGTTGCATAAATAGATAAAATACGCTCTTTCTCTGATTTTATAATGAAAATTTGTGAAACAAAATGAAGTATTCAATAAACCATTATATTAATTTTATTTACGTAATTTTTAATATTTTCATAGGGTGTGCAGTGCACACCCTGCACATATGGACTGCACGCCACTGCTTCTATACTTGTAGGGTTGTAAGATCGAGGATTGTGACCGAGTAATAAATTAAATTATATAAGCTTCTTATTACAATGTTTATTGCTCTTGAGGGAATGGTTCATTGTTAAAATGAAAGTTACTATGTAATTAATGAAAGAAAATAATAAAAAGCCACTAATATTTATTTACAACAACTTATTTATTTATTACACTTCGCATTTAGCTGATCACGCTCTGGATATTCACTACTCACTCAGTCAGGTCACGCCCCTTATATATTCGGATGTCCATACGTCTAGAAATTTCTACATCATTCTAACAAGTTGCTCGAACCTTCAAATGGATACAGAGGCGTTACACGTTACACTATTAACGTTTGGCTCATTATTCTGTGATTATTGTTTCACGAAATATGTGCTGTTAAAGTGTGACGAATTTCAACCCACTAAACTTGCAAAATTTGGGGGTGGCGGACATTAAAACTGGTTTTATAATGAAAATTTTATTTGTAGCTGCTCCATCATAGTCTAGAATGGTGTTAGGAAGGTAGAAACAATTTATGTTGGTAACAAAATATCTATTCAAGGTATAGTACCCATTTCCCACGTGATAATGGCTTATCCACGTAGTGGAAAATATTAAATTTTCATTGTTAGTTGCCTTCATGCTCTGGAAAACGTACAACTAGTAATTTCCATCGTGGAAAATATATTGAATAAGTTTTGTCTACATTAAAGGATTAACTCACATTTTGTATTGGAGTGTTTGCTCGTGTTGGCATTAAGAATTAAATGATTCAAATATTACTGCAGCTGTATTGATCGGCATTTTTGTTCTAGTTTTATTTTGAAGCAAGTTTTTTGCTGCACAGTTTTACATAAAACTTGTTAAGCTCGTCAGATCACCAACTGTTTACAAGTTTTGAGTCGATAAACAGATTTTGTATTATTGCCCACAATCCAGGGTATAAAACTGGTATTTTCAGTTTTCAGCTCCTTCATTCCACCAATTCCATTCTACCATCCATTTTCTTTCTCTGTTTTCTCATTTGAGCCCTTATTTTATCAGACCAACTTCTACTAGGTCACATACCTTAGACTCCGGGATGTCGCATATCTGTCTGTCTGTCTTTCGGCCACAGATCGCAAAGAGAAGAGAAGAACATCACATTTCCCAGTCCCCCACCGACCGACGTGTGTTACGTGTGACATTTAAACCCCTGGGAGATAACCCAGGTCTGGCTCCAGGAAAATTTATCTAAATTCGATAGAACGGACATTTCGGGGTTTTACAATCAATTGTGAATTTAACACATGGATGATAATTGGTAATTAATAAATAATAATAATTGCTCTAATTATATTTTGATTAGGGAATTCAGTTTTACGTGATTTATTCACGCAATGTTTGGTATATATATTGATTGACACATAAACATTATGAATATTAATATTGTACCCGATTGCCAACCAAAATATCTCTCTTGAATAATGTAATAGAACCCTCTCTATTTTGATTCAATTCTCTTTCCAATCTGCTCTTTGTTTGTACTGCATAACGAGATTTTTCCGTATACTGTTTACAAGAAAGTAAATATTTGTATATGTATTCTCATATGGACAAAGTAAAAAACAGCTAATTAACAGTATCATCTCGGGACTTAGTGTGAAAAACAAATTCAAGCACTTTGCTAATTATTTACTGTAATTATTTAGATAAAATGGTTTTTTGAACTCACAAATGTTTAGTATTTCAGTTAGAATAATTCAAAATAATTAAACTTATTAAAAAGTACTTATAGAATTTAGAATTTCCATTTTGTACACACATCGCGCGAAATGTACTCGACGTGTATCCCAAACGCAACAGTATCAACAGAAACAATATATTTTCTGCCTCACATCATTGGCGCGAGCGATTTTCTGATATGCAGTTCTATTGCAAAATCCAGTTACTGTCTTTAATGATAATGAAATGATTTTTTTATAATTTTTGGACAGTTAATCACCTGATGTTATTCTTAATCCCAAAAAATCAATTTTTGCTAAAAACTGACTCAAAAACCACTTCACAGAAGGTGAAACAGTTATTTTTGCAACTATAAAACAATATTTTAGGGCATTTCAAAACGCTGAAGAATATTCTATTGCTTTAAAATACTCCAGGGAACCCCAGAACGTTATTCAATGTTCCACTATTCTTTAAAACACCCTACAGCGTATTAGGATGTTTCAGTAAGCCGCAGGACGTTATACAATGTTCCAAAATGTTGAAGTAATTTCCAAGACCCTATAAAACGCTGCATAACATTATAGAATTTTCCAGTAGGTTTCAAAACGTCCTGTATTGCTTCACAACACTCTAGAATTTTCTAGAATGTTCAAAAATGCTTTGGAATTATTCAGAATATGTTCTAGGATGTTTAATACACTCTAGAATCACCCAGAACGTTCCAAAACAATTGTAAATGTTCCAGCAAGCTCTAGAATGCTTCAGAACTCTCTGCAACGTCACACAATGTTTCAGAACAATTCAGAGTATTTTATAAAGGTGCCAGAATATCCCAAAACGTTGTGCGACCTTTCAATATATTTGAAAACACTCTAAAGGATGTTTAAGTAAGTCCCAGGACGTTATACAATATTCCATAATGTTATAGAAATTTCCAAGACACTTCAGAACACTCCAGAACATAATACAATATTTCAGTTAGTTTTAGAACGCTCAAAAATGCTCCGGAACGTCCTGTGTTGCTTCGGAACGTCTTGTGTTGCTTCGGAATGTCCTTTGTTGCTCCGAAATGTCCTGTGTTGCTTTGGAATGTCCTGTATTGCCCCGCAACAATTTAGAAAAGTTCAAAACGTTTCAAAATATTTAAAACATTCTAAAATGTTTAACAACATGTTGAGATTATTCAGAATACTCTCTAAAACGTCTTAGAACACTTCAGAGTATTTTAGGAAGGTTCCAAAGCGTTATGCAACGTTCCAATATATTTGAAAACACTTTAAAGCGTGCTAAGATGTTTATGTAAGTTCCTGGACGTTAAACGATGTTCCAAAATGCTATAAAAATTTCCAAGGCTCTCCAGAAGGCTCCAGAACATTATGCAATCTTTCAGTAAGTTTCAGAACGTTCAAAAATGCTCCGGAGCGTCCTGTGTTGCTCCGCAACATTCTACAACGTCTTAGGATAGTTGAATACGTTTCAGAATATTCAAAAACATTCTAAAATGTTTAAGAACACTATGAGATTATGCAGAATACGTTCTAAAATGTTTTAATACGGTCTAGAATCACTCAAAACGTTGCAGAACAATTGTAAATGTTACAGAAAGCTCTATAATGCCCCAGCAAATCTTTAAAACGTCATACACTGTCTTAGAACACTTAAGGATATTTTAGAAAGATTTCAAAATTTTGTGCGAACTTCAAATATATTTTAAAACACTCTAAAGCGTGCTAGGATGTTTATGTAAGTTCCAGGACGCTGACCAGTGTTCCAAAATGCTATAAAAATTTCCAAGGCTCTCCAGAAGGCTCTAGAATATTATGCAATCTTTCAGTAAGTTTCAGAACGTCCTGTGTTGCTCCGGAACGTCCTGTGTTGCTCAGAAACGTAATGTGTTGCTCCTCAACTATCTAGAACGTCTTTGAATAGTTCAAAACGTCTCAAAATATTTGAACACATTCTAAAATGTTTAAGAACACTATGAGTTTATTCAGAATAAGTTCTAGAATGTTTTAATATGCTTTAGAATCACCCGAAGCGTTCCAAAACGATTGTAAATGTTCCAAAACGTAATGCAATGATCCAGAGAGCTCTAGAATGCTCCAGAACTCCCTAAAACGTTTTAGAACACTTCAGAGTATTTAAAAAAGGTTCCAAAACATTGTGCAACTTTCCAATATATTTTGAAACACTCTAAAGCTTGCTAGGATGTTTAAGTAAGCTCCAGGACGTTAAACAATGTCCCGAAATGATATAGAAATTTCCAAGGCTCTGCAGAAGGGTCCATAATATTATGCAATCTTTCAGTAAGTTTCAGAACGTTCGAAAATGCTCCAGAACGTCCTGTGTTGCTCCGCAACATTCTACAACATCTTAGAATAGTTCAAAACGTTTCAGAATATTTAAAAACATTCTAAAATGTTGAAGAACACTATAAGATTATTCAGAATACGTTCTAGGATGTTTTAATACACTCTAGAATCATCCAAAACCTTCCAAAACAGTTGTAAATGTTCCAGAAAGCTCTAGAATGCTCCAGAAATCTTTAAAACGTCACACACTGTTTTAGAACACTTCAGAGTATTTTAGAAAGATTCCAAAACCTTGTGCAACCTTCAAATATATTTTAGAACATTCTGAAGCATGCTAGGATGTTTGGGTAAGCTCCAGGATGCTCCAAAATGCTACAGAAATTTCCATGGCTCTCCAGAAGGCTCCAGAACATTATCCAATCTTTCAGTAAGTTTCAGAACGTTCAAGATTGCTCCGGAACGTCCTGTATTACTCCACAACACTCTAGAGCGTCTCAGAATGATTCAAAACATTTCAGAATATTTTAAAACATTCTTAGATGCTCCATATAGCTATGAAATTATTCAGGATACGTTCTAGGATGTTTTAATATGCTGTAGAATGTTCCAGAACACTCTAAAACGTCATACAATGTTTCAGAACGCTTCAGAGTATTTAAGAAAGGTTCCAGATTATTCTGAAACGTTGTGCGACCTTCCAGTATATTTTAAAACATTGCGAGATGCTCCAAAACAATTTGAAATGTTACAAAACGTAATGCGATGTTCCAAAAAATTCTAGAATGCTTCAGAACTGTCTAGAACATCATAGAATATTTCAGAACACTTTAGAGTTTCTTTGAAAGGTTCCAGGATATTGCAAAACATTCCAATATATTTTAAAACGCTCTAAGAAATTGCGGGATGTTTTGGAACACTCCAGGGTACTATATAATATTCTAAAACCCTGTACAACATTATATAATGTTCCAAATATCTTTAAAATGCTTAAGAACATTTCAAAACTCTCCAGAATATTTTTCAAAGAACTAAAAAAAATTCAAAACATGATACAATTTCCCGAAACACTTCAGAATACTCTAGGATGTTACCGAATGTTTCAGAATGCTCTAAAATGTTCTTAGAACACTCCAGAACGAAATGCAATGCTTTTAAGAAATTCTACAAAGCTTTCAATACTCAAGAATGTTTCAAAAACATTTAAGATTGTTATACAATGCTTGGAAACACTCCAAAATCTTTTAAAATGTTCTAAAATACTTTGCAATGTTTCAGAATGTTACAGAACTTTTTGGAATGCTCTTAAATATTTTTGCATGCTCAAGAATGCTTTTAAAATATTCTAGAATACTTCAGAATGTTACAGAACGCTCCAGGATGTTTCCGGACACTTCAGAGCATTGTTTAATGTTGCAGAATACTTTGGAACATTATACAATCATATTGTAACGTGCGAAAGTATCGTAAGTCGTAAGCGACATTCGAGAATAACGTAGAATTTTCTGGACGTTTGGTTTCAGGATACATAAAGACAAACAACCTGATTGAGGAACAGTGAATAGTGGAATAGAGAGAATATTCAGAGCGTGATGAATGAATAAGTTGTTGTAAATAAATATTGGTGGCTTTGTAGTTGAGGTTTAATGATAATATACAACTCTTTGAAGCAATAAAAAAAAATAGTATATTCCGATACAAGTGCGGAATGAAGATCATTCCATGCGAATGTGAATAATTCAGCCACGAGACGAAGTCGAGTGGCAGAATTCACTTGAGCATGGTATGATCGATTTGCACGAGTGACGGATGTTATTTTTTCTACAGTCAAAGGTGTTCTATAATCAAAATATACTGTTTTCTGAGAAAGAACTTGCTTCATTGATCTCATTCAAATTCATCAAATGTTGATAAAATTACTCATACTGACTCCATTTTGAAGAGGAATGAAAAGAAAATCAAGGAGAATTAAAATGATGACAGTAATGAAACAGTTTTTTCGCGATGCCACGCGGCTTTCTTAGGAATTCCGGAGCGTGCGGAATGACCCCTATTCCACACGCTACAGCGTGTGGAATGGGTATCATTCTATAGTGACTGTAGAAAAATACTTTTACATGAACAAATATTTATTTTGAAGAAGAAATAAATTTTTTTCACGGGCCAGCAATTTAGCGATGATTCATTTGAAACTTTTTTTATAAATTAGTGAAGGCGTCCATTCACATCTCAAAGTGGGGGAGAAATGCTAATCAACATCTCAAAATTTAGTGAAGCAGTGATAATGAGATCCTTTTCATGCACAAAATTATATTTGAATGCGATGTTGAATCTTTCCTGTTGAGATACTTTATTAACGTTTATTGTACCAGAATAAATTTTGTTTGAGAATATTGAAGCTCAGTCGATAGGGATGAGTCCGCACTCATTAATAGGGGTCACAGGAAGCTGTGTGGCATTGGTTAATTCAATTTAATTGATATTGAGAAATTTAATATGGCGGTAAAGGAAGTATGATTATTCAATGAATATATGTGTAGTGCGAACTATTGTCTCGAAACAACTACAACTCAGTGACTAATTAACAATTGGAATGAAACAAAACAACCACACAGCACACTGCATTGAGCTTTGTTTCGTGAATAATGAATTAATTAAAGCGACATCATCCAGCGATTGGCAGCTGTAATTATTGATAGACACAATCCTTTGTTAGAAGCAGATTTCATATATATTTGTTACATGCACTCATTATAATAATAACAACCAACAAGATCGAGGTACTAATTTGACATTTGTTTGATGTACTTGTAAATAAATATAGAAATCCAACTAGATAATTTATTTTTCATGTCAACTCAATGCGTGTTCAATCAAGACTGCTTCCGGGACTCTTGGGTTGCCTATTTCAAACTTTCTGGAATTCTAATTATTTCTTTAACGTTGCAATCATATTTTTTTTGCGCAAAGGTTGGCAAAAAAATACTGAACTGAAAAGTAAATACAATTATCAGAAATGTGATATGAGTGAAACATTTTTTCAAGTTATATGATGTTTTACCTCTAGGGAATTTTTGTTTATTTTGACGTTCTCCGTTTCATTTTTAAACTTGTTTGTTTAATCTAAAAATAACCAAAATATTTATACTGATATTCCATTTCCGTTTACAACCATTCCGCCAAAAATAATTCAGTTTTCAAAGAATTTTTTTTAGCAAAGCATTTATTACTCTACACTTAATAATAATGCAACCAATATTTATTTCCAGGTATATTTATATCACTAAAATTTGCTTTATATATTGGCAATAAAAGTGAATCAATAATAATATAAATAAAATATCCTGCAAGATATTTTTCCTTTTTATTCGTTTCTTAATAAAAAGCTTATGTCAGAAAATAATAAAATTTATTTATATAAAACAGTAAGAATTGAAAGAAAGAGGAAAAATAAATAAAACAAAAGGAAATGTTCTGCAAATGTATTTTCCAAATTTCCATTGGGAACACTTCTCTGTTTGGAGCCGTACTGAAATCCTCCCGTATTGAAAAGATTATTTTTCGAATTATATACAATAAAATCGCTCCAATAATCCCAAGACATCGTTTGAGATGTATTCTTAACAATGCACGTACTCGAGGAAAATATAATAAGAAAAAAAAAATAACGATTCGACAACATGAGTTTCCAGAATAAATCACATACTTATAAAAGAGTTTTATACAAAAATTCTAAAAATTTGTCAAGTAAAGTGCGCAGTTCTGAATTTATGCGCAAAATTTAAAAAAAAAATCAACTGAAGTGCACTTTCGGTTCAGTCGATTGTTATGAGAATAGTAGGCAATCATTCAGATGCTACAGCAGACTGAAATACTAAATTTCAACACTCTACGGCTGATCGTTTCGAATTTGTGCGAAAAATTCCAAAAGACTGTCAAGTAAAGTGCACTTCCGGCTCAGTCGATCTCAATGAAAATAAGATATGAGCATTTAGGTGGTACAATCGTCTTAAATACTGAATTCCAACATTCTACATTCAACCGTTTTGGATTTATGTGAAAAATTCAAAAAATATTTCGAGTAAAGTGCACTTCCGGTCCAGACAATTGCAACCATAATGCGAGGTGTACAACTAGATCTCAAACTAGTCTTAAATACAAAATTTCAACATTATACGTTCGACGGGTTTTGAGATTTGCGTATATATAAACGTACCGACATCAAGCCGAAAATAGTCAAAATGGATTCAGGGATGCTCAAAACGGATATTTTCATCATAATCTCGAAATTTTAGTTTTGTCTGTTCCACAATACTTCTTTGTACTTTGTACAAGACGGGATTTGAATTTTGTAAATATGAATTCAATCAATTGATGAAATACACCATTTGGAATTTTTGTTACAAAAATTAATCCATAATTACCCTATTTGTACAATCAAAACAAGTTTTATTTCAAAATTCTGTGGAAAATGTTCCAAATATGAAATATGCTGTCATAAAATTGGAAATTTATAATTGTGAATTCAATTTTTTATTGCTGAACTATCAGAAAAAATAACAGCGTGAAACAAAGCCATAAATGTCGTTCGAATATGTTGCATATAACAATAATTGGCGAACACTTGATTGAAATTTCATTGGCCAGTATTTTTTAAATTCAAAAATAGTTATTTGCCATCATTTATTAATTTGAACTATGGAATGTTCATTTTACAAAATCAGTCGTTAGAAAAACTTGGTGTGGACATTTGCGAAACTGCTGGCCTTTTATTTCTTTGCCAGTAAAAATTCCTGGAACTCTTTCATGAAGTTATGTAATGTGTGAAAACTTTTTCTCTACACCTGACAAGTACCTGTAAATTGAGAGCCAGTAACTGCACTTACAGTTGCTCTATTATTATTATTAAGTAAAATATGGGGCCTTTTCGTGAGCCAATAGTTAAAATAATACTGCACTAATATGCGAATGTAATCGGACCGAAGAGAGAACACTTAAAATGAATTTTCCTCAATTTTTTAATTATTGAGCAATTTGAATGCAGTTTTTTTGTGATTTTCAGATAACTACATATAATTATCATTGATTTAGTTCAAATTTGTTGCAATAATACGAAAAATCGGCCCAAAAAATGGCGCTTCAAATTTTTTTATACGACAACGTATAAGTATATGAGGAAATTTTTCTTGGATTGATATATTTTATTTTATTATCCAAAATCAGGGTGTATTACAGTTTCCTTTCATTTATATTGCAATTAAGACCAGGCTCGTATTTTGGCAGAGATCCAACCAACTTTTCAGCTTTTCCAAGATCGTCATTTAAAAATCAATTGTACTTCACGTGAAACTTTTGACGAAGTCCTTTCACTCTCATTCACCAATATTTATTTATTTGTACGAAATCATTTACCAGACGTATTTGGTGTACTTATTGATTAAATTGTTTTTGACAGTTGGAAGTGATGTAGGCCAACTATTCACCAATAAAACCTCGTATCCAACTAGGTTTCATTGTTGGAAAAGTAGAAGGTTCACAACAACGAAATGAAAACAATCTTGTTGCTTATTTTAAATATTTCACAAATTGTTAGAATGTTTTTGTGTTTGTATTGTTTCAGAACTGTAACAAAGTTTTAATCAAAATTTGACAGTTATTCGTGCTCACCTGACAATGCTACTATACCGTACAATAATTATTTTGTTTGCAATATTCAGCATTGTACATAGAATTCGAAAAGCAGTGCAATCGACATTGTTTGATAATGAATGATTCATTAATGCCAAACTTTTTTTATAACCATTCAATAAACATTTACTGATTTCCAGGATTTTACGGCTAACAGTTTTGAATTTATACGCGAAATTGAAAAAAAGTTTCAACTGAAGTGCACTTCCGGTTCAGTCGATTGTTATGAAAATAATAGACAATCATTCAGAAGTTACAGCAAACTGAAATACTAAATTTCAATACTCTACGGCTGATCGTTTCGAATTTATGCGAAAAATTCCAAAAGACTGTCAAGTAAAGTGCACTTTCGGCTCAGTCGATCTCAACTAACTAACTATCATGTGTGCTCCGGTATAGGGACTCCCGTGGGCCCCTCTTCAGAGTGTGGTATGAGTGTAAGTGTGCCTAAGCTAAGTTAATGTTTGTGACATGTGTCCAAGGTAGATCATCTTACAGTCCGAAGACTGCGCGACGATGTCCTTGTAGCTCGGCTTTCGTGAGAGACTGGCACTTGTTGTGCAACTGTAGTACAGCTACTCATCCAGAGGTGCCACTGCTGTCGCTTACGCGACAGACTGACACTCACGTCCACCGGAAGTTACTTCCGAAGAAGTGTGTTGAGAGTTTGGGTGTACCTAAGGGGGAGGAAACGGAAGAACTCCGAGAAAACCCCCGCACACGGCACGAAACACATGGAGCCACCGGGAATAGAACCCGGGACCTCAGTGGTGTCAGGCAACAGTGTCACCACTGAGCCAGGCCGTGGCCCTCAGTCGATCTCAATGAAAATAGGTTTTAAATAGTGAATTGCAGCATTCTACGTTGAACCGTTTTGGATTTAGGCGGAAAATTCAAAAAATGTTTCGAGTAGATAGATAGATAGATAGATAGAGGGAAGAGGGTGAAGAACACGCGCACCGAGGCCACTTTAAGGGCCCATTGTGCTACCTCCGGGTGCACAGCTACATGCTACTGGTCTTGAAGCCAGTCAACGCTGAGGAAGAAGGCTAACAAGTCAGCAGCAGGAGTTGTGCTAAGTGCAGCCATGGAAGGCCATGCTTCCCCCAGCCTCTACAAAGAGGACTGCTCGAAATTTTTATTCGGTGCATGTGCTTATTAAAGCGACCGTGCCCTGTAAGGATCTCTGTGAGAAGTTTAAGATTCCTCCTTGAACGTCTTAGGAGATAATTGGCCAGCTCGGTGGATGGCTTGGGGATAAGATTTCTCGTTTGTTTGCAGTTAGTTAGACCATAGGGTCGAACTGACGAGCCTTGTTTAGCAAGGTTATCTGCACAGATGTTGCCTTCATTTCCATTGTGCCCTCTTACCCAAATAAGTTCCACAACGTTGTGTTGAGATATATTTGACAATGCAAGGTGGCAGAGTTCGACAAACCTAGATGTGGGGTACTGTCCTAAGGGTATACTGACATACAAGTTCATTTGTTCTGAAAAGATACCAGAACCAGAACCTTTTCCTTTCTTGGAACCGTCAGTAAATATTTTAATATCAGAGGTTGAGGATATCTGACCATCTAATATGATTTGATAAGATTTATCAAAGTAGAATTTTGGAAGAATGGAGTCGGTACTCATCTCTAGGAGAGGAGCTCCCGATGTTGCCTCCCTTAAGCTGGAGCAATGCCTGGTATTAGCTCCAGTTTACAAACCTAAGTGTAGGAGGCGAAGAATTCTCTTCGTAGCAACCTCCTCTAGGTGAAGATTAAGAGGGGTAAGACATAGAAGGACGTCCATCGCTGCTGTTGGAGTTGTGCGCATGGCACCTGTAATTGCTAGACATGCTAACCGTTGTATATGTTCTAGTTTTGATCGTGCAGTTGATTGTCTGACTCTAGGCCACCAAACAAGTGCACCATAGGATATTATGTAAGCTTTGGGCTAAGACCCCAAGTTTGACCTAAGGCTCGACGACATTGCCAAAAGGCTATACAAGCTTTTTCAACTTTGAAGTTCAGGTGTAAACTCCAGTTGAATTTGCTGTCAAGTATGATGCCCAGGTACTTGACGAAGTTAGACAAATTTAGTGTTTGGTTGAAGATTTTTGGCATATATACTTTCGTTTCCTTGTGAAAAGGACTACTTCCGTCTTGGTTGGGTTGACCAAAAGAGAATGTTCTTTACACCAGTGTTCAGTGAGTTTGAGAGCATCACCTGCTATACAGGCAAGAGTGGTCTCGAATCTACCGTTGAGCAGAATTGCAATATCATCCGCGTATCCGATGGTATGATAACCGTTATTGTTAAGGAGTTCCAGAAGACTGTTAACAACAATCGCCCACAGAAGAGGTGAGAGTACACCTCCTTGAGGGCATCCTCTAGTAACGTAGCCTTTGTTATATGATTCCCCAGTGGGAAATTGTATAGCTCTATGTTCTAGCATGAAATGAATCCATTTAACAAGAGGTGCTTCGACTCCATGTTCTTCGAAAGCATGGACAATGGAGAAGAATGTCGCTTTGTTAAAAGCTCCTTCTATATCAATGAATATACCCAGAGATTTCTCGATGTTGCAGATCCCGGTGTGAAGAACAGTCTCGGTAGATCTGCCCTGGATATAGGCATGTTGGTAGTCAGAACCGTATCTCTTATGTGCCTATCGCAAAGTCTCTCCAAGGTTTTAAGAAAAACTGAGGTAAGACTTATAGGGCGATAGGATTTTGGTGTAGAGTAGTCTACACGCCCGGGTTTTAGAATATAGACTACTTTTACTTCCCTCCATAGATGTGGAACATAAGTGAGGGTAATGCAGGCTCTAAAAATCCAAACCAGGTGATGCATTAACAGATTGCACCCCCACCGAAGAAGGGCTGAGCCTGGGGATTTATATGGCTTTAGATTTTCTATTGCCCAGGCTATGCGATTTTCATCGACGACTACGCAGGAGAACCTGAGCGCCTCCTCTGAGGTAGAGTTACCCACGGAGAGCTTTGCGAAATTACACAGCCTAAGAAATGAGTTTTTAGCAGAATCTGATAGTTTTCTGCAATGGAAGTAGCGTGAGAGCCGTCCTCACGTCTGAGGCAGCTAAGTTGTTGATTTTTTCAGTCGAGCTACAGGAGTGGTTGACTCAAAACTACTTACGTAGTTGGGCCAAGCAGTTCTCTGTTTCTGTCGAATAGCTCTTTTGTATAAAGCTTTTTCTTTTTGATAATTGCGCCAGTCTTCCTCTACCTTTGAGTTTTTGGCTTTGTTAAACAGTTTCCTGACAATTGTTCTCATTTTTTCCAGATCGCCGCACCACCAGGGTGTGTTAGTTGGTTTTATTGTGGTTAAAGGACAGGACATTTCGTATGAATTAATGAGGATGTTCTGAAGATTGTTGACACAATCTTCTACTGATTCCACATTAATATGTTGAGGGATCTGACAACTTTCCAATCCCGAGGATAAAAGATCTAAGAATTTGGTTATGTCAGTCCTCCTTGGATTTCTAAATACCGGTTGCTCCAGATGTTTGGAGTTGAAAGTAAAGCATATCCATCTATGATCAGACATGGATGCCTCGGATGATACGTGCCAATCTGATATGTCAATGGAAATCTTTGGAGTGGCAAGGGTAATATCAACTCTAGTTTGTGCACGGGAGGTGACAAAAGTTGAGGATTTGTAGATTAGTACTACTTATGTATTCACAAAAGGGATCTACCTCTAGAGTTTGTATCTCTACTGCCCTAGATAGTGTGATGTGAGTTAGAATCACAGCCAACAATAAGATGTTTGTGATTGACTTCACAGAATTCTACTAGCTTCGTTAGTTCAGAACTAGGAGGAAGTTGTAGAGAGTCTGAAGGAAGGTAGCAGGAAGCTGTTTCGAGTAAAGTGCACTTCCGTTCCAGACGATTGCAATCATTTTGCGAGGTGCACAACTAGATGTTACAGAAACGCCTAATACGAAATTTCAGTATTCTACGACTGATTGTTTTGAATTTATGCGGAAAATTCGAAAAGTCTGTTATATAAAGTGAATTTCAGTATCCTACGGGCAATCATTCTGGATTTGTGCGAGAAATTCAAAAAAAGTTTCAAGTAAAGTACACTTCCGGTACAGATGATTGCAACCATAATGCGAGGTTCACAACTAGACCCTATACCAGTCTTAAATACGAAATTTTAGCATTATACGTTGGACGGGTTTTGAGATTTGCGTACATATATACGTACCGACATCAAGCCGAAAATAGTCAAAATGGATTCAGGGATGCTCAAAATCTCGATATGTGAACAATGCTTCCATATTCTTGTAAAAAGTTGCAGAAACCATTTGGGGCTTCCGGTTGGCGTCTAAGATAGAACTAGAGTAATGTAATGATATGAACGTGAAGTACGTTTTATTCGTGTTTGCCTGCAGATTGTCGACGTAAAACGTATGTTGAAGAATAACGCGCGTTGTTCCTGACAGGATAGACAAGGACGCGTGTGAAGGACATCCCGCGGGATTGATAACAGAGGCGGACAAGCCCGAAATGAGTGCCAAACTTTAATATTCTCAAAGAAAAAAGATGAAAATCGTACTGTATCTAATATTTCTTTTGTTTGTTATCTTTGTGTAATTGAAGCACCAGATCATGAGAGTTAATCCAGTGAATGAGTCATAATTTTTATGCTCCACGAGCGAGTAACTTTTTGTTGCTGTTTTTATTAGTTCCTTGATGGAAAAACGCCGGAATGACACAGAAAAACCGTAGGAGCGCTGATAAAGTGCGATAATACTGAAATTAATTTAATATATGAAAGAAACTATGTTTTTATGTGATTGTTCACCATTTATTATTTTACAAACGAGCTAAACGTGACAAAAAGAACAACAGACTGTCTAATTTTTCCTTTTGTCGGCGCAGCTCAGCAATTAATTATAAATTCCTTCATTTTCCTTCCCAGGGGTTGAAAACTCTTTCTATTTCGCACGTCTTCGCTATTAAGCACATCAATCCTTACTCGCTCTTTCTTGTCACGTCTTCAACATAAGCATGACACGAGCCGCCCATGTCTGCTTCCCTTATGTCTATATGCTTACGCATCTCATCATTCCAACTTTTAACTGAGATACTTTTGAATAAACCTAATGACATTTATTCCAGAAGATTTGTTACAAAGTAAATCAAAGATATCTCAATTTTCATCTGCTAAAGTTGGTCATACTAATAGATCACCCGTATTTTGCATCTATTCTTAATAAATGATTGAAATCGCATTTCCGTTGTCTGGATGATGAATTGCATTTGGAAATGGCTTTTAAATTTGCAAACAGAGGAAACACGGTAGTGTTATTAAACTAAACGATGAAAGAAAACTCTTTGAATGCATCTGACAGATATTAAATTTTATGATTGATTTGGCTTTATCTTCAGTTAAGTTTATTAACTCTTAGATTAATATGGTTCTCATTTAAAAGCGAGGAGCACTAAACCTTGAGATTCTGACGTCTGGTAAGAAATCTTGCAATACTAGCAGTGCTGTCTTTTTGTTTCGGATAAGTAATAGTTTTTTTTAGTTAAATGCCATGACAGCAAAGCTCTGTTTACTGCAAACCTCATATTAAGTACAGTTAGAATGTGAGGCTACCGGGAACCTGCAGGAAATCTTTATACATTGTTCGAGAAGGAAACGGCACATCAAAAGATAAGAATGCAGAAATTATTCCTAAGGCGTTTAGGAAATGGTAAAACTGTTTGTTTTATCCTCTCTGTATTTACTGTAATCATATTTGACTTTTTTGAAGAAGTCGGTATCAAAGGCAAAATAAACTCCACATGCGGAAGCGACGTCTCATTCAATTCAATTGAGGTTCGGATATTCAGCTTTTGCTGGAACAGCATGCATCTATTTACCTTCAGGGAGAATCACAAACAATATTTCCTTTAAACTCGTTTCAATGATCGAACTTCTGTAATTATTCATGAAATTCAACTTGTACTTGTAAAACCTGTTAGTGGGTGTTCTCTTTTCGGTCCGATTACACTCATATAAATATAAATATTTCGGTAATAATTTTTTTGGGCTATTTCCAACTTTTGGGATTCAAAAGCTTCAAAATTACGAATTCAATGAAAAAATTACATGTTTGAACTCTTTCTTACCAGACGTCAGAATCTCAAGGAGGTACAGGCTTATGTCCTAATTATTTTCTAGTTTAAAACTCCATGTATTTTGTTTGTCAATATAATATCGAAAAATTTTAAACTGGAGAGCAATCTAATCTTGCTGTAATTATTTTGATTCCGGACAAAAACTGGATGGAAAATAAAATGAAATTAATCTGACAAGGGTTCTGGTGGCTTCTGGATGGTTCACAAATTCCTGTAATTATACTGGAAAGTTCTGAGAAGTTTGGAGTGAGGTAATGAAAACAGGCGATCATGGACACGAACATGTTTATTGATCGTCATTCATTCTCTAAACGTTAAATGTTCTGTTCTTGTCAATGGAAACAGAAAATTAGCTCATTCTATTTTACACAAACTAATGGGAATTGTTTAATTGAAATCAGGAAAATAATTAATTATTTTAAATCATTTCCACGTCCGCGATTAAGGATATATTCAATTGTATTCCCAGAAAGTAATTTGTTTTATCACATATATGAGAAAATAAGTGAGCCAGCAGTTTTTTCACAAGTTATAAAATTAATTTTGTATGAAATAAAATGAAAAATAAATTCATAATATTGAAATTATGTTTTCCAAATTTATTTAATTGTTATATATGTTTTAATTAAAAGTTGAAAATCATAGTATCTGATTACATGTTAATTAAATATTTAATTAATTCAGGTTCTATAATAATTAATAATTTTTGCTAATGCATTAGAAATAATGACGAAAAATTAATGAAATATAAACAATTTTCAATTTTATTATTGATTTCTCATAATTAATGCTTCTTTTCAACATTATTCATGTCATAAATCCTTATAGAACTTTAACAAATTGAACAATCTGGATTATTTTCCACGGTAATACATCAAAAACTCATCCATTCTGGTTCTGATTTTATTGTACTCATCTATCTTCATTCATTCGACACTATTTAAATCTACAATAATTTTGATATACAGTATATAACTAAGTATGTTTTGAACATTTCAAAGTACACCACACCCCTGAGAAACAAAAATCAGCTTACGACCCAAAAAATCAAGTCATTAATTTTCCTTTGAATTGCTCAAAAAATGGAGTGTGTGCGACGATTTGGCGCAAAGTTATAAATAAAACCAAAAATTAGCTTCGATACCGCAATGATATAATTTGAAATAACCGGATGGTCTCAGGGGGGTGTCAGTAGAGGCTTATTGGTGCGTACCGATTTCCTAGGATGGCCCGCCAAAGAAAAATAAAATCCTCAGGGTCCTGGCATCAGACTTTAATAAATTTTTTGAAATTCAATGCTCGTGTACCTCAACGTGATTGACGATATTCTCGAAACGTGTGAAGGAATAATTTGATTCCTCACCCTTTCATCTTCTTGTTACTTCATCAAAAACTTAATTAAGTCCGCCTCTGTGAGCACACCATCATCTTTATTCATCACCTGTGTCATCAAAATCTCATCAAGTACCACCCTGCCCAACTTTATTTCCGGCATGAAAAACTACTGTAACATAAAATACTTTGCATCGGTCGTGTAGTTCCAATTTATCATTGCAAAAAGTCTTGTTTGTTTAATTATTTTAAAGCGCAACTCTTGTTGTTGAATTTTTCTGGCAACTTATAAAAAAATCCTCCTTAATTTCGTCCTGAATTCTTGGCGGTAATCTTTGTGGTTGGCTCTATCCCGTCATTTCGATGAAATGAGATCGTGGCGTCACGTACTGCACGCACAGCGCGTGAGTTCCATCACTAGTGACATATACGTCTAAACCAACTTACTAAGGGCTACTGCAATCGTTAACGATGTAGGGACTTAAATTCCCTATGTTGGGGACACAGGAGTGCAGTCTAATTAACCTGGATCGTTTGATGTGCGAAGTTCTTAAAAGGCTCTGAAATCAGCGTACCAAATTTAATTGAGTTATATTACTTTGTGAAATATTAGAGTAAGTCTCGTTCTTCACAGCAGTGACATTTTCCTTGTTAAATCGTTTAGTGTAACAGTTGGTAACATTGCAATGTCCCAGGGAGATTACTTGCTGTTGTGCTGGGCATTGACGAAGATTAGTTTTCTGCTACTGACACGACGAGAATTTATTTTATTGGGTATAAAAAAGGAAAAAGCTTCATTGTAATTAACAGGGATTTTTGCCATTCTAGAGAATGTTTTATAGGTCTATTTATCTTTGGATGTTGGTAGAAAAATAAAAGATTTCACTGTTTAATCATGTAATGAGTTTCATTATATTGATTAATAGCCAACCTAGTCCATTTTCACTAGACAAAAATAAACGCGGTTACTATGGACAGTAATTTGATATTTAAGGTACGTTCCACTAGGCGACCGCTACGCCTATGTCGTCTCAACAATCGCTCCACAAGACGATCGCGGTCTTTACGTTCATAATCAATACGTCAAGCTCACAACGATTGTCAGTTGATTTGACGTTAACCAATCATTCGCATCGTTCCATTTGAAGCCCCAACCCCAACAATCATATGTTAGTGGAACAGCAAAAATTGCGGTCATGAACAAATCGTTCAATCGCCTAGTGGAGGGCTAGGCTTTTAAGAGCGGGTCAAAATTCCAATGTCAGGAAATTCTTCGGACCGGAGGATTGGCATATTATTCTACGATTATTATTGTAACGTAAGGTCGTAAAAGTGACCTTGTTTGGAAGGAGCCTTTCGTCCTCCTTGCATTGCGCCGCACCGCATCACATCACCCCTCCCGATGGAAGCCTCTAGCAATATTCCAGAAATGTGGTAGAACATTCGAGAAATGGATATTTCTTTATATAAAGGCAAGCAAACGACTTGAGTGTAGTGTAATGGTGAATCTAGAACAGTGAAGTGATCAGTGTATATAAATAGTTGAAAATAAATATCCAGAAGAATAAAACTTTTATTTAATTTTAAATTATTACATAGTGAATTTTATTTCAATTATAAATAATTTCCAAGCAATAAATAATACATTATTTTGGAATATATAAGCTTTCAAAGTGTAACAAATTCATCCTATTATGTTGCATTATTTGCCGTTTCATACAGACAGGGTTGAACGGTTGAGGGATAAAAATGATTTCAATATAAAGTGGATTATATAAGCTTCCTACAAGCTTTCAGTTGATAATTCTACGATTATTATTTCAAGGGGTACGAGCTTTAAAATTATGATATATTCTGTAGCATTATTACAAATTTAAAATAATTTAAATCATTCATGCTTTTCACCTGTTAGTGGGTGTAACACACCCAGATTTTGCACAGTTAAGTTGGGATCAAACTAGCTGACAACCAACAAGCATTTCCAATAATATCAAATAAATAATCAAATCCAAGAGAAATTTCCTTATATACTTATACGTCGTCGCCCAAACAAATTCAAAACGCCATTTTTTGGGCTGATTCTTCGCATTATTGCAACAAATTTGAACTAAATCAATGATAATCATATGTAGTTATCTAAAAATCACGAAAAAACTGCATTTAAATTGCTCAATTATTCAAAAATTGAGGGAAAGTTATTTTAAGTTTTCTCTCCTCCGTCCGATTACACTTACATAAATATAAATATTTCAGTAATCGTTTTTTGGGGTATTTTCAACTTTTGGGCCTTAATAATGATGCCATCACGTTAAGAAAACTTCAAAGTTAGTAATTAAATTAAAAAATTACATATTTGAACTCTCTACTATTATAAATAAATTCAAAAGTGTTACCATACTTCAATACTACATTTCATTCGATTTGAGTGCAGAAAATTGTGCATAATATTTTGTAAATAAAATATTGGTATATACAGTCTCAGAGAAAGAGCGTTGGTCTATGATTCGATAGGTACCAAATTAGAATCGCGTTCGGGTGAAGTTGAAATTTCAATTTTTCCTCACTTGTACTAAGTACAAGAAAGGATTGTGAAGCCGACAAAATTCACCTATCGAGATTTTGGTGGAAATATCCGTTTTGAGTATTCCTGAATCCATTTTGACTATTTTCGGCTTGATGTCGGCACGTATTTATGTACGCAAATCTCAAAATCCGTCAAACGTATGATGCTAAAATTTTGTATTTAAGATAGGTATAGGGTCTAGTTGTGCACCTCGCATTATGGTTCCAATCGTCTGTACCGGAAGTGCACTTTACTTGAAACTTTTTCGAATTTTCCTAATAAATCCAGAATGGTCAACCGTAGGATGTTGTAATTCAATATTTAAACTTGATGTTGTATCAGAACGGTTATCTGCTATTTTTGTATGAATTGGCCAAGCATAAATCTAGAATAATTGAGTGCGGAAAATTGTTCATAATATTTTGTGAATAGAATATATGTACAAAGTCTATTGCTTAGAGGTAGAGCGTTGGTCTATGGTTCAACAGGTACCAGATTAGAATCGCGTTCGGGTGAAGTCGAAATAATGTTTTCTGTCATACAGATAACCATTGAATATTGAAAATTCGTATTAAGCACTTCTGTAACATCTAGTTGTACACCTTGCATTATGATTGCAATCGGCTGACTCGGAAGTGCAGTTTACTCGAAACATTTTTTGAATTTTTCGTATAAATCCAAAACGATTGAACGTAGAATGTTAGAATTCACTATTTGAGACGATTGTATCACCTAGATACTTATATCCTGTTTTCATTGAGATCAACTGAGCCGGAAGTGCACTTTACTTGACAATTTTTCGGAATATTTTGCATAAATTCGAAACGAATGGCTGTAAAGTATTGATATTCAGTATTTCAGTCTGCTGTAGCATCTGAATGATTGCCTACTATTCTCATAACAATCGACTGAACCGGAAGTGCACTTCAGTTGGAATTGTTTTCTAATTTTGCGCATAAATGCCTTCAGAAGTAACAGCACAGAACAATCTATGAATATTATTCAACTTTCTATTTGACCTGTATCAACCTTCACATTATAATGTAAGAATAAGAAAAATGATGACTTAACATGAACCGCACTAAATCAAAATGAAATTTTGATATGAATTTAAAAGCTTGTTGAAATATTGAATATATGTAACTAATAAAAGTTGAATTATTAATATTTTAAAATTAAATACTGCATAAATTCATGATTTGTTAAAATTTTTATGCATATATTCAGAAACACGAATAAAATTATTAATTATTACTAATAACAATATTTATCAACATATATTTGTTAATAATATAATTATTTTGTACATTGTTTATTTTACATACAAATAAATGTCGAATAATAAATTTATTCATTATAATAAATTCGACAAATTCAGATTAAAATCAAATTGGTGATCGTTGAAAGTGCAAGTCCCGCGTCTGAAATTTTATTATGTAAAATGTGTCATACTAGTTGCTCAAGCTTGCAGTATCCACCGCAAAAGGATTTATTTTTGTTTCCGAAGTTGGCGCCCCAAAAATTCCCAATTAAAAATTCCATTACCAACCAAACAAAAACAAAAAGTTTCCTGTGTTCACATCACCAACTTCCACTATAATCGGTTCCTTCAATTAATAACGAACAGTTGAAAAACTTCCGCTAATCTATTTTCATAAATCATAACGAATTATCCTCGTTTGCCACAAATTCGCGCCAGGGACTTTTATTTTTACATGGGCGAGGTGTGGCAATTCTACTATGCGGAGGCGGAAGCAGAATGAACTAATGAACTTTGAACTAAGTTCGAGAGAATCGTGAAATTCCAAGGCCGTTTTCTATCAAATCCGCTCAGCCGCAAACATTCTCTTTCGAATTTATTGCTATTCAACTGACCGGCTTATTCAAACCGATTGAAGGATCTTTTTTGTGGAGCAAATCGACCAAAGATGATTATTTTAATGTGACATATCACACAAATTCTTTTTCAAAGAAAATACTGTTACCAACTTTATGAAAAAATCCCGGCTTTATGTTTATTACAAATAATTACATTTAATCACGCATTTTGCTCCTATAAAACAGTTTTAATTGCGCTTTAATTCAACAATTCAGAACTAAAGTATCGGTTAACTATTCTGCTTCGGCTTTAACTTTTAATAATTACCGAAAGAGTAAAATGCAGACGATTTACTGCAGCAAAAAGGCTTTAGGCAAATGAGTGAAACCTTTAATCCGATTTGAAGCATTATAGTCTATCACACTCAACTTAAAACAAGTTTTTGCTATCCAGATTGATTACTCACTTTTTTTCTTTTGTAAATATCCGGGCTTTTCGAATGTTCAATCTTTTTATGGTGAGAAACTTCTTAATCAACTTTCCGAAAACTTTTCACTTAAATTTTAAGTCTTCGACACTTCATATCGTTTGTATAATTTTCAAAGGTTTGAAATATTTCAAAGGAACAAGAAATTGGAGACGTGCGCCACTGGGTTTTACTTTTAAAGTCAAATTTTCCCTCATAAAATCATTTCCCCTACATCAAAATCCTTATTAATGTGCCGTGGAATTTATTTGTTGAATTGAATTCCAAATATTCAAACTCTAGTTTCAACTTCACTATTGGATGTATCCCAATCACTTCAGTTTAAAATTCATTAAAATAAAGTCGCAAATTCATGAAAATTGCGTTAGACAGATTTAGAGCATAGAGTTCATTAACAATTAGACTTTTTTCCTTTATGCAACAAAATTGGAATAACAAAAAGCGGAAATCTAATTATTCTCATGTAAAACAGAATATTTATGTAAATTAAATACAGGGAATTTTATTCCGGTCATATTTATCAACGTCAGTACTGAAACTGTAAGAATTAAGGTCCTCAAGGCGTATGTGAGAAATTATTGGCTTAATTCTGGAAAATTAAATTCCCAAGAATCTCATTAATAACTGCAAAGAACTACCGCGGGCTCAGTTAAAATTGGTACCATTCCTAACGAAATAAAAACCCTGGTATACGAGCAAAGACATCTGTTGCTGCCAACATAAATCTCAACAAAAATGTAAGCCTCAAATTCAATGAAATAATCGAATGATATTGCGAACTAAAATCTGTCGGGTCTTAAATTTCCTGCACAAGTTTGCATCAGTTAATGTGAGGAGCCTGACATGTTGCCAACCCAATTTCAAAGGTACAAAATTCCCCAGACGAATTAATAATTCTGCAGATATCTACGAAGTTATACTATTGTTCACTTTAAGTCGAACTCAACAAAATGAAATTTTCCTAGGTTTCGTTATTAAATGCTTGGAATTAAATCTTTTGAGCGCATTGTTCTCATTTAAGAGACAGAGAAATTTAAGTGCGAATAGAAGATTTTGCACAATTTATATTTTGTCTAATGAATATGGAAATTTCATGTTGGCATAAATGTAATTATAGAGATTTAAACTGTTGTCTCATCAAGATGAAGTCTTCAGTTTTAATTGCTTTAAAAGATGAAAAACTATTTGAAAAGCGCATTGCGCCACTATTCTATGAAATAAGTATATGAAAACATGCGCTTTCAGCCAAGTCGGTTGCTATGGAAACAGTAGACTATCATTCTTATACTACAACATTCCTAAATACTGATTTCCAAAATTCTACGACTACCTACAGATCTGAATTTATGCGCAAAATTAAAAAATAAATTCCTACTGAAGGGCACTTCCGGTTCAGTCTATTGTAATGAAAATAGTAGGCAATCATTCAGATGCTACAGCAGACTGAAATACCAAATTTCAATATTCTGCACCTGATCGTTTCGAATTTATGCGAAAAATTCCAAAAGACTGTCAAGTAAAGTGCACTTCCGGCTCGGTGGATCTCAATAAAAATAGGATACGAGCATCTAGACGGTATAATCGTCCTAAATACTGAATTCTACCAGTCTATGTTCAATCGTTTTGGATTTATGCGGAAAGTTCAAAAAATGTTTCGAATAAAGTGCTCTTCCGGTTTAGTCGATAGCAATCATAATGCAGGGTGTACAACTAGATATTATAAGAGTGCCTAATACAAAATTTAAATATTCTACGACTGATTGTTTAGAATTTATGCGGAAAATTCAGAAAGTCTGTCACATAAAGTGCACTTCCGGCTCAGCCGATTGTTACAAAAATAGAAGATGACCTTCTAGATGCTACAGCAATTTCAAATGCTAAATTCCAGTATCCTATGGTTGATCATTCTGAATTTATGCGGAAAATTGAAAAAAAGTTTCAAGTAAAGTGCACTTCCGGTTTAGCTGGCAATCATAATGCAATATTACAATAAGATGTTATAGAAGTTCTTTATACGAAATTTCAATATAATATGGCGGATCATTCTATATTAATGCAAAAAATTCAAAAAAAGTTTCAAGTAAAGTGCACTTCTGGCCTGGCCGATTCATACAAAAATAGCAGATAACCATTTTGACCCAACATCAAGTTCAAATACTGAATTTCAACATCCTACGGTTGATCATTCTGGATTTACTAGGGTATTCGAAAAAAGTTTCAAGTAAAGTGCACTTCCGGTACAGACGATTGGAACCATAATGCGAGGTGCACAACTAGACCCTATACCAGTCTTAAATACAAAATTTCAACATCATACGTTCAACCATTTTGAGATTTGCGAGTTACGCACGCACGTACGAACGTACGAACATATACGTACCGACATCAAGCCAAAAACAGAGCTGGGCAAATTACTGACAAAAAGTAATTAATTACAATTACTAATTACTTTGACAAAAAGTATTTGAAATACTTTAGAAATAAATACTACAAAATAAAAAGTAATTGAATTACAAAATACTTTTGTAATTTTAAAAAGTAATTTCAAATACTTTTTCAAATTACTTATTAAATTGAAAAGAAAATATATCTTCATATACCTGAATATAATGCGAATAAATTATAATTATAACAAAGTAAACAACTATCATTTAATAATCTATACATTTTTCAGAATTTTATTGAATAAAAACGACTTTTGATTTCAAATTCTGTATATTTATTTGAAACTAATCATAATATATTTCTATTTTCTTTTGAAACTATCAATTTTTTGAACAAATCGCCCAATAATGCAGGTCCACTAGAGTAAAATTGCGAGGCAGGGAGTAAAGTGACGCATTTGTTGCCCTCCTCCCACATGAAGCTTGTACAAATACATAAGCTTACGCATATTTTCTTGCTGAAACTGTTGGAAGTAATTTAAATACCCATAATTTTAAATACTTTGATGTAATTTAAAATACTTTATGTAATTTAAATTACTGTTAGTATTTAAATGATCGAAAAACAATTCCTTTTTCAAATTCTCTCCAAAATTCGGAAAGTAATTGAGTATACAATTACTTTTTTCTACAAAGTAATTCAATTACAAATACTTTTTGGGAAAAAGTAATTCAATTAGTAATTAATTACAAAAGTATTTAATTACTGCCCAGCTCTGGCCAAAAATAATCAAAATGGATTCAGGGATGCTCAAAACGGATATTTCCATCAAAATCTCGATAGGTGAATTTTGTCGGTTTCACAATACGTTGTTACTTTGTATAAATAAGTAAAAACTGTACCAATTACAGAAATTTTTTTGAAACTCCAGCACTTGTGTACGTTCATAAAAAAATTACACAAGATTCCAACTGTCATGGAGGAGAGAATAGCCGAATCAGAAGCACACACTGTTTGACTCTGTTTCTCCTGAACGAATTGAAATAATCGAAATCTGTAAAAAATATCGTATTCTGCACAATTCATTCTAATGTAATAAGAATTATTATTAAAATATCTCAAAAAATACAAATTCCATTACCTGATGAATAACATCTAGAATTTGTAGCTGTATTTCTCGACTCAACAAAGATAATCAAAACGTGTGAAAAATATTCAACACGATGGAGAATTCCATCAGAATATATTGAAATTCAATACTCAATAACATTTCTAAAATCGACTATTGTAGTAGCACAAAGTTTGTTACTGTATCTTCTGAACGGAACAAGATAATTAAAATTTGTAAGGAACATGTTGCCCAATAATAAAATCAATAAAAATGTCTTAGAAATTGAACTGACATGATATTTCTGTTTCAAAAATGCGAGAATAAAAAATTATCGACAATAACAAAATTCGATAGACAATGTAAATATTTGAATTTTCATTCAAGTTATTTTCTATTATGTGTTTTAAGTTTTTAATTATTTGCTCCGTATCATAGGAAACCAAAATTTTTAAAATGTTTGTTTAATGACATAAACCTCGAATCCATATTGCTTATTGTAGAATCAATCATTGTGTTAAAAAAATCTGACTCATATCGGCTTCAGGCGCCTGGCCCCTCAGACCGCCTCGGAGAAAACGGTCCTCCATTTTCTAAATTGTGCGAAAATTGGGGATACAGTTTTCGTCCTTATGTTATTATCCAATCATGCGTCAGAATTTTCATAAAGACGATTTAATAAGGGCTACATTCCTTTGCTTGCGTTGCGACTAGGCCTAATTAATATAAGGTTTTGGGATCAATTTAGCTTAACTTGCGAACTGTATAATATACTAAAATGGACTTTACGGCTTCCGTCCAGAGGCTACAGAGCAAACCGTCATGCCAAAGGAAGTGGAAGCAGTTGTGTAATATGCTTAGTTCGTTGGCTCTACAGTCCCCCTAAACCAAAACCAAAATGCAAGTTTTATACGATTCACAAATGAATTTTCAGCTTTCACGTCTCACATTAAGTATTATAATTTAATAATATATAAAGTTTTTAATAATAATTTTATTTACATTACAGTAAATTTATAATAACTAGAAACAGTCAAATAAAAGATATATAAAGCACATAAAACTAGCATGAAATACCTTAAATGTAAATGATGCTTTAAATAAGTAATATTAATGAAATGATTATTTGTACGTATATTTACAAAATATTATGCACAATTTTCTGCACTCAAATCGAATGAAATGTAGTATTGAATTATGGTAACACTTTTGAATTTATTTATAATAGTAGAGAGTTCAAATATGTATCTTTTTTATTGAATTAGTAATTTTGAAGCTTTCTTAACATAATGGCAGCATTATTTAGGCCTAAAAGTAATAACCTAAAAAAATGATCATTGAAATATTTATGTTTGACTAATGATGCGACTGTAATCGGACCGAAGAGAGAACACTTAAAATAACTTTTTCTGAATTTTTAAATTATTGAGCAATTTAAATGCAGTTTTTTCGTGATTTTCAGATAACTACATATAATTATCATTGATTTAGTTCAAATTTGTTGCAATTATACGAAAAATCAGCCCAAAAAATGGCGTTTTAAATTTGTGTATACGGTAACGTACAAATATATAAAGAAATTTCGGTTGGATTTGATATATTTATTTGATATTATTGGAAATGCTTGTTGGTTGACGGCTAGTTTGATCTCAACTCAATTATCCAAAATCTGGGTGTGTTACACCCACTAATAGGTAGAAAACATGAATTATTTAAATTATTTTAGCAATAATGCTACAAAATATATTACAATTTTAGTTACCGCTTTATGCGGAACAAATTTACGGCATTTAATAGGCGACGCATAATCCAATCTTCTCACAATTCTTAAAAGATTAGTATCGTGATCTCTTTTCTTGATTTCTCTGTATTTTGAATACAATTCTACCGTGACAGAGATTCGGTAAATTATAATTCTGCTTTCCTGTTTTGAAACGATAAGAAAGTGGAAAGATTAGTATATAATTCAAGCTACAATTGCAACAATGAAATCTGCGAAATAGTGATATATGTTGATAGTAAACATAACCGGAAAGATAAATAAAATTTGTTCCCGAAAATGTATTCAGGATAAATATAGAATTTGAATTGGTGAATTTCCGCGTTTTTATTTTATTCATTCGGGCATCAGTTTATTATTCCAAAATGCTGAATATATCTTTTCATATTTAAATTGCTGAATATTTCAATACATAAAACAGATAAAAATGATAAAATATAAAATGGAATATTTTGATTATAGAATTTATCCATTCATCTTTTCATTTTGATAAATAAAGCCACAAAGCTCGTAAACAGAACAAAATATTGGACTTGTAGAGCATATAGTCCTCACTCATACAATATGTACAAGCAACTCCAAAATTATTGGCTTTTCAGACAGCACCATCAGAATTTATTCAGTTAGTTTATTTTCAGAGTGTTTTCTATTGACATTGATGTTGAGCAGAACATCTCGGTCTCATAAAATCTAATAAAAGCAAATTGAAATAGTCGTAGAAAGCATTAGGGGTTGTTTTTATATTTTATTGAACCCTCATTCTGTTAGACATTATTCAAATTTTGTTCTACTTGAATTTTTCTAGAAAATCTGACGTGGAAATCCTAAATTCAAAAATATTTCGAGTAAAGTGCACTCCCCGTACAGATGATTGCAATCATAATGCGAGGTGCACAACTAGATGTTACACTTAATACGAAATTTCAATATTCTACGACTGATTGTTTTGAATTTATGCTTAAAATTCGAAAAGTCTATTATATAAAGTGCACTTTCGGCTCAGCCGATTGGCACAAAAATAAAAGGGAACTATTTAGATGCAACAGCAATTTCAAATACTGAATTTCAGTGTGCTACGGTTAAATATTCAGGATTTATGCGGAAAATTCAAAAAAAGTTTCAAGTAAAGTGCACTTCCGGTACAGACGATTGCAACCATAATGCGAGGTGCACAACTAGACCCTATACCAGTCTTAAATACAAAATTTCAACATTATATTTTGGACGGGTTTTGAGATTTGCGTACATATATACGTACCGACATCAAGCCGAAAATAGTCAAAATGGATTCAGGGATGCTCAAAACAGATATATCCATCAAAATCTCACACAATACTTGTACTTTATTTAAGTAAGTAAAAAGGCGGACGTGCGAAGAAAATTAAATATTTCCACGATTAATTTCCTCTAATTTAAGAGAGCGTTAAATTCATCTCCGGGACATGATAATTATAAATTCATTATTTATGAAGAATCTCAAACTTCCATCGTCCGGATTTAATATCTCGTTTTTTCATGACTTTTATTTAATAAATCTGCAGACATTTTTTGTATCTGCATGAGCAAAATCTGCAAAATCTTAACAAATATTTGCATTTAAAATGCAGTTTAATCAAATCAGTCGCAACGTAGAAGTTTAAAACGATATCTCAAACAAAAATTGACTTTTAACAAATGGCTAATAATTCTTTGGAACTTTCCCCATTCTTCCGGAACTTGGGTAGTTTCGAATGCAATACTACCTTATCTCATAGAACGTAAAGAATAGTTTTACTTATCGTGTGGAACTTGAAAACAAATTGTAGAATCTTTTGATTTGTATATTTTATTGAAAAAATATCAAAAATGTGATGAATGTACGTCTGGATTGTAGAAAATATTTTAAATTAAATTTAATTGCCTTGCTTCTAACTTATATTATTCTGTAATAAATCAATATTTGCGTCAATTCCTCAGTCTCTATTTGAAATGTTTAAGTAGTGTGACTTGTTTTTGTTGCAGATGCGGTCAAGAAACGCGTGTGATTCCTCGACTTCTTCAGTTGCGCTTCCACTGGCTGAAGAGCGAACGTGAAAGCCTTCGACTGGACGAAGCGGGGATCACCAAACCTGTATTGGATGCTGCGATCGCAGCCTTTTGTCTTGAGGTAGGAATTATTGTTACCTGATATTTCCTTAAATGGAAATATGTAACTGAGCACAAAAATAATATTGTTGAAGATGTGACAGCTTTAGTACGATATCTAGAAGTTTTTTTTATTGAATTAGTAATTTTGAAGCTCTCTTAACGTAATGGCAGCATTTTTAGGACCAAAAGTTGACAACAACCCAAAAAAATTATTACTGAAATATTTATATGTATATGAGTGTAATCGGACCGAGGAGAGAACACTCAAAATAACTTTTCCTCAATTTTTAAATTATTGAGCAATTTAAATGCAGTTTTTTCGTGATTTTCAGATAACTACATATAATTATCATTGATTTAGTTCAAATTTGTTGCAATTATACGAAAAATCAGCCCAAAAAAAGGCGTTTTAAATTTGTCTATACGACAACGTATAAGTATATAAGAAAATTTCTCTTGGATTTGATTATTTATTTGATATTATTGGAAATGCTTGTTGGTTGATGGCTAGTTTGATCTCAACTTATTTATCCAAAATCTGGGTGTGTTACACCCACTAATAGGTAGAATAAACTCTTTGTGGACATTTTGGTGAAATTCTGGTCTTTCGAGTATTGTAAAACTCATCATTTAATTACTAGTGTGTGAGGAATCAATACATGTAATGTCAATTTGTTTGATGGACATGAAGCCAACTAAATTAACTGTCAAACTCACCGACGCGAAGCGGTGTCGCATTTCAAAAGTTGTGAAAATATTGATAAAAAGATTAAATATTCATTTTGCAATGTACGTTCACTAGAATGTGTGTAACATGTGCCATAAAATAATTTCTGTAATGTAGGAAACGTCCTCACCACGTTTCCACCTGTCAAACTTTTTAACAGTTTTATCTCAAACATTGGAAAATATGGTGGAGGAGCCATAAAAACCAATTTCAGCCTTATTGGTTTATAACTCTTTGTTCAGCATTTTAAAAATTTCTATATTTTCAGCTAAAAATTTGTTTTGCTCATTTCTTGTTTAATTTCCGGGAAAAATGTCATTTTTATTAAACTAGCTGTAGAAGATGAGTGTATGACATTTTAATTTAAACAGTAGAATTTGTTTTTCATTTTCTGGCAGTCACGAACATGGATGTATAATTTAAATTTTGCCAAATAAATTGAAGACGCGTTTCCAATTCAATGCTCAGTTAAATAAATTAATTCTAATTCAAATGTATCAAAAAATCAATAATTACTCTGCCAATCATTTAATTAAAATCCTATAAATGGCTTGAAATTAAATATTACCCAAATTGGAACATAATTCTCAGAAATTCCATAATTAAATTATAAAATCGCGAAATGTTGAACTAGTTATCAGGAATTGAAAATATGATTGACTGCAATGAATAAAATATAACTTTCTAAACTTATTGCAGTCCTTCGTAATTAAAAACTCTTGTAAACTTCACTACAGAAGTACAGACTACAAAGAATGAATTTTAATTCTTAGAAAATGTTATAAAGTACAATATTCACGCCAGTCGTCAATTACTTCATTTAATCGGCGTAATTGGGACCTTTCCTATCGAGATGCACTAAATAAATAAAAAAATTAATAAGCATCCAAGCTTCGTGACATCTTCAAATGTATTTATTTCTTTTCCATATTGTATTGCACATCCATCAAATTTTATTGCTGAGAAATTCTTCAAAAAATCAATAATACCTTCAAGATATTTCCGCCGCTCGTGGAGAACTCTGAAAACGTAGAATTTAATTCCAACCCGTTGTATGTTCGTAACCCTAGTGGAATTCTAAATATGAGCCTGGATTTTAACTGGCTTTGATGATAGTTGAACCGTGTGTGGGGCTTTTAGTTTATCGTAAACAAATTTTGAATAATTTATTTATATTTGCAGCCCTAACGATAAATTAATGACAGTAGATTGTAGGCTCATTGCTCAATTTTCTATTCAGTACACCACAAATATTCAAGCGTCTTATTTCCTAACTAATACGAATAACATTTTCTAAAAAATCTGACGTGAACATCACGTGACAAGAGATTCTAAGAATCTGTCAAGTAAAATGCGCTTTCAGCCAAGTCGGTTGCTATGGAAACAGTAGGCCATTATTCTTATACTACAACATTCCTTAATACTGATTTCCAAAATTCTACGACTACCAACAGATCTGATTTTACGCACAAAATTAAAAAATTTATTCCTTCTGAAGTGCACTTCCGGTTCAGTCTATTGTTATGAAATAGTAGGCAATCATTCAGATGCTACAGCAGACTGAAATACCAAATTTCAATATTCTACACCTGATCGTTTCGAATTTATGCGAAAAATTCCAAAAGACTGTCAAGTAAAGTGCACTTCCGGCTCGGTGAATCTAAATAAAAATAGGATATGAGCATCTGGACGGTATAATCGTCCTAAATACTGAATTCTAACAATCTACGTTCAATCGTTTTGGATTTATGCGGAAAATTCAAAAAATGTTACGAATAAAGTGCTCTTCCGGTTTAGTCGATAGCAATTATAATGCAAGGTGTACAACTAGATATTATAAAAGTGCCTAATACAAAATTTGAATATTCTACGACTGATTGTTTAGACTTTATGCGGAAAATTCAAAAAGTCTGTCTTATAAAGTGCACTTCCGGCTCAGCCGATTGTTACAAAAATAGAAGATAACCATTGAGATGCTACAGCAATTTCAAATTCTAAATTCCAGTATCCTACGGCTGATCATTCTAGATTTATGCGGAAAATTTAAAAAAAATCTTAAGTAAAGTGCACTTCCGGCTTAGCCGATCGCAATCATAATGCAAGGTGTGCAATAAGATGTTATAGAGGTCCTTTATACGAAATTTCAATATGCTATGGCGGATCATTCTATATTTATGCAAAAAATAAAAAAAAAGTTTTAAGTAAAGGGCATTTCTGGCCTGGCAGATTCTTACAAAAATAGTAGATAATCATTTTGATACAACATCAAGTTCAAATACTGAATTTCAACATCCTACGGTTGATCATTCTGGATTTATTAGAAAAATTCGAAAAATGTTTCAAGTAAAGTGCACTTCCGGTACAGACGATTGAAACCATAATGCGAGGTGCACAACTAGATCCTATACCAGTCTTAAATACAAAATTTCATTATTATACGTTCAACCAGCTCTGAGATTTGCGAGTTACGCACGAACATACGTACCGACATGAAGCCAAAAATAGTCAAAATGGATTCAGGGATGCTCAAAACGGATATTTCCATCAAAATCTCGATAGGTGAATTTTGTCGGTTTCACAATATTTACTTGTTACTTTGTACAAGTAAGTAATTTATTAAGCTGTAATGTTTATTGTTTAAATAAAAATCACTATTTACTACTTCTACAAAACTACCAATATTTATTTACAACTTATTTATTTATCACGCTCTGAATATTCGCTCTATTTCACTATTCACTGTTCCTCAGTCAGGTTGTTTATCCTTATATACGGAAACCAAACATCCAGAAATTTCTTCATTATTTTCGAATGTCGCTTGACGCGACTTAGACAGATAACAGGCTCCGCCCAGACAACAGGGCGTTCATTTTCTGCAGAACGCTAAACAGACTTAAAACCTATAAGGCTGATGTTGCTCGAATTTGTTTTTCTTACTTTATTCAAAATTATTAATAGCGACAGAGTGGCTTTAATTTGATCTTTGATATGTAGCTATGAAGCGTGTAATTAAATCGCTATGTATAAACCATAATGTATGTTGAAGGATTATGCGTTAAGTTTCATTAGAAATTTGTAGATTAAAATATCCACAGGTGTGGTACAAAGTAATGAACGTTGTCTCATAAGATTTCCACCTCAGCTGCCTGAGAAATTTTCATTAAATTGACGAACATTTGCATGTGATGTCCAAATATGAGTAATAATAATTCTCATCCCACATTGTGACTTTATTAGAAGCTTGCAAGGCGCCTGTGGCGCCCGTTGAAATTTCAACAATATTATGCACCATTTTCTGCACTCAAATCGAATTAAATGTAGTATTGAAGTATGGTAACACTTTTGAGTTTATTTATAATAGTAGAGAGTTCAAATATGTAATTTTTTTAATGAATCAGTAATTTTGAAGCTTTCTCAACGTAATGGCAGCATTAATAAGGCCCAAAAGTTGAAAATGACCCAAAAAATGATGACTGAAATATTTATATTTATGTGAGTGTAATCGGACGGAGGAGAGAACTCCTAAAGTAACTTTTTCTCAATTTTTAAATAAGTGAGTAATTTGAATGCAGTTTTTTCGTGATTTTCAGATAACTACATATAATTATCATTGATTTAGTTCAAATTGGTTGCAATTATACGAAAAATCGGCCCGAAAATGGCGTTTTAAATTTATCTAGACGACGACGTATATTGGATTTGATTATTCATTTGATATTATTGGAAATGCTTGTTGATTAATGGCTAGTTTGATCTTAACTTAATTATCCAAAATCTGGGTGTGTTACACCCACTAATAGGTAAAAAGTATTAATGATTTCAACAAGTGCCTAATATCGAACGGCTTTCAAATTGAGCGTTGATTTTTTCGATTTCTGAGTCGTCAGTGAGCATTGTTCTGCAATAACACAATTTTACCTTTATTGTGTTTTTAAGCACTGAATCGTTTTTCACTTTTGTATTATTTTGTCGCCGCAAAAACAAAAAATAATCATTGTATAAAATAATAGAATATCACATTGTGTTGGAACTGGGTTTAAAAGGGCAACAAAAGCTCATAAAATATTCGATGTAGCTTTTTTGTGCGCTCGAGGTCGTTCCGATCCTTCTTTGTCGTCGTTCTGAAGTGTTCAAACTACTTTATTTACTCATTGCAGTAATAGGACTTTTAACTTCGTCAGAGTTGGCACTCTTGGCTTTATTACACTTTTCAATTGGGCGATCAGAGATATCTACTCTCTTAAAAAGTTAATTATGATTTTCTAATGTTGTTGTTTAATTTTTCATTGTTTTATTTTTCTTGTTTTAGGTGATAGCGCGGCATGGCGATCCAGCCCCGCGGTTATGCAACAAAGACCCCTTGACCATCAAAATGGGTACTTACGTGGTGGAGCTCTTCCCCAACGCTAAATTCATCTTCATGGTGCGCGACGGTCGCGCCACCGCCCATAGCATAATTTCCAGAAAAGTTACAATTACTGGATTTGATCTCAGCAGTTATCGACAGTGTCTTAAAAGGTGGAATACCGCTGTAGAGGCCATGAATATTCAGTGCAAGGAATTGGGCCCTTCCAGGTGTCTTCGGGTGCCTTACGAGCAATTGGTGCTACACCCCAAAATGTGGATGCACAAAGTGTTGGAATTTTTGGATGTGCCGTGGAATGAAACGGTGTTACATCATCAAGACTTCATCAATAATGGAATTTCTTTGAGCAAGTGAGTATTTGTACTAGTTGAACATAAATAAATAATTATGTTTATCATTAAGTAGGTAATTCCTTTTGCATTACTTCCTGAGGAAAGCGTAGTTTCTTATTGATTTTCTACATTCTCTAGAACAATAATACCCTACTCGGAAACGTAATTTAGATGTATGAAGTCTGATAACAACACTATTTTATATCTTACAAGGATTTCTGCAGTTTTATGGCAGTATGTGTCATCGTTATTTGAGATATTGCTACAAAAGAAATGTCAGATGTGACAATATAAGATTTACTTATTATAAATGATCCTACAATTTATAAAAGTGTAAAATGATGACATTTTCATTTTTTGTTTCGAACTTAAAATTAATATTCAACACAGCACTTTAAAATTGAATATCAAACATTTGGATTATGGACAATTTAAAACTTTTTTCTGGAATATTTAAAGACAAAATTAACATTTTATGAATAATAAATCTGAGTAAATATTTCGCCCTCCCTTCAAAAATTCAACCATATTCATTTACGAGAAATCTCTGCATTCTCATGTTTATGGCTGGAACATCCCTGTACCATGTACAACACATTTTCAGGGGTAGTGCGCATTTATTTAGCTATATATCATCCTAGTAACCCGTTTTGTCATAATTAAATTTGGTAATTTAAATGAATGATTAGTTTTATTTACCCTGAGGGACTGGTAATTTGTTTGGGACCGGTGGGCGTGTCACTGCCAATGAATTTTACAGATTACACCTGTTTTATCCCATATATATTTTTAATTCACTGATTACATCGTTATAACATAGTAAAAGTACAAATTATGTTTAAAAATGCTGTAATCAAGTTTAAAAAAATATTTTAAATTGAGAATAATTTTGAGCTGTTTAAACGCCGCCATTTTCGCGCGCTCTATGGATGACGTCATATGACATGTCCAGTGACATTACAGTCCATTGTTTACTGCAGGTATTTTCGTTCTCAACTTGTTTCAGCATTAAAAAAGGTCAAAAGTCAGTTTATAAGTATTGCATTGTGCCTGAATGCAAAATACTATCAGAAATGTGCTTGATAAAGTATTTTTTCCAATCCAGACAAGTTTTAAAATACGTAAGAAATGATATAAGGTTATCACAAGAGATGAAGTATCATAATAAATTTGACAGATCATGAATAAAATTATATGTGATTAGTTTTAGCAATGAAATACAGTGTATGTAGGCGGCTTTGTTTAACATTTGCTCGTTTTAAAATAAACAAAAATTATAGGTTATGTTCACTGCTCATCATATTTCGGATTGTATTTATTGAAATAGCGTACATAATGTGTTATTATTGAATAATTACTTTGCAGTGTTCACTCTTTTCACTTCAGCGGACGTAAAATTTGAATTTGAAAGAAAATAAGACGACATTTTGAATGAATCTATTCTTGACAGTTTATCCGATTGTGCTTTTACAAAACCACTGTCTTAAATGATTTATAATCTCAGTAGGATGCTAAAATTACACTTAACAATAAATGAATTTACAACACACATGTTATTACTATGTTTTCTAATCAAAAGCCTGCAATGCCATACAAATGTAAGCAGTGCGCACTTGTTGGAATAGTATTTGACGTCACATTTCGCTTCAACCAATGGTGCTGCGTTTTAGAACTTTGAATTTCCCGCGCTTAATTTGCATTTTTATTTATTAATTTTAAGCAATTAAAAAGATATTAAGTACCAAAATGATGGTTTAGTACAAAAGTCTAGCCAATATAAAGTCGGGAAAAAAATATTCAATTTCATGCATATTCCCTATTAAACACAAATATATTTTTTAGGGTTGAACGATCGTCTGATCAAGTAATAAAACCAGTCAACATGGAAGCCCTGACCAAATGGGTGGGACATATCCCCGAAGATGTCGTCCGAGATATGGCCGACATTGCTCCGATGCTTTCAGTCTTGGGGTAAGTTATGTTTTTCTTTTGAAGTCTGGATTTAGGTAGAGAATTATTAACAAGCAATATTTCTTTGCAGTTACGATCCCTACGCCAATCCTCCAAGTTACGGCAAACCAGACGACGTAGTCGCCGACAATACCCGCCAAGTACTTAATAATCCGGACGAATGGGCCAAAAAAGCAAAAGAACTATTCCAGGCCAACAATGATGTAGAAGAAACGATGTTGGACGCCCGGATGGACGATGTGGGGTCAGATACACCTGCAGTACAAGAAAATAATCAAATTCCCAGCCGATGATGTCCATCGAGGCGACCAAGTCGTTATCAGCAGCTAGTTATGTGATTTAGTGATGTAATACAGCATCAAATGCAAAACTACGTGAACTGAATAACTTATTTAAATGTACAGTGATTAAATAATAGACATTAAATGTCCCAAACTACGATAAGCAGACTATAAGAATATAATTCTTGGAAGCTGTTGTACATAATGATTATTTAATTAAAAACAATTAAATTGAATATTAAATGATCTTACTGCCGAAAATTAGTGTAAAAAAGTGAAAATTCTTCCAAAATAGTCTATGTGAACAAATATTTTGTATTTTGTGTAAGTGTTGAGCAGAATATTAACTGGCTTGTGATTTGTATATATATAGGATCTGAGATTGGTTTATAAAATGTTTTTATGTGTGACTGTTTTGTAATAGAGTCAAAAAAATATTGATTAATAATTCAAATGAATATTTCAACCAAAAGGACAAGGTTTATTTTTCATGTATGTATTTATATTTTTGCACACATCTTCAATCCAAAATAAATTTCAAGATATTTATTGAAATATGATTAATTGTTGTCGAAAAATGAATGTATTATATGTAATTTAAAAGTGTACATATCTATAATACTGGAATGCAATTCCAAAAAATAAAATAAGGACATTGTACTGTTTCTTATTTAAACGTCGAAAAATGCATTGAAATTGGCAAAAAATATATTTTTGTAAAATAATGCCACATAAAATCAGTATCCTTGATTTATATTTTAAAATATTGACATCGAAATGCAAAATATTTTGTTTAAATATTAAAATTAAAACTTTGTTTTAGTACATTTGTTATTTATTCTATGTGATAGATTTTAAATGGATTATATTGTGAAATAAATATATCATATCAGTATGTTTTCATGTGAATAAAATTTGACATAATGATGTTTTCTTCTTCAATTAAATAAGTCGAAAGATTTCTAGAAAATGGCTGTGATAAATAAATTATTTGCAATCTTGGGGCTCTACATTCAACCAGCTGTTGAAGAGGATGGACATCGTGCAAGGTCCAGAGGATGAGCCCAGCTGCCAGAATCATCTTTCAATATTTGATTTGTTGAACATAATTCACCAAAATTTGTTTTGAGTTTCTGTTTCAGGCTCTGTTCAATAGATATCTACCTACAGGCTCAAAACTCCGGAGGAGATGTTCAAGAAAATCTACAAATTCTTTCCGGTAAGTTTCTAATTATTTTGCTTAATATTATTTTTAAAATTTTCCAATAATGTGGATTTGATTGTAATATTTATTTTTTGTTACAGCTGCAGCAGCGAAGAGCCATTCCTCTGGTCTAAATTTTGCTGGGAGGGACAATTCCCGGACAAAGATTCGTTTCTTTCCCCTACGTAATTGCCTGGAGACGAAACAAGGCTTAGAATTTCCCTTGTTTCAACAACTTATACCAAATTCCCCAATAAAATCATTTTTAAATTTGTTAAATTTTATTTTAGGTGAAATTTAGAATTGTCTGTTAGTAATAGGAAATAAAAGAACATTGAATTTTCTTTGATATATATAATAAAAATTGTGAAATGAAATAATTTTGGGGACTGTATTATTCTATTATTTGAATAAAGAATTTTAAATTTGATTAGTTTTCACGTATATAATTTAAACCTACCAATAAAAATAACCACTTTACTATTGACAATTTTAACTACAATTTTCTCGAAAACTAATGGTCCAATTAAGATTCTGAGTGCATATTTGAACTCTACACACCCTAATAAGGGTGTACAACTATGTTATTTAAGGGAGAAATGAAAATTCATCCCGAATTTTCACACAACTTTTCAGGATGAAGGAATTTTCCAATTTTCTTCACAGATTCCTAATCAGCAGGTTCTATATAGCGTGAAAATATACTTTTCTTCTTGAAAAAGTGGCAATTAGGGGTAGATTTTTAAGGGTAAAGGTGTGAAAACTTCAATCTCAATTATCTCCGAAACCCTTGGAGATATCGCAAAATCCTTGCAAAACCAAGCTACCTACGGTAGCTAATGATATGGAAATATGGTAAGTGAGCCCTTTCCAATGAGCCTAGTGCCTAGGCCCTACGACCCTATCGAATCAATTAAGGATTAATTTTGTTACTATAAAACAAGACGAAAAAATGACCACTTTACTATTAAAAATTTTAACTTCAATTTTCTCGAAAACTAATGGTCCAATTAAGATTCTGAGTGCATATTTGAACTCTACACACCCTAATAAGGGTGTACAACTATGTTATTTAAGGGAGAAATGAAAATTCATCCCGAATTTTCACACAACTTTTCAGGATGAAGGAATTTTCCAATTTTCTTCACAGATTCCTAATCAGCAGGTTCTATATAGCGTGAAAATATACTTTTCTTCTTGAAAAAGTGGCAATTAGGGGTAGATTTTTAAGGGTAAAGGTGTGAAAACTTCAATCTCAATTATCTCCGAAACCCTTGGAGATATCGCAAAATCCTTGCAAAACCAAGCTACCTACGGTAGCTAATGATATGGAAATATGGTAAGTGAGCCCTTTCCAATGAGCCTAGTGCCTAGGCCCTACGACCCTATCGAATCAATTAAGGATTAATTTTGTTACTATAAAACAAGACGAAAAAATGACCACTTTACTATTAAAAATTTTAACTTCAATTTTCTCGAAAACTAATGGTCCAATTAAGATTCTGAGTGCATATTTGAACTCTACACACCCTAATAAGGGTGTACAACTATGTTATTTAAGGGAGAAATGAAAATTCATCCCGAATTTTCACACAACTTTTCAGGATGAAGGAATTTTCCAATTTTCTTCACAGATTCCTAATCAGCAGGTTCTATATAGCGTGAAAATATACTTTTCTTCTTGAAAAAGTGGCAATTAGGGGTAGATTTTTAAGGGTAAAGGTGTGAAAACTTCAATCTCAATTATCTCCGAAACCCTTGGAGATATCGCAAAATCCTTGCAAAACCAAGCTACCTACGGTAGCTAATGATATGGAAATATGGTAAGTGAGCCCTTTCCAATGAGCCTAGTGCCTAGGCCCTACGACCCTATCGAATCAATTAAGGATTAATTTTGTTACTATAAAACAAGACGAAAAAATGACCACTTTACTATTAAAAATTTTAACTTCAATTTTCTCGAAAACTAATGGTCCAATTAAGATTCTGAGTGCATATTTGAACTCTACACACCCTAATAAGGGTGTACAACTATGTTATTTAAGGGAGAAATGAAAATTCATCCCGAATTTTCACACAACTTTTCAGGATGAAGGAATTTTCCAATTTTCTTCACAGATTCCTAATCAGCAGGTTCTATATAGCGTGAAAATATACTTTTCTTCTTGAAAAAGTGGCAATTAGGGGTAGATTTTTAAGGGTAAAGGTGTGAAAACTTCAATCTCAATTATCTCCGAAACCCTTGGAGATATCGCAAAATCCTTGCAAAACCAAGCTACTTACGGTAGCTAATGATATGGAAATATGGTAAGTGAGCCCTTTCCAATGAGCCTAGTGCCTAGGCCCTACGACCCTATCGAATCAATTAAGGATTAATTTTGTTACTATAAAACAAGACGAAAAAATGACCACTTTACTATTAAAAATTTTAACTTCAATTTTCTCGAAAACTAATGGTCCAATTAATATTCTGAGTGCATATTTGAACTCTACACACCCTAATAAGGGTGTACAACTATGTTATTTAAGGGAGAAATGAAAATTCATCCCGAATTTTCACACAACTTTTCAGGATGAAGGAATTTTCCAATTTTCTTCACAGATTCCTAATCAGCAGGTTCTATATAGCGTGAAAATATACTTTTCTTCTTGAAAAAGTGGCAATTAGGGGTAGATTTTTAAGGGTAAAGGTGTGAAAACTTCAATCTCAATTATCTCCGAAACCCTTGGAGATATCGCAAAATCCTTGCAAAACCAAGCTACCTACGGTAGCTAATGATATGGAAATATGGTAAGTGAGCCCTTTCCAATGAGCCTAGTGCCTAGGCCCTACGACCCTATCGAATCAATTAAGGATTAATTTTGTTACTATAAAACAAGACGAAAAAATGACCACTTTACTATTAAAAATTTTAACTTCAATTTTCTCGAAAACTAATGGTCCAATTAAGATTCTGAGTGCATATTTGAACTCTACACACCCTAATAAGGGTGTACAACTATGTTATTTAAGGGAGAAATGAAAATTCATCCCGAATTTTCACACAACTTTTCAGGATGAAGGAATTTTCCAATTTTCTTCACAGATTCCTAATCAGCAGGTTCTATATAGCGTGAAAATATACTTTTCTTCTTGAAAAAGTGGCAATTAGGGGTAGATTTTTAAGGGTAAAGGTGTGAAAACTTCAATCTCAATTATCTCCGAAACCCTTGGAGATATCGCAAAATCCTTGCAAAACCAAGCTACCTACGGTAGCTAATGATATGGAAATATGGTAAGTGAGCCCTTTCCAATGAGCCTAGTGCCTAGGCCCTACGACCCTATCGAATCAATTAAGGATTAATTTTGTTACTATAAAACAAGACGAAAAAATGACCACTTTACTATTAAAAATTTTAACTTCAATTTTCTCGAAAACTAATGGTCCAATTAAGATTCTGAGTGCATATTTGAACTCTACACACCCTAATAAGGGTGTACAACTATGTTATTTAAGGGAGAAATGAAAATTCATCCCGAATTTTCACACAACTTTTCAGGATGAAGGAATTTTCCAATTTTCTTCACAGATTCCTAATCAGCAGGTTCTATATAGCGTGAAAATATACTTTTCTTCTTGAAAAAGTGGCAATTAGGGGTAGATTTTTAAGGGTAAAGGTGTGAAAACTTCAATCTCAATTATCTCCGAAACCCTTGGAGATATCGCAAAATCCTTGCAAAACCAAGCTACCTACGGTAGCTAATGATATGGAAATATGGTAAGTGAGCCCTTTCCAATGAGCCTAGTGCCTAGGCCCTACGACCCTATCGAATCAATTAAGGATTAATTTTGTTACTATAAAACAAGACGAAAAAATGACCACTTTACTATTAAAAATTTTAACTTCAATTTTCTCGAAAACTAATGGTCCAATTAAGATTCTGAGTGCATATTTGAACTCTACACACCCTAATAAGGGTGTACAACTATGTTATTTAAGGGAGAAATGAAAATTCATCCCGAATTTTCACACAACTTTTCAGGATGAAGGAATTTTCCAATTTTCTTCACAGATTCCTAATCAGCAGGTTCTATATAGCGTGAAAATATACTTTTCTTCTTGAAAAAGTGGCAATTAGGGGTAGATTTTTAAGGGTAAAGGTGTGAAAACTTCAATCTCAATTATCTCCGAAACCCTTGGAGATATCGCAAAATCCTTGCAAAACCAAGCTACCTACGGTAGCTAATGATATGGAAATATGGTAAGTGAGCCCTTTCCAATGAGCCTAGTGCCTAGGCCCTACGACCCTATCGAATCAATTAAGGATTAATTTTGTTACTATAAAACAAGACGAAAAAATGACCACTTTACTATTAAAAATTTTAACTTCAATTTTCTCGAAAACTAATGGTCCAATTAAGATTCTGAGTGCATATTTGAACTCTACACACCCTAATAAGGGTGTACAACTATGTTATTTAAGGGAGAAATGAAAATTCATCCCGAATTTTCACACAACTTTTCAGGATGAAGGAATTTTCCAATTTTCTTCACAGATTCCTAATCAGCAGGTTCTATATAGCGTGAAAATATACTTTTCTTCTTGAAAAAGTGGCAATTAGGGGTAGATTTTTAAGGGTAAAGGTGTGAAAACTTCAATCTCAATTATCTCCGAAACCCTTGGAGATATCGCAAAATCCTTGCAAAACCAAGCTACCTACGGTAGCTAATGATATGGAAATATGGTAAGTGAGCCCTTTCCAATGAGCCTAGTGCCTAGGCCCTACGACCCTATCGAATCAATTAAGGATTAATTTTGTTACTATAAAACAAGACGAAAAAATGACCACTTTACTATTAAAAATTTTAACTTCAATTTTCTCGAAAACTAATGGTCCAATTAATATTCTGAGTGCATATTTGAACTCTACACACCCTAATAAGGGTGTACAACTATGTTATTTAAGGGAGAAATGAAAATTCATCCCGAATTTTCACACAACTTTTCAGGATGAAGGAATTTTCCAATTTTCTTCACAGATTCCTAATCAGCAGGTTCTATATAGCGTGAAAATATACTTTTCTTCTTGAAAAAGTGGCAATTAGGGGTAGATTTTTAAGGGTAAAGGTGTGAAAACTTCAATCTCAATTATCTCCGAAACCCTTGGAGATATCGCAAAATCCTTGCAAAACCAAGCTACCTACGGTAGCTAATGATATGGAAATATGGTAAGTGAGCCCTTTCCAATGAGCCTAGTGCCTAGGCCCTACGACCCTATCGAATCAATTAAGGATTAATTTTGTTACTATAAAACAAGACGAAAAAATGACCACTTTACTATTAAAAATTTTAACTTCAATTTTCTCGAAAACTAATGGTCCAATTAAGATTCTGAGTGCATATTTGAACTCTACACACCCTAATAAGGGTGTACAACTATGTTATTTAAGGGAGAAATGAAAATTCATCCCGAATTTTCACACAACTTTTCAGGATGAAGGAATTTTCCAATTTTCTTCACAGATTCCTAATCAGCAGGTTCTATATAGCGTGAAAATATACTTTTCTTCTTGAAAAAGTGGCAATTAGGGGTAGATTTTTAAGGGTAAAGGTGTGAAAACTTCAATCTCAATTATCTCCGAAACCCTTGGAGATATCGCAAAATCCTTGCAAAACCAAGCTACCTACGGTAGCTAATGATATGGAAATATGGTAAGTGAGCCCTTTCCAATGAGCCTAGTGCCTAGGCCCTACGACCCTATCGAATCAATTAAGGATTAATTTTGTTACTATAAAACAAGACGAAAAAATGACCACTTTACTATTAAAAATTTTAACTTCAATTTTCTCGAAAACTAATGGTCCAATTAAGATTCTGAGTGCATATTTGAACTCTACACACCCTAATAAGGGTGTACAACTATGTTATTTAAGGGAGAAATGAAAATTCATCCCGAATTTTCACACAACTTTTCAGGATGAAGGAATTTTCCAATTTTCTTCACAGATTCCTAATCAGCAGGTTCTATATAGCGTGAAAATATACTTTTCTTCTTGAAAAAGTGGCAATTAGGGGTAGATTTTTAAGGGTAAAGGTGTGAAAACTTCAATCTCAATTATCTCCGAAACCCTTGGAGATATCGCAAAATCCTTGCAAAACCAAGCTACCTACGGTAGCTAATGATATGGAAATATGGTAAGTGAGCCCTTTCCAATGAGCCTAGTGCCTAGGCCCTACGACCCTATCGAATCAATTAAGGATTAATTTTGTTACTATAAAACAAGACGAAAAAATGACCACTTTACTATTAAAAATTTTAACTTCAATTTTCTCGAAAACTAATGGTCCAATTAAGATTCTGAGTGCATATTTGAACTCTACACACCCTAATAAGGGTGTACAACTATGTTATTTAAGGGAGAAATGAAAATTCATCCCGAATTTTCACACAACTTTTCAGGATGAAGGAATTTTCCAATTTTCTTCACAGATTCCTAATCAGCAGGTTCTATATAGCGTGAAAATATACTTTTCTTCTTGAAAAAGTGGCAATTAGGGGTAGATTTTTAAGGGTAAAGGTGTGAAAACTTCAATCTCAATTATCTCCGAAACCCTTGGAGATATCGCAAAATCCTTGCAAAACCAAGCTACCTACGGTAGCTAATGATATGGAAATATGGTAAGTGAGCCCTTTCCAATGAGCCTAGTGCCTAGGCCCTACGACCCTATCGAATCAATTAAGGATTAATTTTGTTACTATAAAACAAGACGAAAAAATGACCACTTTACTATTAAAAATTTTAACTTCAATTTTCTCGAAAACTAATGGTCCAATTAAGATTCTGAGTGCATATTTGAACTCTACACACCCTAATAAGGGTGTACAACTATGTTATTTAAGGGAGAAATGAAAATTCATCCCGAATTTTCACACAACTTTTCAGGATGAAGGAATTTTCCAATTTTCTTCACAGATTCCTAATCAGCAGGTTCTATATAGCGTGAAAATATACTTTTCTTCTTGAAAAAGTGGCAATTAGGGGTAGATTTTTAAGGGTAAAGGTGTGAAAACTTCAATCTCAATTATCTCCGAAACCCTTGGAGATATCGCAAAATCCTTGCAAAACCAAGCTACCTACGGTAGCTAATGATATGGAAATATGGTAAGTGAGCCCTTTCCAGTGAGCCTAGTGCCTAGGCCCTACGACCCTATCGAATCAATTAAGGATTAATTTTGTTACTATAAAACAAGACGAAAAAATGACCACTTTACTATTAAAAATTTTAACTTCAATTTTCTCGAAAACTAATGGTCCAATTAAGATTCTGAGTGCATATTTGAACTCTACACACCCTAATAAGGGTGTACAACTATGTTATTTAAGGGAGAAATGAAAATTCATCCCGAATTTTCACACAACTTTTCAGGATGAAGGAATTTTCCAATTTTCTTCACAGATTCCTAATCAGCAGGTTCTATATAGCGTGAAAATATACTTTTCTTCTTGAAAAAGTGGCAATTAGGGGTAGATTTTTAAGGGTAAAGGTGTGAAAACTTCAATCTCAATTATCTCCGAAACCCTTGGAGATATCGCAAAATCCTTGCAAAACCAAGCTACCTACGGTAGCTAATGATATGGAAATATGGTAAGTGAGCCCTTTCCAATGAGCCTAGTGCCTAGGCCCTACGACCCTATCGAATCAATTAAGGATTAATTTTGTTACTATAAAACAAGACGAAAAAATGACCACTTTACTATTAAAAATTTTAACTTCAATTTTCTCGAAAACTAATGGTCCAATTAAGATTCTGAGTGCATATTTGAACTCTACACACCCTAATAAGGGTGTACAACTATGTTATTTAAGGGAGAAATGAAAATTCATCCCGAATTTTCACACAACTTTTCAGGATGAAGGAATTTTCCAATTTTCTTCACAGATTCCTAATCAGCAGGTTCTATATAGCGTGAAAATATACTTTTCTTCTTGAAAAAGTGGCAATTAGGGGTAGATTTTTAAGGGTAAAGGTGTGAAAACTTCAATCTCAATTATCTCCGAAACCCTTGGAGATATCGCAAAATCCTTGCAAAACCAAGCTACCTACGGTAGCTAATGATATGGAAATATGGTAAGTGAGCCCTTTCCAATGAGCCTAGTGCCTAGGCCCTACGACCCTATCGAATCAATTAAGGATTAATTTTGTTACTATAAAACAAGACGAAAAAATGACCACTTTACTATTAAAAATTTTAACTTCAATTTTCTCGAAAACTAATGGTCCAATTAAGATTCTGAGTGCATATTTGAACTCTACACACCCTAATAAGGGTGTACAACTATGTTATTTAAGGGAGAAATGAAAATTCATCCCGAATTTTCACACAACTTTTCAGGATGAAGGAATTTTCCAATTTTCTTCACAGATTCCTAATCAGCAGGTTCTATATAGCGTGAAAATATACTTTTCTTCTTGAAAAAGTGGCAATTAGGGGTAGATTTTTAAGGGTAAAGGTGTGAAAACTTCAATCTCAATTATCTCCGAAACCCTTGGAGATATTGCAAAGTGGAGTCTGGGATATAAATATTAAACAATACTTGAGTAAATATATTTTATTTGATTTCAATTTGAAACAAGTACAGAAAATTTTTCTAAAAACATATACAAATAGATAGTTCAATAAATAATAATATAAATAAAACTATATGATATTTTGTTACAATTGTAAAATATTTCAAATAGAATAACTCAAATTCTCCCCTTGTGTCTATGGAGCCCTCAGCAAAACCTAGACAGAGAAGTGGCTTCTTCGCAGCTGCATCTGTAACAAAAGAAAAAATACAATATAATCAATTCACCAATAATATGAATTATGATATAGAGGGTTGAATGATGCAACGAAAATCTGTTACATTTTCATTTTAAGTATTGATAAAGCTATGTAACGCCAATTTCAACCCTCAACTAACAGCACATATTATATGCAGTATGAAATTACAGGGACTATCAATATCTCAATATATTGATCTTCAAATCGGCATCTATTTCCAAAATGACTAAGTTTGTATTTCATTAACACCCCCGTAGGGGTTTACAAAAATTGCCTTAGCGGGCGGTATTTCACGCCCCCATGGCGGGGTATTGGTTAAAGTTTTCAACTAGCAATAATCGCACCTCGGTAAAACCTCATCGATTACGATATCGCCTCTGCGCAAAGCTGATGATACGCTGACTTACGTACACAAGGCACCCAATCTGGAAGGATGAAATATACGGAGAAGCATGTCCCGCACCCAGACCCATCTGTTATGTAACTCATGAGCTGAGCACTGTCAGAAAGTAGAAAACTGCTTTGCTTTGTGATTATTTGCTAAAACAGATCAATATTTGTAATTTAGTACACGACAAAGCAATAATCTTCAACAAACTCAATTTTTCCAGCCTAGTAAATATTTGCTTTGACACAATTTTCATCATACTAAACTAATTTTGATTTTATTAGTACCTACCATGCAAATCCAATTTTAAAAAAGTTCTACTAATATCTTTTTAACAATAATAAATCAACAGTACAAAGTACAAGTTGAACTATCACAAAACTTATTGCCAATTTTTAGCCCTGTTAACCCAGAATGGAAAAAATTGTTCTGAAATACTCATCATGAATTTCCTAAAAATAGTAATGGATTTACAAATACATGATTAATGAAGCAGAGAAAAATGTGACTACAGTAGAATATCTTTATTATAAATTTATTTATTAATATTCAATTATTATAAAAGAATTCTACTGTAAACATATAAAATGAAATAAAAATCATTCTTTTAAAAACGCTGAAAATAAATAAGAACCATTGTCTTACCAATCAAGCACAAATACAATATATTTCACATGTTTTTTGACATTCATACAAATATCGCATTTTAACATTATAAACTAACTTTAATGTGATTTTATTTAACTAACTATTAATAGATCAGAGCAAAATCTCTGAAATTCTTATTATATTACTTACATTAGATTGTAGCTGTATTATCTTATATTTCAGCCATTTTTAAATGAAAACTGGATCGCCGACAAACCAAACTAAAAGGTATTTTATAAACTTTTTTATTCTTTTAATAATACACAGCAAGAGACAAATTGGGAATGTCAAATCGTTTTCATTAATTTATTCATTTTTATAATAATGGAACTGTTGTAATTTTTCAGTCATTCGTTTTCTTGCATTCAGAAAAAAATATTAAAAAAATTATTTTAGCTATAACCAACAAATACTACATTTTAATATATTCGTAGTGCAAATTATTTACCAAAAGTAGCGTTCCCAATAGGAAATATATTGACTTAAAAGATAAAACTGCCGAAATAAATAAATTAAAATGGATTAAAAAATATCTTTCGCGCTTCTTTGGAAATAATTACATGTAAGTTATTTACATTTAAAAGATATTTACAATGAAAACAGTAAAAAATGAATCTTTAATTTAAGAATGTATAACTTATAACATGTAATCATTCCTTCCGTAACAGATTTCAATTCTAAGTCAAATATATTTCACTATAAAATGGAATACATAATATTTTATATTTGACACTTGTTTTTTTAAGTATCGCAATTTAAATACTAAAGTGTGAAATAATCTACAAAACCCAGAATAATCGGAAAAATTCAGGTACATTGTTTTAAAAGATTCTTTCTAAATGATTTCACTATTTGCAAAACAAAATTGTTATCACATGATGAAATATATTTATGTTGAAAATTTAGAAAGAATCTTATAAAACCGAACTGATATCCGTTTAAAAGCAGTGAAATTGTGTTTTTTCCCGATTTTTGTTCATTGTCATTTGTAGGAAAAATAACACTAAAATGTCTGGTTTCATAAAACAATTGCAGCTGCGCCTAACATTATTCAATTGTTTTATGAAACATAACCAACTTGGACAAATAATAAAATTGATTTACAGAGTACAAAAAGAGGCCAAATTATAACTGTTTTCCACTAATTCAAACACACTGCTGTTCTCAACCTCGAATCACACAACGCATCCTCCAAAGTCCTTTAAAATATCTGTCTGTTCCTACTTGATTCTGATTAGACATCTAGAGGATGTTCAGATAATAAATAAATAGTCACATTTATGCTCCCAAAATAAAGGAATTTTTGTTGAAATTGAACAGTATTCAATTTATTTTATTTTACATAAAAATTTACACGGAGTATTACATCTAGTAATTTTCAAATTCTACTTTTTTACTGACAGCCTTGTTTCATATATAGTTGAAGATTTATGTACACGCCAAATATACCTAACAACAATAGAAAATTACCAAAAAATTCCCACAAAATAAAACACTGTAAATAAAAAAGACAATATATTCACACCAATCAGAATCACAAATAATAAAAACAGACAAGTATTCTAACCTAACAAATCGCTCAATCTTCTCGCGAAACGATGATCGCACCATAATAAACACGAAATACAGTCAGTATGCAAAAAATCGATAAAAATCGTAGAGATGAGAGGGAGAAACAAAAATAATTCATAGTTGGGTGACGGGTGTTTCTGTAATTTAAAGACGTTAGTAGGGGATGTGTGTTTAACGATTGGCATTCTTGAGCTGGTTGGATAGCCAGTCCAGGCCTTCATACAAGCCGTCCCCGGAGGTCGCACACGTAGCCTGGATGTACCTAAAACATTCAAAAAATAACACACCAAATTCTAAATTGTTTTTTTTCCGAATTTACCAATTGCGGTTTCGAAGTGAGTGAAGGCCGAGTTTATCCGTGATTTCCGCAGCATTCATAGCGTTGGGCAGGTCCTGTTTGTTGGCAAAGATGAGAAGAACAGCGTCTCTTAACTCATCTTCAGCTAACATACGCATCAGTTCATCTTTGGCCTCACCGATACGTTCTCTGTCGTTGCTGTCCACTACGAAGATGAGGCCCTGAACCACATTAAAAATTGCATTATTCAAGAAGACATAAAATTATTTTTATTACAACTTGACCTTGTATACAAAGTCCTAATGACACAAAATATACGGATTTAATATAAATTAGAATATAATTATAGACTGACCTTTATTTTGACTTATCGCATTAAAAACTTATTGAAACTTACTTGTGTATTTTGGAAGTAGTGTCTCCATAGTGGTCGAATTTTATCTTGACCACCGACGTCCCATACTGTGAAGCTAATGTTCTTGTATTCAACAGTCTCAACATTGAAACCTGCACAAAAAACAACGACATATTAAATGCAAAAATATCTACCCCTCCGACTTTAAATAAATCATTAGTATTAACTAGCTTCCTCAATTTGTTTACTACGCTACGTACACATGAATTCAAACACAGAAATACGAAGAAGATGTAATGGATAACCGAAATTACAAATTATAAAATTAGTAAAACTATTATTCTGTACAAATTTCTCAATTTATAAACAAAAAGTAATTGTTTGAAATAGCTTTCGGAACTCAATTCAATAAAAGCATTTTTTTGGCTTAGTTTCGTATTTTTATTTGCAATCAACGTTTGGGAATATAAACCTGATTTTTAAAGATTGAATACTAATTTTCCAAAATTCCCCAGAATTCCATGTGTTAGTAAATTTATGTTATTGTGCATTTTATCCAAATTTTCATCAAGTAAGAGAAATATTTGAGCTAAAAGTCTTTTTTGGTTGACTTTCCCTGATTTTCCAGAAAGTGGACACCTTAAAAATTCTGCAGGTGAATATTCATTGTGATTTTGCTCATAATAAAGAAATTTACAGGTTTACAATGAATTTTCAGTCCTCGGTTTATCTTAAGCGAATTTTTCTAACAATCATTACTATGAAAATTAATTGAAATCTATTTTAGTGAAGAACAGTCTGCGATTTGAGTCTTCTGATTGGCCGGAAGTCGAATCAATTTTACATTAGCTCAAAAATCGTACCTGGTTATTTGTCAATCGTTTATCAATCATTATAAATAAATCTGTGCATTTTTATGATTCAAATTTGTATTTACTCTCAATCTATTTGCGCTTTCATTTCTTAAATTTATTTTCAGAAAGCTTGTTTTAAATCCTGCATTTAATGTAAATGAATCGTGTTCGAATTTCGGCCAATTAGAAAGCTTAAATCGTAGTCCCATAAGAACGCTTGGACCGTTCTTAATTGAAATAAACTATAGCTTCAATTATACCACTGTTAAATATAGCCAATTTCATATATATTGGAATATTTTAAAATATTCCGGAATGTTTTATAACATTTTAGAATGTTTTGAAGCATTCTGGAAGGTTTTTAAGCATTCCGAAACGTTTTAGGATATTTTGGAACGTCCTGATACATTTTCAAACATTCTGGGAGGTTTTGAAACATCTCAGAACATTTGGAATGTTCTAACAATTTCTAGAAGGTTTTGCAATGTTCGGGAGGTTCTGAAACATCCCAGAACATTTAAGGACATTCTGGAATTGGAGCATCTTGAGGTTTTTAAACATCCCAAAACTTTTGTAGAACATTTTGGTACGTCCTGAACTATTATGGAACTTATTAAGACTTTCTGTAATGTTTTGAAACATTCTGAAACGTTTTAGGATATTTTGGAACGTCCTGATACATTCTACAACATTTTGAGAATATTCTGAGACATTTTGGGATATTCTGACACATTCTGAAACGTTTTAGAGCATTCTGAAAGATTTTGAAACATTTTGGAATATTCTCAAGCATTTTGGAAGATTTTGAAATATTCCGGAATGTTTTGTAACATTCTAGAAGGTTTTGAAACATTCCGAAACGTTTTGGGATATTTTGAAACGTCCTGATACATTTTGGAACATTTTCAAACATTCTGGGAGGTTTTGAAACATCTCAGAACATTTGGAATGTTCTAACAATTTCTAGAAGGTTTTGAAATGTTCGGGAGGTTCTGAAACATCCCAGAACATTTTTGGACATTCTGAAATTGGAGCATCTTGAGGTTTTTAAACATCCCAAGATTTTTGGGACATTTTGGTACGTCCTGACCCAATCTGGAACGTATTAAGACATTCTGTAACGTTTTAGGGCATTTTGGAACGTCCTGATACATTCTGCAACATTCTGAAACGTTTTAGCTCCAATTTCCCTTTACTTTCAAGATGTAAAATTGATAAGTTATAATTTTAGTCATGAAGATGAAACATATGTCAATTTCTCCTTTGTATTCTGCAAATTTAATGTTTGTTTTATACAATGAGTTAAAATTAATGATAATTTTAAATAAAGAATAAAGTTCAACTCTTGTTTCTCGTTTCTGCAAACACCCTGTACACAGTTCATGCATATATTTGATGAATCATTGTGTCAAAGATGAGTTGACATATATCTTAATATTTAAGAGAATGGATCTCCAAAAATGTTATAATTCTTATGCAAATGTGCTACAAACATTAGTAATAAATTAACATTATGAATCATTTCTTTCGAACCACGTCATGTAAATTGAACCATATTTTCAGTTGCGAATTTTCAGTCCAAAACACAGTATTGAATATTAATAAAATCGAATTGGATTTTATTATCAAGTGCTACTGATAAAAATGAATTAGTACCCAGATAAATTATTCAGGTTAAGTTCTTTCCCTTTGATAAAAATTTATTGACGAAATGTAGTAAAGTGAGTCATATTTTTGTTTACTATTGAAGTACACAAAATTTAGTAATTATAATGGGAGAAAATAATTGAAGTACTCACCAATAGTGGGTATTGTTGTGACAATTTCTCCTAATTTGAGTTTGTAGAGAATTGTAGTTTTACCAGCAGCATCTAATCCGACCATAAGTATTCTCATTTCTTTTTTGCCAAAAAGGCCTTTAAATAAATTTGCGAACATATTCCCCATTGTGAAATATTATTATAATGACCTGTAACAAACGTAATATTATAATTTCTAATCAAAAATGTTATCTTTTGGTTAAGTTTAAAACGTAAGCAGAATTATAAAAACTTTTTGCGTCTTTATTCAGAACACAAATTAATAATGCTTAATGGAGAAAAGTCGTTAAATTAATAAAATTCATAATATTACAAAAATTAAAACGTGTCACAATACAACTGCAATGGCATATTGTGTTAGTTAACAATTAAATATAAAAACGACACTCGATAAAAATCTTTAAACACATTTTGCACCTGTTCTGTTTTAAATCCCGATCGAATGTTGTGACAAAGGTAGAATTTTAATATTTTTACGTTATCACACGCTGTTTTAAAACTGTAATTAATGTCCAGAAATTTCACAGTAACATACTAAAACTATATTATAATCACTTCCACTACGTTATTTTATTACTTATAGCGATCGCTTTTAAATATAATGAAAAACTAATGTTTTATAACGTTTTTCACAAATGCCGACTGACGACTTGTCACTTTTGTCTCCTCCCTAGTACTTTTATCTATAAATACAAGTAAATACGCAAAAAATTACTGCCCTGACCACAAATCACTTAGTTAATAACAAAGTATACGATAAAATGTTTACGAAAACTTACGTTCACACAGAAAATGAACTGTTTCCTAAAGAAACGCTAACACATTAACCCAATCCTCTTCCAAAAGTTGCTGCACGTCAATATGGCGGACGTGGAAGAAAGAGCATTCATGCCACGTATAGGGATCTTCCACGCACATGATTGGCTACACGATACCACGTGACCTTAAGATGACAAATACTCTCCATGCATACCAACTATATATAAAATTATATACGTTTTCATTAAATAAAATTTTTAAAATAAATTTTCTAGTGCAATAATTGTAACTAATTAATTTGGAAAACGTGTCTTGTTTTGAAATTATGAAACAGTGAAAATGGTTTTTCCAGATTCTCCTTTTACGGAAGAATTCAATGTAGAAACTGTGATTTCCTTAAAAAATTCTAAAGGAAGTCAGAACGTGGATAAGGAGGTCTGTACGACTCCTTTATCTCACTATCATGTCATGAAATTGATGAAATTATTTAATTTTTAGGTTGTCCACCGCCTTTTAAAATGGTTATGTGAAACACCGAAAGTTACATCTTTCAGAATTAATCCTTTAATTACTAATATAGATACTATAAAATTATTATTACAGGATGAATTAAAGCTGGTAATGTCAAATTTTGACGTATGTCAAATAATCATAACCTCAAAAAAATTTATGCAGGTTGCGGTACGTCAAGGAGGAAAATCCGTGCCAACAATACACACACATGATTTATTACCCAATGTTTTGTTAATAGATTGTTACCCAAAGAATGAATTAGATTTATTGCCAAGGGCAAAGGAAATTATTGTGGATTCTCAATGCGGGGCTGCTGTTCTACGGGGGGCTAATATTTATGCCCCCGGTGTTATAGCTATGCAACACGGTAAAAAACAGCTTAGCTACAGTCCAAACTCAATAAATAAAAGAAAATGTTGCCACCATATCCGAAATTCTAAAAAGTTTTGAAACATCTTAGAACGTTTTGGGATATTTTTGGACGTTCTGACACATTTTGCAATGTTTTCCTGCTTCCGAAACGTTGTAGGATATTTTGGGACGTCCTGATACATTTTGTAACATTTTTAAACATTCTGGAAGGTTTTGAATTGTCCTGGGGAAGTTTTTGAACATCCCAGAACGTTTTAGGACATTTTGGAATGTACTGACATCTTGAACGAAGCATCCTGAGTGGTTTTTAAACATCTCGGTACTTTTTAGGACATTTTGGTACGTCCTGACACATTCTGTAACGTATTGAAACACCCTGAAATGTTTTAGGACATTTTGGAACGTCCTGATACATTCTGCAACATTCTGAAGCACCCTGAAAGATTTTCTAAATATTCTGGGACATTTTGGGATATCCTGACACATTCTGAAACGTTTTAGAGCATTCTGAAAGATTTTGAAACATAACTGGAATATTTTCAAGCATTTTGGAAGGTTTTGAAATATTCCGCAATGTTTTATAAGATTTTAGAATGTTTTGAAGTATTCTGGAAGATTTTTAAACATTCCGAAACGTTTTGGGATATTTTGGAACGTCCTGATACATTTTGGAACATTTTAAAACATTCTGGGAGGTTTTGAAACATCTTCTTAGAACATTTGAAATGTTCTAACAATTTCAAGGTTTAGAAATGTTCGGGAGGTTCTGAAACATCCCAGAACATTTTAGAACATTCTGGAATTGAAGCATCCTGAGGTTTTTAAACATCCCAAAACTTTTTGGGACATTTTGTTACGTCCTGACCCATTCTGGAACGTACTAAGACATTCTGTAACGTTTTGAAACACTCTGAAACGTTTTAGGACATTTTGCAACGTCTTAATACATTCTGCAACATTTTTAAAATGTTCTGAGACATTTTGGAATATTCTGACACCTTCTGAATCGTTTTAGAGCATTTTGAAAGATTTTTAAACATATATTGGAATATTTTCAAGCATTTTGGAAGGTTTTGAAATATTCTGGAATGTTTTATAACATTTTAGAATATTTTGAAGCATTCTGGAAGGTTTTTAAACATTCCGAAACGTTTTGGGATATTCTGGAACGTCCTGATACATTTTCAAACATTCTGGGAGATTTTGAAACATCTCAGAACATTTGAAATGTTCTAACAATTTTTAGAAGGTTTTGAAATTTTCGGGAGGTTCTGAAGCATCACAGAACATTTTAGGACATTCTAGAATAGGAACATTCTGAGGCTTTTAAACATCCCAAAATTTTTTGGGATATTTTGGTAGGCCCAGACTTATTCTGGAACGTATTAATACATTCTGTAATGTTTTGAAACATCCTGAAACGTTTTAGAATACTTTGGAACGTCCTGATACATTCTGCAACATTCTGGAGCACCCTGAAAATTTTTATAAATATTCTGACACATTCTGAAACATTTTAGAGCATTCTGAAAGATATTGAAACATAATTGGAATATTTTCAAGCATTTTGGAAGGTTTTGAAATATCTCGGAATGTTTCAGAACATTTTCAAATGTTTTGAAGCAATCTGGAAGGTTTTTAAACATTCCGAAACGTTCTGGAATATTTTGGAACGTCCTGATACATTATCAAATATTCTGGGAGGTTTTGAAACATCTCAAAACATTTGGAATGTTCTAACAATTTCTAGAAGGTTTTGAAACATCCCAGAACATTTTAGGACATTCTGGAATTGAAGCATCCTGAGGTTTTTAAACATCCCAAAACTTTTTGGGACATTTTGGTACGTCCTGAACCATTCTGGAACGTATTAAGACTTTCTGTAATGTTTTGAAACATTCTGAAACGTTTTAGGACATTTTGGAACGTCCTGATATATTCTGCAACATTTTGAAAATATTCTGAGACATTTTGGTACGTTCTTACCCATTCTAGAACGTATTAAGACATTCTGTAACGTTTTGGAACACTCTGAAACGTTTTAGGACGTTTCAAAACGTCCTGAAACATTTCAGGACATTTCGGAATGTCCTGATACATTTTGCAAAATTTCGAAGCATCCTTGAAGGTCTTATAAACATTTTGAGACGTTTTGGTATATCCTGACACGTTCTGAAACGTTTTAGAGCATTCTGAAAGACTTTGAAACATATATTGGAATATTTTCAAGCATTCTGGAAGGTTTTGAAATATTCGGGAAGGTTTTAGGATATTCTGAAGCATCTTGAAAAGATTTGAAACATCCTAGAACGTATTAGGATTTTTTGGAACATTCTGATACATTCTGGAACTTCTAGAAATATCCTGGAAAGTCTTCAAACATTTCAGAACGTTTTTAAACATCCTGGAACGTTTTGGAACCTCCTGATACATTTTGGAACGTTTTGAAGCATCATGAGGGGCCTTCAAGCATCCTGGAACATTTTGAAACATTCTAAAATATTCTGGAAAAATTTAAAAACATTCTGAAACGTTTTGGGATATTTTGGAACGTCCTGATACATTTTGGAACATTTTCAAACAATCTGGAAGGTTTTGAAATGTTTGGGAAGCACTGAAACTTTATAGTACATTTTGGAATGTACTGAAATATTCTAAAATATCTTGAATGAAGCATACTGAGAGGTTTTTAAACATCTCAGATTTTTTTAGACATTCTGGAACATATTAAGACATTTTAGAACGTTTTGAAACGTCCTGAAACATTTCAGGACATTTCCGAACGTCCTGATACATTCTGCAATATTTTGAAGCATCCTGGAAGATTCTGGAACATTTTAGAGCATCCTGAAAGATTTTCAAACATATATTGGAATATTTTAGAGCATTCTGGAAGATTTTGAAGTATTCGGGAAGGTTTTAGAATAATTTGGAACGTTTTAAAGCATCCTGAAATGTTTTGAAACATCCTAGAACGTATTAGGATTTTTTGGAACATTCTGATACATTCTGGAACTTCTAGAAGTATTCTGGAAAGTCTTCAAACATTTCAGAACTTTTTTGAACATCCTGGAACGTTTCGGAACCTCCTGATACGTTCTGGAACGTTTTAGAGCATTCTGAAAGATTTTGAAACATATATTGGAGTATTTTCAAGTATTCTGGAAGGTTTTGAAATATTCGGGAAGGTTTTAGGATATTTTGGAACGCCTTAAAGCATCCTGAACAGTTTTGAGACATTCTAGAACGTATTAGGATTCTTTGGAACATTCTGATACATTCTGGAACTTCTAGAAGTATCCTGGAAAGTCTTTAAACATTTCAGAATGTTTTTAAATATCCTGGAACGTTTTGGAACCTCCTGATACATTCTGGAACGTTTTGAAGCATCATGAGAGGCTTACAAACATTCTGGAACGTTTTGAAACATTTTAAATTGTTTTAGGATATTTTAGAAGGTTCTGATACATTCTGCAACACTTTGAACCATCATACGAGGTTTTAAAATATCTCAGAACTTTTCGGAACATTTTAGAACGTCCTGACATATTCTGGAACGTATTAAAGCATCCTGAAAAGTTTTGAGACATCCTAGAAAGTTTTGATATATTTTGGAACATCCTCACACATTCTGGAATTTTTTGAAATCAATCCACCCTTCAATTTGTAGTCAACAAAAATCCTTTTACATACTTTAATTTTGAGTACCTATATTGAGTGTGTAAAAAAATTTCAGATACTGTAACTGGAGATAAAGTTAGTGTGTATGTAGATTTGCTGAAAAAATGTAAAAAAGGTCATTCCAAAATATATAATTGCCCTAAAAAGCTGTTTATAGCTAACGGTATAATTAGGATGACCAGAAAAGATTTATTTAAAGAAAATAAAATCCCTACGTAAGTAAATAGGCACAAAATAATATTCTTCCAGCTAAATTTTATTATTTTATAATAGAGGTGTAGCTGTAGAGATAACAGACTGTTTATCAGGTTGCCCAGCTATAAACGAAAGTAATTTACCTGTAGGATCAGTATTATTACAAAATATTCCATCTGTAGTATGCGGCTACGTCCTAAACCCACAACCTGGAGAAATTGTTTTGGATATGTGTGCCGCTCCTGGAAACAAGACTTCTCACCTAGCAGCAATTATGAAAAATCGAGTAATTATAACATTTTATTTTTAATATAAATTTATAGTTTTGTTTATTCAGGGAAAAATTATTGCACTGGATAAAACTGAAAAGAAAAAGTTATTAATACAAAAAACCATCAAGGATTTTAAATTGAATATTGTTGAAGCGTTTTGCTTCGATGCAACTACTAGTTGCGATAATAACAAACTATCTGATGAATTTGTGCCACCTTTTCCGCCAGCAACTTTTGATAAAATCTTATTAGATGCGCCTTGCAGCGCGCTTGGAAACAGACCGCAACTTTCAAATAAAATAACCAACAAAGACGCAAATTCTTTTGTTAATATACAAAAAAAACTAATCGCAACTGTAAGTCAAATATTTTAACAACAAACAAATTACTAATTTTGTATTTTTAGGCCGTAAATTTATTAAAACCCAATGGAGTTGTAGTATACAGCACCTGTTCAATTTCTTTGGAAGAAAATGAAGGAATCGTGTCTTGGGCTTTAAATCAATACGATAATTTGTTGCTGGAAGATTCTGGTACAAAATTAGGTGGTGCAGGATGGCCTGGCACAACATTAACTGCTCATCAACTCAATTTAGTGCAGAGATTTGGGCCAGATCAACACACAGACTCCATAGGATTTTTTATTGCCAAGTTTAGGAAAAAACATTTTACAATTTAGTAGTAAAAAAATCTAGAATAGAAAATTGACAATTGTTGTATTCTTTCACACAATTTCGTTTTAATCGGCCTTTGTGTTCAGCTTCATGGTAAAGCATCATTTCTGTATCATTTTGGTTAAATATGTCATTTGAAGGCCTAAAAATATTGTAATTAATTAAGGCAGTAAACAATTAATTTACTTACGTTACAATAAATAATAATATTTTTTCCAGTAAACTGTTTTTATGTGTTGTATCAATAGTAGAAGCAGCTGCTTCGCAAATAAGTCTCTTCAAACATTCTTCTCCAGCAAAAATATACCTGAAATTAAATTTAAAAAATTAGGTTATGTTCCGTCAAAATATAAATAAACTTACTCGTTTAATATACTGATTATATATCCATATAAAGTTTTCCTATCAATATCTGAGTTTGAGTTATCTTTTTTAGCTGTAATAAGTGTTGGACTTAACTGGGAAACATTTGAAATAGCCATATAATTTGCTTGCATGCACATATTAAGCGCAAATGTTTGGTTGGGTATTGTGGAAGGCACTGCTATGCAAATTGTCAGCTAAAAATTACATTAATTCACCCAACTATTCAATGTGAATAAAAATCAGTTAATTACCTGTAAAACAAAACTTTCAGGAAATAAAATTAACGACTGTGCTTGATTTACAACAAAAATTATGAAACTAATTTTTAAAAAATTCGTTAAATACATTTCTAGTACTAAATGTTTAGTAGACTGTTGTGATTATACAATTTACTGTTCATCTTGTAACGGAATATTATATTGTTTAACTAAATATTTATTTTCCAAATAAAATACACTTTACTTATAAAGATACTTTTCTTAATCTAAATAACTGCACATCAGATCATATATACAGCATTTTAATAATAATATAATCGCAAATTTCAATATTTATAATATTTATTATTATTTCATGTTATATGTGATACTCCATTCTATTCTAGACACATTAATAACTAAAATGGTGTACATTTATCTTATATTTAATTATTTTATGTCAATATTATCTACAACAATTCAATATACTACACTAAGCATAAGATAAACAATAAATTTTAGATAAATTACTTGCAAACGGCAAATTATTTATTTAAAATTGTAATAAAATTATTCTTAATTTTACAATACAAAATTTTGTACTAGATTATAAAAAGTGGTACACTATTTCAAATATTCAAAAATAAAATTTGAAAAAATATTTTCTTCATTTATTATCACTGGGTAAAACTGTTAAGGGAATTTTTTAACGCAATGAGCCTCTTATAAATTGTATAATTGAACGGCTCAACCATAAATATAATAATCAACATCCGGTTAAAAATATTTTTAAAACTTTCAATACTTTCATTCTTATTTCAAAATGTTTTCAATAAAATCTCATTCACAATTCTACAAAATTTAAGGGATCTAATTTTTACGTAGTATCTTTTGTTTGCACATTTTTTTGAGTGAATTACTAGTACTGATAAATGTTTCAAGCTATGGAGACTGTCAAAATATTAATTTGAGTTCGAGGTCCAACGCCACGCCAAAAATTATTTGTTCAAGTTTAAAGCGAACTCTTGTTACATACAATCGTCTCGTCGTGTAATTTGGTTGGTCTCTGAGCTTTTTCCAATGTTTTGTTTGTGTAAGTAATCCAGTCGAGTTTAAAATATGTTTTTAATTACTCAGAACGTTTCGAGCATCAAATGTGCTCATCATCAGCTGTGTATAAGAAAAATTTTTGACAATTAAACAATCTTACAGATTAAAAATATAAAAAACCTCTTACCAAAAGAACAACAAAATAATTTAATTTAATTTGTACTTTTGGTGAGAGGTTTTTTATATTTTTAATCTGTAAGATTGTTTAATTGTCAAAAATTTTTCTTATTCACAGCTGATGATGATTTGATGCTCGAAACGTTCTGAGTAATTAAAAACATATTTTAAACTCGACTGGATTACTTAAGGCCTGAATGATTACTTTTTCACATTTTTGAGATTTGTATAAAACTGCGATTTCAATGAAACTTGCTGAAAATATTTGTTTTGGCATTACAATTATGGAAAATAACTATTGGCGGTCAGATAGGTTGACCTTGAAAACCCTATTTTTAAATTCATTAAAAAATATATACACTGCGGTGCGTGTTTTTGTTTTCAATCCGAGACAATGATGGCAGATCAAATCCAACATGCTAATTAGTGCATTGTCCTGGATTCAAGATTTGATGTCAAGCTTGTTCAAAGCGGGCGAAACCTATCCGTTAGTTGTGTGCAAGACATCGCCAGTTAATTATCAAAATTTAAGTTCATTAGGGAGTCGCTAGTATCGCACACACATGCACAATGTATACATGCCATATTAATATAAATTAATACAATTTTCAAGGTCATGTGTGACCGCCATAAGTTATATTTTCATCCATATTTGTAGGCCCGTTCCTGGATAATGAAGCGCCTGCGTGCAAGATATTTTTTTCGCCCCTTGTTCAATTTTAAAATATTTACACCCGACAAAAGAAAATAAACAAACCGATTTTTCAAACCGCCACAACTCGGTTGATTTTTTTTGGAAATGGATGAATTTTCAAGTATTGGGCCGTTTGAAGTTTTCTCTTTCAGGACATGTGAAATTTGAAATTTGAGGCACATCCTACCACACCTACGAAAAAAAATTGTACTGAACTCACGACCCAGGAAATCAAGTTCCTTCATTTTTCTTGAAATTGCGCAAAAATCGACGACGATCTATGACGATTTGGCGAAAAGCTATGAATTAAGCTAATGTCATGTCATGTCTGTGAATATTTGTATGTTATGTTATGTCAACAGACACAAAAACTTGAAGCCACCATGTGCAGGATTTTAGAAGTACATATTTTCAATAACGAGATTATTTATAATTTTATAAACGCTCTCACGTATTTTCTTTCTCACAACATGTTTATAATTTTTATAATAATAAATAGGATTACTTTCTACTAATGTGATTAATAAATTTTCCTTCATCTTTTGAGGTTAGATGAAATGTCAAAGAATGATAACCGTCAACTGCGCCGGCATAGACAAAACACAGCGTACGAAAAGGTACGATCACATAGCTTATGTTATGTTATGTCATTATGTTAATACCTATTAAAACTTATGAAACATGTCACATAGGTTATGTCATTTGACATAACACAACAGTTGATTTCAACTCAACTTTCGTACGCTGTGTTATGTCTGCGCCGGCGCAGTTGACGGTTATCATTCTTTGACATTTCATCTAACCTCAAAAGATGAAGGAAAATTTATTAATTACATTAGTAGAAAGTAATCCTAAATCCTATTTATTATTATAAACATTATAAACATGTTGTGAGACATTCGATTTTTTGTGCAATTCAAGGGAAAATAAATGAACTTGATTTCCTGGGTCGTAAGTTGAGTCCGGTACAAGTTGTCAAAATTTGACATTTTTTACATCAAGAATATTATTTTATCAGTTTAACAGTTCGATGAACTTGGAGTTGAATTAACTTAATTCCCTGAAAGAGAAAGCTTCAAGCCATATTCCCACCTCTATCATAATCATAGTCGTAATCATAATCATAGTCGTAAGGAAATCGGACCGTTTCCAGCTCTTATCACAATCATAATATTTTGTTCACAACTAAATTTGAAAAATAGTGGAATAAATTCAAAATGATTAATAATTAAATTTTACTGTTGCATAGAAATAATGTTACTTTGCTAAAGAAAAGAATAATATGTTGAATAACAAGTAATAAATGATAAATGCATACATAAAATATACTCAATTGTATGTGAACATACCATAACTCATTGAAAGTTGTGAAATATCCAGAAATATTTAAAACAATATTATTTTAATTTTCATGTTGATTTTGACATCTTGGTTTTTGTTTGCTTGGTTTCGCACTTGATAATTTGATTTCTATTCATATTTTTATATCTATAACCTTTCTTTCTATAATGCAGGGGCCACACTAATGTCTAATGCCGTTAAGTAAGGCGTTATGTGACAATTGACATATTGTCATTGACAATGTGTTCATTATTGAATAACGCCTTAATTAATGACATTATACGTAAGTGTGGCCCCAGCATAACAAAAATAAATAACAGAAGTGAAATTAACAACGATTCCATGAAATGAAATAACGCTACATACATCCATCTCTTTTTATTTATAATTACGACAAAAGTTTGACTTATGACTATGATTACGACAAGAGTAGGAAACGCTCCAATGTTTTCACGTATGTCAAACTCTCAAGGTTACGAATTAAGACTTATGATTATGTTTATGATAGAGGTGGGAATGTGGCTTCAAACATTCCAAAATTCAAAGATTCATCCATTTTAGATCAAAATCTACTGAGTCATGGCGGTTTGGACAATTGGTGCATTTTCAAAAAGTGTATGTATTTGATAATTTGTTTTTATTAAAGTAAAATATAAAAACGTGGAATATTATGTGTTTCAATGAAAAATTGTTTCCAAATAAGTACACAAGTGTCGGGTTGCGCATAACTTGAAAGGAAAGTGGTTGCTTGTAATAAATTGTCGCCCCTAATTTTTGGCCGCCAGAAACGGGCCTGCATATTTTTAATGCTAAAATCAATCTTTTTACCAAGTTTCATCGAAATCGGAAATGAAGTGGTAGTTTTTCAACGTAACTTCATGCCAGGGGCGTGGTCTTTGTATGCTGCGCAGACGACCAATTTAGGTTCTCTCCTTAGCAACGAGAACGTTAAATATTTGTTGCATGTCATTTACTCTGTTGATTTATTTGTGTTCGCGTGGTATATCTTCAAAGTGTGATGTCACTAGTTTCTTACTTTATAAATGCAAATTAACTGCCACTGTATGTCTTATTGCACGTGTAAAAAGTTCTTGCGCATCGAAGGCCACGCCCCTGGCATCTACATCGGCAGTTTGATCTTTAGTAATGTATTTTTACAAGTTGGGTATTATTTTTGTAATTTGAACATGAAGCTCGGATTATTTCGAATAAGTACAGAACGCGATGATTAGTCCAAAAGTATAGAAAAAATGTTTGGTTGTCAAAATTGGACTCAAATAAGGATGACAGGTAGGGGGCGTGCCGTAATTGTAGTACAGAGATGTATTTTAGTTGAATTAAACTTCAATATTAATAACAATTCGCGTAATTTAAATAAATTTTAATGTGTTTCTTGCCATAATAACAAATTTAAAAAGATTTGTGATTAAATATTGATTGAAAGGCATTTTTTGTTTTGTGAACGAGATTTTATTGTTAATTTTGAGAATGGAAATATTAAATACTTCTAAATAATAAATAAATTGTGATAAACTGTTCATAATAATGGTAATATGTTCATTAAATATAAATGGCCACGTCTTAATTGAAATATTTATACGAATAATACACCTGTGCCATGTAAATATAAAGACAAAACTGTGATTCTATCGAATAAACCGTCACAAATCTTTAATATATTCACATTAAATCACAAATTTACCACAATGAAACGTGTCACTTTCAAAATAATATTAATTAAACGGTAAAATACGATATAAATGCTAATTCCATCGCAAATCATGCAATGAGTTACCTTTTTACAATAAGTTTTTGAGAAGTTCAAGCCCTCGAGCGTCAGATATGAACAGGAACATGCATCAAAAGTTGCGAGCGATCGTTAAATGTAGCACTGCACATTTCACAACGAAACTGATTTTGTGCATGTTGCATTGACAGTTCAGCCAATTCATGTAACGGACTCGGTTCTACTATTTCCTGTTTCACTTGTTTTAACAATTGCTGGCTGTTTTCCAAATCTGGAACAAGCATTTCGGGTTCTTTTATAGTTTTTTTACTGATTAACATACCGCCCTTGACGATTCTAATGACTTTATTGCCCGGGCCAATGATGTGCCGGCCCGGTGTTAAGCTATTATTACGTTTGCCTACGTTTTTGGTAACTTTTATCATTGCAGTTGGCTGCGGCTGTTCAGGGGACGGTTCCTCAACTTGCGCAAGAACTGTTTCCTCATTTGCTACATCCGGAATTTCCGTTTCCACTGTTTGATACATCATTTCAATTTCGTTTTCGGTAGCTCTTGCGTCTGGATCGGGTTTTATCAACATGTTTAAGTCCTGTTCAGTGTTAGTTTCGTATTGTTCTTCATCGTTTTCATCTGCAAAAGTTGCTAAAGGTAATTTTTCTGTTTGAAGAACGTGATAGCTCACATTTTTAGTTCGAGGGCGGTTTCTCTCACCCGCAGAAACTATTTTTTCTTTTACATGTTCAACAGGCGTTGTCCGTGTTATTAAAGTTTTGGTTTTATGTTTGCCTCTACCGTCTTGCGAATCAACTGGAACTCTAGTTTTCTGAGTGTGTATCATTTTTGGTCTTGAGGGCACTGAAGTCATTTGAGTCTCTGGGGGTTTAACCTTTTTCCTACCTCTTGGGGTTGCAGGTTTTGAGTTAACAATAGAATTAATATTTTGTATTGCCGATTCAAAACTTTGAACCATATCTTCATAATTTTTTTCCAGGGCCGTTTTATTAGTACTTGGTGGAGTTTGTTTTATCTTTTTAGGGGTTCTTCTTTTACTTTTTTCGTCGGAATCAGAATAAATATCATTGTCGTTATCAACTCGGTTTGAAATAAGTTCAAGCTCGTGCGGCTTTAATTTTCGCCGACGTTTGTATTTTCTTGGTCCAACTTGAGGTTGACGTTTCATCGCTGTATTTAAATCACAGTGCTGGATTAGATGTAAAATTAAATCTTGAGAAATTGAGAATAAATCATTGCAAACAGAGCAACAGTATGGCGTCATTGTGTGACTGTATTGTGGATCAGGTCCTGAATGGTGCGACCTAATATGTTCCCGAAGAACAACCCTTTGATTGAACGCCCTGGGACATACTGCGCAAGCATAAGGCTTTTCTCCTGTATGTATTCGCTCATGTTTTCGTAAAGTTCCGCCGTCGGCAAAAGCCTTCCAGCAAAATCGGCATCCGTACGGACGTTCCCCAGTATGAATCCTTATATGAATCTGTTGAGAACTTCTACTACCAAAAGTCTTGCCACATTCGCGACATGGAAACTGCCGTCCAGATATATTTGAATGACTGTGTCGATGATTCATTAATGATCTTCCATCCGGGAAATCATCTCCGCAAACATCACACTGCACTGCCTTGTTTCTATGGGAAACCATGTGACGTTTAAGCCGAGCTTTATTGTGAAAACTCTTGCCGCATTTTGAACAAGAAAAGAGTTTTTCGCGGGAATGGTCCCACGAGTGTTTTAATAAAGTGCGACGATCTTTACACGTTTTCCCACAGAGCATGCAAGTATTTGGAGGCATATTTTTTCCATGACGCTGCATTACATGATTAGCCATTGTTGTTTCATCCGAAAAACATTCTCCGCATAACATACAGCGGTGGCCCATTGCTCGAGCATGACTTTCAGCATGAGCCAATAAATCTAAAGCTTCATTAAAACTCTGACCACAAACGTTACAAACATGGCCGTATTCAGTTTCTTCAGAATTAAATTCTTCTTTAATATCATCATGGTTTCTCATATGCCTCCTTAAAAGATCTGTCCGGTGGAATCTCATCCCGCAAACTTTACAATAAAAATCGCCATACTTTGAATCATCAACATAATCGTCATCATCAATATCTTCATAATCGGAATCGTCAGCAATTCCGCCGTGTTTAGTACGAACATGATCTCGTAAGACAGTCACATCCCAGAACATTTCATTGCAGGTTTCGCACTCAAAAGGAGAGTCCCCTGCGTGGACTCTAGCGTGACTAGCTAAAGCTTTTTCCCGAGCAAAAGCCACGCCACAATGCTGACAAACAAACGGCTTTCTGGGGTCTAAAATAGGGTAGCGAGCTTCTACCATAGAAGCATCAACATCATTGTAACTACTATAACTATCATTGCGGTTTGAATTAACATGATTTTCCATTTCAGTGAGCAATCGAACATCTTCTTCGACGTAATTATACGACCTAGAAGGGGCTTCATATTCAGGTTCCATTTGTTCCTGTTTAATTTTCTTGTTAGTCGGAGACGAAAACTGTTTTCTTTTCTTCTTCTTCTTTTTGGATTTTTCGGAGTCGGATTCTTGTTGCAGAGGTGCCAACTCTTCTTCATCTAAGGTATCAGGATCAGGAACATAAGCATGTATTTTTAAATGATTCATTAAATCACATTTTCTTATGTATCTGGCCCCGCATAAATTGCACCCGTGAGGTCGGTCTGTTTGATGGGCGACCATGTGATTCATTAAATTGGCTTTCTTACGAAATCGTCGGCTGCAGAAATCGCATGGGTACGGACGACTTGCAGTGTATTCGTCTTGATCTGTAGGAAGCGGCACTTCGGTGTCATCGTATTCGATTTGTTGTTCGGCTCCCACTTCACCCACTGGGATTTCTACACGCTCATCGCCAGCGGATTGGACCCAATCGTCCGCGGTTATGACTTCTTCAGTTACCTTGAGTAATATTTCAAATTATTCACAAAACTAGAATTTGGGTATGTTAGCATTGTTAGCGTACCTGGCATTCCATAAAATTATCCTGAAACGCAACAGGAGCAGCAGCCTGATTCATCACAATCATATTTCCTTGTGTAAGGTACATAACGCCATCTTGCTCAGGCACTATGGTCTCGGCCACCATCTCCTGCTGCACCACTACCTCCTCACAAACTTCGTCGTAAGTTTCAGCCGTGGCATCTTCAGTCTGCATAATGGCGCAGCCATTGTCAATGCCACAAATTACTTCTTCCCGATGGACTACGGTGTTTGAACCATCGTGCCACAGAGCGAATTCAGCTTCCTCCATGGCTAGACGGTTTCAAGAGGAACTTAAGATTGAGTACGAATACATTTCGTCACCTTGAATGCAACCCTTCTGATTATTATATTGTGAATGAAGCACGTGCATTTAAATTGTAAAAACAAATATAAAATTTATCTCATTACAGTATGGAGCATATGATATTAAATAAAACAATAAATATTTACAATCATGAATGCTTTGTATTTGCTATTTTACGTGAATATCAAAAGGTCAACCCCTTGATAACCCACTAATTTGTACCTTCACACAATACAAAAAATTCAATTTTTGTATGTTATTTATAGAAGTACAAAAGCAAAGATAATTTAGCTCTCAGTTAAGTAATGTTACGCCATTTGTGGAATAATTTTGTCACCAAAATCGATGGAAATTCAGCAAAATCAGGCACAATTGCTGAACATTTTATGGTTAGTTTTCGTTTTGTTTATAAAATATGGTGTTGATATAACTTTATAGGTTAACAATGGTGATACAAAAATTTTGACGTGTGAGGTTATGGTTAATTGAGGTTAACACAGTTTACATTTGATTAAAATACAAACAAATACGTTATCAGAAACGTATTAATATCGTAAATTAAGAAAATTACATACCAGACCATATAAACGAATTCTGCAAAGCGTCATTAATGCATACTACGCGCTAGAATTTTCCATGGCATCACTTGAACTTTTTACCAACGTAAAATTGCAGTTACATCATTCCACAAAATAGCACTGTACACGCAAAACACTGCACTTATTTCAATGCAAAACTGTGGCTTAAGCTGAACAAAATATTAATTAGGCAAAGAATATGTACTTACGTTTATATTTATTGAAAAACTTAACAACCTAACCAAGTTTTACAAAGAACAGCGTCGACCTTCACTTTTCAGTTGCAAATGGCTGCGTCACACTGTTCCCAAACACTCATAAATAAAATATATTTATTTTATTTTACATATGAATTTACAACACGACATATTAGTATAGTATCAACTATTGTCAGCATATTCATTCAAATAATTTATTACAGTGAAAATATTTGATTTAATACAGTAAATATTAAATTCACGATAAGCAAATTATTGTTCCGATTGGCATCACTGCACAAGCTCAGACAAATAACCATCATATCCGTGCGCTGTCAACAAACATTCCTATAGAAAAAAGGTAAAATAATTTAAACGTTACAGTTCCGAAGATAATTTATCATTTAATATAAATAAATATAATATTTTGCATGTCTTTTATTATAACCTCAATTATTATATTCAACAGGCGCCAAAACATTCGCGCACCTTTACCGCAGTCATTTCATCCGGTGAACAACGCGCCTAATTCAAAATAAAATGAGTACATTTAATGGACGCATGGAGGAAATTGATTATATTTCAATAGACAACTTTGAAGGCGAAAATTTGAAATCGAAAGCATTTTTTTTATCGCATTGTCACTGGGATCACATGAAAGGCATAAAAAATAGGGAATTTGAATGTGCGTTACAAGAAAATAATGCCTATTTATATGTGTCTAATGTCACAAAAACTATTCTTGAGAGAATGGTGCCATATTTAAGTGCAAAAATACAAGTTTTAGACATACCTGGTAAAAATTTCATTGATATTCCAGGCTGTGATAAGATTATCACAGTAACTTTAATACCTGCGGGTCATTGTCCTGGATCTGTTATGTTTTTATTTGAATCCGATAAAATTCTATTATATACGGGCGATATTAGAATTAGAGTAAATGAATTGAAAAAATTCAAGCAACTTTATGATTCGACTGGAAAATTAAAACAGATTGCCAATATTTATTTAGACACAACATTTTTCTTAAAAAGTTTCAGTTATTTTCCTTTGCGGGAAGATAGTATAACAGAATTTTGTAATTTTATTAATAATTGGTTGGTAAAAGATGAAAAAAATTTTGTTCAAATTATAACTCCTGCACATTACGGATCCGAATGTTTATTTATTGAAATTTTTAAAAGATGTAAGCAGCCAATCCATGTTTATCCAGGAAAATATGATGTTTATAGAAATTTCCCCGAACTGGATGATGCAATAATTTTAGATGAAACCAAAACAAGAATCCATAATGATGATTGTTCTATAACAACTTCTAGAGAACATAAATTAATGATAAAACCTTCTGCTTTTTATTGGCGGAACATAAATGAAGATAATGAAATAATAGAAAAACGAGGAAATGTTTATCATGTTTGTTATTCATCTCATTCGTCTTATACTGAAATAGTGGACATACTAAAGTTTCTAAGACCTCTAAAAATAAGTCCTTCTGTGATGCAAAAAGAGGACATTGATAATCAAGAAATGATGAACAGTATCAAAGAAATTTTGGATGAAATACAACAAGCGGAAAAGTCTAGTGAGGAGGAAAGCAGTTCAGAAGAATTTTCAAACAAAATAAATTGGATTAAATGCTGTGACAGTATTCCTAAATGTTTTGAGGAATCGAACGACGAAAATAAAGCCTTTTTCAAGTTTTTAGATTCGCCTGAATCAAAAAAACAAAGAGTTGAATGACCTTTATGAACCAATATGTTTTATATGTAACTATTCTGATGAATAAACAATTTTATACACAATTCTTATATTTTAATAAAAAGGTTCCATAAAAAAAGTTTCCCAGTAATATACAAATATTTTAATATTAACATATGGGGTACACAATTGCTATGAATGGACGAAAATGTGCAATTTCAAGATAAAATATTACTGGTTATCTTAGCAGCGTAATTTTCTCAACAATATGACGTGATTCAAATAAATTCGTACTGCTTGCATGTTATATACAAAATCAAGAAGAAATATCTAAATATATAATGGTTTATATATACCTATCTAATATATATTTGATATAAACTACAATATACCATCTATAACTTATGCATTATTCACCATTTCAACATGTATTATGTATGTACATAAGCTATGTATTGTTGACGACATTTTTTTGTGGATATCACAACGTACCTGCTGTTATCTCTAATTAAAAGATTAATTGACTATTTTGTCATAAATTACATCTTTAACAAAATGCAAAAGAAATGAACAGCAGAATACGTATTATTATTAATCATCAACATGCATATTATATTTACACGACTTACTCTAAAAAAATTTGTTGGATATTTCGAAAAAAAACTTCTAAAAATAAAATAAATTTGTTCTTGAAGGAATTATTGAAAATAAATAATACAATAAAATTTATTTACACTTTCAGACTTATTGGAAATAGCTCAAAATGACACAACTCATGTTCGCTATACCGAATATAGACCATTTTTAATTTTTTGTGACACTGACAAATAAATTTTAAGTTGGTCCAGTTAGTTCAATAGCTACACATCTAATTTCTACAACAATTTGGTAATGTTGTTCATCTTTGACTAGAAACTTCTAGCAGCACAAAAATGATCTACATATTGTAAGATAGTGAAATACCTATAATATTCCATCCGTATTGTAATTTGAAAGATATGCATGGTACATCTTATTATTACAAGACTGTCAAAGAAAAAAGTACAGTCAGTTGAGCTTCAACGCACGCAATTCTCATTCATAAATAATAATAAATCATCAGGTTGCTTGTGCAAATGATCAAACTTTTGAACGAAACGCTTCTTCTATTTAATTAATCAATTTAAAAAAGTCCTTAAATTGGCAGAAATTTGAATGTTTTCTTCAAATTAATCTTAAATTGACTTTTGTTGGCATAATTTACAATTGCAGTCAAATTACAATATATAATTCATTTTATAAACTTTAGGTACACGTTTTTCAAAATCAGGGGCTCCCAAAAAATGACTTGTGGGCCAAATACGGCCCGCAAATCCTAGAAAAGTGAGTTGAATGTTATTGTCATTTTACATCAAAAAAGTTAAATAGTTTATAGTACAGATTAAATTCCTACATTTTTTACAATAATATTTTTCATTTTACTCTACTAGGAACCAGTAAAATTACGGAAATGTTTATTAATAATAAAATCAACAGTGCCATAAAAAACAAATGTTATTGCTTTTATCGGTCATTTGCTGTCATTAGCGTTTCATATCAAATGCCTTGAATTATAATGTATAATTTAGAAGAAAAATTAGATATAGTGAAATGGTTTTATGGCCAAAATGGTGCTCGACAAATATCAGTTTTCTTTAAGGTTAAATATCCAAATCGACCCATTCCAGGATTAGCTAAAATTTCTATAAGAATCGGAATGTTAATAATTATCAACAGTAATTACACAAGAGCTTTTTATTTTGCTGGATTTTCTGTTTTCACGAAACCTTGTAACCTAGCAATTTGACAAGAAAACTGTTCTAATAAAATCACGACACCATAGGTGAAGTGACTTTATTTTTTGAACAGTTTTTGAGTCAGATTACAAGGTTGAGTTGAAATTTATCCCAAGAAAAATAAAATGCTAGAGATAATTTAACGACATTTTATTTATGAAAAAGTTTATTCAAATGTGCAATTATTGCGAGTACAATTATCATACTTCGTTTCATTTGACATATTCCACTACGTATTCTTTATAATTTTCTCCATCAATTCTTCGCATACTTCAAGTCGAATCTAGCAAAATATTTGAAATTTGACATACCTCTTTCTAATACATAATTCTGGTTTTCACAAAATACGATAAATTGTCTCCAGATACATGATTTATTGTTTTTCGTATTTAAAGACACACTTTTCTTAATATTTTCTTTTATATTTTCTTGGGAAATGCTCCAAATTCTGTTTATTTCGCAGTTTAAGCATGAACAAATAATGCTAATGACATTAATATAGTGAATGTTTTGATTTGGTTGCTAGGAGAAAGGTAAATAACGTTTTATCACTTGCAAAAAGTTACCTTCCTTTTTATCCGCTGCTAAATTGTCTCCACATATTCTTTCGACAATTTTTTTGTATTTATAGACTTCTTGTTTCCAGTTTCATTACAAATATCCTCAAAAAATACATTTCAAAACGATTCAAGTTTGACATTTTCGAAAATTGATTGTTTATATTAAAACTGTGTATTGTTTCTTCACGGCAAAGGCGATTTATCGCGATAAATTTCCGTTGGCAAGCGAATTATTACTATAAATGTCATTGTAACTATGCAGAACATGAGTGAAATAATCACATTTATTTTGTTATTTCATGGCACTGTTGATTTTAAGAAAATTATCAATGAACATTCCTGTAGTTTTACTGGTTCCTGGTAGAGTAAAATTGAAAATATTAGTGTCAAAGAATGCAGAAATTTCTCCTCTACAATAAACTATTTAACTTTTTTGATGTAAAATAATTAGGGAAGCCAATAATTGAACATTTCAAAAATAGCATTGAAAACGCTATGGTGCGTCCTTCAAGCCACCACCCTGTATATTTATATATATTAATATATATAATAAATTTTCACTTATGAAGTCTTTAATTAATGCCGTAGAATATCTGAGGCATTAGATATTTAGAAAATAAAATATGACGTTTTCGTTTAAAATCAGATAGTCATGGAAATAAAAAACGAATGGAACAAGCTTCCATTCTGACAGTTCATTTCCGTGTTATTAAAATAATCAACAATAATGAAAAGTTGTTTAAAATTGATTTTTATTCATGAGAAGTCTTCATTTAAAGAGTAGAATATCTGTAGCATCTAAAAAAATTAACAATAATAGCACGGAATTAGAACTGTCAGAATGAGAGCTTGTTCAGTTAGTTTTTTTATTGTCATAGCTATCTGATTTTTGACGGAAATGTCATATTTTATTTTCTGAATATCTAATGCTACCGATATTCTACTGCATTAAATGAAGACTTTTCTTACGTGAAGACTTATTTTTTTATAAGTACTAATTACATAGTATTTTCAATACTTTTAGAAATTATTTAAGCCATTTTATTGCATAACTGCCTCTAATAGTAATTTAATTTGAAATTGACATGAAAATCCGTCATGCTTCAGAGATTTCAGATCAAAGTATGTTTGAAAAACTCACACAGTTTCTTTATACAATTTTTTGTTTATTTCCAATTCTAAGTTAGAATTTTTATGCCATAATTCAATTCATTTTTTATTTTCCAGTATAATTTTTTATTTTTGATAAATATGTTTGTTTCCTGTCTCTAATTTCCTTATAATAAGTAGTTTATTTAATTTTCCACTGTTGATTAAAATCAATGATTTTTTTGAAAAAATCACTTGATTAAAATCTTGATTTTAATCATGATTTAAATCAAATGTCTTTAATCATCTACACCCTGAATTTATATATATATATATATACAGGGTGTATCACGGAAAGTGAAACATAGGCGTTTAACATGGGAAATCAGTTTTTCCCTGCGCATTGCTCTCCTAATTATTTCAGACAAAAAGTTTCAAATGGATATAGTAAAACAGACATTTCTGCATCCGAATCAATAAAAAAAAATATATTTTGGCAGCCTTATAGCAGCAGAAATAGAATTTGAAAATTCACAGAATTACCGCTAATCGTATAAGCCATGGAATCAGAAATAAGAGACGAACAAAAGCATAATGCTTTATACGTCAAATTATTATTATTCATTTTGACAAATTATAATATTGTAATAAAAGATCGATATAAAAGTTATTCTCAAAAATGAATAACTGTTCAAATGAAGAAAAGCTACAAATAATTAAATGGTATTATTCTGGCAATAGTTTACGGCAAATTCGTGATTATATTAATACTCTTTGGCGAAATCATGATATTCCGGGGATGTCTACCATACAACGATTCTTTGCCAAGTTTGAGAAGACAGGTACACTCAATTTCAAGAAAGAGGAACAAAATATCGAGAGCTACAATGAAAATGAAGAAAATGTTCTTGTTTTGATAGAACTAGAACATACAATGAGTGTAAGAGAAATTTCCAGGGAACTGAATATTCATTTTATGACAGTTCATAGAATGCTTAAGAAACATAAATACATTCCTTTCAAATTTCAAAATCATCAACATCTTTTGGAACGAGATTTTGAAGTGCGTGCATCATTCTGTAAAAATGATGGAGAAGTCAAATTATGATAGAGACTTCTTAAGGAATATTTTATTCTCAGATGAATGCACATTTACCATGAAATGGTCATAGTTACCGGTATTGGTCCAAGAATAATCCACATGACATTATACAGTCCCGGACACAATATCGACAAACTGAAAATGTATGGGCAGGAATTTTAGGACATCAAATGATAGGCCCGTTCTTTATTACAAGAATAAATTCGGAATCGTATTTGAATTTATTAATGAATATAGTTGGACCAGAAATTGCCGAAACAAATAAAGAAAATGTGTGGTTTCAACATGATGGCTGCCCTGCACATAGTACAACAGAAATTGTGGAATATCTAAATCAAACACTTCCTGGAAGCTGGATAGAACGAAGGGGACCAATTAACTGGCCAGCACGGTCGCCTGATTTAAATCCGTGCGATTTTTTTCTTTGGGGTCATTTGAAAACTAATGTTCATAATAATATAGAAGAACTAGAATATGCTATAACACAAGAATGTCAAAAAATAAATAGGCAATTAAGTAAGGTTCGGCAAAGTTTCTACAATAGATTGGGTTATTGTTTAGCACAAAACGGAGGATTGTTTGAACATCTATTATAATTTGAGAATTTAAGAATATTTTGAGTTTGTTGTAGTTCATATTGGATTTAATTTGTTGCATTATTTAATTGTTAGTGTTACTTTATTTTATTTCATCAATCTTAAACAATAAATCAAATTAAACCACCCATTATTTACCATCATTATTATTAGATTTTTATTTAGAAAATTGATATTCACTACCTACGGAAGATATCTATTTTGACAATCATCATTCTGACACTGACGTATTAAACGTTACGCTTTTGTTCGTCTCTTATTTATAATTTCATAGCTAATACTATTAAACGCAATTCCGTGAATATTCATATTTTATTTCTGCTATCAAGAAGTAGCCTAAATGATTTTTTTTCTTATTAAGTCGGTACAGAAATTTTGCTCTACAATATCCATTTGAAATTTTTTGACTAAGATAATTTGGGGAGCAATGCGCACAGAAAAACTGATTTCCCATGTTAAACGCCTATGTTTCACTTTCCGTGATATATATAAAGTAATAAGACGTGGTATTGATCTTAAGTGGAATATGTAGAGCCCATTTCAACGTATTTTCATGTCATACAGTTCTCAAATTGAATTAAATTAATCGCAACGGAAGTAAAGGAGTATTATATTTTGAAAAATATTTCGTAAAACTAGATTATTGGAACATTTGTTTTTGTTATTGCATTTTGCTCTAGCTCGCTTTGATTGTGAGTAAAAAGTGAAAAGACGTTTGTTGCAAAATTTCGATTTTAAAAGAATTGTGCGTCGATTATCAACCGATTATACTGTCCCTCCAACAGTAGTCAGTACATTTTATTAATTTCTACACTAAGTACAGTGTATTTACAAAATATATTCACAAAAACGGGCTTTAATACTGAAATATTTCGGAATTGTTCAGTAAATAAAACATCAATATCATTTGATCCTTATTTATACATTAAATGTTAAATTAAAATATGTACATAGTGCAGATACCAATAAAAAATACTATTTTCGTAAAATAAATTACAAAAATAAATAATTATTCATTTTGTCATCAGGGAAAACAACCATAAAAACGTGAATTTTGTCACAATTGTACGTGTTTCTGCACTTATATTATGTTCACTTATTATTAAATTATTTTCAGTTTTTATTTTACACTCAATGCCTGCCCGAATTGAACTCTACAATCATGCATCGACATTTTCTCCGTACACAACGTAACTTTGAAGTTACTTTAAAAAGGTAACAATATATTCACATTTCAGTGGATATAAGTCAAAATAAAATAAATACAATAGCCTAACAAAATAAATCGAGCATTTCGTACTGATGCCGAGGTAAAATGTTACGAAATTTTGTTGATATGTTGATTGAATTTTGAGAGAATGTAAAATTGTTTTCGAAGTACGAGATGATTAATTTATTCAATTAGGATTACCCAGTCATTTCCTCAGGCAAGCTGACATGCATTCGTACAAACAAACTGGAGACGATGGTTTTTAATCTTTCTCGAAATTTTTGCGGATGAATGGAAGATTTTTGCAGAATTTTGGAGAATTGGCAGTGTTCTTTTGATATTTACGGAAAAAAAAGAAAAATCGTTTCATCCGCCAACTAAACTTAATTCCAATTGATCCATCGCCTGTTCTCTCGCTCACTTAATTTCCTATCACCTGCAATCATTCTTCAATCACTCGTCAGTCGTGTCGGCGAACATGCATGACCACAGCCGCGGCGGGGCTACGATCAGAGAACAACGTCGGGCAGGGTTTGCGGCCACTAGGCTCTCGAGTCTGTCTCGTGCACTACCTTCCGTTCCTTGTAGTAAATTTCTTCGGATTCTTTGTCACATAAAAGGAGCACTACTCCGCCGAAGAGGAAGATGGCTGCGCCCCAGCCCACTCCGTACGCCCACCCGAACTCCCACACTGTCCTATTGCCTGAAAATATTTCATTATTTGAATTAATTATCCTTAATAGTTTTAACAAAAGCACTTACCTAAATTAAGTTCGTCGGCGAAGCATACAGGATAAATCACTAAAGCTATAAGTATGGAGACCACTGAAACACACAAAACAAATTATTATTTTAGGTTCGAAATCAATCAATTAATACTTACGTGCAAGCCCCATGACTATAACAGCAAATCGGTAATATTTATATTTAGTGCGATGGTCTTTTGTTCTGAGTCCTAATCCCGTTAAAACAGTCGCAACTAAATCTGTCACCAGAGTGATTATACATAACGCAGCCGCCGCTCTTATATAACCTGCAAAACACAAAAAAAAAATTAATACATCACACACACATTGCATTTTTGCTTGCATGAAAAGTTACGGACATGTTTGAATTATTAATTGTGCCCCCTTGGGAAAAATGAAGTAAGGATGCCACTGGAATAATATTGCCCTATTAGCACCCGCATAAATTATTTATGCGTAATGAAATTAAAAACGTAATTGAAAATTAAAAAGTGTTCATATTTACATTTTCGCGCGCTCTATTGATGACGTCAAATACTATATCCAGTGACATTACATTCCATTGTTTATTACAGGTGTTTTTGTTCTCAACTTATTTCAGCATTAAAAAAGCTCAAAAGTCAGTTTATAAGTGTTGCATTGTGCCTGAATGCAAAATACTATCAGAAATGTACCTGATAAAGTCTTTTTTCCAATCCAGACAGGTTTTAAAATACGTAAGAAATGATGTACGGTTATCAGAAGATAATAAACTTGACAGATCATGAATAACATTATATGTGATTAGTTTTAGAAATAAAATACAGTGTATGTATGCGGCTTCGTTTGACATTTGCTCGTTTATAGGTTATGTTCACTGCCCATCATATTTCGGATTGTATTTATTAAAATAGCGTACATAATGTGTTATTATTGAATAATTACTTTGCAGTGTTCTCTCTTTTTACTTCAGTGGGCGTAAAATTTGGATTTGAAAGAAAATAAGACGACATCATGAATGAATCTATTCTTGACAGATTATCCGATTGTGCTTTTACAAAACCACTGTCTTAAATGATTTATGATCTCACTAGGATGCTAAAATTACACTTAAACAATAAATTAATTTATAACACACGTTATTACTATGTTTTCTAATCAAAAGCCTGCAATGCCATACACATGTAAGCAGTGTGCACTTGTTGCCATAGTATTTGACGTCACATTTCGCTTTAACCAATGGTGTTGCGTTTTAGAACTTTGGATTTCCCGCGCTTAATTTAAATTTCATTCATATTTCCAATTTAGCAATAGAATTGAGGTATGACAGTAAAATTTTGTTTGAAATAGGGTTGTTGTTTTTTACGTCTGTTACGATTTATTTGTTTACAGGCATTTTTCATCATAACAGAATTAATAAATATTAAAGAGGGGTTCGCGTAATTTTATTTTTCGGTTCGCAAAATGTATTGTTACAAATTTTTGTAGGAGGGAGGAAGACAAATGTGCTGTCGAACATCGTAAATGCTGAAATGAATTTAATTTATTGATTGCACTCTATATTCAGAGGCAACTATCAAGTATTTTATGGCAAGAGTTACAATTTATAACAAATTAGTTTTCAACAACAATTGTGCACAATTTATCTAGGAAATAGATTTCAATTGCATTCGAAATAGTCTTCGTAGCAATTATAATATTGTAACGTTATTTATTTTAATTTAGGAAGCAAAAGTTACTAAACACTACTATTTATTTTTACGATTTATTAAAATAATAAATTAGATAACTAACACTATTTCTAATGAATAATTCTTATTTAAACTGAAGATTATTACACTACACTATAACTTAACTTTAATTATTTATGTCAATATTGATTTATTTTAAATAATACAATTTATTTCAACCACTAGCAGTCCATATTATAAGATCTCTGAGCCAAAATCAATAATAATCTTCGTTGAGTCAGCCACTGATATATACCGGAGGTCTCTCCCCACTATGTTTTTCCCGCAAACGTCCAGGCTTTTCTAGAAAGCGCTAGAAGGTACCAGCAATTTTCTAGAAAATAGATATATGCGCTTCTATTTCTTGATGTAAAATATTTCCACAATAATTCCAAGCACCAGTAAAGCCGAAAAAACTAATTTATAGGCTTAAATTTGTTACAATATAATATAAAATTATTATTTTACAGACAAGGAGACGTTTATAAATAATTTCCTAACAAAACACGTATCTACAGTTGATGCTTGATCTAAGACAGATTGCGATTCAATTTTTAGGTTACTAAATCTAAAAATATAAATAGAATTTAAATATATGTCTGTGATATAAAAATAAATTCAATTTAAGTGAGAACTGCTATTCAAACGATGTCCAATCATAAATTACAGTTTTTATAAAAATGGCTCAACAGATTTCAATGAAAATTTCCCAGATTAAACCAAGAATCCTAATCTAAATTTTTGTATACGTTCCATTTCAATATTTTACAGGGTTCAGAAGATATTTATATATTAATACGTCAAGAGCAAATTTTCGACCCCTTTTTAAGCATATTGCATACACAAAGGAATGTGAGATTTGGCATACTTGAAGTTCATATGGAGGAGTGCAGAAAGCTAAAATTATTCACAAAGTGTCCCTGTTAATGAAAAGAAAACTATGTAACGCGCACACGAAGAAATGTGAGGCTTGACATACTTGAAGTTCATATTGAGGAGTACAGAAAGCTGAAATTATATACAAGGTGCCCTTTTTCAATTTTACCTGAAGAGAAAATTTTGTACCGCGCTCATGAAGAAATGTGAGACTTCACATACTTGAAGTTTATGTGGAGAAGAAGTGCAGAAATCTAAAAGAATATACAGGTGTCCCATTTGTCAGAGGGGCGGGGGTAGGGAAAATCCCTCCAAAATCTTGAAAGGAAACGACTATTTTTTATTTAAGATTCGGATAAAGAGTCGAATACCAAGTTAATTTTACCTGAAACCCCCAAACCCCGAGGATGAAGGGTTGAATTACGTTCAAATGCCAATATAATGGAATTTCGACTATTGGGCGGCCACTAGTAAGTATAAATATTTGTATGCTTCGTGTCTGCGTCAGCCATAAATCTACAATGTCAGCGTAACTGTGAGAATGATAAATAGTATGCCCTCTTTAATATGACTATTCCCTCATTCTTTGCGATTATTTATCAACGCAGACGAAGTCGCGGGCACTGTAAAAAATTTTAATTATTGCTTTATGTAAATCAAACCCTCTCATACCACATTTATGTTTAATACTGTTGTAATTTAATTGAATGTAAACACTTATGACAAAATAACATGTACTTCTGTTTTGTTTGGAAACGTTCCAATTTGATTTCAACAACCCGCAACATATTGACGTCATCACTTACCCTGTCCACAACTGTATTTTGTGTAATTACTGTGTGCTCATTAATCTCTGATGACACAAAAAATCGTTGAATAAAATAAACAAAGACAACATAATAATAATGTTTGATTTACCATTCTACGATTACTAATTCCAAATATGAGGTTTGAATGTGACAGATTTTAATATTTAAAATACTTAAAAATTGTTGGTTATCTGTCATTTGTAACAATTCTTTTTTTATCATTTCAATAGGAATTAAAATTGCGCATCACAAAAGTCATTGAGTATACTCCGCATAGACAGTACAACTGTAATTAATAATGTGAACGCGCAACACTAGCGACATGTGGTGTTAAGTAGCAAAACCAATTGTTGTACACTGTTACTAACTAAGAATGCAAGTCCTTAAACTAGATATGTCTATGGATATTTTGACATTTAAGGTTAGAAAAGTATTGCGAATTTAATTGTATACTGTTTTATAAGTTTATTTAAGTTAAAAACAGTTGAGATTTTATTATTATTCATCCGAAAATCTTCTGAATATATAAATTCCAAGCAAAACATGTTTGAGAAGCAAATAATCTGTTATCATAGTCAAGTGGAAATTGTTTGGTTGTGTTGATGATAAAGACACAGTGCCTAGTTTTCAAGTTTTGGGCGTGGCTAGTGTTATCAGCACCTCACCTCGTAACTTCACGAGCAGTGAGAACTGATAACAACCACGAAACACGAAGAACGATTGTTGAAATACGCACTCAACAAAGAATCAATTCAAACACAGATTTTAGCAGCGTTTATTTCTCTTTAAATAATACATCGTGAATGTACCACTACGCTTAATGTGAACGCTTAAAATTACCTAAAAGGAAATAATTTTGTAAGTTTGACGAATATCGGCTTTAATGAAGTTACTTACTGTATTTAATTGGACTCGAATTGAATAGAAATATGTATATATCAATACGCGCTCATTACATTCAAATATTGATCGTTTGAGATTTTTTTTATTCTACTCTGACAACTAGAAAAAATGAATATTTTTTTATTTCCCCGATCACTAAATTCAATTTCTAATAATTTGATGTTTGGATAACTAGCTCTAATTTTCACATCCTCTCCCCCGGTGTTTCGATGGAGACATCGTCGACATTGAATCACCAATCTTGTTCTCTTCTATATCCAGTTTCGCTAATTTTACTGTTGGTCGTCTAAATACTCCTGTTGTCGTTTGTACTATTGCACTACGTACTTGCTTGTCTTTACCCGTATGAACTTTAATTATTCGGCCTTTCAGCCACGTATTTCTTGGTTGAGTATCATCAACCACTATTACTATGTCCCCTTCTTTCAGAGGTTCTACAGGAGTGCACCACTTACTTCTACGAGTCAACGTAGGCAAATATTCAGTCAGCCACCTTTTCCAAAAACGCTTTGCGTACAATTGAGACACAAGCCAGTTTCTTTTCAAATAAGGTGCTTCATCGCTGAAATGTCCAATTGGTTTTCCCCCTCCTGATGTCCCACGTAAAAAATGATTAGGGGTTAGCGCTTCTGAATCCTCACTATCGAGTGGTAGATATGTTAGGGGGCGCGAATTTATAATATTTTCCACTTCCATCAAATAACTTCGCAATAAGGGATCCGTAGGAGTGCGATTGAGCTGAATTGCATAAAGCGTAGTCTTCACGGATCTTACTAAACGCTCCCAACTACCTCCCATGTGAGGGGCTGCTGGAGGATTGAATTTAAACTTTATTTCTGGACTTGACATTTCATGGGCGATCTCTTCTAGTTTAATTTTACCTATTTCTTGTCGCAGCTCCTTTTCAGCACCTACGAAATTAGTTCCATTGTCGCAATAAATTTCACGTGGATCTCCTCGTCGTTGCATAAAATTTCTGAGACAAAGGATGAAACTATTCGTATCTAAAGAATGTGCGATTTCTATGTGCACTGCTCGCACAGTTAAACATGTAAATAGGCAGCCCCATCGTTTTTCTACCCTTCTGCCGTTCATTACTTTAATTGGTCCAAAATAATCTACTCCAGTATACGTGAACGGATGAGTATAAACTGCCAGCCGTGCAGGAGGCAATAGTCCCATTTCTGGTACTTCTGGCTTCGCTTTTCTAATCTTGCAGGTATTGCATGTATTTCTTATTCGTTTCAATAATTGTCTCAACTGTGGAATCCAATATCGCTGCCGTATTTCGTTTACAACTGTTTCGTGGTTTTGATGTTTATATTTGCAGTGATAATTTTCAACGATTAAATACGTGATATGGTGATCTCGCGGTAGAATTACTGGACGTTTTGCGTCACCACTCACCTCTTCGATATTGTCAATTCTTCCCCTGATTCTCATAATACCATCCTCATCTACATAAGGCGAAAGTTTGAAAATGCTACTAGAAGGTTCAACACTGCTATATTTCGGCTTTCCAAATTCGTCCTTCAAACTGAGCCTTCTTTTTTCTTTGGAAAAACATTCTGTTTGCGCTATTTTAATGAGCGCATTTTCCGCTTGTTTTAACTCTTCAGAAGTCAAAAATTCTTTGTTCATTCGGTCCGACGTTGGTTTAGAATTGATAAGATTGTAAAACCTATAAACGTATGCCACTGTTCTCCACAATCTTACCCATTTCGAGAATCTTTCGTATTTTATTACAGATTCAATTTCGTTATGATGAACAGCCAGAGTTTCTGTAATCTGCTCCGGAATTTGACACCAATTATCTTGAGGCCAATCCACTTCTGGTTTGTATAAAAAATCTGGGCCGTGAAACCACTGCTCATTTAAATCAAATTTAGGTAAAACTTGCCATTTAGTTGCAGTATCCGCTATATTCAACTTCGTTGGAACGAAGCGCCAATTCTGAACACTGGTGATCTCTTGAATTTCCGCCACTCTAAACGCCACAAACTGCTGTCTCTTGTTTGCTTTCGGATCCATTTTCAGCCAGCTTAGTACTGTTTTCGAATCTGACCAATATGTAATTGTATTTATTTTTATAGAAAATGCTTCTAAAAGACTTTTTGAGAATCTTGAACCAATCAACGCCGCTACTAGTTCTAATTTTGGGATCGACAGCAACTTCACTGGGGAAACCTTACTTTTCGCTCCCAGTAGCACACATTCTACCTTTTTATCTGCTTCAATTCTTAGATAAGCTACTGCTGCACTAATATCTTTACTAGCATCGACAAAAACGTGCAGTTGAGTATCCACTTCTTGCCAATCTTCAATTTGTTTTAAAAAGCAGCGTTGAATGCGTAGCTTTTCCACCGAAGGCAGTAATCGTAGCCAAACAATCCATTTTTCATTATGTTCAGTACTTATTTGTTCGTCCCAATCAACTCCTGATCGCCATATTTCCTGCAGGAGTACTTTGAGATAATTAAGATAATAAGCCAGTAAACCTAAAGGGTCATAAATTGACATCAAGATACGCAGAACTTCTCGTTTAGTCGGTTGTCTTTCTCCTTTGAGTACTTCTTGATTGCCTTTATTAAATCGCAGCGAGTACGTAAAGGCATCTTCGTTCATCTCCCACCACATTCCTAATACTTTTTCAGAATTATCTTTGGCTTCAATATTAATGTTGAGTGGACGACTCGAGCTGCTGCTATCCAAGGCTTCTAACACCTCAACTGAATTCGATCTCCAATTGCGAATTTCAAAGCCTCCTTTTTTATGTATTTCTCTGACCGTCTTCGTCAACATAATCGCTTCTTGTTCAGTGTCAAAACTTGTTAGTAGATCATCCACGTAATGTTCATTTGTAATCAGTTTCACTGCTTTTGGATTCTCATTATCGAATCTTAATGCATTCATGTTCTTCACAAACTGAGCGCTGCTAGGGGAGCATGTTGCGCCGAAAGACATTACTTGTATCACATAGTTGTCTGGTACTTGAGTTGTTTCACAAGATCTCCAAAGAAAACGCTGTGCATGTTGATCTTCTTTTCTTATGCGTACCTGGTGGAACATTTCTTTTATATCGCCACTTACGCCAATTTTTCGTTCTCGAAAACGTAAAAGTATACCAAACAAGGACGACAATTGATCCGGGCCTTTCAATAACATACTGTTTAATGACACTCCCTGTATCTGCGCTGCTGCATCCCATACCATGCGTATCTTGCCGGGTTTATTTGGATTTTCCACAGGAAATATAGGTAAGTACCAAACACGTTCATAATTTTGACATAATTCGTAATTTGTCAATTTTCGTATGTAGCCCTTTTGTTCATATTCTTCCATTTGTTTGAGCATCGATTCTTTTAAGTACGGTTTACGTTCTAACCGTTTTTCGAGTATCTCCAATCTGTGTTGAGCCATAATTTTGCTGTTAGGAAGTTTAAACGAGTCATATTTCCACAATAAACCTGTTTCATACCGGTCTCCTATGTTTTTTGTTGTATTTTGCAAAATTTCCAGAGCACGGTGGTCCTCTTTGGAAAATACCGTATCGCGTGATGGCTGAATACCTAAACTCTCGACAGTGAAGAAATTTTTAACCAATTGATGTAATTCTTCATCGCTCGTTGCTTCGTAAGTATGAAAATTGCAAGTACTGATTGAATGTCCACCGTTTTCTTCTTTCATTGCGAAGACAGTCCAACCAAGACGACACTTGCAAATCATTGGCTGATTTTCTCCACCTTCTCGAACCTTCAGTGGAACTCCAAGCTTCCAGTTATTTAGTCCAATCAATATTCTTGGTCTCGCATTCACGTATGATTGAACTGGTAATTTCCTCATAAACGGATATTCTTTGCAAAGATTTTCATAATCCAGAGTTTGATGAGGTAAATCTAAACATCGCACCGTTTGTGCATCCTTTATCTCATATTTTCTTGATGTTTCTGACTTCCTACTCACTACCAAGGATACTCTCATGGAACTGTGTTCAATTCTATATTGAGCGGCAGTCCACTTCAGACATAAATCTATTTTAGGCCCTTCTAGATCAAGTTTTCTTGCGCAGTCTTCCTCTATGTATGTTCCAGAAGATCCTTCGTCTAACATCGCAACTACTTCAAGTCTCCGATTTTCATTTTCAAGAATTACAGGCACATATCTAAATTGCGGGCTCGACGAGGGAGCAATATGACTGCAATGAGTTTGTTCTTTGACACTTATGTCATCTTTTGACGTTTTCTGATCTAAGTTCTCATTGTGTAGCAAAGGATGATGTTTTCGCCCGCAACCTTTTCTGTCACATTTAACAGTTCCACTACATCTTCGTTTCGGATGATATCGTTTCAGACAAGCTTTACATAAATTCAATCTTCGCAGTTCCTTCCAACGATCAGCAGCTGATAGATCAATAAATTTCTTGCATTTATCAATGGTTTTGCAGTTTCCGTTACATACACAACAATGTTTAATTTCATCCGTTTCTGAATGAACGTTTACGCGGTTTGTTGGCTTAGCTCTATCATTTATCGTCAAATCTTGTATCGTTACTACTTCGCTAACATTCTCTGCAACCGACTCCAACCATTGTCCAAACGCCGTGACACTCGAACCGTATATCAAGCTTCTTTTGTATGCACCCCATTCAATGCGCATTTGGTTTGTTAACTTTTCAACTAACTCATAAATTAACGTTGGATTATTGTCATATTGACTTAAACCAGATGCCTTTATCGTTGCACATAGATTATTAACCATTGCTGAGAATTCTATCACCGTTCCTAATTTCTCTATCTTCACCGGAGGAGTCTTGCGTATTGATTCCATTTGTATCCGTATAATGTCTTCCGGTTTGCCAAATATTCGTTTCAGTGTTGTCATAATTTGCGGCACACATTCCGGAAATGCTAGTTGACTTTCTACAAGTTTTCTTGCTTTGCCTTGTAGACATTTTTGTAGTCGAATTAGATTTTCTAAATTGTTAAAACCACACACAGTCGTTGACGTATTGAAGGCCGTCCAAAATATCGGCCACTCTTCTGGTTTTCCTGTAAACGTTGGCAAATCTTTTGACATACTTTTCCTTGCCATCCATTGACTTTGCGTAGGGTCATCTTGCGTTGGAAACAAAGATGTATGTCTCGGAGTATTCAAGATTTCTTCTCTCTCGTTGACGGAACCGTTAAATGGATACCGTTCTGTATTCATTCTTGGTGTAGAACTGATGACAGTTGATCTAAACCGAACGCTTTCTTCCTTCAAAGGTAAATTCATCTTAGTTTCTTCAGTTCTGATCGTCTGTTGACGTATATCACTTTCCTCTATATCTAATTCAGACTTGTGCGGCTTCAATAACGCTAATTTCTGCCGTACAATTTCACGCTCGCGCCGAATTAGTTCTTGTTCTTCATCTAACAATCTTAATCTACGTTCGACATCATAAGTTGACAAATCACTTTCTTTTGAAGATTTATTAGCTGACTTTAGACATTCGTTACAATTCCAGCTTCCTATTTCTTCTACGTTGTTCTGATCAACATTGACACACCGAAAATGATATCGCACGTTGCACTTATTACAGTGTAGCATATTTTCATCGTGATCTTCATTGCATATTGTACATAGTATGCTACCTGCATAGGTTCTTGTATGATGAAGCGATTGTAATGGCTGATTCGCAGGCATAATTCAATTCTTCGTAGTAATTTTAAGGATTTGTTGAAATACGCACTCAACAAAGAATCAATTCAAACACAGATTTTAGCAGCGTTTATTTCTCTTTAAATAATACATCGTGAATGTACCACTACGCTTAATGTGAACGCTTAAAATTACCTAAAAGGAAATAATTTTGTAAGTTTGACGAATATCGGCTTTAATGAAGTTACTTACTGTATTTAATTGGACTCGAATTGAATAGAAATATGTATATATCAATACGCGCTCATTACATTCAAATATTGATCGTTTGAGATTTTTTTTATTCTACTCTGACAACTAGAAAAAATGAATATTTTTTTATTTCCCCGATCACTAAATTCAATTTCTAATAATTTGATGTTTGGATAACTAGCTCTAATTTTCACAACGATTGTTGTAGGAAAGAATGATTACATTGTAAGAGAAACCGTTACATACTCCAGGGATATATCAAATCAAGTTGCAAGTTCTATTTAACTTTGCCACGAATACAAAGTTGAATATGGCTGTTGTAATCTATATAATTTCAACACTTTTTGTTCCTTTCGTATTGTACATTTCACCTAATCACGAAACAAACACCACATCCTATTTTTTATGCAGTCATCCTTTGGAGAAAATAAATACATTTGACATAACAAGATTGCTGAAAGGACTGTAATAAATTTTTCATACATACTGAACAGCGAATAGCGATCGTCAATTTGATAACCATTGGCGAATATACAAAGATTGTAAAGGATCAAAAGAAAATTTTGCTTGCACAAATATTTTCCGATCAATTTCAGTTTGATGATATGAAATAAAATATTTTGGGATGAATTTTTATCTTACCAACATCTCTGCTTTGGTAGCAACCAGCAGTTTGCTGCATATTGAAGGGTAAGGGTTGAGGTGCTTCTTCTTCTATGCAGTGCATGAAAAGTCCTTGTCGCCATCCTGCAGCCATCAGCCAATCAGTACTAGCCAATCCCATGATCATCAGGATGATCACTATCAACCCACAGATGAAGGCTATCACCTGAAAACATAATACGTTATCAACAAAAATAAATGCATTTTTGTTCTAAAATCAATATATAAAGGTGGGATAACAAATTAAGCCGAAATGCAAACACAATTCACACCCAATCAATGCAGGATTTAAAACAAGCTTGCTGAAAATGAATACATATTTTGAAACTCCGACTGCAAAAATTTATTTATAATGATGATTGATGAACGACTGACAGTTGATGCAACTGACAGATACGATTTTTGTGCTATTTAAAATTAGTTTCCATTTCGCCAACGCTTAAAACCAGGTAAAAATAAAAATGACCAACTGCACCAAAGGATTAATTCCCAGTAAACGCCGAACATGTACCGTAATAGGTGAAAACGAAATCAAAATATTATTGCTTTTTACTGCGGAGATGGCATACGACCAATCAAAAAGCTTAAATCGTAGTCTCATAAGAATCTTGGATTATTCTCAAGTTGTACTTATTTAGATTTTCAAGTTTATTTTGAAATTAGTGAATGTTAAAGGAAAATGATATCAAATCATTTTAGCTTTGATTGAAAGCTTCCAGTAATTTGATTTGTTCTAATTAAATTAAGAATTTTCACTACGAACGCGTGCATTAATTGAATCTTCACACATATCTTTGTGTTTTAAGATTACACATTCAAGTATCAACCAAAATGAATTTTATTAATTGTAATTTCGCAAGAGCTTTTTATTCTACAGGATAAATATCTGCATGTCATGAAACCTTGTAACCTAACTATTTGACGAGAAAAATGTTTCAACAAAATTTAGGAATGATCTATACATGTTTTTCAGAACTATATTTTAATAAATAGATTTTTTGGTTTGAATTCTGTACTCTTTAAACTCTCTAAACTCATTTAATTCTCTATAATCCCTAAATTTTCCATATTCTTTCTATCCTCTAAATTCTCTATATTTTATATTTAATATCTAATATTTTCTTAGCTCTCAACATTTTTTGATTTCTCTATACTTTCGATATTCTCTTTATCCTCTTAATTTTCTCACTCTCCAAAATCATTTTATTCTCTTTACTCCCTAAATTCACAAATTTTCTATATTCTCCAAATTCTCTATTTTCTCTTTATTCTTTAAATTCTCTATATTTTCCAAACTCCCTGAAGTATTTACTTTCTCTAAACTCATTTAATTCTCTCTAATCCCTAAATTTTCTATATTCTTTCTATCCTCTAAATTCTCTATATTTAATATTTGATATTCTGAATTCTTTCTATTTCCTAAGTTCTCTATATTCTTTTTATCCTCTAAATTCTCTATATTCAATATTTTCTCTATATTTAATATCTGATATTTTCTAAACTCTTTAATTTTTCTAATTTCTCTATACTTTCTATATTCTCTTCATTTGCTAAATTCTTTTAATTCCCTAAATCTTACAAATTCTCTAAATTCTCCATATTGTCTTTATTCCCCAAATTCTCTATATGTTCCACGCTCTATTTACTTTTTATTTTCTTTGTATTCTCTGAATTCTTGAATTCTTTTAATTCTCTAAATACCTTTTATTTCCTTAATTCTCTATATTTTCTTTATTTACTAAATTCTTTATATGTTCTATGCTCTACAAATTTTTTATATTCTCTAAACTTCCTATATTTTAATAAATAGATTTTTTTGGTTGAATTCTGTATATTTTGACGTTTTAACTTTCTATCCGATTCTTCCTCAAAAAAAATGATGGAAAGTCGAAACGTCAAAATATACAGAATTCAAACAAAAAAATCTATTTATTAGAATATAGGAAGTTTAGAGAATATAAAAAATTTGTAGAGCTTAGAACATATAAAGAATTTAGTAAATTAAAAAAATATAGAGAATTAAGGGAATAAAAGGTATTTAGAGAATTAAAAGAATTCCAGGCATTAAAAAAATCACAGAAAATGAAGAAAATAAAAAGTAAAGAGAGCGTAGAACATAAAGAGAAATTGAAAAATAAAGAGAATATAGAAAGTATAGAGAAATTAAAACAATTAAAGAGCTTAGAAAATATCAGATATTAAATATAGAGAGAATATTGAATATAGAGAATTTAGAGGATAAAAAGAATATAGAGAACTTAGGGAATCAAGAGAATTCAAAATATTAAATATAGAGAATTTAGAGGATAGAAAGAATATAGAAAATTTAGGGATTTGAGAGAATTGAACGAGTTTAGAGAAAATAAAGAATTTAGGGAGTTTAGAAAATATAGAGAATTTAAAGAATAAAAAGAAAAAAGAGAATTTAGAGAATTTGGAAAATTTAGGGAGTAAAGAGAATAAAATGAATTAAGAAAGTTTGGAGGATAAAGAGAATATGGAAAGTATAGAGAAATCAAAAAATGTTGAGAGCTAAGAAAATATCAGATATTAAATAGATATAGAGTAAATATGAATTATAGAGAATTTGAAGGATAAAAATAATATGCAGAACTTAGGGAATAAAGAGAATTTAGAATATCAAATATAAAATATAGAGAATTTAGAGGATAGAAAGAATATGGAAAATTTAGGGATTAGAGAGAATTAAATGAGTTTAGAGAATGTGGAGAGTATAAAGAATTTAGAGAATATAAAAAAATTTGGGAGTAAAGAGAATAAAAAAGTTTAGAGAAAATAAAGAATTTAAGAAGTTTAGAAAATATAGGGAATTTGAAGAATAAAGAGAAAATACAGAATTTAGAGAATATAGAGAATTTGGAGAATCTAGGGAATAAGGAAAATATAATGAATTTAGAGAATTAAGAAAATTCAGAGGATAAAGAGAATATAACAAATATAGACAAATCAAAAAATGTTAAGAATTTAAAGGATAAAAAGAATATAAAGAACATAGGGAATAAAGAGAATTCAGAATATCAAATATTAAATATAGAGAATTTAGAGGATAGAAGGAATATAGAAAATTTAGGGATTAGAGAGAATTAAATGAGTTTAGAGAATAGGGAGAGTATAGAGAATTTAAAGAATATGAAAAATTCAAAGAATAAAGAGAAAACAAAAAATTTTGAGAGCTTAGAAAATATAGAGAATTTGGAGAATAAAGAGAATATAGAGAATTTGGGAATACAGAGAATATATAGGATTTAGAGAATACAAAGAATTTGAAGAATGTAGGAAATACAGAGAATATAAATAATTTAGAGAATGAAGTGAGTTTAGGGTACGTAGGGAATCAAGAGAATTATAGAGAACTTAGAGGATGAAGAGAATATAGAGAATTTAGAGGATGAAGGAAATATAGAGAATTTAGAGGATGAAGGAAATATAGAGAATTTAGGGAATGAAGAGAATACAGGGGATATGGAGAATTTAGGGAATAAAGAGAATATAGAGAATTTAGGAATAAAGAGAATATAGAGAATTTAAGGAATAAACAGAATTTAAAGGATAAAGAGAATTTGTGAGATTCAGGGAATTAAGAGAATTCAGCAAATAAAGAAAATATAGAGAAATTTAAAAAATATATAAAATATATAAAAATATAGAGAATTTAAAAAGTAAAGAGAACTTATAGAATAAAGAGAATTCAGAATGTCAAATATTAAATATAGAGAATTTAGAGGATAGAAAGGATATAGATAATTTAGGGATAAGAGAGAATTAAATGAGTTTAGAAAATATGGTGAGAATAAAAAAGTTTAGAGAAAACAAGGAATTTATTGAGTTTAGAAAATATAGAGAATTTGAAGAATATAAAAAATTTGAGGAATAAAGAGAATATAGAGGATTTAGAGAATACAAAGAGTTTAGGTAATAGAGAAAATATAAATAATTTAGAGACTAAAGTGAGTTTAGAGAATTTAGGGAATTAACAGAATTATAGAGAATATAGAGAGCTTAGAGGATAAAGAAAATATAGAGAATTTAGGAAATAAGAAGAATTAGGGAATGAAGAGAATATAGGGAATTTAAAGGATAAAGAGAATGTAGATAATTTAGAAAGTGAAGAGATTATTGAGAATTTAGAAAATACAGAGAATTTATAGAATCTGGAGAATATAGAGATTATAGGAAATTTAAAGAATAAAGGGAATTTAATTAATTGTACAAGTACTGTCGGACGGCAAAATTCACATTTCAAGATTTTCATAGGATATCCGTTTTGAGCATTCCAGAATCCATTTTGACTATTTTCGGCTTTATGTCGGTACGTATATATGTATACAAATCTCAAAACCCGTCGAACGCATAATGTTGAAATTTTGTATTTAAGGCTAGTGTAGGGTCTAGTTGTGTACCTCGCATTATGGTTGCAATCGTCTGTACCGGAAGTGCACTTTACTTGAAACTTTTTTTAAATTTTTCGCATAAATCCAAAATGATTAGCCGTAGGATGTTGAAATTCAGTATTTGAAATTGCTGTAGCATTTAAATGGTTATCTTCAATTTTTGTACCAATCGACTGAACCGGAAATGCACTTTATATAACAGATTTTTCGAATTTTCAGCATAAATTCAAAACAATCAGTCGTAGAATATTAAAATAAACGATAGTATTACAGCTGTACATGATTAGTCAGCAGCTCTTGGAAATATTTTTATCAATTATTACTCATTAAAAATATTCTTACAATTTTAATATTAGCTAGTTATTACGTGGTTAATGTTTAAAACTAATGTTTCAATTTAAACACGAAAACACTTTGTATACATTTAGGAATGTATGCAATGAATATAACAGCAGTAGTATAAAGTGCACTAATATTATTCTGCATATAATTAAATGCATTAATGTTTCACGTACAAGGATAATTACAAAAGTTTTTGTTAATATTAACAAAAGGACGAATTGCTGAATAGCGTTGTTGTTTCATTTAATATTATACATATTCAAGGAATTCTATTAACATATTTGTATCATTGTAATTATTTAAAACATACTTTATGCATTCGAATTTGCTGTGATCGGGTCCTGTGTACCAGCGGCATCCTTTCCAGTTATTCTCATATGTCATAACCTCAAAAATCACTAAACTTCCACTTGTCGTCACTTTTATTCCAACTAATTTACAACACACGTTGACAAATTTCCTCTTCACTAGTTTTCACATCACATATTTGATAAGATAAACTGATAAAACGAATTCACAATCAAATAGTCGGTTATTATCAGCCCGAGGTGGAGCCACATTAACAAACTAACTTCACAGGAGTTTGTCAGCTGTCTGAAGTACGCCGTTCGAACAGTTCACTACGTGACTCATTGCAAACACTAAAATTCCTTTAATGATAAGGTGAAACTAAATGATTAGAAACAAAAACAAACTTTGAAATGTTGATGATTTTTTAAATTTGTTTTTAATTATTGTGTAGGTACTTAGAAGTTTTTGTTGCTAAAAATAGAAACGTCGGCACTTAAATATGTATTTAAGTCAACAATTAAAGATAAAAAAGTCGATAAATTTATTTTAAGAACTTTAAAATACTCATAAAACTAAATATCATTAAAAAATAAGAAAATAGTGGCGCAGCTTTTATCATTAAATTCTGAGTGCTTTGCTAATATTTTTTGCCAACTAAGAGTCCCGCAATCTCGTGATCCTTTCGTTGATCCAAGCTCCAAAGTGTTTGCTTGTAGTTAATCGCCTTAATAGTGTTCTACTAAAAGCAGAATTGGTATTTAGTGTCACTAATCTGTTCTATAATTGATTAATTATGTTAAAGTAAGCTGTCTGTCAGATTTGATTCTGTAAACGTACACAAATTCTGTATTTTGAGATTATTATCACTCCACAATTTAAATAATTGTAATCACAAATGCACTTGCTGGTAATCTTCGATGAACTGCAGCCATTTCCAAATGAAAAAAGAAAATGTTCATCGACCTTCGATAACGTATTGTTTTACCTAAGTAACACGGTATCTTTTGTCTTGGAATAAACTTCAGTACAGTCATAATACAAATTTTTACTCAACTTTACCTAATTTAGAAAACGTGACTAATAAGGAAATGTAAACAATGAAATATTAAATAAAAATGCTTGAAACAAAGAAAAATATAATTCTTTACGTTAAACGCTTTAATCTGGCTGCAATGTTGCAGCTAATATCAGGCAATCAGCACCTCATTTTCGTCATCAGCTGTTACATTTCCGCCATATTGAATTTCCGTGCGATACTAGAGCTCTCCTACGGCAAAGCCGTCAATAACAGTTATGAGAACAAGTTCTTCTAACAACTTTCATTGTTGGTAATTGAATTTTCCGACTTCGTGGTATGTTCGTGTTAGAATAACGCCTAATTACTTGCTAATGCCTTTTAGATTGCCCAACCCAGAGCATGTACGCATAGGCGACTCGTCAACAGGGAGTACATAAGTTTAAAGTTTTAATCATATTCTATGCAAAGATTTTAACACCTGAATGTTGATAAATTTTGTATAGAACTCAAAACTTTTTTCCGGGGAGGAACGTAATTTTAATTATTATTTATTAATATAAATATTATGAATCATTAAATAGTTAATGATTATGCATTCTATTTATGCAAATATATATTTGATATTAATAATATTTTGATATTCATTTGGTGGTTTAAATTATTGATTATAAAAAGCACCCTCTGTTGTATAAAGAGGCTGCATTTGGCTCAGCGGGGTATCATTGTTCCGGTATCAAGTCTGAAGTCAAGTCATTGAAAGTGCCCTTAAAAGGGAAGTCGCACTTTCTTATTCCCCCTTGAATCTTGGGCCTTTTGTCCCTGATCCTTCAACCGCGGCCAGGAATAGTGCTTAGAAGTTTGTTATATTATTGGATATATATAATAAAACACAAAATCTAATCGTTCCACAGTTAATCGTTTTGGATTTACCCAAAAGATTCTAAGAATCTGTCAAGTAAAATGCGCTTCCAGCCAAGTCGGTTGTTATGGAAACAGTAGGCCATTATTCTTATACTACAACATTCCTAAATACTGATTTTCAAAATTCTACGACTACCAACAGATCTAAATTTATGTGCAAAATTAAAAAATAAATTCCTACTGAAGTGCACTTCCGGTTCAGTCTATTGTTATGAAAATACTAGGCAATCATTCAGATGCTACAGCAGGCTGAAATATCAAATTTCAATATTCTACACCTGATCGTTTCGAATTTATGCGAAAAATTCCAAAAGACTGTCAAGTAAAATGCACTTCCGGTTTGGTGGATCTCAATAAAAATAGGATATGAGCATCTAGACAATATAATAGTCCTAAATACTGAATTCTAACAATCTACGTTCAATCGTTTTGAATTTATGCGGAAAATTCAAAAAATGTTTCGAATAAAGTGCTCTTCCGGTTTAGTCGATAGCAATCATACTGCAAGGTGTACAACTAGATATTATAAAAGTGCTTAATACAAAATTTAAATATTTTACGACTGATTGTTTAGAATTTATGCGGAAAATTCAAAAAATCTGTCATATAAAGTGCACTTCCGGCTCAGCCGATTGGTACAAAAATAGAAGATGACCATTAAGATGCTACAGTAATTTCAAATGCTAAATTTCAGTATCCTATGGCTGATCATTCTAAATTTATGCGGAAAATTAAAATTAAGTAAAATGCACTTCCGGTTTAGCCGATCGCAATCATAATGCAAGATGTACAATAAGATGTTATAGAAGTGCTTAATACGAAATTTCAATATGCTATGACTAATCATTCTAGATTTATGCAAAAAATTCAAAAAATGTTTCAAGTAAAGTGCACTTCCGGCCTGGCTGATTCTTACAAAAATAGCAGATAACTATTCTGATACAACATCAAGTTCAAATACTGAATTTCAACATCCAACGGTTGATCATTCTGGATTTATTAGAGAAATTCGAAAAAAGTTTCAAGTAAAGTGCACTTCCGGTACAGACGATTGGAGCCATAATGCGAGGTGCACAACTAGACCCTATACAAGTTTTAAATACAAAATTTCAACATTATACGTTCAACCAGTTTTGAGATTTGCGAGTTACGCACGCACGCACGAACATACGTACCGACATCAAGCCAAAAATAGTCAAAACGGATTCAGGGATGCTCAAAACGGATATTTTCATCAAAATCTCGATAGGTGAATTTTGTCGGTTTCACAATACTTACTTGTTACTTTGTACAAGTAAGTAAAAAGGACAAATTCTGCCTCACATCATTTGCGCAAGCGATTTGTTAATATGCAAGTATTGACCAAATAAACAGAAGTGCCCAAAGTTCAAAAAGATTTAAAAGCATCTAATCTCAATTCCTTTTACAGAATTACTTTTCTGATATCCCGAATTTCAAATAAAACCATAAAAATTTTATTTGTTGATTTCCGTGTTAAACGTTTGCAATGCTAACCTTTGATGCTTGCAGCATATACAAGATGAAGAGAATAAAAATGAACGAGAAAGTTTGCTATAACATAAAGTTTTCGTGTTTGAGAGTATATTTTGCGAGCAAATTTTATATGGTTCAAAGTTGGATGACACTTCGTATCGTTATAGAGTTCGCTTTTCCGATGTTCTTCTCTGGTTGACTTTCCTTTGGGATGTGAAAAGTATGAGTGGACAAAATGAAGCAGTAAACAATACAACATTATTCATTTTTAGCGCATTTTTTGGAAAAAAGCGCTATTATATTCACTTTGGCTGTCTGGTTGGCTGGCTGGCGTGACGCTGAGTTCTCAACAACTATACTATTCGCAGACTTGAAACTGGTACTAAATAAAAGCTGCTGTTTCGTAGGTTTGCACAAATTGTTTTAATTCAAACTCAGTGATTGTGCAAGATTAAATTATTCGATTACTTGTTTCAAGTGAAACAATGCCCATAGATATATATGACATTAGGGATATGGCAACTGAAATTTATTAAAGTAGATAAAAATTTAGTTACAACTTTCGCCGCGCCTGTCACTATTATTATGTACAGTTGTCAAATCTGTCCGGGACTCATTCAATGACTTGTTTGACGCGAATTTGAAGCTTATTAGAATGAATTATTATTATTGGATGAAAATTTGTTTACTTTTGCTGTATTTTTCTTATATAGCTTTGATAAAGATCAAATTATCATTTTAAGGTACAGCACTGTACCTCCCGTCAGTCAATAACTAAACAATGAAGATTAAAAGGTATTTTTGGGTTTGTACATGCATAAATTATGTACCTATCAAATAGTCAACTTGAAACTAGTACTAAATGGAAGCTGCTGTTTCGTAAGTTTGCCCAAACTGCTTGATTTCAAGCTCAGTAATTGTGGGAGATGGTAATTTGCGATATCTCTGAAGTAACAAGCATTCATGAGCTGTCAAAAACGCGCTTTCATCATCCAGATGATTCTTCCATTTTTTTGTATTATAACTTTAACCATTTTCGTAAGTTACCAAATTTGTTTTAATTTTAATTTTTGCAATTCTTTGCTTTAAATTTTCTCCTTTGATCATTTTCTGGGAGTGGCGCCCATTTCCTATTTTTCAGGTAAAATATTTCTGGTGCTCTTATTAATAGTTAGCCTGGGGTCTTCACTTTCAAGGTAGGATATTTCAATACTTAAATTTAGTGTCAATCAGAAGTACATTAAGTTTTTGCTAACAAATGGTAAAGAAACATTACCCTTTTTAATTTCCTACTGTCACCTTGGGAATAGGAAAAGGTACAAGATATTTTTTCCGAAACGAAAGTGGCATACTTTAATTTTAGTATTTGAAGCATACCTATTCCGTAAACCGTGGGGTGCGGTTACCAGTTTTTAAGCTACATGAACCCTTAAACTTTTGTAAATAATATACCACACCTTATATTTTATTATAATTTTGAATTCTCCTGTATTTTCTAATATGGTTTTATTTTGAACAGTTTCTGAAATAATTGCATTTTTTAATTTTTTTTTGACAGATGCACGCAGTTATTAAAAAATGGAAGAATCATCTTGATAATGAAAGCGCATTTTTGACAGCTCATGAATGCTTGTTACTTCAGAGATTTCGCAAATTACCATCTCTCACAATTACTGAGCTTGAAATCAAGCAGTTTAGGCAAACTTACGAAACAGCAGCTTCCATTTAGTACTAGTTTTAAGTTGACTATTTGATAGGTACATAATTTATGCATGTACAAACTCAAAAATACCTTTTAATCTTCATTGTTTAGTTATTGACTGACGGGAGGTCAAGTGCTGTATCTTAAAATGATAATTTGATCTTTATCAAAGCTATATAAAAAAAAAATACACCAAAAGTAAACAAATTTTCATCCAATAATAATAATTCATTCTAATAAGCTTCAAATTCGCGTCAAACAAGTCATTGAATGAATCCCGGACAGATTTGACAACTGTACATAATAATAGTGACACCTGCGGCTAAAGTTGAAACTAAATTTTTATCTACTTGAATAAATTTTAGTTGCCATATCCCTAATGTCATATATATCTATGGGCATTGTTTCACTTGAAACTAGTAATTGAATAATTTAATCTTCCACAATCACTGAGCTTGAATTAAAGCAATTTGTGCAAACTTACGAAATAGTAGCTTTCATTTAGTACCAGTTTCAAGTCTGTAAATAGTATAGTTGATGAGAACTCAGCGTCACGCCAGCCAGCCAGACAGCCAAAGTGAATATAATAGCGCTTTTCAAAAAATGCGCTAAAAATTAATATCTCGAATTCACGTCGTTAGAAAAATTTTATTTTATGCATACGTGTTCACAATGAAACAAAGTTTTTCAAAATGTCATTGATTTTCATAAATATTATACAGGCTGTATATGAAGTGGCCTCAAAATTTGAGAACTAAATTGTTAGAAAACCCAAATTTCTCAAATTTGCAAGCCTACAGCTCGTGCATCAATAGCGATAAGTAACTAATATTCATTCTAAATATATTTACATTCATATTGAGTATATACATAAAATTTACAATTTTTGGAGCCCTCGATTTACTCGGAAAATATTACTTTGTCTTGAGCGGTCCTGGCGCAACTATTGATCAATTCTCAAGTGTATAGCTCGTGCTGCAATAACTATTGTTGTCTAATATCAATTCTGCTTACACCTACATTCATTCCAAGTACGTACTAATAATTACAAATTTCTGGAGCTACTAATTTACCCAGAAAATATTAGTTTGTCCAATTTGCAAGCCTACAGCTCGTGCACCAATAATTATATGTAACTGATATTAATTTTACATATTTTTACATCTATTTTGAGGACATGTGCAAAATTTGGAATTTCTGCGACTTCTGATTCAGTCATAAATTATTAGTTTGTTTTGAGCGGTGCTGGAGAATTGGTGTCGTTCGAAAATCTGTCGGTTTTCGTCATTTTATTGTTATACTCAAGCTAATAATGAATAATAGCAATTTTCAGTGTTTCTAATGTTCCATTCACCATTTACAAAATTGATTGATTTGAACAATAATTCCCTGTATTGTTGCCTGTATATTCACGAGACATTTTGACGTTAATTCCATTGGATTTAGTTACCATAGTAACAATGCGTCATATACGTTCCAATATATGTCACTTTAATAGCTTCTAAATATATTTTGAACAGAAAAGTTGTAAATAAATTTTCCGCAACAATTACATTTTGCGACAATGAACAATTACTCAAATGTCTAACAACTGACAGAAATATTTTTTAAAGTTATTCATATTTCAATGAATTTTCAGCAAAGTTCATAGGTTAATTGCGATCGAAAATTGATTTAGCGATGTTATTAATTCCCGCCACTCCTTCTCCAAGAAATACAATCTTGCAATCTATATTGAGTCTCTATAGTGGCTAATACAATTTCGTACATTTCCCAAAAGGCACATTTACGCTGCAACTGAAATTAGTGGGATTATACAAGAGCTTTGCCAGCTATAAAACTGCAGCTCTGGAGTGCGCTATAATTGAAAATGTGACGGCAAATTACTGCAAAAAGAAAAGAAACTATTTCAGTAATTTCACATTTTAGGAAGTTTCGTCGACAGAGCAGAACTATAGTTGAGTAATTTGATACCAATAAATGTTGTATTACACTAAATGAATGAAATGAGCTTTTTTAAAAAATTCAGTTGTCAGGACTTTCCATCTACGTCACAGGAACAAATGGCGGGCGTGACGTCATGCGACATGAGCGCCAAGGTGTCATAAACATACCGCGGGTTGCGGAGTATAGGGGTGAATCAAGACAAAATACTGTCGCCTGTCGCGGAGGTAAGAAATAATGCAACTTTATGATCATGCGCATGCTCGGCTTTTTACTGAAACTTCAGTTAGGATTAATGTTTTTTTTTTTCAAGTCCTTTGTTCCTTATAATCTTCTTGGATGCGTATTCAGTTGAAGCCAGAATCGATAAAATATAAATTTTGGGTTTCTGAGTTTAACAAATGCCTCTGACAAGGAACAAGGGTTGGAATTTCAGGAATTATATCTACTCGATTTTGCTCCAAGCTTCAAGGAAGTCTTATATTGTGTGGTCGAAAAATATTACACATTGTAGGAATGTATAGAAACTATTAATCAAAATTCAAACTGACGCAATAAAATGACCTCTGATGTTCTAAAACCGATATTTCTCAAAACGCAACCAACTTGACAATTCTGTTCTACAAATTACAGCTCTCGAAAAAAATTATTGAAAAAAAATTTAAATAAATATCAATCATGCTTTTTACCCGAAAAGGGCGTGGCCGACACTTATAGTGCACTTTGAAACGAAAAAAGATCCTCTATATTATTTTAATCCCTAGATTCTCTATATTTTCTAAGCTTTCTGAATTTTTTATATTCTCTTTATTCTCTTCATTCTTTGGATTCTTTGTATCCTTTATATATTCTAATCCTTTCTCTTTATTTGCTAAATTCTCTATAATTTCTCAGCTCTCTGAATTCTTCATATTCTTTGAACTTTCTATATTCTCTTCATCCTCTAAATTTTCTATATTCCCTGAAACCTCTAGATTCTCTTGATTCTCAAATTCTCTATATTCTCTTAATTCTTTATATACTTCAAATTTTCTCTATTTTCTAAGCTCTCAGGGTATTTATGTTCTCTAAACTTTCTATATTCTCTCTATTTTCTGAATTCTTCATATTCTTTAAATTCTCTATACTCTTCATATGCTCAAAACTCTCTTAATTCTCTTTATTCCTAAATTCTCTAGATTCTCCAAGTTCTGTAAACTTCCCATATTCTCTTTATTCTCAAAATATTTCCTGCCCTGTATTCTCTGAATTCTCTATATTCTCAAAATTATTTTTACTCTCTGAATTCTCTATATTTTCTTTATTCCCTAGATTCTTCAAATTCTCTGAGTTCTCTATATTTTCTCAGCTGTCTGAATTCTTCACATTTTTTGAATTTTCTATATTCTCTTCATTCTTCAAATTCTCTTTATTCCCTGGAACCTCTAGATTCTCTTGATTCTCAAATTCTCTATATTCTGTCTATTCCCTCAATTCTTTATATTCTCTAATTTTGTTTCTATTTTCTAAACTCTTTGGATATTTACATTTTCTAAACTTTCTATATTCTCTTTATTTTCTCATTTCTTTATATTCTTTAAATTTTCTATATTCTTCATATTCTTAAAACTCCCTAAATTCTTTTAATTCCCCAAATTCTCTATATTCTCTAAATTCTGTAATCTATCCATATTCTCTTTATTCTCAAAATTTTTTTTATGCCCTGTATTCTCTAAATTCTCTATATTCTTAAAATTATTTTTACTCTCTGAATTCTTCATATTTTCTTTATTCTCTAGATTCTTTAAATTCTGTATATTCTGTTATTCCCTGAATCCTCTATATTCTTTATATTCTCTAGATTCTCTATATTCTTTTCAACTTTCTTAATTCTTTATAGTCTCCAAGCTTTCTATACTCTTTATATTGTAACGGAATCTGAATTCTTTAAATTCCCTGAATTATCTATACTCTCCTTACTCCCTAAGCTCTCCAAATATTCCTTATTTTTCTAGTTTTCTATATTCTCTAAGTTTTCTATATCCTCTTTACTCTCTGAATTCTCTATACTCTTCTCATTTTCTAGAATCTCTATATTCTCTAGGATCTTTTGATTCTCTTGATTCCTTAAATTCCCTATATTCTTTTTACTCCTCAAATTTACTATATTTTCTTGATTCTCTATATTTCCTAAATTCTATACATTATGTTTATATCCTTAATTTTCTATATTCTCTTTATTCTTTAAATTCTATATATTTTCTAAGCTCTCAAGATTCCTTTTATTACTTAAAGTTTCTATATTCTCTGTATTTTATAAATTCTCTATAATCTGTAAATTCTCCATATTCTTCAAATCTTCTGGGTTATTATGTACTCTTTACAAAAATCAAAAGTACCCGTAGCTTGACGACTGGCAATTGCACCTTACGGTTGATGAAATATCAATCTAACGAGTGAATTTCAAGTGTATGTCACACCCCTAGCGGTTAAAAGGTTCCCCAAATTTTCTATATTCTCTAAGCTCCTTGAATTCTTTACATTCTCTGAACTAAATTTTCTTTACTCTTAGACTTCTTGAATTCTCTTTTTTGCTCAAATTTATTCTCTATATTCTCTCTATTACCTAAACTTCCTTCATTCTCAATATACCCTTTATTCCCTGAATTCTCTATATTTTCTCTATTCTCTGAATTCTCTATATTTCTTAAGTTCTTTGAATTCTTCATATTCCCTAAGCTTTCTTTTCACTATATTTACTGAATTCTTATTATTCTCTAAATTTTCTATACTTTCCATATTCACCAAACTCTCTAAATTAAATTCTCTATATTTCCTAAATTCTCATTATTCTCTTAATTCTCTATATTTTCTAAGCTCTCTAAATTCTTTATTCTCTGAATTCTCTATATTCTCTATATTTCCTAAATTCTGTTTATTCTGTAAATTCTATAAGCTATTTTTATGCTTTCAATTCTCTATATTCCCTTCATTTTTCAAATTCTCTATATTTTTAAAGCTCTTAGACTCTTAGACTTCTTGAATTCTCTTTTTCGCTCAAATTTATTCTCTCTATTATCTAAACTTTCTTCATTCTCAATATACCCTTTATTCCCTAAATTCTCTATATTTTCTCTATTTTCTGAATTCTCTATATTTTCCAAGTCATTTGAATTCTTCATATTCTCTAAACTTTCTTTTCACTTTATTTTCTGAATTCTTCTTATTCTCTGAATTTTCTATACTTTCCATATTCACCAAACTTTCTCAATTAAATTCTCTATATTTCCTAAATTCTCATTATTCTTTTAATTCTCTATTTTCTAAGCTCTCTAAATTCTTTATGCTCTGAACTTTCTTTATTTTGTTGACTCTCTGAATTCTCTATATTCTTTAAATTTTCTATATTTTCTTGATTCTCTATATTCTCTATATTTCCTAAATTCTGTTCATTCTGTAAATTCTATAAGTTATGTTTGTGCCCTAAATTCTCTATTTTCCCTTCATTTTTCAAATTCTCTATATTTTTAAGCTCTCGAAATTAAACTTTCTATATTATCTTTCTTTTATAAATTCTCTATATTCTCCATACTTTCTGAATTATAATATACTCTGTAGCGTACTCTCCACAAAAACTAAGAGAACCTGTAGTTTGATGACTGTAACCGCATCCTACGGTTGATAAAATATCAATCTATCGATTCTACACTAAAAGTGTATGCCACACTTTTATCGGTTAAAGAGCGTGATTGATATTTTATTTTCTCCATATTTTCCAAGCTCCCTAAATTCTCTATATTCTCTCTGTTCCCTGAATTTTCTATATTTTCTAAGCTCTTTAAATTCTTTTCATTCTCTAAGCTAAATTTTCTTTACTCTTGGATTCTCTTTTTTGCTCAAATTTATTCTCTATATTCTCTCTATTACCTAAACTTCCTTCATTCTCTAAATTCTCTTTACTCCCCAAATTCTCTATATTTTCCAAGTTCGTTGAATTCTTCATATTATCTGAACTTTCTTTTCTCTTTATTTTCTGAATTCTTCTTATTCTCTGAATTTTCTTTATTCTCCATATTCACTAAACTCTCCATATTCTCTATATTCCCTAAATTCTCATTATTCTCTTAATTTTCTATATTTTCTAAGCTCTCTAAATTCTTTATTCTCTGAATTTCCTATATTCTGTTGACTCTCTGAATTCTCTATAATCTCTAAATTCTCTATATTCTTTAAATTTTCTATCTTTTCTTTATTCTTTGAATTCTTTTTTTCTTTGTGTTTTCTATATTCCTTAAATAATTTTTATTATCTAAATTCTCTTCATTTTCTGGATTCTCTATATTCTTCAAACTATATTGTCCCAAATATGAAATATTTGTAGCAATAAGGTCACATAATTATTTATTTGAATTCGCTGTAACTGTAATCCTAGTTAGTACTGACAAGGTCGATGTTCAATTGTCGGACATGATTGACAGGCTATGGTCACTAGATGTTCGTTGGTTGCCAAGCAACAATTGTTAAACAATTGAATGTTGGCCCATTGTCGACTTCAGGTCGACTTATAAGAGCGTTTAGCGAGGAAAGGAATTCATTCAGTCAGTGATTCAGTGAGAGTAACTGTGAGTGATATTGTGAACATATAAGTTTGTAAAGTGAATCTTATTGTAACTTGTGTAATAAATTATTCTAAATAAAGTTTGTGACAATATTTATTTTCTAGCCTCTAATAATAAGTTTAATTTGTTCCAGAATTTTTTATTTTATGCGAAATTTCGGTCCTTAAGGATCCATTTTTACTTTTCCAAACTATATATATTTTTTGTTCCAGATTTTAATGAATCTTCACAATTAAAACTCAAAGGCAACAATTTAAAAATAAAGTCAGTCTGACGGAAGCTCAATAACTTAAGAACGCATACGAGTTTTCGACTGAAAAGGTTAGTTTTAAGTTGGTGAATGAGTTCTTTTCAACCAGTTGTACCAACACTTTATAGATGAAATTCTTTACTTTCTTGCAGACGAATAACTCACGTCAGTATTAAACTCAAAAGACAAACGATTTGTTTAACAATTACACTAGGAGGAGCAATAACCTCAGTTGTCTTGAAGGTGACATATTAAAAACGCAACCAGTCCAACAATTTTGTTGGGTTGGTTGCGTTCGCATTAAAAATAGTGAATAATATTACAAGTATAATTGCAAAGCTTTGTTTACTATCAGTACTGACAGAAAAAAACTAAATCTCATAAAAGTTTTAGTATTGTGGTATTAATTAGACACATAAAGACACTCCGAAACTTTTCCAAGTTTCAAAGAAGTGTTGTATAGTTTTTAGTTCCTATGAGAGCTTTCCGTTCATTGTTACCAACCTCGAAACAGCAAATGATAGTTGGAAAGTTGAGATAATAAACACAGCAAATAAGTTGGGTCACTTTTCACGCTGAAAGCGCAAGTAAATAACATGAGATTGGAATTGGAGTCGACATAAAATATTTTTCAAGCATTCTACTTTAAATATATTTCACCCTGACTCATAAGTCTTTCTCTCCCCTATAAAAATGCATCTTCTAAACTACCCCAAACACCCTTGTACTCAGGTAACCATGACAACTCACAATATATCACCCTAAAACTTTACGAATCACCATTTCGAGTAAAGGGAGGAAAGAAAGCCAATTTTACACGCAACCTGCTGCGGTGACTGCAGGAGTTTTAAGGGCGTTACATAATTATCATAATTAGATTCATCTAATCTAGTTCACCCATTCACATAGAACATACTCACCCAGCCGTACACACACTAATACAAATCTCGCTATTGTCCGCATGCTAACCACGACGTCAGTTCGTAAATCAGTCACATTTCAACCCAATTTTCCTGCATTATTCACGCCTTTCCGTCGCGTCATTTGTCCCTTGTCTGCCCAAGGTCCTTGTCAACCGCTTCGCTGTTCAATTCTGTTTCCGTTCCAATATCTACTGCTAATATACAAGTCGACCATTGAATGTTGATCAGGATTGTTTGATTTGATTGATATTCAATGCGGAGGTACGAAAACTGTAATATTACAATGAATTGGGTTAAATTTTAATTAATATGATTATTACGCGTGTGTAATATCGGTGACAAATTGTTGCTCATTAGTTTTAAAATAATGAATCAATTCAAAATATCAAATTTCAATCTTATTTATTCCTCGTAAGCCATTAAAATCCAGGGATCTTCCAATTTGCAACTTCCAGAAATTTAGTTTCCAGTTTTTGCTTCTCCTACCTGCAGCCTGCAACCCTCCTGCAGTAGTCAGTAGCTGCTGGAATCCTCTCGGCTGTCCTCGTTCCGAACCGAACTTGGCCGACTTTTCGTTTGATGACGGACGCGTCGCCACCCCCACTTCAGGGGCGGAGAGTTTTTCTTTCATGGGGTGGAAGATAAATATAAAGAAAATTCGTTTTTTAAAGTGGTAGCATATGTCGGGGTAAATTTTTTCTGAAATCTCAAGCGAGAATCTGAAAAAAGTTTTCCTTGATGGCTGAAGATTGATTGTATTACCTAATGATTATCCAGCAGATTATATTTGAACTTTAAGGTATATAAAACCATGAAATAATACATGAAAGGATTATAACTGGAATATTAAATCCCAACTGTTGAATAAATATGGCCCACCCTGATAATAATTTAAATTCTAGATGCATCGGATTAGGTATTGTTCTGCGAACAATACCGTAATGAATGTCTAGTAGTACTTTAAGTATTTCATTTGTCTTGTTGTGAGTATCCTGGTTCTAAATCCTTGCTTTAATACATCTTTGTCCTTTGAAATGACAGAAGGAAATATTTCAAATTTATTTTATTTCAAATTTTCCTGATTTTGGCGCATTTTTTCGATATATTCCAGCAAAAATAATATCGTTTTTAGCTATAACTCAGAATTGAACACCCTGTATATAATTAAAGCTTTCTGCACTCCTTCTCCACATAAACTTCAAGTATGCCAAGTCTCTTATTTCTTCATGCGCAAGATACAAAGTTTTCTCTTCACGTAAAATTGGAAATAAAACACTCTGTATATAATTTTAGCTTCCAGCACTTCTTCTCCACATGAACTTCAAGTCTGCTAAATCTCACATTCCTTCGTGCGCGTTACAATTTTTTTAAAAATCAAAATGAGACACTTGTATTTAATTTCAGCATCCTGCACTCCTTCTTTAGAAAGTATGCCATATCTCACATTTTTTCGTGCACGCGGTACAAAGTTTTCTCTTTACGTAGAATTATAATAGGACATCCTGTATATATTTTTAGTTTTCTGCACTCCTTTTCCATATAAACTTCAAGTATGCCAAATCTTACAGTACAAAGTTTTCTCTTCTTGTGAAATTAAAATGGGGCACCATGTATATGATTTCAGCTTTCTGCACTTCCTTCTCCTCACAGACTGCAAGTATGCTAAGTCTCACATTAAGTATTTCGTGTTCGTGCGCGCGGTATTAAGTTTTCTCTTCACGTAAAATTTAAATGCCTCCAGCTTTCTGCATTCCTTCATATAAACTTTAAGTATGCCGAATCACACATTCTTTCGTGCGCGCTGTTCAAAATTTTCTCTTCACGTTAAATTAAAATGGGACACCTGTATATAATTTTTGCTTTCTCCACTTCCTTCTCCATACAGACTTTAAATATGCCAAGACTCAGTTTCTTCGTGTATGCGGTATAAATTTTTCCTCGAATGCGCTTAGAGCCCATAGAATTCTTAAGTCTATTATTAGCTACAAACCCCTAAAGTTTGCAGTGAAAGTGCCACCAAGTGAATTGCTATTAATTATTTACATTATTATCAATAAAGGTCCAGTTGTATAAAGCATTGTTAAGATTAATTACATTGTCAAATATTTGATCACATGTTTCTAGCCCTACTTGCCGAATTTTTAATATAAATCATATTTTTATCCATAATTCCATAATAAATAAAACAACAAGTAGTTTGAACTCCTATCAACGAATTGAAAAATCATACCCCAAAAGTTGAACAAATTGAGATGTTGCTAATGTCCGATTAGTACGATGTAAGTATTGTAAGTTGACATTTGCACGAAATGAAGGAAGTTCATGATCTTATAACATGATTTATCTAAGAGAATTCGTTTAGATTGATAATATCCTGCAACAATAATGAAGTTTTCTATGAAAATGATCTGTAATTTGAGCTCCGGGAGTTCTATAGAAACTTTTTTAGACTCTAAATTATTTATTTATTGCTTTAACTATAATTTCAACAGTGTGTCAATTTATTTTTCTAATGTGAGATATCCGTTTTGTGTAATACTTGATTTATGCCATAATTATTCTATTTCTAGACTACACATATCCCTGAAGAAGGCAACAATATCAAAAATGTCGGTTTTTGTGTGAATAAAATTTTAAACTGTGACTGACTTCCAATCATCGCTTTGATATTATTTTATAGTAATAATTGTTTTTTATTTTTATTTTTTTATTTTACTTTTGTACTGAAAATGTAAGAGTATTTTATTTTCTTGAATAATAATTACAACTCTTGAAACAAAAGCTATGAATATATTATTTATTTATTTCAGTTGACAAATTACTACTTACCGAACGAATTATCGAGCTTTATTATAGCATATTTCATGTTTACAAAAATGCAAGGTAAGAAAAAAAATCGATCAATTTCTTCGAAATTCAATTATGAATAATTGGTTTTTGGATTTTAATTCTGTGTATTTTTTTTCATTCCAGTTTGACGTTTCGAACCTTCAACCGATAATCATCATCAAAAACAATAATACAAAAATAAACAAAGCAAAAATCTGGATAGTAAAAGATCTACATAAAAACGTGGACTCTACATTTACAACAAAAAGAATCAATAATCTCCTGCAATTCACCCAAGTTTTAAATAAAACCATGTGAAAGTACCTCAAACAAAGGGAAAAATAGTTCAAGTTCCTTTTTATCATCATTTTCTGATGGTGACGCTTGGTTAAAAGATCGGAATGTCAAACTGAAATGAGAAAAAATATACAATATTGCATCCAAGAACCAATTATTAATAAAAAAAATATTTATTAATATTGAAAAAAATGGAAATTCAAACTTCGGTAAGTATATTGTACAAGTAAATATTTTATTGAAAGAATTGCTAGTTTTTATATTGTTTGAAATGACGAAATTTTGAATCAAGATAGGAATATTTATAGAGATATACATTTTAGTGGATCCAGAATATATTTTTCCACTTTTCACTTTGTAATAAGTGACAAATTTCGAGGCAGGTTCCGGGTTAGCATTCAAAACATCAAAAACTAGTAGACTTACTAAATGTTGACATTTAGTTTTTTTCGTGTATATAGATTAAAATGGGACACCCTGTATATAATTTTTTCTTTCTGCACATCTTCTCCATATAAACTTTAAGTATGCCACATCTCACATTCCTTCGTACAAGCAATATGCTTAAAAATTTCAGTAATACAAATGAAAAAACTTGCTTCATCCCTTAAAAAATGGAAGAATCATCTAGATGATGGAAGCGCATTTTTGACAGCTCATGAATGCTTGTTACTTCAGAGATTTCGCAAATTACCATCTCTCACAATTACTGAGCTTGAAATAAAGCAGTTTGGGCAAACTTACGAAACAGCAGCTTCCATTTAGTACTAGTTTCAAGTTGACTATTTAATAGGTACATAATTTATACATGTACAAACTCAAAAATACCTTTTAATCCTCATTGTTTAGTTATTGACTGACGGGAGGTCGATTGCTGTACCTTAATATGATAATTTGATCTTTATCAAAGCTATATAAAAAAAAATACACCAAAAGTGAACAAATTTTCATCCAATAATAATAATTCATTCCAATAAGCTTCAAATTCGCGTCAAACAAGTCATTGAATGAATCCCGGACAGATTTGACAACTGTACATAATAATAGTGACACCCGCGGCTAAAGTTGTAACTAAATTTCTATCTACTTTAATAAATTTTAGTTGCCATATCCCTTATGTCATATATATCTATGGGCATTGTTTCACTTGAAACAAGTAATTGAATAATTCAATTTTCCACAATTACTGAGCTTGAATTAAAGCAATTTGTGCAAGCCTACGAAACAGCAGCTTTTATTTAGTACCAGTTTCAAGTCTGTAAATAGTATAGTTGCTGAGATCTCAGCGTCACGCCAGCCAGCCAGCCAAAGTGAATATAATAGCGCTTTTTTCGAAAAAATGCGCTAAAAATGTCTCATAAAATCAATTCGTCCATGTTATGTATTCAAGAACTAATAATTGCGATTGAACCACGAATAATTATTATTTGCAATCAAGTTATCATTTATTAGGATTGTGGTTTCCATATTGAACCACCTATTTTTTTTTAATTCATACATGAGTGACATATTTGAAATTAAAATGTATTTTGACATATATAACATTTTTTTCACAATATAGTTGATTTGTGTTGTCTCAATTCAAGTATGTAACTTTGTTGGTTTAAATTCTATACATTTTATTTAATTTTGATGTTCTAATTTGGTACCTGTCGAACCATAAACCAACGCTCTATACCTCTTCTAATTTTAAATCTAATTTTAAATCGAATGAGGATCATACAATTTGAAAGTTTGACGTAACTACTTTCACCCACTCGCAGGACTGTACGTAAATCTTTTGAAAGCTTTTTATTATTTGATGCTCTTTTGACATTTTTGAATAGGGTATATTGATGAGTTTATTTTATATTTTTGATTCACTGTTTACATCGTTATAACATAATAAAAAATATAAATCATGTTTAAAAATGCTGTAATCAAGTTTAAAAAAATATTTTGAATTGAGAATAATTTTGAGCTGTTTAAACGCCGCCATTTTCGCGCGCTCTACTGGTGACGTCAAATACCATGTCCAGTGACATTACAGTCCATTGTTTACTACAGGTGTTTTCTTTCTCAACTTATTTCAGCATTAAAAAAGGTCAAAAGTCAGTTTATAAGTATTGCATTGTGCCTGAATGCAAAATACTATCAGAAATGTACCTGATAAAATCTTTTTTTTAATCCAGACAGATTTTAAAATACGTAAGAAATGATGTACGGTTATCAGAAGATAATAAACTTGACAGATCATGAATAACATTATATGTGATTAGTTTTAACACTAAAATACAGTGTATGTATGCGGCTTCGTTTAACATTTGCTTGTTTTAAAATAAACTAAAATTATAGGTTATGTTCACTGTTCATCATATTTCGGATTGTGTTTATTAAATTAGCGTACATAATGTGTTATTATTGAATAATTACTTTGCAGTGTTCACTCTTTTTACTTCAGCGGACGTAAAATTTGGATTTGAAAGAAAATAAGACGACATCATGAATGGATCTATTCTTGTCAGATTATCCGATTGTGCTTTTACAAAACCACTGTCTTAAATGATTTATAATCTCACTAGGATGCTAAAATTACACTTAAACAATAAATTAATTTACAACACACATGTTATTACTATGTTTTCTAATCAAAAGCCTGCAATGCCATACAAATGTAAGCAGTGCGCACTTGTTGGCATAGTATTTGACGTCACATTTCGCTTTAACCAATAGTGTTGCGTTTTAGAACTTTGAATTTCCCTCGCTAATTTTGCACTTTTATTTATTAATTTTAAGCAATTAAAAAGATATTAATTACCAAAATGATGGTTTAGTACAAATGTCCGACCAATAAAAATTCGTAATAAAAATATTTGAACCAAATTTAAATTTCATGCATATTCCCTATTCTCTCAAATTTTTAAAATGTTCATTCAATGATATAAATCTCGAATTCATATTGCTTATTATTATAAAATAAATTATTGTGTTAAAAAAATCAGCTTGAGGCGCGAGGTTCCTCGGACCGCCTCGGAGAATACGGGCCGCCATTCTAAAATCGTGTGGCAATTTAGGATACAATTTTCGTCCTTATGGTATTATCCAATCAAACGTCAGAATCTTATAATAAAGACGATTTTCTAAGGGCTACATTCATTTGCTTGCGTTGCAAATAAACCTTATTAATATAAGGTTTTGGGATCAATTTCATTTAACTTGCAAACTGTATGATACTAAAATGGACTGTACGGACCTCCTCCAGAGGCGACCGTGCAACCGCCATGCCAAAGGAAATGGAAGTAGTTGTAATATGTTTAGCTCGTCGGCTCTATTTAGTCCCACTTAACCAAAACCATAATCCATGCTTTATACGATTTACAAATTTTATGTTTTGATTCTTTGTTTTTAATAATAATTTTATTTACATTACAATAAATTTATAATTATTAGAAGCTTGCAGGGGACTTGAAGCGCCCGTTGAAAACTAATAAGTCGTCAGCTTTTAATAAATTAATGGAATAATTATTTGTACCTATATTATATTTACAAAATATTATGCACAATTTTCTGTACTCAAATCGAATGAAAAGTAGTATTGAAGTATGGTAACACTTTTGAGTTTATTTATAATAATAGAGAGTTCAAATATGTATTTTTTTTATTGAATTAGTAATTTTGAAGCTTTCTTAACGTAATGGCAGCATTATTAACGCCCAAAAACTGGAAATGGCCCAAAAAAATGATTACTGAAATATTTATGTTTGTAGTTAAAATAATTCTGTACTAGCGAATGTAATCGGACCGAAGAGAGAACACTTAAAATAAATTTTCCTCAATTTTTAAATTATTGAGCAATTTAAATGCAGTTTTTTCGTGATTTTCAGATAACTACATATAATTATCATTGATTTAGTTCAAATTTGTTGCAATAATACAAAAAATCAGACCGAAAAATAGCGTTTTGAATTTGTCCATACGACAACGTATAAGTATATAAGGAAATTTCTCTTAGATTTGATATATTTATTTGATATTATTGGAAATGCTTGTTAATTATCCAGAATCTGAGTATATTACACCCACTAAAAGGTAAAAAATGGAAGAATCATCTAGATGATGAAAGCGCATTTTTGACAGCTCATGAATGCTTGTTACTTCAGAGATTTCTTAAATTACCATCTCTCACAATTACTGAGCTTGGAATCAAACAGTTTGGGCAAACTTACGAAACAGCAGCTTCCATTTAGTACTAGTTTCAAGTTGACTATTTAATAAGTACATAATTTATGCATGTACAAACTCAAAAATACCTTTTAATCTTCATTGTTTAGTTATTGACTGACGGGAGGTCAAGTGCTGTACCTTAAAATGATAATTTGATCTTTATCAATGCTATATAAAAGAAATACACCAAAAGTAAACAAATTTTCATCCAATAATAATAATTCATTCTAATAAGCTTCAAATTCGCGTCAAACAAGTCATTGAATGAATCCCGGACAGATTTGACAACTGTACATAATAATAGTGACACCCACGGCTAAAGTTGTAACTAAATTTTTATCTACTTTAATAAATTTTAGTTGCCATATCCCTAATGTCATATATATCTATGGGCATTGTTCCACTTGAAACAAGTAATTGAATAATTTAATCTTCCACAATCACTGAGCTTGAATTAAAGCAATTTGTGCAAACCTACGAAACAACAGCTTTTATTTAGTACCAGTTTCAAATCTGTAAATAGTATAGTTGCTGAGAGCTCTGCATCACGCCAGCCAACCAGCCAGCCAGCCAGTCAGATAGCCAAAGTGAATATAATAGCGCTTTTTTCCAAAAAATGCGCTAAAAAACATAAATGATTTTAATTATTTTAGCAATAATGCTACAGAATAAATCACAATTTTAAAGCTTGTACCCCCTAAAATTATACTTAATTCCAAAATACTTAATAATCGTACGGCCTGAAGGATTTCCTAAAATTGGAATTTCGGCACGTTTTGAAAGTATTTGCCCACCCCTGATCTAGATAATTAAAATATACAGAAGAATAGACCCAAAACCACTAGAAACAACCTCAAACAAAGTGTATCATTTGCGCGAGCGACGTGATGATGTGCAGTTCTGTTACAGGATCCAATTGTTCTTTTTAATGATAATAATTATTGTTAGCAACGATGTTACTATATTTATTTATTCTTTATGATTATTTATTCCGATTATTTCAAGGTGAACGCTTTGAAAAATTATCTAGTTTTAGTTATTACTTCTAAATAATATGTTAATGAATTCAAGCGATGAAAATAAGTATGACACATTTTCTAATAGCATTGTTCTTAATTAGTTCTGTCACAAGCAAGTCTCCAAAGTATATAAAACAATTTGATTTTGAATACAAAAATATCCACTTCTCGTAGTTGAAGATATATTTTTAGCGCATTTTTAGCGCATTTTTTGGAAAAAAGCGCTATTATATTCACTTTGGCTGTCTGGCGTGACGCTGAGCTCTCCGCAACAATACTATTTACATACTTGAAACTGGTACTGAATAAAAGCTGCTATTTCGTAGGTTTGCACAAATTGCTTTAATTCAAGCTCAGTGATTGTGGAAGATCAAATTATTCAATTACTTATTTCAAATGAAACAATGCCCATAGATATATATGACATTAGGGATACGGCAACTAAAGTTTATTAAAGTAGATAAAAATTTAGTTACAACTTTAGCCGTGGGTGTCACTATTATTATGTACAGTTGTCAAATCTGTCCGGGATTCATTCAATGACTTGTTTGACGCGAATTTGAAGCTTATTAGAATGAATTATTATTATTGAATGACAATTTGTTTACTTTTGGTGTATTTCTTTTATATAGCATTGATAAAGATCAAATTATCATTTTAAGGTACAGCATTCGACCTCCCGTCAGTCAATAACTAAACAATGAAGATTGAAAGGTGTTTTTGAGTTTGTACATGCATAAATTATGTACCTATCAAATAGTCAACTTGAAACTAGTACTAAATGGAAGCTGCTGTTTCGTGAGTTTGCCCAAACTGCTTGATTTCAAGCTCAGTAATTGTGAGAGATGGTAATTTAAGAAATCTCTGAGGTAACAAGCATTCATGAGCTGTCAAAAATGCGCTTTCATCATCTAGATGATTCTTCCATTTTTTGATTATTTTACAGTATTATAATACAAACAATGACATACCTCCATTTTTTCAAAGTGGAACAGAGGAAATGACACGTACCTGAAACAAACATATTCAAATTAGCAACTCAAATAAAAGCACACGATAATAAACTGCATTAAACTATTAAACTATAATTTGGAAAATAGGTATCAATTTTCTCATTGTCATTTTGTATATCTTACACTTCTATATATTAATAAATCAAGAGAAAACTTTCGGCCCCCTTTTTACGCATATTACATGCACGAAGGAATGTGTGGCACACTTGAAGTTAATATGGAGGAGTGCAGAAAGCGGAAATTATGTCCCCTTTTTGGCTTTTTAAGCATATTGCATGCACAGAGGAATGTGAGATTTGGCATACTCAAAGTTTATGGAGAAGAAGTGCAGAAAGTGAAAATTGTATACAGGCTGTCCCATTTTAAGCGAATTTTTGGAAAAAAGCGCTATTATATTCACTTTGGCTGGATGGCTGGCTGGCGTGACGCAGAGTTCTCAGCAACTATACTATTTACAGACTTGAAACTGGTACTAAATAAAAGCTGCTGTTTCGTAGGTTTGCACAAATTGCTTTAATTCAAGCTCAGTGATTGTGGAAGATTAAATTATTCAATTACTTGTTTCAAGTGAAACAATGCTCATAGATATATATGACATTAGGGATATGGCAACTAAAATTTATTAAAGTAGATCAAAATTTAGTTACAACTTTCGCCGTGGTTGTCACTATTATTATGTACAGTTGTCAAATCTGTCCGGGTTCATTCAATGACTTGTTTGACGCGAATTTGAAGCTCATTAGAATGAATTGTTATTATTGAATGAAAATTTATTTACTTTTGGTGTATTTTTTTTATATAGCTTTGATAAAGATCAAATTATCATTTTAAGGTACAGCACTTGACCTCCCGTCAGTCAATAACAAAACAATGAAGATTAAAAGGTATTTTTGAGTTTGTACATGCATAAATTATGTACCTATCAAATAGTCAACTTGAAACTAGTACTAAATGGAAGCTGCTGTTTCGTAAGTTTGCCCAAACTGCTTGATTTCAAGCTCAGTAATTGTGGGAGATGGTAATTTGCGAAATCTCTGAAGTAACAAGCATTCATGAGCTGCCCAAAATGCGCTTTCATCATCTAGATGTTTCTTCAATTTTTTATATATATTAATGCGTGGAAAGAAAACTTCGCACCGCGCGCACGAAGAAATGTTAGATTTGGCATACTTTTCCTGTAAACCCTCTGGATATCATGTAAAAATTTCAATACATTACTGTACTTTTTGCTCATAAAAGCAATACTTTAAAACAATAAATTTTAAGCACTTTTTCTGCAGTTCTCAGTTTCCCGTTTCCCATTTCCAACCTTTCTTAACAAAAACACTCGAGCATCGCTTATAGCCAGGTCTGGTGTCCATTGCTGCTATATAAATTATCCTGATTAAACACACACACATACAATGAAAACCTTCAGCTATTGCCAGGATCCTGAAGCATCCAGCAGTAATTAGTGGACTTACTGACCTGTTCCAGGAAACAAGAGGATAATCTTAGAGTAATTCAGAGGAGTGCTCAGCTTCTGGCCACTCTCCAAAAATACCAGATGAAAAACGGTGTCAGATGAATTATTAACGGAAGGTTTTCTTCAATTCATTTCAGAAGAAACAAATGGTGAATTTTATATGAATTCAAACGTGGAAAATTTGCCATAAGTTTTAAAAAGTTAAAAGATTAGAGGATCACAGCTGCAAGTGAATCTTGATTTAAACGATGGGTTTTGAAAAATATGACGTTAATCTCGGAATTTATTTTCCAATTCCAATTTTAACTATTTATTGATCTGTCTGAAAATTGAATTTATTTTCAGTTCCTTTCGCGCAACTTGCCTACAACAAAAGTAAAGAATCTATTAAGTCTGATAAAGACATAAGAATTTCTGTATCGCTCCCAAACCACAATTTACATAGAAATCGCTGCGAATAAACGATCTAATTGACTATTTTGCCTCCTCACATTCAACTGTTTAGCTGGGAACTGCGCGATTTTGTACTCATACATATTGAATTCGGAATTGAAACAATTTCACAAAATTGTTCCAGTTAGGAATGTTTGGAGACGTGAATAGCATTCTAGAAGTTAAATTACTTTAGTTTGTATAGAACTTTATTTGTTTAATTAATATGTATTGAAATACTACAAAAAAAAATTTTGAAGAATCATCCAGATTCTAGATGATGGAAGCGCATTTTTGACAGCTCATGAATGCTTGTTACTTCAGAGATTTCGCAAATTACCATCTCTTACAATTACTGAGCTTGAAACCAAGCAGTTTGGGCAAACTTACGAAATAGCAGCTTCCATTTAGTACTAGTTTCAAGTTGACTATTTAATAGGTACATAATTTATACATGTACAAACTCAAAAATACCTTTTAATCTTCATTGTTTAGTTATTGACTGACAGGAGGTCAAGTGCTGTAGCTTAAAATGATAATTTGATCTTTAACAAAGCTATATGAATAAAAATACACCAAAAGTGAACAAATTTTCATCCAATAATAATAATTCATTCTAATAAGCTTCAATTTCGCGTCAAACAAGTCATTGAATGAATCCCGGACAGTTTTGACAACTGTACATAATAATAGTGACACCCACGGCTAAAGTAGTAACTAAATTTTTATCTACTTGAATAAACTTTAGTTGCCATATCCCTAATGTCATATATATCTATGGGCATTGTTTCACTTGAAACAAGTAATTGAATAATTCAATTTTCCACAATCACTGAGCTTGAATTAAAGCAATTTGTGCAAACCTACGAAACAGCAGCTTTTATTTAGTACCAGTTTCAAGTCTGTAAATAGTATAGTTGCTGAGAACTCAGCGTCACGCCAGCCAGCCAGCCAGCCAGCCAAAGTGAATATAATAGCGCTTTTTTACAGAAAATGCGCTAAAAAAACAACTGGCACTGGGTTAGTATAAAAATAAAATATGTCCTGAATCCGTCTCTGTTGTCTGGACGCCAAGCGATATTTGAGAATAACGTAGAAATTTCTGGATGCTTGGTTTCCGTATATAAGGGCGAACAACCTTACTGAGGAACAGTGAATAGTGAAATGGAGTGAATATTCAGAACGTAATGAATAAATAAGTTTTTTTCTTTTTATTTATTAAATATTAACAATAAATAATTCTTTAATAGCAATAAACAATATAATCAGAATATTGAGTCAATTTTAAATGATTTACACAAACTAGAACAATTAGTGTTCACTTTGGTTGCATGTTCTTCAAAAAGTCGTTCAACACAAAACATTGTTCAAAATAGTTCGTAAGAGTGTTGTTGAGAATCCAGGAACATCAATTCGACACCCTGGTCAAGAATTGGATAAGTTTTACAAAAAGCTTTACTACGGCATGCCGTTTTGCTATTTAGTAGCAACAATTTATTCCAGTTAAATTTAAATTAACAATTTGTTTATGCTGCGAAAAAATTTTATAATTAATTATGTACATAATGGAAATTCAGAATTATCATCATCTTGCAAAATAATTTTATTACATTGTATTATTATTATTAAATTAAAATTATGTGCATAATGGAAATTTAGAATAATTATTATCTCACAAGATAATTTTAATTCCTTGAATTTAAATTATGTACATAATTAAAATGATCTTACAAGATGATCATAATTCTGAATTTCCATTATGTACATAATTTTAATTCAATCAAGAAAATTCAATGCATTGAAATTATCTTGCAAGAAAATAATAATTCTGAATTTTCATTTTGTACATAATTTTAATTCAATCATGAAGATTCAATGTTTTAGCATTATCTTGCAAAATAATAATTCAGAATTTCCATTATGTACATAATTTTGAAGTAATAAAAAAAAACGCAATGTATTAAAATTATCTTGCAAGATAAAAATAATTCTGAATTCCCATTATGTACATAATTTCAATTCAATCATAACAATTCAATGCATTAAAATTATCTTTCAATATAATAATAATCCTGAATTGAATGTACATAATTTTAATTTAATCATAAAAATTTAATGTATTAAAATTATCTTGCAGAATAATAATAATTCTGAATTTCCCTTATGTACATAATCTTCATTCAATCATAAAAATTTGATGAATTAAAATTATCTTGCAAGATCATAATAATTCTCAATTACCATTATGTACATAATTTCAATTCAATCAAAAATTCAATGAATTAAAATTATCTTGCGAGATCATAATGATTCCGAACTTCCATTATGTACCTAATTTCAGTTCAATGATAACGATTCAATGCATTAAAATTATCTATCAAAATAATAATAATCCTGAATTTCCTTTATGTACATAATTTTAATTTAATCATAAAAATTCAATGTATTAAAATTATCTTGCAAGATAATAATGATTCTGAATTTCCTCTATGTACATAATTTTAATTCAGTCATAAAAATTCAATGCATTAAAATTATCTTGCGAGATCATATTGATTCTGAATTGGCATTATGTACATAATTTTAATTTACTAATGAAAATTCAAAGAATTAAAATTATCTTGCAAGATAAGAGTAATTCTGAGTTCCCATTATGTACATAAATTTAACTCAATCATGAAAATTCAATTTATTGGATTTATCTTGGAAGAAAAAAAGTAACCCGAATAACCATTATATACATAATTTTGATTCAATCATAAGAATTCAATGCATTAGAATTATCTTGCGAGATCATAATGATTCTAAATTTCCATTATGTACATAACTTCAATGGATTAAAATTAATTTGCAAGATAATAATAATTCTGAATCATCATTATGTACATAATTTTAATTCAGTCATGAAGATTCAATGTTTTTGCATCATCTTGCAAGATAATAATAGTTCTGAATTTCCATAATGTGCATAATTTTGAATCAATAATAATAATGCGATGTATTAAAATTGTCTAATAAGATAACAATAATTCTGAGTTGCCATTATGTACATCATTTCAATTAAAATCATAACGATTCAATGCATTATTATCATCTTGCAAGATGATAATAATCCTGAACTTCCTTGCTGTACATAATTTTAATTCAATCATGAAAATTTTATGTATTAGAATTATCTTGCAAAATAATAATAATTCTGAATTCCCTTTATGTACGATAAGAATAATTTTGAATTTCCATTATGTACATAATTTTAATTTAATCCTAACGATTTAATGCATTGAAATTATCCTGCAAGATAATAATAATCCTGAACTTCCTCTATGTACATAATTTTAATTTAATCATAAGAATTCAATGTACTAAAATTATTAGCGTTGACGTTTCATTAGCGGTAGCTTGCGAAAACTCTCTATTATCTTGCGAGATCATAATGATTCTGAATTCCCATTATGTACATAATTTTAATTCAATCATAAAAATTAAATACAACAAAATTATCCTGCGAGATCATGACGATTCTAAATTTCCATTATGTACATAACTTTAATTTAATCTTAAAACTCCAATGCATTAAAATTATCTTGCGAGATAGTAATAATTTTGAATTTCCACTATGTACATAATTTTAATTCAATCATAAAAATCATATATATCAAAAGTATCTTGCAAGAAAATGATAATTCTGAATTTTCATTGTTTTTATGATTAAATTGAAATTATGTACATATTTGTAACAGAATTATTATTAATTTTCAAGATAATTTTAAAATATTGAATGTCTATGACTGAATTAAAATTATGTACATGATTATCTTGCAAGATAATTTGAATGCATTGAATTTTATCATTAAATTTAAATTATGTACATAATGGAAAGTCAGAAATATTATTATGTTACAAGATAATTTTGACACATTGAATTTTTATGACTGAATTTAAATTATGCACATAATGATAATTCAGCATAGAGATTATCTAACAAAATGATATGAAACCGTGAATTTCTATATTCAAATTGAAATTCAGATTAATTATTATCTTGCAAGATAATTTTAAAACATTGAATTTATATGATTGAATTGAAATTATGTACATGATAGTAATTAAAAATTATTATTATCTTGCAAGATCATTTAAATGCATTGAATTTTATCATTGAATTTAAATTATGTACATAATGGAAATTCAGAAATATTATTATGTTACAAAATAATTTTGACCCAGTCAATTTTTATGATTGAATTAAAATTATGCACATAATGATAATTTAGCTTGGAGATTATCTAACAAAATGATATGAAACCGTGAGTTTTTATGTTCAAATTGAAATTCAGATTAATTATTATCTTGCAAGATAATTTTAAAACCTTGAATTTTTATGATTGAATTAAAATAAAGTACATGATGGCTATAAAAAATTATCATTATCTTGCAAGATCATTTTAATGCATTGAATTTTATCATTGAATTTAAATTATGTACATAATGGAAATTCAGAAATATTATTATGTTACAAAATAATTTTGACCCAGTCAATTTTTATGATTGAATTAAAATATGTACATAATGATAATTCAGCATGGAGATTATCTAACAAAATGATATAAAACCGTGAGTTTTTATGTTCAAATTGAAATTCAGATTAATTATTATCTTGCAAGATAATTTTAAAACGTTGAATTTCTATGATTGAATTAAAATTATGTACATGATGGTTATTAATAATTATTATTATCTTGCAAAATCATTTTAATGCATTGAATTTTATAATTGAATTTAAATTATGTACATAATGGAAATTCAGAAATATTATTATGTTGCAAGATAATTTTGACACAATCAATTTTTATGATTGAATTAAAATTATGCACATAATGATAATTCAGCATGGAGATTATCTAACAAAATTTCATGAAACCGTGCATTTTTATGTTCAAATTGAAATTATGTACATAATGGAAATTCAGATTAATTATTATCTTGCAAGAATTATGTACATGATGACTCATTCATTGAATTTTAATGATGCAAAATGGCGTACCATAGTCCACCAACGTCAGACAGAAATAGGAGAGCTAGAAAAAGTCTAGTTGTGGCGCGAAAAGTGGCGCAAAATTACATTGCGCGACAATCTGTCAAGTGAAAATTGTACTACAATCTATGTATAAATAATAAAATTACAAAACAGTAGTTTTAATTTAGTACCAGTTTAAAATCTGTTTCAACAACAACAAAATCGTAATTGAATGATCAAATTGAGTAAATTTTTCTGATAATCTCGTTTCTGTCGCTCTCTGAATTCTAGATGGAGTTATCAATTCGATAGAATGCGTCCGCTTCTGTTTAATGAAAATTCCAAACAAAAGGACAAACCGGGTATTCCGCGCACAAATAAAATCGAAAACACAGTCCGGAGTTGGTGAACACATTTAAATCTAGCTGGCGAGACGATAAATTCTTGCACCAATTCGCGAGTTAGCAGAAACAAACTCTAAGCGCCCTAAATCTCTCCCAACACAGTGAAATACAAGGCTCGCAAATGTCGATATGCAGATTCCTTTGAAATTAATAAAGTTTTATTTTTTAACGGCAATAAATCTCAAGAAGTTTTTTACAAGATTTCTCAATAAAACAAAAAGAAGTTAATAAAACTTGATGGATTTATTAGAGGAGAAATTGGAGCGCGTAGAAGTAATATGAACAAGTGGAAATAAATGAAACAAGACAGTTTTGTTGAGAGAAAATGTTTAATGTAACTAAACTAAAAACAAAAAACTCTTTTTGTTCATTGTTATTCTCTTCACGAAGAGGACATAACAGAATCGAATCGATTCTGGTAGCATTTGCACGGCAACAGCAGCTGTGGGTTCACTTGTTTCCATGTTGACAAGCTTTGTTTCAAATCTAGGTTGCTATGATTAAAAACGTTACTATATTGTTACCGATTTTGTATTGACAATTGCTAAATTGTTAAGTTGGTTGCGTTTTGAAAACTAAATTCCAGAAAAGGATTTTCGAAATCCTCTGTCTGCATTTGTACAAAATAAAGCCGGAAAATCCTTTTGTAACAGTTTGTAACATTTCAATCTATTTAGCATAGCATCTAAGCCAGTGTCGGCGTTTTGGGCCTGCCCTTCGAATAATTTACATCTATCTACATACAGGGGGTAAAAACACAAATTGTATAATCAGTGTAGACAGTAGTAGACTCCTCGGAGTGGCTAAACGTATTTTATGACCAGATAAAAGACCCTCATTTGTTATCTTCATTAATTGACTTGTATTTATTCATAGGGGATATTCTTTTGAATATAAATTTGAATACTTTATTCCTGGCAAATTCACTCACATTCACAACTCAGTCGATAATACAGTAAATTACCTGTGCGATTTGATTCTCCGCCATTGTTCGCAGTCTTCGGCTGTAATGAAGTTATCCTGAACGTTGTGACGTCACTATTGACTTCGTGCAGTACGCGTGTTCGTGACTAACTTCACTGCATTGTACGACACGACAATTAACCACAATAAGAATTTGAACGAAGGAAGAGAGTCATTGCACGAAATTGGACACTTTTGTTTAGAGCACTTTCAGATATTTATTGAGTTATTGGAAGTGCAGATTTAATCCTTTAGATAATACTTCTTTTATTATTTAATTTCAGAATTGTATAAAATTAGTGTTTACCTAATATTGTTGTCTTAAATAACGAATAACAATATTTCAACTATTTTAAAACAAACTATTAAAAGGCGTTTGAAAAAGAGCTCAGCTAAACGTTGAATATTCAGCTCCAGGTGCAGAAAGTCTGCCTGCACCCAGCGAGAGAGAACGAGCGATGAGAGATCGCTAATTTCGGTATGCTTTTTCTCTGTCAAACTCTATTCCTTCACTTTCCCTATACTGACTATGCTAAACAGACCTCGCTCGCCGTGCAGGCGAGAAATCTGCACCTCAAGCGTCGACATTCGTTTCAAATATATAGCAGAGTGGCCCGCGAGGCGCGCTCGTATTTCTGGTTGCATAAATAGATAAAATACGCTCTTTCTTTGATTTTATAATGAAAATTTGTGAAATAAAATGAAGTATTCAATGAACCATTATATTAATTTTATTTACGTAATTTCTAATATTTTCATAGGGTGTGCACTGCACACCCTGCACATATGGACTGCACGCCACTGTATAGTTATAATTATTGAGCATCTGTCAAATTTCATGTTTCTCATATATAGAGGCGCCACTGCGCAGAAGCTTCTGTATCAAAGATGGCGCTAGTGCTTGTAAGTTATGCTTTTGTAATAAGAGATGGCGCTGATAACATTTCTTAGTACTAGATTCGTGCAGTCTCGGTAAATTCAATTGGTAGGTTTGAATTTTTAAATTAAATTCATGAGTTGCAATAATATTTCACTTTTCTGAGTCTGTGGTGTCTTTAAGAGCGCTACATTGTCCAATTTAACCCAGACGCTTGATTTTAAATTAGATTTAGATACGAGATATAAATTTCCCGACGCAAACTTAGCTGATACAGAATTTCGGATGTTTTTTAGGAGTTTCTGCTATTTATTTCAACTACTTTTTATTCATTTCAATTAGTTCACTCATTTATTCTTACTTTTACGCGCTCTGTAACCGAGCTACTAACAATCTGCCTTTCGAATTTCGGCATGTTGAAATGAAAGTCTGATCGTTACAATACTAACAACTTCATTATGATTTAATGTTGGATTTTCTTCCGAATTTTTGAAAATTGGAGATTTTGATGAATCTTCACGTTTTAGACCCTACTGAACCCAAAAAACATTATTTTTAAAAAAGTTTGGAAGCACGATAACTTGAGAACGCGTCCGAATTTTCGACTGAAATTTTATATTTAAGTTCTTCATCAAAAAGCCAAGATCAAGTTTGTAGAAGAGCTTTTTCAAATCAGTGGTACCAGAACTTTATTATTATTAAAGTTAGACATTAAATTATTTCTGTAATTATTGTTCAGTGATATATGTGTCAAATCTCCAAAATGGCGTCGAGAAGTTGTCTCTACGAATTATAGTCCCTGTACTTAATAAATGAGGTTCTGCGATTCTATACTGCATGCCTTTTTTGTTAAAAAAAGGTTATTAACCAATTACATTTAAAAAAATTGATTTTTTCGTCACAACATTTTGCATGCCTTAGTAATTTAAAATAGTTGATAATGAGTTAAAGTCTAGTACCGAAAGGCATGCAATTCGCAACAACCCAAAAGGCTTGTAAATAAAATCAAATTCATAAAAATATATTGGCATGCATTCCTCGTTGACGCAACTGCGGGAAATTTTGGTGAAATCTTGCACAAATTATCCACGATCTCTTTTGTTATATAATTTGCCACCCTTGTGCCACCGAGAGACGCATGCCTATTTTTTCACCAGGGTTTGAGGGTTGAAGCTTTCATTTTTACTTCCCACTCCAATTCACTATTCACTGTTCCTCAGTCAGGTTGTTCGCCCTTATATAAATATACAGAAACCAAACATCCAGAAATTTCTACGTTATTCCAGAATGTCGCTTAGCGCCCAGACAACAGGGGCGGATTCAGGGCCTATTTTATTTTTACGAATTATACTTTCGCACGTTACAGCATAATAAGGGAAATATTGTGATCATGATTTATTGACAGTTCGAGATTTTGATGAATATTCACGTTTTAGACCCTACTGAACCCAAAAAACATGATTTGAAAAACAGTCGATAACTGGAGAACGCGTACGAATTTTCGACTGAAATTTTATATTTAAGTTTTTCAATAAAAAGCTAGGTTCTAGTTAGTAGATGAGCTTTTTTCAACCAGTGGTACCCAACCTTTACTGATGGAACTTTTTAGTTTTTTGCGTTTATTTTATAAACGGTAGTATTCATCATAAAATATGAAATAACTAAAACTAATCCTTGAATGATTTGGCACAACATTCATCCGGAACATTTTTCAAAATTATCAGCAGTTCATTTGTTATTATCAAAATTATTATAAAATTCGTCTTATTTTTTAAACCAAAGAAATAATGAGAATCATAATGTGGAGTTAGAATTATTATCACTCATATTTTGACATTAAGTGCAAACGTTCGTCAATTGTTTTTTTTAAATAAGTAATTTGGCTCTTGTTTGCCAATTGTTTCTTCCACAAACCATTTAAATGATGTCCAATTTGGTTAATCAATTTTAGGCTCTCGGGGATTTGAGATTCATTGGCAAAAATATTTATTTTATGTACGGACTAAAAAATAACCGACATCTGTCACTTTAACAATGACAGCTGTCACTTTGGCAGTGGCTACAGCGGATTTTTATGGTAATTAAGGTGTCAAGGGTGTTCAAAGGACAATAATGCCTGAGGTCAATAGTTTATTTACCGAGGGCCTCTGGCCCGAGGTGTGTACGTTGACCGTAGGCATTATTGTCCGTTCAACTCCCGTGGTGCCTTCAATGTTTAATGAGCGACTTTTGTTGTATTTCAATCAAAACTTTTAGCGATGTATGTCCTGTCATTGTGATTTTTTTCAGTGAAATTACTTTAGTTACTTGCTGTAACTAAGAAACTTGTTTGAAGTAAAAAGAGAAATAAATTCATAGGCTGCTGCCACCAAATTTTTATACTTGAATAAAAATCAAAGCAGTCTCAAGTGGATGAAGGGCACTTCAGATTCTCGTCCTGTCTACTCAGTAATCCCCAAGTGAAATAAAAATTCAGTTATTTTTATTTTCATACAGCCATATATAATAATAATAATAATAATGTATTATGGGTCAAGGTTGAATCACCAGCATAAAAATTGTATCCAGAGGAGAAAAGCAACGTTTCATTCAATACTAGCACTTAAATTATTTTTGACAATTTTCACATTGAAATTGACAGACCAGAATGAGATTGAGTTGTTGAAAATAAATATTGGTGTTTTTTTTTATTTAAACAATAAACATTACAATATTATAGGCCGGGGAAGTAAAAATGAGAGCTTCAGCCTTAAAACATTGGTTAAAAAATTGGCATGCATCCCTCATTGGCATTAGGGTGGCAAACTATATAATAAAAGAGATCCTAGGTAATTTATGCAAGATTTTTTTCTAAAATTTCCTACCGTTGTGTCAACGAGAGATGCATGCCAATTTTTCCCATTAATTTAAAATTGAAAACACGGAATTTGACATTTATTCTTTTTATCGTCCAAGCCTTTTGGGCTGTTGCAAATTGCATGCCTTTCAGTACTAGGCGTCAAATAACTGTCAACTATTTCACATTAATAAGGCATGCAAAATGCTGTCACGGGAAAACCAATTTTTTCAAATTTTTAATGTAATAATTGGAGTTTATTTATGACGGGAAATAGTTTATCGGTCAATAATTTTTTTTTATCGAAGGATAAATTTTTAAACTTTGAAAAGGCATGCAGTATAGAATCGAATAACCTCAATTATTTAATGTCGTCAACGTTTAAGACAGTCTTTTAAAAGTGGGAGACAGGATTACGTCAATCTCTAATTCAGACTCTAATACTAATGAAACAAAAATCCACTAGATTGATTATTAATTAAATATCTTGAGAATCGTGGTGATTTGTTGTCAATTCAAGTTCCTATAAATATTGTAACAAACAGTGCCTCTACAGAGTACAGAGTAGACTTCCATCGCAAAAAGGTTGTTAAACGGGTTGCGGACGCAACCAATTGATATGTGTCAAGGGCGAATAACGTCAGACCGAGTGACAATTTCTGGTAACCCATTAGAAATATAGAAAGTACAATACCTGGCCAAATTATTGGTTTTATGTCTTATTGATCTTTTTTATATATAAAAGTGCTCAATTGGGATACTAAAACAATGAATTAAAAAAAATATTTATTAATTTTTCAATCAAAAAAAATGGAGAAGCCGAAATAGAGAAATGATTTAGTTTTATTAGGACGTTTCGGCGCCGAAACGGTTCTCCATGATCAGCTTATATAATAATTTGTTAAAAACAATTGTCGGAAAAACTAGAAAGTAAAAAAAATTATGAACTGTCCCTAATAATTTTGCAAAGTACTGTAAAAGACAGTACGAAAGACGCGGTCGAAATAAATAGCGCGTAGAAGTAATATTGGTTACGAAAGCGTACAAAAGTGATCTGGAATAAAGGTTTTTCATTTTGTAGTCCAACAGTTCATGAATAAATCATCCTGTCTCATACAATTCTAAGAAGTAATATTTTTAGTTGAGAAACAAATGTAGGTTATCAAAAAGAAACAAAACACAGTTGACGTAATGAAAAATACATATAATATTTTTACCTATTGATTTTGTATGTCTTGCGTGTTCTAAAAAAATTATTTCAGTTAGTTATACGTTGAATTATACAGACAAATAATAACTGATGGTGGCCCAGTGGTCGAAATTCGATCGTAATTGATTATATTAATAAGCTTTTACCGGAGACATTTTTTTATTCTTTCGTTTTGAGCTTTCTGCACTCCTTCTCCATATAAACTTCAAGCAAATCTCACATTCCTTCGTGCATGCAGTTAATTTATTGGGGGTAAAATGCTGAAAAAATTGTTGCTTTCTGTTACACCCTGTATAAACTCTTAGGAACAATTTTAGCATGTAATAAGTGTTCTATATTTACTTGCGAAATATGAACAGATGTAGAAATGTCACTTGTAATGAAGTTTGCGGCCTTATTTAATTACATTCAAAATTAATCGCGAACATGCTTTTGCTAAAATGACACAATTCCAATTTTGTGGATAAATATCTCTGATTCTGTTTGAAAATTACAAAATTTATTCAAAGTTCAATTACACTTTTGTACAGCAAAATTAAATCAAAGAAGTTCCCCTAATGAAATTATAAATCAAAGTTCTGTGAAATTCTTGACAATTTTAAATTCCCATGCAGTTAATTACGTAATTTTGTTAAAACTTTTCCTGTTAACTTTATTGCAAGAATAACCAATTAAAATATGGATTCGGAGAAATTGCAAAAATAACTGAAATTACTGAAATTAAGAGCATCTTGTAAAAATGTGAACAAGATTATCCGCTTATAAGGAAATCGTTGAGATTTTAAATTGCTTCTTGATTCAGAGGAAGTTAATATTTGAAAGAAAAGTGGGGAGAACTGTAAAGAAAATATATTAAAGCCAAGCGTATTTTTATTGGAAGGTTTCTCGTCAACTTGATACATTGCTTCATTGGAAGACTTCAATAAGGATTTCAAATCAGGTCACATAAATTGTAAAGTGCGATACTGGAGAGGGCGCTCAATTTATTTCATGACGTCATGCAAGCAATTGATGCATTTTTGAATGCTGTAATATTTTCTCTGCGGCAAATTTTCGTAAAACAATTATCCTTGATTACATTAAAGCGAATTCAATTAGGCTTTCTACATTTCCAAATTCTCGGAACCGCATGATGTTCTATAGCTTGTCCCAACTCCAAAATAATGACGCATAAGGTTAATGGTTGAGCATTAGGACCGTCATCCAAAACATTTTCAACCAACTGTTTTATTATTTCACAGGATTTTATTCAAAAATAAAAATTCAATATCAAACGTTCAATCATAAAAAGAATGACTGCAAAGCGAGAATTTATTTTCAACAACTTATTTATTTATCACGCTCTGAATATTCTCTCCATTTCATTACTCACTGTTTCTCAGTCAGGTTGTTCGCCTTTATATATATATATATATATATATATATATATATATATATATATATATATATATATATATATATATATATATATATATATATATATATATATATATATATATATATATATATATATATATATATATATATATATATATATATATATATATATATATATATATATATATATATATATATATATATATATATATATATATATATATATATATATATATATATATATATATATATATATATATATATATATATATATATATATATATATATACAGGGTGTAACAGAAATAAGTACATAAATTTTAACCTGTAATGCAATTTGTCAAGCATAACAATTTTTCTTTATAACTTTTTTCCGTAAATCCTCTGGATATAGAGTAAAAATTCATCAAAGTTTTGTCAAAAATTTCATAGTGCGCCTATGGTTCAAACTGAATGCTTCTCGTTTGTTGGAAGAATGACAGCTGTCGATTGAAAGGAGTATTTTGCAACTTTGAGCCATCGTAGTCTTGTCAATCATTTATTTGAAACTGAAAAAATATTAGTATTTTGGCAATACATTGATATTCGCTCACCTCGATGATTTTATTTTTGCATATGTTGGAAGAAAAACTGAATTTGTTTCTGTTATCAACAATTTGATTTTTCAGTCGTATTCATATGTTATTTTTAAGAAGTATTATCTTCAATAAGGAATTTCACGTATATTTTCGGATAGTACATTTCTTAAACATAAGATTGTCTACCCAAGTTCATTGCACGTGAATCAGCTGATTTGAGTTGTCTGAAACTGTGTCACTGTGTCAGGAGAGTCAGACTATGCTGCCATCTACAAGCAGTTCCAAAAGTAGCTGCTGTTCCTAACCTACTTCATCAGAAATATAAAGAGAAAATCATTCAACGATTTATTTAAATAAAACGGTAGAATATTGAATGGAATGTTATTCTAAATTAATTAATTCATTGAATAATTTGATAGCGATATTGCTACATGAAATTTTGAAGATTCTATTCTTGAAGAACAAAATATAACCTATAAATGTATCAAACTGAATTTGGTAATTGATTTTAAATATTTTCTGACATATATGATACAATATTTTGCTTATTCAGCAGATCAATCCAGGGGGCATACTTTATTGAAACGACCTGAGTGTGAAGTGTGAAGTTTGTAATGATATGAGAAAAACTAATACGCAGGTGCTTCATTTATAAATTGATGTATTTCATTCATCTCATCTGCTGTTTTACGTTGCAGTTAAACGTTAGGTTCTAAATATTCCATGGTATTCTCATCGTAATGTATAAGTGCATAATATTTTGACATTAAATACATTACCATAACCACGATAGTTCAATTTTTAGTGAAAAATGACGATTCGGAGATCGTTCCAAATAAATTTGCTAAGCTTACCCTAAATTGCCCATGAAATCGTACACAGAATTAATAAATTATAATATAATCTGTTTTATTCCATAATTTATTTGCAGGAATTGATAACTCACATACATATGTCAAAATCAATTATTGTTCTATTGCAACTGCTACTGGATCCGATAACTATGCACCTGAACGACTCGTTAAATTATAGGGGATGAAAAATGCTAAAAAAAGATGAGAATTCGGAAAAAAGTTACTAAGAAAAATAGTTAGGCTTGACGAGAACTATAACTGGTTAAAATTAATGTACTTATTTCTGTTACACCCTGTATATATATATATATATCTCTGTAGGGGCACTGTTTGTTACAATATTTATAGGAACTTGAATTGACAACAAATCACCACGATTCTCAAGATATTTAATTCATAATCAATCTAGTGGATTTTTGTTTCATTAGTATTAGAGTCTGAATTAGAGATTGACGTAATCCTGTCTCCCACTTTTAAAAGACTGTCTTAAACGTTGACGACATTAAATAATTGAGGTTATTCGATTCTATACTGCATGCCTTTTCAAAGTTTAAAAATTTATCCTTCGATAAAAAAAAATTATTGACCGATAAACTATTTCCCGTCATAAATAAACTCCAATTATTACATTAAAAATTTGAAAAAATTGGTTTTCCCGTGACAGCATTTTGCATGCCTTATTAATGTGAAATAGTTGACAGTTATTTGACGCCTAGTACTGAAAGGCATGCAATTTGCAACAGCCCAAAAGGCTTGGACGATAAAAAGAATAAATGTCAAATTCCGTGCTTTCAATTTTAAATTAATGGGAAAAATTGGCATGCATCTCTCGTTGACACAACGGTAGGAAATTTTAGAAAAAAATCTTGCATAAATTACCTAGTTTGCCACCCTTATGCCAATGAGGGATGCATGCCAATTTTTTAACCAATGTTTTAAGGCTGAAGCTCTCATTTTTACTTCCCCGGCCTATAATATTGTAATGTTTATTGTTTAAATAGAAAAAAACCACCAATATTTATTTTCAACAACTCAATCTCATTCTGGTCTGTCAATTTCAATGTAAAAATTGTCAAAAATAATTTAAGTGCTAGTATTGAATAAAACTTTTCGTTGCTTTTCTCCTCTGGATACAATTTTGATGCTAGTGATTCAACCTTGACCCATAATACATTATTATTATTATTATATATGGCTGTATGAAAACAAAAATAACTGAATTTTTATTTCACTTGGGGATTACTGAGTAGACGGGACGAGAATCTGAAGTGTCCTTCATCCACTTGAGACTGTTTTGATTTTTATTCAAGTATAAAAATTTGGTGGCAGCAGCCTATGAATTTATTTCTCTTTTTACTTCAAACAAGTTTCTTAGTTACAGCAAGTAACTAAAGTAATTTCACTGACAAAAATCACAATGACAGGACATACATTGCTAAAAATTTTGATTGAAATACAACAAAAGTCGGACATTAAACATTGAAGGCATCACGGGAATTGAACGGACAATAATGCCTACGGTCAACGTACACACCTCGGGCCAGAGGCCCTCGGAAAGTAAACTGTTGACCTCAGGCATTATTGTCCTTTAAACACCCTTGACACCTTAATTAACGTAAAAATTTCTGGATGTTTATATATATATATATATATATATATATATATATATATATTTATATGGAAACAAACATCCAGAAATATTTACGTTATTCTCGAATGTCGCTTGGAGCCCAGACAACAAGGACGGATTCAGGGCCTATTTTATTTTTACGTATTGTAACGAATTCAAGTCTATAAATTAGTCATTTCGGCTTTACTGGTGCTTAGAATTATTGTGGTAATATTTTACATCAAGAAATATAAGCAAATATATTTGTTTTCTAGAAAATTGCTGGGTACCTTCTAGCGCTTTCTAGAAAAGCCTGGACGTTTGCGGGAAAAACGTAGTGGGGAGAGACCCACGGTATATATATGTGACTGACTCAACAAGGAGATTATTGATTTTGGCTCAGAGACCTTATAATATGGACTGCTAGTGGTTGAAATAAATTGTGTTATTTAAAATAAATCAATATTGACATAAATAATTAAAGTTAAGTCAATATTAGAATTATTTATTAGAATATTGTAATCATTATTTTTTTCACGTTTTAGACCCTACTGAACCCGAAAAACATGATTTGAAAAAAGTCGGTAACTGGAGAACGCGTACGAATTTTCGACTGAAATTTCATATTTAAGTTTTTCATCAAAAAGCTAGGTTCAAATTAGTAGATGAGCTTTTTTCAACCAGTGGTACCAAAACTTTATTGATGGAACTTTTTAGTTTTTTGCGTTTATTTTATAAACGGTAGTAATTATCATCAAATATGATATAACTAAATTTAATCCTTGAATGATTTGGCACAACATTCATTGGAAACATTTTTCAAAATTATTGTTTTTTTTTTCAATCAAATTAAAGCTCTTGTCTCCACAAGAAGTAGAAGTGTCTTTTACAAACTATGCCGGTAATATTTATTTTTAGATAGTAATTTGTTGTTTGTAGCTAGCGGAAACGAATATTCTAGGTCCTAAGTAAAACTAATGAGGGTTCACTATTTATCAAGCTTCAAGCTTTCATGTTCAACGTTTATCACCAAAATCTGAGGTAATCTGTTTGAGAATATATTTTTGAACATTTATATTCAGAATATTCAAATATCTTTGACGTTCTGAATGTGTGAAGTAATTTTCGCTTTTGATTGCGGTTAAGGCGAGCTTGCGTGCTTTTTTATGTAGCAGTGTAATGTTCAGCACAATACCGTGTTTTTAAAAATTCATTACCTTCTTTTTCTTCAGTGTTTTGTGCTTGCACGCGTGTCCCCATAATCTTTTTAGCTGCTAATCTGGTTTACATGTCAGTTCAATATTTTATTTTTGTTCGCAAGCAGGGCTTATTTATTGCACGAAGTATTTGCTAAATTAAAACAAAAAAATGGAAGAATCATCTAGATGATGAAAGCGCATTTTTGACAGCTCGTGAATGCTTGTTACCTCAGAGATTTCGCAAATTACCATTTCTCACAATTACTGAGCTTGAAATCAAGCAGTTTTGGCAAACTTACGAAACAGCAGCTTCCATTTAGTACTAGTTTCAAGTTGACTACTTGATAGGTACATAATTTATGCATGTACAAACTCAAAAATACCTTTTAATCTTCATTGTTTAGTTATTGACTGACGGGAGGTCAAGTGCTGTACCTTAAAATGATAATTTGATCTTTATCAAAGCTATATAAAAAAAATACACCAAAAGTAAACAAATTTTCATCCAATAATATTAATTCATTCTAATAAGCTTCAAATTCGCGTCAAACAAGTCATCGAATGAATCCCGGACATATTTGACAACTGTACATAATAATAGTGACAACCGCGGCGAAAGTTGTAACTAAATTTTTATCTACTTGAATAAACTTTAGTTGCCATATCCCTAATGTCATATATATCTATGGACATTGTTTCACTTGAAACAAGTAATTGAATAATTTAATCTTCCACAATCACTGAGCTTGAATTAAAGCAATTTGTGCAAACCTACGAAACAGCAGCTTTAATTTAGTACCAGTTTCAAGTCTGTAAATAGTACTTCAGGAAATGCGAAAATAATCTTTTAAGATTCATATTACATCTTGATATGCGTCCTAGTTTTCTATTTTTTCTTGGCAGTTTTCAATTTAAACTTCTGGAAGTTTCTTTTGACGTCATATGTTTTTTGCACAATCTGAGATCCACACATCAAAAAGCTGTAAACAGAACTTCAATTTCCAACAAGAATATGAGAAATCATATGTTGACATCCTGAAAAAAGAGAAAATAAAGTTTTCTCTCATGTTACTATTTTTAATTCAGCTATTCCGAAACCAGAATCAGCTTTTTGTAAATGCAAAATTTAATATTCATCGTTCCGATTATCACAATTGCATGTAATGTTTTATGGATTCTGTTATGTAATATTTAATACCCAACAATATTTGCAGATAAGCCCGATTTCATTCCAGATCTGTTCGCTAATATCAGCAATAAATTAATTATTATAAACTATATTCGGGATTAATTCTATGTAATAAGCTTACTATTAATGAATGACTGAATTTAATCATGCAATGAGGTTTTTTAGATTAGTGAATTCAGATCACAGATTTTTTAATTAAATATCAAATTATTTATAAATACAAGAGCTTTAATTTGAATTTATGCGCAAAATTAAAAAATAAATTCCTACTGAAGTGCACTTCCGGTTCAGTCTGTTGTTATGAAAATAGTAGGCAATCATTCAGATGCTACAGCAGACTGAAATACCAAATTTCAATATTCTACACCTGATCGTTTCGAATTTATGCGAAAAATTCCAAAAGACTGTCAAGTAAAGTGCACTTCCGGCTCGGTGGATCTCAATAAAAATAGGATATGAACATCTAGACGGTATAGTCGTCCTAAATACTGAATTCTAACAATCTACGCTCAATCGTTTTGGATTTATGCGGAAAATTCAAAAAATGTTTCGAATAAAGTGCTCTTCCGGTTCAGTCGATAGCAATCATATTGCAAAGTGTACAACTAGATATTATAAAAGTGCCTAATACAAAATTTAAATATTCTACGACTGATTGTTTAGAATTTATGCGGAAAATTCAAAAAGTCTGTCATATAAAGTGCACTTCCGGCTCAGCCGATTGTTACAAAAATAGATGATGACCATTTAGATACCTCAGCAATTTTAAATGCTAAATTCCAGTATCCTACGGCTGATCATTCAGGATTTATGCGGAAAATTAAAAAAAGTAAGTAAAAAACAATTTGACGAACGTTTGCTTGTGATGTCAAAATATGAGTGATAATAATTCTAACTCCACATTTTGATTCTCATTATTTCTTTGATTCAGAAAATATGACGAATTTTATAATAATTTTGATAATAACAATTGAACTGCAAATCATTCAAGGAATAGTTTTAGTTATTTCATATTTTATGATAAATACTACCGTTTATAAAATAAACGCAAAAAACTAAAAAGTTCTATCAGTAAAGTTTTAGTACCACTGTTTGAAAAAAGCTCATCTACGAACTTGAACCTAGATTTTGATGAAAAACTTGAATATAAAATTTTAGTCAAAAATTCGTACGCGTTCTCAAGTTATCGTGCTTCCACACAGGCTGACTTTGTTTTAAATTGTTTTTTGGGTTCAGTAGGGTCTAAAACGTAAAGATTTATCAAAATCTCGAACTGTCAAAGAATCACGATTACAATACTTCTCCTATTATCAATAATGATTGTCTGACAGGTGACAGGCAAAAGTTCGCATTATGATCAAAATTATCTCCATGGAATGAAGTTAGTATGAATTTATTTATTTTGAAAACTACGTTACCGACATTTCAAGAACACAATGGCGTATATTTTGCATATTTTATGATGGATTCATCCATAATCTGATTCAATAAACAAAAAAATAAGTAAATAGCTGTATTATTGACTGATTATTGAGAATTTATTATTATTCTACCAAATTATTAGGTTAGAATAGTGTTTTCAGAGGAATTGTCATCTGTCACTTGAAGGTCACTATCTCAAGCAGGCGGCAAAGAAAAAATCAGAACAAAGCGGCACGGACAATCATTTTTGATCACCCTGTATTATAGGTTGGGTAAGCCTTGGGTAGAGCCCGCGTCAGCCTGTACTATTGATATTTTTTGTGGTTTTATTCTAGGTTTAACCGATTCAAACGACTTTCTCTTAAAAATATAGTAGTTGAAATATGGGAAATACAAAAATCCATCAGTAACGAAACGCTTGAAAGAAGAAATATGATGACTGTCATATGTGACAGTTTATTAGTATTTAATTTTTATAATAAAAAGTAAAGCGAAGGATCCGTTGATGATTATTAGGAATAGGACAAGGTCTTTCGAAATCCAGTTTTTCTGTATCATAATTAGTTTATTATGAACGTTTCGGATCCAATTGACCCATCATCAGCAGTATAACAACAGTTTTTTGCTACTTCTAAAATATTTCCGCATTTTTCGTTTTATTTATGACTTTACTATTGTAATTCTGAATTTACTTACGTAAGTTCTACCTGTTGTTATACTGCTGATGATGGGTCAATTGGATCCGAAACGTCCATAATAAACTAATTATGATACAGAAAAACTGGATTTCGAAAAGCCTTGTCCTATTCCTGATAATTTTTATAAAATAAATTTTAATTTCAACCAGTAACAGAGCCCGTCAAATATATTTTTTCACTGTAAACCCTCTGAATGCCAAGTCAGAATGCAAAAAAAAAAGCATTTGTTGAAAGACAGCTAACGATTAAAATAAGTACATATTTTTTAATTCTGAACAGTCGTAGTCAAGTCACTTATTCATTTAAATTGAAAGAATATTAGTATTTTTGCAATACACTGAGATATTAGCTTACTTCTGCAATTCTATTTTTTGTAAAATAAATTAAATTGTTCTATTTTCATTACTACTTGATCCAATTTTTATGGAACATTCCTAAATACTGATTTTTAAGATCCTACGGCCAACAGTTCTGAATTTATACGCGAAATTGAAAAAAAGTTTCAACTGAAGTGCACTTTCGGTTCAGTCGATTGTTATGAAATTAGTAGACAATCATTCAGGTGTTACAGCAGACTGAAATACTAAATTTTAATACTCTAAGGCTGATCGTTTCGAATTTATGCGAGAAATTCTAAAAGACTGTCAAGTAAAATGCACTTCCAGTTCAGTCGATCTTAATGAAAATAGGATATGAGCATTTAGATGGTACAATCGTCTTAAATACTGAATTCCAACATTCTACGTTCAACCGTTTTGGATTTATGTGAAAAATTAAAAAAATGTTTCGAATAAAGTGCACTGTCGGCTCAGCCGATTGGTACAAAAATATTAGATAGTTATTGTGATGCTACAGCAATCTCAAATACTGAATTTCAGTATCCTGCGGCTAATCATTCAGGATTTATGCGAAAAATTTAAAAAAAGTTTCAAGTAAAGTGCACTTCCGGTACAGACTATTGCAACCATAATGCGAGGTGCACAACTAGACCCTAAATCAGTCTCAAATATAAAATTTCAGCATTATACGTTCGACGGGTTTTGAGATTTGCGTACATATATACGTACCGACATCAAGCCGAAAATAGTCAAAATGGATTCAGGGATGTTCAAAACGGATATCTTCAATAGATAAGAAATAAATAGTTTTGCCGTCCATCTTCACTTTTGATGGATGTAAACAAATTTGATGAACAAATATTTGTGATCATATTTATGAATAAATTATCAGCAATACATGGACTGATTTTTTTCATTTGGTAAACATTTTGTGAAAAATTCATTAATCTCTTCAAACCTCTGCAAATTTAGTGCACAATTTCCACATTAAATTTCACTTTCCACAAAAACTTCAACACTTTTCGTCACAATTTCTTGTGTCAACATTTCAGAACCTTCCCAATTTAATTTTCCTCCAAAAGTCAAGTAATTCCTCCACTGTTAAACTCATATAAAATCCAAGTCGTGAGCAAAACCGCCGAACTGAGAGGACAGATACGCGTACAACGCGATGTAACAGAAGCGACTATTGGTGGAGGAGCTCCTGCTCCACGGCTCCCGGGTGGTTCGTTCGATTCCGCGAAGCAGGAGTGAGGGAAAGCAGGAATTTCAAAAAGGTTTTCAACCTCAAACATGAAGGAGATGTTTACGGAAATAAATACACATTTGAACGCTTGAAAGATATATGAGGCGGAATTAGAGAGAGATAAAGGGAATGTATGGAAATCCTGCTGTAATCCTGAAGCGCTTTCAGGAATACAATTTCAAACTATTTGAGTTTACTTGAAATTCTAAACGAAGTAATCTGAACTTGGAAATATTAATATTCATTTTTAGCGCATTTTTTGGAAACTGGTACTAAATAAAAGCTGCTGTTTCGTAGGTTTGCACAAATTGCTTCAATTCAAGCTCAGTGATTGTGGAAGATTAAATTATTCAATTACTTGTTTCAAGTGAAACAATGCCCATAGATATATATGACATTAGGGATATGGCAACTAAAGTTTATTCAAGTAGATAAAAATTTAGTTACAACTTTCGCCGCAGGTGTCACTATTATTATGTACAGTTGTCAAATCTGTCCGGGATTCATTCAATGACTTGTTTGACGCGATTTTGGTGCTTAGTAGAATAAATTAATATTATTGGATGAAAATTTGTTTACTTTTGGTGTATTTTTTTTATATAGCTTTGATAAAGATCAAATTATCATTTTAAGGTACAGCACTTGACCTCCCGTCAGTCAATAACTGAACAATGAAGATTAAAAGATATTTTTGAGTTTGTACATACATAAATTATGTACCTATCAAATAGTCAACTTGAAACTAGTACTAAATGTAAGCTGCTGTTTCGTAAACTTGCCCAAACTGCTTGATTTCAAGCTCAGTAATTGTGAGAGATGGTAATTTGCGAAATCTCTGAAGTAACAAGCATTCATGAGCTGTCAAAAATGCGCTTTCATCATCTAGATGATTCTTCCATTTTTCGTTTCTTTCTGGCATTTTAGGATCCACTGCCTTTTCCACATTGGTGGGGGTTCATCTATCTCTCCCACTCTCGTCAGCGATATGCGCTGTATGGTCCCACAGGAAGGACAGGTTTGCAATGAATTTTTTCTTGAGGTTCACGAGCAGAATTCGAAAACTGTGTTTAATATTTGAATATTTTGAAAATATTTAGACTGAAATGAAATACATGTGCCCGAGGGACAGATGTTGACAATTGTTTTATGTGTCCCAAATCGTGTACGAGAATTACGACTCATAACGAAGATTAGGAGTTACGTCCCGCGGGATCAAGTTGAATGACTGCAGAAAATGACGATGCACTTTATGCAGTGAAATGACGAAAACCGACAGAATCAGAAGCAGCAGAAACTCCAAATTTTGCACATGTACTCAATAAATAAGTAAAATTAATATTAGTTACATATAATTATTGGTGCACGAGCTGTAGGCTTGCAAATTGGACAAACTAATATTTTCTGGGTAAATTAGTAGCTCCAGAAATTTGTAATTATTAGTACGTACTTGGAATGAATGTAGGTGTAAGCAGAATTGATATTAGACAACAATAGTTATTGCAGCACGAGCTGTAGTTGCCCCTGGACCGCTCAAGACAAAGTAATATTTTCCGACCAAATCGGGGGCTCCAAAAATTGTAAATTTTATGTATATACTCAATATAGATGTAAATATATTTAGAATGAATATTAATTACATATCGCTGTTGGTGCACGAGCTGTAGGCTTGCAAATCGGACAAAACAAACTAATATTTTATGGGTAAACCAGTGGCTCCAGAAATTTCTAATCATAAACACGTAATTAAAATAAATGTAGGTATAATCATGACAAATATTAGTCATCAATTGTTATTGGTGTACGAGCTACAGCCTTGAAAATTGAGAATTTCAATAAACAGTTAAAAATTCTTCTATCACAATGAAATGACGAAAACCGACAGATTTTCGAACGACACCGACTGGAAAATTTATAAGTTTATCAATAGAAAAGATTATAATCCAATTAATTCAGTCCAAGTTATTAAAAAACAATTTACTTTTTGATTCATAAGCAAAATCGTTCACATAAATATCTGTTCACACAATCTTGAGCAACCCATAAAACTATTCCAGCACGTTCCTACATTTTATCACAAAACCTATAAATGTTAGTACACCGTTTCGCTCAAATGGTGTTTGGCGAAACTCTCTACAGTCTACATGGTTATCAATGGAAGCTCGCCGATTAGTCCACTTCTCTAGAATCTAGATTACCTTATGCTTCTGTTACATTCTACTTTGTATTTATTTTGTTTTAATTTCTTGTTTAATTCATAACTTTGCGCCAATTTGTTCTACAGTTAATCGTTTTGGATTTACCAAAAAGATTCTGAGAATCTGTCAAGTAAAATGCGCTTTCAGCCAAGCCGTTTGCTATGGAAACAGTAGGCCATTATTCTTACACTACAACATTCCGAAATACTGATTTCTAAAATTCTACGACTACCAACAGATCTGAATTTATGCGCAAAATTAAAAAATAAATTCCTACTGAAGGGCACTTCCGATTCAGTCTATTGTAATGAAAATAGTAGGCAATCATTCAGATGCTACAGCAGACTGAAATACCAAATTTCAATATTCTACACTTGGTCGTTTCGAATTTATGCGAAAAATTCCGAAAGACTCTCAAGTAAAGTGCACTTCCGGCTCGATGGATCTCAATTAAAATAGGATATGAGCATCTGGACGGTATAATCGTCCTAAATACTGAATTCTAACAATCTACGTTCAATCGTTTTGGATTTATGCGGAAAATTCAAAAAATGTTTCGAATAAAGTGCTCTTCCGGTTTAGTCGATAGCAATCATAATGCAAGGTGTACAACTAGATATTATAAAAGTGCCTAATACAAAAGTTAAATATTCTACGACTGATTGTTTAGAATTTATGCGGAAAGTTCAAAAAGTCTGTCATATAAAGTGCACTTCCGGCTCAGCCGATTGTTACAAAAATAGAAGATGACCATTTAGATGCTACAGCAATTTCAAATGCTAAATTCCAGTATCCTACGGCTGATCATTCTGAATTCATGCGGAAAATTAATATAAAGTAAAGTGCACTTCCGGTTCAGCCGATCGCAATCATAATGCAAGATGAACAATAAGATGTTATAGAAGTTCTTTATACGAAATTTCAATATGCTATGGCTAATCATTCTATATTTATTGAAAAAATTCAAAAAAAGTTTCAAGTAAAGTGCACTTCCGGTGCAGACGATTGGAACCATAATGCGACGTGCACAACTAGACCCTATATCAGTCTTAAATACAAAATTTCAAACGTTCAACCAGTTTTGAAAGCGAGTTACGTACGTACGAACATACGTACCAAAATCAAGCCAAAAATAGTCAAAATGGATTCAGGGATGCTCAAAACGGATATTTCCATCAAAATGATTGAACTTGATTTCCTGGATTGTAAATTGAGTCCACGATGTTTTTTTGCACCCGGTACAAGTGTCAAAGTTTGACATTTTTTAACATGAAGAACATTTTTTTAGGGGTGTGGTTAACTTACATGACCTTAAAGAGAAGACTTCAAACTTTCCAAAATTCAAAGATTCGTCCATTTTCGATCAAAATTGTTATATATTCTGTAGTATTATTGCAAATTCAAAATAATTGAAATCATTCATGTTTTCTACCTTTTAGTGGGTGTAACACGCCCAAATTTTGGATAATTAAGTTGAAATTAAACTAGCCGTCAACCAACAAGCATTGCCAATAACATCAAATAAATATATCAATCCAAAAGAAATTTCCTTATATACTTATACGTTGTCGTATAAACAAATTTAAAACGCCATTTTTTTGGGTGATTTTTCGTATTATTGCAACAAATTTGAACTAAATCAATGATAATTATATTTAATTATCTGAAAATCACAAAAAAAACTGCATTTAAATTGCTCAATAATTTAAAAATTGAGGAAAATATATTTCAAGTGTTCTCTCTTCGGTCCGACTAAATTCGCATCATTAGTCCAGCATTATTTTAGCTACAAACATAAATATTTCAGTGATCATTTTTTTGGGTTATTTTCAACTTTTGGGCCTTATTAATGCTGCCATTACGTTAAATAAGCTTCAAAATTACTAATTCAATAAAAAAATCTCTCTCAAAACAGTCCGAAATAATTTGGAATGTTACAGAAGGCTTCAAAACAATTTCGAAACGTTATACAATGTTCAAAAATGCTCTATAAAGTTATACAATAATTGGAAATGTCCCAAAATGCTCCAAAACAGTTTGAAATGCTTTAGAATGTTCCAAAACGTTATACCGACTATAATAATTTCTCAGAACGCTTCAAAATATTCCGAGATACTTTAAGACAGTCCCAGGACGCTTCAATACAGTCCGAAACAACTTAGAATGTTTCAGAATACTTCAAAACAGTCCGGATTACTTTGAGACAGTTCCAAAACGCTTCCAAACAGTTCAAAATAATTTAAAATGTTCCAGAACGCTTCAAAACAGTTCGAAATACTCTATAATGTTCCAATACGTTATACAATATTTAAAAATGCCGAAAACTGTTCCAGAATACTCCAAAACAGTCCGAAATACTTTAAAACAGTTCAAAAATGTTTCAAAAGAGTCCTAAATAATTTAGAATGTTTCAGAACGCTTCAAAACAATCCGAAATACTTTCAAACAGTTACAGAACGCTTCAAAACAGTCCGAAATAATTTAGAAAATTCCAAAATGCTTCAAAACAGTTCGAGAACCCTCCAAAACAGTCCGAAATATTTTAGATTATATCAAAACGTTATACAAATTTTAAAAATGTTCCAGAACGTTTAAAAACATTCCGAAATATTTTAAAATGTTCCCGAACGCTTCAAAATAATCCAAACTGCTCCAGAAGGTTCTTAAATGTTATACAGTACTTGAAAATATCAGTCCGAAATACTTTAGGAGGTTTCAGAACACTTCAAAACAGTCCGAAATGCTTAATAAGGTTTGAGATTGCTTGAAAACAGTCCTAAATAATTTAGAATGTCGTAGAACGTCTCAACCAATTCTGAAATGTTTTAGAAGGTTCCAGAACATTATAGAATGTTTAAAAATCTTTCAGAACGCTTCAAAACAGTCCGAAATATTTTAAAAGACTCCAGAATATTATAGAACGTTTTAAGTAGTCCAAAATGGTTTAGAATTTTACCAAATGATTTTTAAAAATGTCTCAGAGCGCTTCAAAACAGTCCGAAATGCTTCTAGAATGTTCCAATACGTTATACAGTGTTTAAAAATGCCGCATACGGTTCCAGAATACTCCAAAACAGTCCGAAATACTTTAAAACAGTTCAAGAATGTTTCAAAAGAGTCCTAAATAATTTAGAATGTTTCAGAACGCTTCAAAACAATCCGAAACACTTTAGAATGTCATACAAACTTTAAAAATGTTCCAGAACGTTTTAAAACAGTTTGAAATACTTCAGAATATTCCGAAACGCTTCAAAACAGTCCGAAATACTTTCAAACAGTTACAGAACGCTTCAAAACAGTCCGAAATAATTTAGAAAGTTCCAAAATGCTTCAAAACAGTTTGAGAACCCTCTAAAACAGTCCGAAATATTTTAGATTATATCAAAACGTTATACAAATTTTAAAAATCTTCTAGAACGTTTAAAAACATTCCGAAATATTTTAAAATGTCCCCGAACGCTTCAAAATAGTCCAAAATGCTCTAGAAGGTTCTTAAATGTTATACAGTACTTGAAAATGTCAGTCCGAAATACTTTAGGAGGTTTCAGAACACTTCAAAACAGTCCGAAATGCTTAATAAGGTTTGAGATTGCTTAAAAACAGTCCTAAATAATTTAGAATGTCGTAGAACGCCTCAACCAATTCTGAAATGTTTTAGAAGGTTCCAGAACGTTATAGAATGTTTCAAAATCTTTCAGAACGCTTCAAAACAGTCCGAAATATTTTAAAAGACTCCAGAATATTATAGAACGTTTTAAGTAGTCCAAAATGGTTTAGAATTTTACCAAATGGTTTTTTAAAATGTCTCAGAGCGCTTCAAAACAGTCCGAAACGCTTCTAAAATGTTCCAATACGTTATACAGTGTTTAAAAATGCCGAAAACAGTTTCAGAATACTCCAAAACAGTCCTAAATACTTTAAAGCAGTTCAATAATGTTTCAAAAGAGTCCTAAATAATTTAGAATGTTTCAGAACGCTTCAAAACAATCCGAAACACTCTAGAATGTCATACAGACTTTAAAAATGTTCCAGAACGTTTTAAAACAGTTTGAAATACTTCAGAATGTTCCGAAACGCTTCAAAACAGTCCGAAATACTTTCAAACAGTTATAGAACGCTTCAAAACAGTCCGAAATAATTTAGGAAGTTCCACAATGCTTCAAAACAGTTCGAGAGCCCTCTAAAACCGTCCAAAATATTTTAGATTATACCAAAACGTTATACAAATTTTAAAAATGTGCCAGAACGTTTAAAAGCATTCCGAAATATTTTAAAATGTTCCCCATTACTTGAAAATGTCAGTCCGAAGTACTTTAGGAAGTTTCAGAACACTTCAAAACAGTCCGAAATGCTTAATAAGGTTTGAGATTGCTTAAAAACAGTCCTAAATAATTTAGAATGTCGTAGAACGCCTCAACCAATTTTGAAATGTTTTAGAAGGTTCCAGAACGTTATAGAATGTTTAAAAATCTTTCAGAACGCTTCAAAACAGTCCGAAATGTTTTAAAAGTTTCCAGAATATTATTGAACGTTTTAAGTAGTCCAAAATGCTTTAGAATTTTACCAAATGGTTTTTAAAAATGTCTCAGAGCGCTTCAAAACAGTCCGAAACGCTTCTAGAATGTTCCAATAGGTTATACAGTGTTTAAAAATGCCGAAAACAGTTCCAGAATACTCCAAAACAGTTCGAAATACTTTAAAACAGTTCAAGAATGTTTCTAAAGAGTCCTAAATAATTTAGAATGTTTCAGAACGCTTCAAAACAATCCGAAACACTTTAGAATGTCATACAAACTTTAAAAATGTTCCAGAACGTTTTAAAACAGTTTGAAATACTTCAGAATGCTCCGAAACGCTTCAAAACAGTCCGAAATACTTTCGAACAGTTACAGAACGCTTCAAAACAGTCCGAAATAATTAAGGAAGTTCCAAAATGCTTCAAAACAATTCAAGAACCCTCTAAAACAGTCCGAAATATTTTAGAATATATCAAAACGTTATACAAATTTTAAAAATGTTCCAGAACGTTCAAAAACGTTCCGAAATATTTCAAAATGTTCCCGAACGCTTCAAAATAATCCAAAATGCTCTAGAAGGTTCTTAAATGTTATACAGTACTTGAAAATGTCAGTCCGAAATACTTCAGGAGCTTTCCGAACACTTCCACACTGTTCGAAATGCTTAATAAGGTTTGAGATTGCTTAAAAACAGTCCTAAATAGTTTAGAATGTCGTAGAACGCCTCAACCAATTCTGAAATGTTTTAGAAGGTTCCAGAACGTTATAGAATGTTTAAAAATCTTTCAGAACGCTTCAAAACAGTCCGAAATGTTTTAAAAGATTCCAGAATATTATAGAACGTTTAAACACAGTTCCAGAACGTTTTAAGTAGTCCAAAATGCTTTAGAATTTTACCAAATGGTTAAAAATGTCTCAGAGCGCTTCAAAACAGTCCGAAACGCTTCTAGAATGTTCCAGAACGTCATACAGTGTTTTTGCTTGAGCGCTGGTTAATTCAGCCAATCAGAGCATCGCCAGTAGGTAGCGGACCAATGGAACACATACTACGCAACAAATACATTATTTTAAATGTCTAACAACTGACAGTTTTTTTGTTTTTTAGATTTCCAGTATTTGTTTTCGTAATTGTTACAATAAATAATTGAATAAATAACAAACCCTGTCTTTGAAATTGTGGTAATGAATGAAACAAGAGGAAAAAGACCGAGTGTGAAATTAATTGGTCAGTATGTGAAGAACGCAATTTCAGGGAAAAGGAAAGTATTGCCAAGTGTGGGAGTGAGTCATCTGAGGTTTCCCGGACATATTTATAGGGGTGAAAGTAAAGGGAGACCAAATAAGAAAAGAAATTGATATTGTGATTTGTTGTAAGGGTGGAATTCCCTCAACAAAAAAAAAAAACTTCCTGAAGTGTAGTAATTACAAAATGGAAGATCTATTACTAAGTTTAGTGAATGGAAATGATTACTCTGTGTAGGTCTGGTCGATAGGATTTATTTTTTTTTTAGCTGGAAACAAATTGTATTTGGTTTGGTTTAGCAAATGCGACAATGGTTGTTCTTTGTATGAATTATGAATCAGTGCTTCCAGACACTTTTATGAACTTTCACTTTGTCTGGAAGTGATAACCAGAAATGAACAGAGCCGTACCAAAACCGGAAAAAATACGTTTTTGGATGTATTATAAATAGCAGCAAGGGAATCTCGGTATGCAAACCCTTCTTGAGGAAATACAATTTATTTGAGACCCCAAAATGTTATCCTTTCAATCCATAACCCCTTTAATCTTAGGTATTCAATTATCATCTTCAGAATCCTAATTCCGTCGCAATGCTCTTGGTTTGAGACAAGACAATACCCTCCCTACTCCAACACTGCCTTTTGGAAGATTGAGTAGGTGGCTTTATATCAGAGTCGGCCTTAAATTAATTTCACACTAAATTTTAGTAACGTAATACTTTTCACGATTATATATCTCCCAAAACTCTTGAAGAACGGCTCTGTTAGGGGTTGAAGCTTGAAGCAAAACAAAACACTGTCAACCACCCCCGGCGTCACAGCCCCTATCGTGAAGAACGCCACTGCGCGGTAATGATCGATTGTGAGGTTGAGTGCGCCGGGCAGGAATAACAGTGTTGCCAGAGGACACAAACAGGGCTGCCAGCCGAATATTTCAATCCAAGAAGAAAGGAAAATTTGATGCCCACAAGCATGAAGATTTAATTAGCAATCTAACTGAATCAAACATTTGTTTTAGTTCGTTTGTTTTAACTTCAGCCCTTAAAAAACAACCCAAGTACAAAAATCGTTGTTATAATAAATTAAGACATGTTCTGCGTTTACTGGGAATGAATCCTTTGGTGCGATAACAGCCTGTATATAGGAAATCAGAAGTAACAATTGCTTCTCGGTAAAGACTAAAGAGAGATAGAGCTTTTAACGTATGAGAAGAGCGATTATTTCAGTGCTTTTTACATTTTACGAGATAAAAGCCAAGGGGAAACGTAGATGGTTTATTGAAACAAAAAACGCTTTCTACTGGAATGTTCTGAAGTGCAGAGTGCACTCAATTTGCACATCAAAATGAAACTAAATCGAAATATTTAGAATAGCTGAAATGTATGCTTTAATGATTTGAATTGGATACACTGCAAAATAGTGCAAATTTTTGCTTTGATAACACAAAGTAAGTATGCAGAGTTAATCAATTATTACATAGGGTGTCTCAGAACCTACATAATAATATTTACAATACCATACAAAGTAATATTCTGTAGGATTTCATTGTGAAATTACTCCAATGTTTAATCAAATTTCCAAAAAGGGATTAAGGAATAAATGTGTGTAAGTGTAATTATAACAGTATGTGGTAACCCTTTCAGTTTGAATTAATAGGGTTAGACTTGGGTCGAAATATAATCCTTTTACCCTTATTTCCATTATTTATGCCCTCTCAAAAGTGTCCATTGCATTTATTCTAATCTAATAAGAGTACTCCAATTTCTACAGAGATGGAAAACACGCAGTTATTATCCAGTTTCGAAAATTAATATAATTTTACGGCGCACAATATCCACTTGTATTATTACAAAATTATGAGAAAAAAAAAATACTTTTCCTATTACATAAAGGTTGGGGAAGTAAAAATGGACCGAAGTTTCGCATAAAATTTGATGCGGAAAAAGGGAGAGTTCCCTCTTCTCGATGTAAACATTTTTTAATACTTTTTCTATTTAATAATAATGCTGTCACATTTTTACAAAATTTTGAAGTGTCAGCGAAAATAAATGTCTAAAAAAACAGAATTTGTAATTTAGTGTCATGAATTTATTTATTTTATTAATTTATATTGCCACAAATTTTACTATAAATAATTTATAATCATAGGTCGCAGTACAAATATTCACTTTACAAACTCGTACGTTCAAAATATCACTCACTGTTACTCGTATTGAATCACATTCAATTGTTTAACAGTTGATGCCTGGCAACCACCGAACATCTAGTGACCATAGCTTGTCAATCATGTCCGACAATTGAACATCGACCTTGTCAATACTAACTAGGATTACAGCGAATCCAAATAAATAATTACTACAAGTATTTCATATTTGTGACAATATAGAAAAAATTGTTCCATTTAACGAATGTTTCACAATACGAGTAACTAGTTATGAGAGGCTAGAAAATATATAGAGTATAGAGAATGTTGAGAATTTAGAGAATACAGAAAATTTATGGAATAACAAGGATAAATAATTCAGAGAATTTAGGGAATAAACAGAATCAAGTGGATATAGAAAATTAGGAGACCATGAAGAATTTGATGCGCTTAAAAAATATATAAAATATAGAGAATGAAGGGACTATAGTGAATTTAAGGAATAAAGAGGACATGGAGAATTTAAAAATACATAGTCTGGACAATAAAAATAATATAGAAAATTTGTATAATAAAGAGAATTCAGAGAGTATAGAAAATTAAGAGAATATAAACAATTTAGGGAGCATAGAAAGTAGAGAATTTTAAATCTTTTAGAAAATATGGAGAGTATAGAAAATTATGAGAATATAAATAATTCAGAGAATATAGAAAGTCTAGAGAATATAAATAATTTAGAGAGCTTAGAAAATAAAGAGGATATAGAGGATTTCGGTAATAGAAAATATATAAAGAATTTAAAGAATGCAGAAAATTTAGGGATTATAGAAAACATAAAAATCTAGGGAGTTTGAAAAATATGGAGAATTTGGGGAACATAGAGAATTCAAAGAATACGAAGAATTTAAAAAGCTTAGAAAATATAGAGAATACAAAGAATATAGAGAGTTTAGGAAATTAAAAGAATATAGAAAATTCAGATCATTTAAGGTATTAAAAAAATATAGAGAATATAAAAAATCTTGGAAGCTTGGAAAATGTGGAAAATTAGGGGAATATGGAGAATACAGAGAAATTAGAGAACATAAAGAGCCCAAAGAATAAAGAGAGTATAAAGATTTTAGAGATTATGAAGAATTTAAAGAGGTTAGGCAATCTGGAGAATTTAATGAATAAAGATAATATAGAGAATTCGGGAAATAAAGGAAATTTAGACAATATAGAGAATTTAGAGAGCTTAGAAAATGAAAATAAATTAAGAGAATAAAAAGGATATATGGAATTCAGTGGATGATGATAATTTAGGGAATATAGTGAATATGTAGAGTATAGAGAATTCTGAGAATATGAATAATTCAAAGAATATAGAAAGTTTAGACAATATAAAGAATTAGGAGAACTTAGAAAATAGAGAAAAAGGAAAATATAGAAAATTTAGGGAATAAAGAGAATATAAAAATCTAGGGAGCTTGAAAAATATGGAGAATTTGGGGAATATAGAGAATTCAAAGAGAATATAGAAACTTTAGAGAATATAGAGAATTTAGGAAATAAAAAGGATATAGAAAATTTAGATAATAAAGAGAATATAAAAAATCTTGGAAGCTTGGAAAATATGGAGAATTTGGGGAATATGAAGAATATAGAGAATTCAGAGAATATAAAGAATCCAAAGAATAAAGGAAATATAGAATGTTCAGGGATTATAAAGAAATTAAAGAGCTTAAAAAGTATAGAGAATTTAGTGAATAAAGATAATATGGAGAATTTGGGAAATAAAGGAAGTTTAGACAATATAGAGAATTTAGAGAGCTTAAAAAATGAAAATAAATCAAGAGAATAAAAAGGATATATGGAATTCAGTGAATAAAGAGAATTTAGGGAATATAGTGAGTATAAAGAGTATAGAGAATTCTGAGAATATGAATAATTCGAGGAATATAGAAAGTTCAGACAATATAAAGAATTTGGAGAACTTAGAAAATAGAGAAAAAGGAGAATATAGAAAATTTAGGGAATAAAGAGAATATAAAAATCTAGGGAGCTTGAAGAATATGGAGAATTTGGGGAATATAGAGAATTCAAAGAGAATATAGAGAATTTAGGAAATAAAAAAGATATGGGAAATTTAGATAATAAAGAGAATTCAGGGGATAAAAAAAATATAGAGAATATAAAAAATCTTGGAAGCTTAGAAAATATGGACAATTTGGGGAATATGAAGAATATAGAGAATTCAGAGAATATAAAGAATCCAAAGAATAAAGGAAATATAGAATGTTCAGAGATTATAAAGAAATTAAAGAGCTTAGGAAATATAGAGAATTTAGTGTATAATAATAATATAGAGAATTCGGGAAATAAAGGAAGTTTAGACAATATAGAGAATTTAGAAAGCTAAGATAATGAAAATGAATTGAAAGAATAAAAAGGATATATGGAATTTAGTGAATAAAGAGGATTTAGGGAATATAGTGAATATAGAGAGTATAGAGAATTCTGAGAATATTAATAATTCAAAGAATATAGAAAGTTTAGACAATATAAAGAATTTGGAGAGCTTAGAAAATAGAGAAAAATTAAAATATCGAGAATTTAGGTAATGAAAAGAATATAGAGAATGGAGAGAATTTAGGGAATGAAATATAAAAGTCAAGGGAACTTAAAAAATATGAGAATTTGAGGAATATAGAGAATTCGAAGAATAAAGTTAACATAGAAAATTCAGAGAATATAAAAAATTTAGGAAGCTAAGGAAATATAAAGAATACAAAGAATATAGAGAATTTATGGAATAAAAAGAATATAGGAAATTTAAAGAATAAAGAGAATTCAGAGAGTACAGAAAGTTGAGGGAATATGAACAATTTAGGGAGCATAGAAAGTATAGAGAATTGTGAGAATATCCAGCATTTAGACAATGTAGAGAATTTTAAGAATGGAGAAAATTTAGGGAATGAAATAATGTAAAAGATAATATGGCGAGTATAGAGAATTCTGAGAGTATAAATAATCCAGAGAATATATAAAGTTTAGAAAATATAAAGAATTTAGAGAGCATGAAAAATAGAGAATGAAGAGGATATAGAGAATTCAGGTGATAAAAGGGAATAAAGAGAATAAAAAAATTTAGGGAGCTTGAAAAATATGGAGAATTTGGGAAATATAGAAAATTCAAAGAATAAAGAGAGTATAGAAACTACTTCAGGGAGTATAAAGAGTTTAGAAAGCTTAGAAAATATGGAGAATTTAGAAAATACAAAGAATATAGAGAATTTAGATAATAAGAATAATATAGAAAATTTCGCTGATGAAGAGAGTTCAGGGAATAAAGAAAATATAGAGCATTTAAAGAATATAAAAAATCTTGGAAGCTTGGAAAATATAGAGAATTTAGAGAATATGAAGAGTATAGAGAATATAAAGAATATAGAAAGTTTAGAGGTTATAAAGAATTTAGAGAGCTGGGAGATATAGAAAATTTAGTAAATAAAGATAATATAGAGAATTTGGGAAATAAAGGAAGTTTAGACAATATAGAGAATTTAGAAAACTTAGAAAATGAAAATAAATTGAGAAAATAAAAAGGATATATGGAATTTAGTGAATAAAGAGTATTTAGGGAATATAGTGAATATGAAGAGTATAGAGAATGCTGAGAATATAAATAATTCTGAGAATATAGAAAGTTTAGAGAATATAAAGAATTTGGAGAGCTTAAAAAATAGAGAAAAAGGAGAACATAGAGAACTTGGGTAATAAAAATAATATAGAGAATATAGAATAAAAGTCTGGGGAACTTGAAAGATATGGAGAATTTGAGGACTATAGAGAATTCGAAGAACAAAGAGAACATAGAAAGTCCAGAGAATATAAAGAATTTAGGCAGCTTAGGAAATATAAAGAATACAAAGAATATAGAGAATTTATGGAATAAAAAGAATATAGAAAATTTACAGAACGAAGAGTATTCAGGGAATAAAGAAAATTTAGGGAGTATAAAAATTCTGGGAAGCTTGAAAAATATGAAGAAGTTGGGGAATATGGAGAGTATAGAGAATTTAGAGACTATTAAGACTCCAAAGGATAAAGAGAATATAGAAAGCTTAGAAATTATAAAGAATTCAGAGAGCTTAGAAAATATAGAGAATTTAGTGAATAAAGATAATATAGAGACTGTGGGAAATAAAAAAAATATAGAGAATTAACAGAATATAGAAATTTTAGACAATATAGAAAATTCACAAAGCTAAAAAAATAAAAATACATTAGGACAATAAAGAGGATGTATGGAATTCAGTGAATAAAGAGAATATAAAGAGGATTTAGGGAATAGAGGAAATATGAAGAGTATATTGAGAATTTAGAGAATATAGAGAATCTAAGGAATGAAGGAAATATAGAGAATTTAAGGAATGGAGGAGATATAGAGAATGTAGAGTAAAAAAAAATTGAATAATTTAGGAATTAAAAAGAATATGGAAAATTTAGAGGATATAAAGAATTTAGTGGGCTTAGAATATAATATAGAGAATTTAGGCGATAAAGACTCTTCCTTTTATTTTTTCCTTAAAATGATAGTTGACCGAAAGAATTTATAAATTGTTTAAAGAATTACACTTTTAGGATCAAAGCCTCTGAAGTCCTTTGAAGTAGATGTTTTCAGAACGCTACCAACTTAACAACATTGTTCTGCAGGTTGCGGATATTTTTTAAATGTAGTGCAACTGTTCTGAATTGACTATAGAAATAATTCATATATGTATATCGATCCTACGGATGCTCATCTGAAGTAAACTCAGTTACTCCAACAAAATAAAAGTTACTCCAGGCGTTATTCTAAAAGCAAATTCAGCCACCGATGTAGAGATAACAAAATTATTATTGAAGAATTTGAATAGCTTCTAGTAAATTATATTTTTTCCGATGCAAATACCTTTTTTGTGTAAATATCCCGCGATTGTGCAGTGTTTTTTCGTTGCCTGGCTACGGCGTACAGCCCAGCAAACAAACAAGTCAATGTGCAAACAAACAATGAAAACGAAAGAACGAGAAAATAAACAAAGGTAAAACGCTAACTTCCAGTGGAAATAGTTCGTAGGAATCACCGATTTGTTGTTATTCAATCGCAATTTATTTATGAGAGATGAATAATCATACAAAAAATTTACAAAAAGTCTTTATTTTCAAGAATAAAATTTAAAGTATCATCGATGCAATATTTTTTTTGTAACACTGCAGACTACACAAAGGTGCACCAGTTTTAGAACAAGAATATTTTTTAATATTTCCACATTTCATGGCACACAAAACTTTTTTGGGGCGTTCTTTCAGAACTTTATTTTCTACAGGGCAAACAATATCAGGATGAAAACTTAACGTAGTTAAATCTGGTGTCCTTTTTAAAGTTACTAACGGGGGTAACATTTCTATAAGATCTAAAATTGCTATTCTTTTGAGTTTTGGATTCCTGCTTCTTGAGAATTCTCTCCATTGTCTTTTTTTTATCTTTCTCCCTTTTTTCATCGGCCTGTTGTTTCCTTTTTTGCGATTTTAGCGCAGCTTTTTGAATAGCTTCCGCGGTCATAATTTTCTCTTTATAACCGGAAGGAAGTGCCAGCAGTGTTTCATTGGCTGGCATATCTTTGTCACTTCCTCTTTCATACATCGCTCTCTGTCTAGCAGTCATCAATTTTGGATCTTTGGGTTTAATTTTTTTTAATTCGTCATCCATTTCTTCCAATTTTCCAGATTCCAAGGCGTCTAGCCATCGTTCTTCGTCGCTGGATACTCCACCATCCTTGGATTTTTTTTTCTTGGAACTGGAGCTTTTTGATGGTAGCTGAGGGGTGGAGGGCGCTTTCTGGCCAGAAGTGGACGCCATTTTTATTCAACAAGACTTTTAGTATTTGGACCCAGTGGTTTAAGCCTGCACAAAAAAATCTAATTTTATTTCAAGTTATTTCCAGTCATTTTCAAGGGTCCAATATACTAACAGTCTTGCAAATTATTATATTAAAAATACTTTCACTTGAAACTGAAAAGCATTACTATCCGAAAATCGCATTTCTCCATCAATATCAAAGTACTACAAAAAAAAATCGCATAACAAAAAAAACACATCGATCTCTTGGAAGACGAACGAATTCTCCCATTCTTTGCCATTCAGCGGTGCCAACACAAAAGAAATAAAAGAAGAAGGTTCCATTTTCCACAAATCGAATCGAATATCCACGAGTAAATATCTCAATTTCCTAGGGACGAAATAGATCACCCGGACGATGCCAACAAGAAGGATAAGGACAACTACATATGGGGTATTAGATAATAGAGAGAGATAACAATTTAAGTAGTGCGGATCTGTGCTACTAGCAAGAATAAAGAGGGGGAATCAGGAGGAATTATAAATTATTTTTTTTATATTTTTGTTTATGGTATGGCAAGTCTCTCCTTTTATCGTGCGCGCTTAAAATGATAATTTGATCTTTATCAAAGCTATATAAAAAAATACATCAAAAGTAGACAAATTTTCATCCAATAATAATAATTCATTCTAATAAGCTTCAAATTCAAGTCAAACAAGTCATTGAATGAATCTCTGATAGATTTGACAACTGTACATAATAATAGTGACAACCGCGGCTAAAGTTGTAACTAAATTTTTATCTACTTGAATAAATTTCAGTTGCCATATCCCTAATGTCATATATATCTATGGGCATTGTTTCACTTGAAACAAGTAATTGAATAATTTAATCTTCCACAATCACTGAGCTTGAATTAAAGCAATTTGTGCAAACCTACGAAATAGCAGCTTTCATTTAGTACCAGTTTCAAGTCTGTAAATAGTATAGTTGCTGAGAACTCAGCGTCACGCCAGCCAGCCAGCCAGCCAGACAGCCAAAGTGAATATAATAGCGCTTTTTTCCAAAAAATGCGCTAAAAATAAAGGTTCCCACTTTCTACCCTTCTTCACTCCTCGGAGGGAGGGAAGAAATCATTGAAATTCTACTCCAGATATTCTCCCGGTAAATTGAAACTTCAAGTATGCAAAAACTCACATTCCTTCGTGCACGCGTTATGCCTGTACTACACGATTCAATTTCTTCATCAATAAATTCACGAAGTTTTATTTTGAATTTATTGGATCGTGTAATACGAGACACTTCGTGAATTTTTTTTTCAGACGAATTAGAACGCGTTTTATTTTCCGATAACTTTCTAGGGAGTTCTAGGGTTTTTTCTGCACATTTTGTCGTTGCCAACCTTTGAATTTGACATTGTCTTTGTTTACCTCCAACCTTTTTTGCGGTTAAGTTTGTTTGATTCTAAAGAGATACTGTGAAAATTCTAATTTCATTGTACTTCTAATTCTACAGAAACTTGCAAGAAACACAATACAAAAATTAACGACAGTAAAATGACAACTGATATTTAGGTTGGTACTATTAAATCTTCATGTGTGTAAAAACGAACTAACATTTTTCTAATTGACAATAAATTCACGAAGAAATTCAAGGACAACTTCATGAATAAATTGAATCGTGTAATACAGGCATTACAAAGTTTTTTTCCACGTAAAATAAAAATGGGACACTCTGTATATAATTTGAGCATTCTGCCCTCCTTTTTGCACTCTTTCTCTATATAAACTTTAAGTCCTTTAAGTGTTCTGAATCTCACATCCCTTATTGCATGCAATATCTTCAAAAAAAGGGTGAAAGTTTTCTCTACGTATTGATATATAAATTAAAATGAGACATTCTGTACATAATTTTCGCTTTCTGCACTCCTTCTTTATATGAACTCCAAGTATGCCAAATCTCACATTCCTTCGTGCATGCAATATGCTTGAAAAAGGGTACAAAGTTTTCTCTCCATGTATTAAAATATAATTAAAATGGAACACACCGTATATAATTTTCACTTTCTGCACTCCTTCTCTATATATACTTAAGCAGCCTTATTCATAGTGAGACACATTAAACCAGGTTTAGTCTTGGGTTACTAGATCTAGTTTAAACCTAGTCTAAATAAGTCAATTCATAAAGGTATTTAAACCAGTTCTAAACTACGCCTTACAAAACTGAGTTTAAATCAGATTCAAGAATTCTGACTCATAGGTTTTGGTTTGTTTTTGATATGCATTGACAGTTGACAGTTATTATTCACTGGGATCATCATATTTTCTAAATAAATATGTTTTATTGGGTATAAGTTCTGTAATTTGTTTTGTTGTCTTGACAATTTTGTTTATTTATATTTATATTTCTTTTCACTTGAAAAAGGCAGCACTTTGCTGTTGAAACGTTGTGTTTCTAATAAATTACAGAACTTATACCCAATAAAACATATTTATTTATAAAATGAGTTCTGAAAAGTTTTTTCCTTCATCATATTTTCTGATTTTATTAGGTTAAAATGAATGAACGATTGGTCAGTACAACAAAATAGATATACGAACAAAAATTAATACTCGATTTGAAATGTATTGATAAATATAGAACTGCAAGAGGAGATGGAGCATGGAAATAATTTTAGATACAGTCGCTGCAAATTTTCAGTTTCTGAAGATAAATAAACGGAATATTGATTATGATATGGTTTATAATTCAACAGAACGAGAACTTGACTGCAGAAGATCTTGTGACGGAATTTTATGGTTTTTAATGTACTATTGATTGTTCCATTATTGAAATCAGTGAAAAGAATTGTTTGCTTATTTGATTCAGTTCAATTCATAGTTATTTCTGCTGATTTGATTGAGAACGTAGTAATTTGATCATATCTATTGATTATTATATCATCGTTATCAACCAAACTTACAACGTTTTTCATTTATGTAGGAACTGAAGGGATCATTGTTTAATTCTTTGTTGTAATCAAAAGAAACGAATCATCATCGTAAAGAAGATGATGAATAATTGATAGTTCTAGTAATTATTATTTTGAGTATTATTATTATTCATAAATAAATTATTATCTATCTCCATATCATTTTCTCATTTGAGATATATTTGATCTTGTCAAGTATTTAATTATAATAATTCAAATCAGGATCAACATGCAAATGCTACATAAAGATCTCCTACTTCTTGATATGCTGCAATTGTGTATATTGCATTCAAATAGAGTGAATTTGATGTTTTATACGAAATATTTTCCAGAATTCATTTTTGCTTCTTCTGATTTTAATGAAGATATGACATAATTTAACACAGTGAATATCTTTGACAACAATAATCATCTTTACAGGATCTAATAAAAATAAATTTACATTTTTATGATAACATGTCACTTCAGTTCTTGATTTTTGACAGATAGGTTAGGCTTAAAACATATTCAAACTAGGATGCGGGTAGGTTCATATATTTGAACCTGGTCTACTTCTAAACCGCATCTATGAATAAGAGTTGAAACGGATCTAAAGATAAATCACGTTTAAACCAAGTTTATTCAACTATGAATAAGGCTGAAGGTGTTCTGAATCTCACATTCCTTATTGCATGCAAAATATATATATATATATATATATATATATATATATATATATATATATATATATATATATATATATATATATATATATATATATATATATATATATATATATATATATATATATATATATATATATTACAATGGGACATTCTATACATAATTTTCGCTTTCTGCGTTCCTTCTTTATATGAACCCAAATCTCACATTTTTTCGTGCATGCAATATGCTCAAAAAACAAAAAGGGAGCCGAAAGTTTTCTCTTCACGTATTGATATATTGTAACGTACAAAATAAAATAAGCTCTGAATCAATTTCTGTTGTCTGGACGGAGCCTTTCCTCCTTGTATCGCACCGCACCGCACCACACCACACCACACCGCACGGTGGAAAAATCTAGTAACGTACTAAACTAAATCTAGAACATTTCGAGAGACAGCTTTTTGTATATATGGGAAGGCAAATGACTTGACGAACATAGTAAAACAATGAACAGTGAACTGTGAACAATAAAACAGTGTAATAAATAAATAAATAGTTAAAAATAAATATCTGCGGCTTTTTACTTACTTGTACTAAGTACAAGAAAGTATTGTGAAACCGACAAAATTCACCTATCGAGATTTTGATGGATATATCCGTTTTGAACACCCCTGAATCCATTTTGACTATTTTTGGCTTGATGTCGGTACGTATGTTCGTGCGTAACTCGCAAATCTCAAAACTGGTTGAACGTATAATGTTGAAATTTTGTATTTAAGACTGGTATAGGGTCTAGTTATGCACCTCGCATTATGGTTCCAATCATCTGTACCGGAAGTGCACTTTACTTGAAACTTTTTTCGAATTTTTCTGATAAATCCAGAATGATCAACCGTAGGATGTTGAAATTCAGTATTTGAACTTGATGTTGTATCAGAATGGTTATCTGCTATTTTTGTAAGAATCGGCTGATTAGCCATAGCATATTGAAATTTTGTATTAAGCACTTCTATAACATCTTATTGTACATCTTGCATTATGATTGCGATCGGCTGAACCGCAAGTGCACTTTACTTTATATTAATTTTCCGCATAAATTCAGAATGATCAGCCGTAGGATACTGAAATTTAGCATTTGAAATTGCTGTAGCATCTAAATAATCATCTTCTATTTTTGTACCAATCGGCTGAGCCGGAAGTGCACTTTATATGACAGAATTTTTGAATTTTTCGCATAAATTCTAAATAATCAGTCGTAGAATATTTAAATTTTGTATTAGGCACTTTTATAATATCTAGTTGTACACCTTGCATTATGATTGCTATCGACTGAACCGGAAGAGCACTTTATTCGAAACATTTTTTGAATTTTCCGCATAAATCCAAAACGATTGAACGTAGATTGTTAGAATTCAGTATTTAGGACGATTATACCGTCTAGATGCTCATATTCTATTTTTATTGAGATTCACCGAGCCAGAAGTGCACTTTACTTGACAATCTTTTGGAATTTTTCGCATAAATTCGAAACGATCAGGTGTAGAATATTGAAATTTAGTATTTCAGTCTGCTGCAGCATCTGAATGATTGCCTACTATTTTCATAACAATAGACTGAACCGGAAGTGCACTTCACTACTTCAGTAGGAATTTATTTTTTAATTTTACGCATAAAATTAGATCTGTTGGTAGTCGTAGAATTTTGGAAATCAGTATTTAGGAGTGTTGTAGTATAAGAATAAGAAAGTCAATATTTTGAACTGTTTTTTACAATAAAAATTCTACCCCTTAACCGTTCTCCCTCGTTTGTGTTTACTTATTTTTCATGCTCGATGTATCTTTGCCATATACCTAGCATTATTTTTAAGATACGTTGTTAGTTTTTATGACATTTTCCGCGTTATTTCTTTTCTTTTTCCTCTTGAAAAACTTCAAGTGTTTATTGTGAGTGTGACATAAAGCAAAATCGTCCGCGTTACGCAACCCTCGGTTCCGGTTTATGGGGCAGAATTTTATAAGGGTGGTATACAGCGACACCTTGAAGAGAATGCTCATATTTTCCTCAATAAAATTCAAGTGGAACCTTCGGAATCAAGATTCTCATCTAGTAAAATCGTCCAATACCAATATTTTATCGTCTGAGGAAAAAATGTGGAGAAACTAAATTCTAGTAACAATGATTCACTGTTTTTCTGGTGACTGAATCATCGTGGTTTCCTTCTGTTCGATAAATCAAATTCTATAATGGCAATTTTTCTTACCTTTAGTGGGCGGGTGATCGTCACAGTCTCAATGGTCGTTGTGGGAGCCATTCCAGCTGGAGACCCTCGACAAGACCTGCAAAATAACCAACCTCTACAATCTATCTTCAAATTATTAAAAAAATATTTTTGGAACAAGCATAACAATTTTGACAAAACTTTTACTCGATATCCAGAGGATTTACTGAAAATAATTGTTATGTTTGACGAGTTCTATTACAGATTAAAATTCTGTCGAACTAAAGTGTAAAAAAAAAAATTCTTACCTCTTCTAAAATCGACGAATTATTCCAGTCTTAGCAGCGAAAAATCTGCACATGCAAAAAAATTAAACATTAGTAATTGTAAAGGGTTGAAACTCATTAATAACGCAAGTAAATTAGAAAAATTTAACGATCTTAAATATACAAACAAAAGTACTTATATCCAAAACTTCTGTAATTATTCAGCCTTAATTAAAACTTTTACTGCAAATATTTTCGGAGGACTTTTCAAGTATTCGCTGAAAGCTTGACTTACATTAATTTTCATTGAATTTTCTATAATAGTAACGAATTCAAAAATACTGAAATAAATTTGGACGTAAAAAAATGTGTGCAGTATTTCCAATGCTTTTTAGTTTGTATTGTTGTAGAAATCACCTGAACCATATGGCCGTCTGGATCATGGATCCATTACCTGAGCTTGATTTTGGAGCAGGTGTTCAGTTTTAAGATGAAACAGCAGAGATTGTCAAACAGTGGCACAGTTCCCACTAACATTTCTCATAAAACTTAAACAATCAGCCTTTGTTTTATAAATGACTAATATTGCATGAAAAACGCAATTAAGTAATAAAAATTTGACCCAAAATGCAATTTAAAAGCATTCCAATTGTATGACGTAAATGATTTTGCACAATTTGCAAAAATATCTGAAATGATTGATTAAACAGGGGGAGAATTTTAATCAGAAAACAGTTATTAAAAAGTAAAGATTCGTCCATAGAATTCAAACAAATATTTGCTTGGGATTATTAATTCTGCAATGCGCAAAAAAATTAATGAATCTTTATTTCAAATTCAAAAGTCTTGATTTTTATATTAGATATCTGAAGAATTTCGTAAACAAATAAATTTATTTATTTTTTGATATCAATGTTTTCAGTTACAAATTATCTAATCAATGATTTTTGGTTCAATTAGAAATGCATTAATTATAAAATCAAATGAGCTCAGTAGGCGTTTATTTATTCTGCATAAAATATGCAAGAGAACACTTTTACTTCAGCATAAATAAATTTTTAGACCTACTTTTAAAAGTAGTCCGCAAACAAGAAATCATTTCCAAATGTCAATAAGTCATTCACCAGCAAAACGATGTTAGAGTTCACAACAATAACCTCAATTATCAATCATCGTTAATTGATAACGATTTTTAATCACATGTAAAAACAAAATCTGTTATCTTAACCAATCACTGCCTCAAGCAAATTTAAATACCCGGACAGCGTGAAAAATCAAACTTCAAAACAGAACAAAAAAGTTGAAAACAACACTAACCTTTCTGTCACGTAGGACTGCACCACTGACGTTGTGTCAAATTCACTGAATCTAGATAATGAATCACTCGCGGAATAATTACTACTGGAAACACTTATTTGGTCAAACACATCTCTCATATTTGATGCAAGCACAAGCACAACTGACAATATGGCGACATATTTTTCTTTCTCGCACGCTCTCGTCTAATATGACAGCTAGTACCACCTGTGAGAACAACGTTGAACTATTATTACCAAATAGCGCGAATTATCAATATTTAAATTCCAGTAAATCGTGTATCATTCAATATTTTATCTACGACGGCCTTAATTGCTGCTGAATTAGATTTTTTCATTTGATGTTAGACATTCGAAAAACATTAAGTGTAAAATTCATAGCTTGATCAAGTAGCATTTTATTCATTGTTATGGCAACTATTTGTTTGTTTGACAGCTGTCAAAGTTATAAAGAAAATAAACATATCTAATTGTAAAATCTTGTCTTAAATGTTTATAAAACATAAATTTATGTGTGTTATAATAAAAGAAACTTAAAATTTGATAGAATTTCTATTTTCATTATTTCTCTTACAAAAATGCCTGTCATTATGAATTTCATAATGGCACTAGTGGGCGAATCACCTATTAGCGCACAGTCGTAGATTAATATTATTAATAAAAAAATGCTCATCAGGACTTCTGTAAATATAGGATTATCAAAAATGAACAATCTTTCAATATATGTAACGAATATAAAAAATTGTATTGGAATATTCTAGATGCAATTAAAAAGAATATCTTAATGAGGGAAAACGATGCTAATTTTTACTTTCCCGACCTAAATATAATAAGGAAAATAGTGATCACGTCAAAAAAAAACTTTCGGTCTCCTTTTTAAGCATATTGCATGCACGAAAGAATGCGAGATTTGGCATACTTCAAGATCTTATGGAGAAGGAGTGCAGAAAGCTGTCCCATTTTAATCTATATATTAATATATGAGGAGAAAACTTTCGATCCTCTTTTTAAGCATATTGCATGCACAGAGAAATGTGAAATTTGGCATACTTAAAGTTTATATGGAGAAGAAGTGCAGAAAGTGAAAATCATATGCACTTGTCCCATTTTTATCATATTTTAATATGTGGAAAGAAAAATTTTGCGTGGAAAAAAACTTTGTACTGTGCAAACGAAGGAATGAAAGATTTGGCATACTTGAAGTTTAAATATAAATGAAAAAGGGATACAAAAAGCCAAAATTAAACGTTGACAGCGCCCTTGGCCATACTAGCAACTCACTTAAATAAAATTTAGTCAATGGCACTGAAACAGTGGTTCTTGTTTTCAACTGGTAGTGCTTCGCACCCAATTATCTAGCGGGCTTCGCCAGCTCTAACCAAGTTCGACGTGGGATCTTAAGTTCGAGACAATGATGGAAGATTAAACCCAACATGAGACGTTTAGTGCATCCTTCGTCATTGTTACGGACTCAAGATTTCACGTCGAGCTAAATTTCATTTCACAAGGGAGTCGCTAGTATCGCACACACACATGCACAATGTATACGTGTTACATTAATATAAATTAATAAATATGATTTTTAAGGTCAACCAAGTTTGACAGCCAATAGTTTTCCTTATTTGTAATGCTAAAGCGAATCTTCTCTCCAAGTTTAATCGAAATAAGATATTAGCTCTATCAATTATTTATTTTCTTACATTGTTATTGTTAGAATTATTTTTTTTTTCGTTTTAAAATATTTCGCGTGCGCCTCTAGTTTGCCTTATGGATAATCCGCCACTGGAATGTCTCATTTAAATATGAGTAACGCGCGCACGAAGGAATGTGAGGCTTGGCATACTTGAAGTTCATATTAAGGAGTACAGAAAGCTGAAATTATATACAACCCTATTTCAATTTTATCTGAAGAGAAAACTTTTTACCGCGCTCACGAAGAAATGCGAGACTTAACATACTTGAAGTTTATGTGGAGAAGGAGTGCAGAAGTACAGGGTGTCCTATTTGAATTTACCGCCGAAGACAATGGAATATATCGAGGAATTTGCACCGAATAAAAAAATGTCTAAAGTAAAAATTTAACGATTTTCCTTCCCTTCGAGGGGAGATTCCTCCAAAATCTTGAATGGAAAAGACTATTTAAGACCCTCCGCCTTCGCGGATGAAGGGTTGAATTCAGTAATGTTCAAATTCAACAATATAATGAATTACGGTCGAATTTCGATCATTAATTTAAAAAAAAGTCGGTGTCTGCCTGAAAACATAAATTCAACTGAAATTTCATATTTAAGCTTTCCATCAAAAAGCCTCAATACTGTAACAAATTTAAGTCCATAAATTAGTCATTTCGGCTTTACTGGTGCTTAGAATTATTCTGGAAATATTTTACATCAAGAAATAGAAGCGAATATATTTGTTTTCAAGAAAATTGCTGGTACCTTCTGGCGCATTCTAGAAAAGCCTGGACGTTTGCGGGAAAAAGCTAGTGGGGAGAGACCACGGTCTTATAAACAGGTCTTGACACTCGTCAGTAGTGGGAGTACCCCTTATTGAAGCAGTTTCTAGTTCTTAAAACTAACACATACGGCGTAACGATCGAGAAGATAATTGTGCGAGAGAAACAGAGAATGTGCATTAGAAAGAGAATAAACAGCGAGTTTAAACGTCAAACGTCAAAACATATAAATGAATATACAGAATTTAATCCAAAAAAAACATTTTGATTTTCATGGAATCATTATTGTAAGTAAATTTATAGTTATTAACTACAAAATATAACATTTTTCCACCTTTTCAGTGATTCTTTATTATTGAAGACTTTGAAAACTGAACGCTATAGTCCAAGGTGCTTCGCCCTGTTTTACATCGTGGTATAAGGCAACAATCAGGCATATTTAATGAGTTTTACTCTCAATTTTTTATTGATTCACAGTTAATTACTCAATATGAAGCACGATAAGGTTGGTTAAGTTAGATTTAATAGTATTTTCAATCGTATAGTTTCTGTCTTTCTTTAATACCCTGTTTAATACACACTCTCTATCTTTATCTTTCGCATACTCTTCTCGATCGCAGCACCTCTTTTGGAGCAAATAATAACTAAATACAGCTCCAATAAGAGTCAACTCGCAACAATGGTAATGGATGCTAGTGTCAAGACCTGTGTATAAAACCGTGGGAGAGACTCACGGCTGACTAAACGAGGAGTATTATTGATTTTGGCTCAGAAACCTTATAATATGGACTGCTAGTGTGGTTGAAATAAAGTGTGTTATTTAAAATAAATCAATATTGACATAAATAATTAAAGTTGATTTATAATGTAGTGTAACAATCTTTAGTTTAAATTAGAATTATTTATTAGAAATAGTGTTAATTATCTAATTTATTATTTTAATAAATCATAAAAATAAATAGTAGTGTTTAGTAACTACTAACTTTTGCTCCCTAAACTAAATTAAAATAAATAACGTTACAATACACAATGGGCGTATGCATAAGAAGTACATAACATAATTCTTATGAAAATCTTACGCGTGTTCACAATGAGCATAGCATAAAAATTATTTTCATTGCTTTTGGTTGTGTTTTTATATTTAAGTTCTTAGTTTAGGGCATTACTTTTGTTTCTACACATGTTTGCAATTAAATGTCTTTTTTGGAAGACGAAATTCGTTTAGTATTATTATTAAAACAATGATTATAAATATTCCTAACCACAAGAACAAGTTTATTCTCATTCATTTGACACATTTACTGTTTGTGCCAATTCACAATCTACGTAAACGTAAGAAGTACGTAGCCGTAAACATAAACATAAAGTTGAACTAGTGTATTTCAATGCCCATGTTCACAATGCTCTTACGTATTTCTTACGTTTACGTATTGACATAAGAGCTACGTAATGAAATCGTAAAGTTGAGATAAATTCAACTTTATGTTATGTTTACGTACGAAACAACTAGTAGCGCATGCGTCAACTTTAAACATATGTTTTCATCTGACAGTTCCTGGATCGAAATATGCTTTAAATATGATTGACATAGAATTATTATTAAAAAAAAACAACAATTTCTTCCTCGTCTTAATATTTCTCTCGTTGGCGACTTTTATAACGCAGTTTCAATAATAATGAAACAATCGCAAGATCTTTTTCAGACATCATACAATGAAACAAAACAAACTTAACTCCAAACTAATAAAAGTGAAACCAAAGGAAAACAGTAAACACGAAACAGAATCGAATTCAACAGAATATTTGAAAATGACAGTCAGAGAAACCAACACAATACATCAATAACCCTAATTTGTACCAACGTAAAATGAAAGAAACACTTTATTTTAATATTTTACGTTACGACCACTGTGTACATAATTTCTTACGTTTATGTTTTTACGTATCCCTTATGTTTACGCACATTGTGATTTGGCACTTTGTGTTTGTAAAAATATATTGGACATGCGCATTAAGAAAATATATGCGTAAGAGATAAGTTAAGTTGGCATGATCTCAACTTTCTTATGCAGCTGTTTTGCACTACGTAAGCATAAGAAATACGTAAGATCATTGTGAACATGGCTATAAGAATCGCACATGTTCCACTTTGTCTTATGCATTTCTTATGGCTACGCCCATTGTGAATTATGACTGTTTTAATTTCGTAAATGAACTTTTTTCAATCAGTGGTACCAACGTTTTATTGCTGGAACTTTTTAGTTTCTCGCCTTTATTCAATAAACTTAAATAATTTGGAATAATATTTACCTAAGACATTTTTCAAAATTATCAGCGATTCATTTGTTATTGTTGAAAAATTTATGGTCGAGGAAGTACTGTAAAAATAAAGTATGCATTTAAAACTTTCTTATGTTTAAATCGAAAGAAAATAATTTTACTAATTATTAATTTATTTATCATGGGTCAAAAATAAACACTTTTACAATCACACAACATTCATTCAATACAATTATTCATTCTAAAATTATATGATATTTATTCTTATTCTAAAGTAATTTTTGTACAAAAGAAACTCCATTCCGAGTTGTAATGTCTTTTAGCTGGGCACTGTCCGCATAATTCCAGGATACTTTCTTAAAATACACTCTTCACTGTAAATTGCAGCACTAATATTAATTTTAATAATCAATTCATGAAATATGAAAATGAGAAATCGATTAATTAATGAACATATAAAAAATTGTAATTCTAAAATTATTTGTCCAACTCTAACGCTGCATACTGTTCAGCGTCAACTTCTGTCATTAGAAGATTCCCATCAGGAAGAAGTAAAACTACTTTTCTTGTTCCACCTGAAAAAATCTCAATTATATTAAGTATGTAAAATATAAGTAATTATGTTACCTGGTGATGGCAGTTCAGCTTTGACTAACTGCGCAACAACTTGCGAGCTTCCATCGTCGCTGGTTTCCTGTTCTTCCATTGTTGTAGTATTAACAGAAAGGGGTTCCATAGTAGCCCCTTCATCACTAGCAACCGCAACACCTTCATTTTCACCGATGGCATCCGCAACAGCAGCATCCAAAGTCAAAACAGCCCCATCTTCATTTTCTTGCGAATCTTCAGCAGAAGCTGTGACATAAACACATTGTTGTTGTCCGTCTGCGCCTTGAGCTACGAGCAAGGTTTGACCTTCTTCATTTTGGCCCGCCACCCGGTAAACAACTCCATCTTCGCCTGTTATCATCAATGGCTCCTCATTTTCCGGTAATGTAATTGTTGTTGTGGTTTCTCCGCTAACTGTTGTCGCTACATTTAAAGTTTCAGAGGGAGACTCCGGCATTACTAAAGACGGCATGTCTTGACTAACAGGATCTTCATTCTGTATTTCTTCTTTGACGGCTAAAGTAATTTTTTGTTCCTCAGCTTCAACCTCTGGCGATTTTTGCACTGCTTGTTGTTCAGGTAGTTCAGGAGACTGACCAAGCACTAAGCCAGTAATGGGGTCCAAAGTGAATTCGCGTGGCGGTGAATCTGGCTCCGGAGGAGGAAGATCTTTAGGAAACGGGTCAAAATCATCTTCGCTGCTGTCTGATTTCTCTACTTCTTCATTTACATCTAAAAGTGACGGCTGTACTTGAGGTTTGGTGACACGACCTACAGGTTTTGAAAGGACTTTAATTTGCGGAGTTCCTATCTGCATACGCTGCGCTTGCAGCCTTTGAGCTAAAACAAAATATATTTTACAACCGGACACACAATTTTATCGTAAGAATGTGGGGAATTTAGAATCTACCTGATTGCACGGTAGCGGCTGTAGTGGTATTGACTCGAATTCCGGTTTTAACAATATTAGCTTTAACAACATTAGGTTTAGCATTTAATCCAGGCCTGGACATTCCAGGCGAAAGTCTCAAAGTATTGGCATCAGCCACTGACTTAGAGATTACTCTTATAGGCTGATGTGTTCCAGGAGCTGAGGCTTTTTGTACTACGCGGACTATCCCTCCAGCGGGGGATTTCTGCACGCGTACTATATTAGCAGTACTAGAAGTGATCAGCCCAGGGGAAGATTCCAGCTTCACGATGCCATCTTTCTTTGACATGATGTACACACCGGAAGCTAGGTTCGGGACCTGGTTCTTGAGGACTTTTACCACGCCCTTGGCGTTGGCGACTAGGACGGGAGAATTGGGACGGTCTGGCGATGCGAGACCTGTAACAATACCCGTATGTTTGAACCATAACCTTCACATCCATTCTCAAGTACACAGAAACGAACAAAAAAAAGCACCAAGCAATAAATATTCAAAAATAAAAACTGAACAGAAATGCAAACAAAATAAAAATAAATATTGATATATTTTAGTGATACATACGGGCATTGTTATTCCAAGAAAAGGAAAAAGGGAAAGGGTGCCCGCATTAGACCGTCCATTGTCACGGAATATATCAACTTTTAAGCAAAAAACAAAAAAGCATGCAAAATTTTTTTAAATTACGTACCAATGCTTCTAGCGACTTCATTAGCTGTCATTTTTCTAGCGACTCCATTGATGACATTAGTGCTTTTTTGTAATATTTTCGGCCTTCCTACTGTGGTATGTCTTTCAATTTCTTCTTCATCAGCTTGCCATTCATCTTCACTACCAGAATCAAACTCCATTTTAATTTTTTTCTCCGAGAATTCATCGTCGGAGTCACTATCAGCTCGCCTTTTCAGCCCTATGTCGTCGTCTCTGTCAGAAATATTGCCACACCATTGTTTTACCTAAAATAATAGTAAATGACAATCCAAGGAAATCGACAGATTTTTTTTTAAATACCTGATCCAACGCCTTTTGTTTGCTAGTACGTTGTGGGCGGCCTCCAGGCGTAGTAGCAATGATGCCACTGGGCCCAGCAGCTTGCTGTTTTAGAGCAGCTTTTTGTTGCTTGATAAGCGCAGCTTGGGCAGCTGCTTTTGCTTCTTTTTGTCGAGCTAAGTTACGTTCAAATGCATCCACCAAATGTTGGCACGAAGTCAAATGTATCGGAGGCTCCCAAGTATTCTGGTCGCTGAAAACAAATTCATTATAAATCCTGCTGATGTTTCAAAGGTTTTATTCCGTCTGATTATTTTCTTCGAATGCGAATCTGGACTTGAGGAGTGACAAATAATTGCAAGAGCTTGTTTCAAGTCATTTTGAAAGCAAATAATCTGCTTATTTATATTAAGGGATATAAATGTTAATTCACTGTCAAAAATGTGTTGATATTAAAGAAGACTATATTGAAAAATTAACTGTTTTATTTTATTTCCTTAACAAATGAGTTTCATTCCTCAAAAAAAGGGTATTTTTGTTTGTTGAGCCAACTTAAATTAGACGAATAAAAATAAACATCTTACTTACTGTGTGAATCCCTCCCATTTAATTAAATATTCATGCAATTTCCTCCTCGGATTGAACCGCTTGGCCAATATTTTCTCAACGATACATTCTTTGGTTGTATTAGCAACTTTATCTGTACGTTTGGCTAATCTGGAGTTTTTGTCGACCTCAACTAATACTCCTTCAGGTTTCTAAACAAAAATATAAGCAAAAATATTCAATAATTCAAGAAAAAACTACTGACTTCATTTTCTTCGATATCTTTCTTTGCTGCTGCACCTTCCTTGACTCCTGCAGTTCCGTTGTTTTTGGCAACGTTTTTCATTTTCTCCATTTCCTCTTTTTCAGCTTCTTCTTCAGTGTCCAATTCACTTTCGTCGGAATGATCTTCGGAATCTGCTAAAGGATCCTCTGAAAAATATTAATCAAGTATTCAAAGTATAAAATAATTTTTGACTTACTTATTTCCCCTTCTTCAATTTCTTCAATCACTTTTGGTTTTACTTGCTGCAAAAACAAATCAATAAATATTTTTATTAATAAATTTCAAGAAAACTTACCGCTTTAGCGCGAACTTCCTGCATCTTAGCGGCACTCAATTTGGTAAAAACTTGAACACTTTTACCAGCAACTACCCAAGCCTCTTTTACATGAGAATCCATTTTGCACCATTTCTGGTAAACAACCCATGAATTTTCATTCTCTTCTAAAGTTTGTGAACCTTTCCACAGTAAAAATGCCCAAACTTGAGCTTTGGTTTCGTTCTGTAAAATTATTTCAAAATTAATTGCTCAAATTAAAATGTTTGGTACGTACAATATTATTTTCACGTATTGATGAGACTCCGGAACAATTACCCAGCAAACGATGATCTTGGAATTGTTCAACAAAATTAAAAACCATATGACATTGTCCGCAAACTAGAATATCTAAATTTGCTAATTCTTGCTGAGCCTCTGCAAAGGAAATAATTATTCAACAAATAAATGACAAGCGATAACAACAATAAAAAATAAAAATTTGACATTTCTTACCTCTTATAATTTTTGGATGCTTGTTTATTTCTAAAGGATCTATTGCTGGTTCGGTTTCCATTGTGTTGATAGTTTGCAAAACCCTTTCGGGATTGCAAAGACCAAATAATATAAGCTGCAATATTAATAAATAAGTAATCCCGCCACACTAAATTTCGAGGTTATGCTACATATTATAAAATTGCAATTTGTTTCGCGTACAGAATAATAGTCTAACGAAATAACATTTAACATTAATTTAATAGATAGTACTTAAGAGACATGTCATGAAATTTCACATTTAATATAAAATTATAAACAAATTATTCACCACAAGTCACTCACCAGTCACTAAAGGCTACGCAAGATGGCTGTGCTATAGCGTGTCCAAAAGAAAACGAACCAATATTCTTCAAATTCACGCTGTGGATATTACAAAGACTTACATTTCAACGATATATAAACCATAAAATCATATTATACACAAAAACTTAATATTAAACAAGATCTAAAAATTTCGTCGCATTTTTAGGAAAGCACGAAAAAGAAGTCACTCACCTTAGAACGCACTAATTCCCAGAATGCAACGCTCGACAAGCGACTTGCGCCGGCTTCATATTTGAAGTTCACAACTTTAGTTCTAATTAATTTAATATAAATATAAACTAATGCAAGAAATAATATATAAATCTATATCATATTACGCGATTATTTGAATATTCCAAGTGAATTATTTGATTTTTAACAGAAAAATAATAATACAAACAATTCTTGATTTACGAAATATAATAAATCAAAATGTTACTATAAATTTACAATACAAATTGTTATGCTTCTTTTTGTCAACATTAAAATATGAATTAAAAATTTTCACTTCAAAATCATTAATCAAATATTAATAACAAAAATTGATGAGTTGCCTCTTGACATTAATGAAATTTTCAACATTTGTCAAAAAAAATAGGAAATTTAAAAGGGGTTAGTTCATTAATGGACTAGCAAAAATTTAGAGCATTAGAGTCAGTTTTCATGGATAAAAAAGATCATGCAAGAAGATAAATTAGATCTAATTTAAATTTTAGATCTAACAGCGTGTGCCACAATGTGCCTGTTTTACGCATGCGTCATATTTACTTCGTTGGAATGAGATTATTGAGCCCTATTTTACATTTAATTCATAATTTGCTCTTCATATATTATAACCATTTAAAAATTGTTTCACATCTCCAAATACTTTATTTAAAAATACGAAATTGTTTAGGGTACATTCAATTAAAAAATAGTCGAATTTATCATTTATCAATAATTCCATTATATTTCTGTTCGTAAGTCTTAATTTGGATGAATAAATTCAATACAATTCGTGAATAAAAGTTATGAAATAAATTCATAACTTGATAGTTTGTATAATAATTAATATTAATTCTTTTTCAAAAATTATTGGTGGCTCTTAAAAGAGCCATTTGTTTATAATATTGTATATTAATAATTCTTATTTTTGGAATATAATTGGCGGACCTGAGAAGGTCCTGTAGTTCACTAATGTCGCATTTGTTACATCAGAAGTACTTTTTCAACCCCATTAAAATTGATTCTACTTTAAACCCAATGAACAACCGATGTGTTCATTTATGCAAAACAAGATTCGTGCCCCGTCAAGCCGGAGGCCGCATGGCTCGCCTAATTACGCGGATGTCAGACCAAGATTTCACACCTACTTCCCAGCAGCCCTAGGAGCTACTGAAAGTGAAGGTCTACGTCTTTTATCTGCATACTCCCGGCACCAAACCGTACAAGAGCATACTGATTCCGTCTGCATCGATACCGCGATGGTATAATTCGAAAATAACCGGAGGTTACCTCGAATTACATCACCGACAGCTGGGGTGAACCCATTATCTCCGGGGGGTGTCAGTAGAGGCTCAGGAGTGCTCACCGATAGTCCTTTATTACGAAAGGACAGCAAAAAAACCAAGAAAATATCGGAAAAACTACTTCATAAAAAATCGCAAAAAATTTAGAATTCTTAGCCAAAAACCCATTAACTACTCGCGTAATATTAATTCAATTCAAAATTTTGATAGCTACTTTAATCCGAACTTTGTTTATTTACTTAGTATTTCTGATATAACACACACAAAACACTTGTGAACAAAATAGTTGTTTGTCGCAAATTCAACGATATTTATACACAGCAGAGTGCTCCGTTGATCTGATTGGCCGCGCAATTTCCACCTCCACATTCAGTCCATACCCCGCAATGAGTGAGACAAAGACAGACTATGCAAAATTTAATGATAACATTTAAACGCATTTTAATGAAAAATAGACAAAATTTGATAGATAATTTGATAGAATTAGGTGTGTATTACTTGGGAAAATGTCCACGTATCAAATTTTCTAAATTTTATAGCAGGAAAATTGAATTACAGACATTTTTATAGATCTTGCCCTTCGATCAGATTTCAATCATTGATTTTAAGAGTATGCGTAAACAAATTGACATGAAATTGAATTTATCTGATGTATCTCTATGGTTCTTATCAAAATCAATCAAAAGTTACAGTTTGTATGTCACCATTCTCTTAGAATTCATGAATAAGTGAGTTGTGTTGATGCTTTTCAGCAAAAAATTTTCACTTTTTCGTTTGTATTTTCTCTAATTTCCATTTTTTCTTGATAAAATTGGTATTTTCCGATAGAAAGTGAACAGTTCTAACGATATTAGTTCATTTTGTGTTATTTTACCGAACGGTCTAATAGAAATAATGATTTTTGTGGAAGGTCCTGGTCCGTTCTATACCTCCAATGAGTAAGACAAGGATAGACTCATGCGAATTATAATGTTAACATTAAAACGTATTTCAATGAAGAATAGACATAATTTGATGAAAATTTTAATAGAATCAGAAGTGTATTACTTAGAAAAATGTCTACGTATCAAATTTGCTTGTTATTTCAGCAGGAGAATTGAATTACATGCATTTTTATAGATCTGTTTTCAATCATTGATTATAAAAAAATCACTGACAAATTTGATACAAAATTGAATACATTTGATGGAACTCGTTGGTTTTCATCAAAATTAATCAAGAGTTACAGTTTTTATGGCATCATTTTCCCAAAATTGATGAATACTGAGTTTTATAAAGGCTTTTGGACGAAAGCTTCGCAAAATATAATCTCAATGCTTATTTCTCTCAGAATTATAATCATTGAGTGTTTTAATGGACGCTAATAAAAGGTTCATGAGATTTGAATGATCATTAAAGAAATTCTAGTACCTTTGACATTTTTCGTCAGAGAGTTTTACCTCTGAGAGTCTGTATATCAAATAGAGTACTATATTTCTCGAAATCTCAATCATTTCTTTGAAAAGCTCCCATTTAGATCGATTTTGAATTCGTTAATGATATATTTGGGCAGTTGTGCACTCAGAAAGACCACAAAAACACTTTTTTTTTGTTACTTCTTTTTAACTATTTAATTCAATTAAATATCAAAATATTCAAGTTAGTTACGACCGGTTTGTTTGTTATAATTTCATTATTCATATATTAATCAAAAAATCCTGAAATAGAAACATGTAAAGAAGTTAATCTTGTTCTGTTTATAAAACTTGCAAAAAAGAATAATTATAATTATACAGCTCACTCTTCTAAAAAGGTATTTCAGAGATCACACAACACTCTGAAGAGGGGCCTACGGAAGTCCCTATACCGGAGCAGACGTGCATACATACATACATACATAATTGATGAGAATTTTAATAGAATTAGAAGTGTATTACTTTGAAAAATGACTAAGTGTTAAATTTTCTTGATTTTTCAGCAGGAAAATTGTATTACAGACATTTTTTTAGATCTGGATTTTCGATCGGTTTTCAATTATTGGTTATAAGAAAATCCTGGAGCAAATTGTTACAAAATTGAATGTATATGATGTATCCTGTTGTTTTTTTTTCTTAAAATTCATGAATAATTGAAATGATTTCCTCAACTTGAGAAAATTTTCATTGTTTTTCGTCTGCATTGTCCTTAATTTTCATTGTTTCCTGATGAAATCGATATTCATTGATAGGAAGTGAGTAATTCCAACAATATTTACATATTTTTTGTGTTTATTGTAGACAGTATAATGGAAATTATTGTTTTTGATAAAGGTGTAAATCCAATGCATGTTGAGATTGCTTGAACAATGCAAGTGTTATGTAATGTATGACGTGCAGAAATTTTATGCCTATTTTATGGAAAATAAACATATTTTGATGAAAATTTCGATGGAATACGGTGTGCTTTGACAAAAAAAAAAGTCGTACATATGGAATTTGCTTGCTTTTATAGTAGAATAATTGAATATTTGCTATTTTCATGTATCTGGGCAAACAATCTATATTTGATATTGGATGCATCTTGTTATGAGTTTCCAAAGTGTAACATATTTTGCTTGCAACATTCAAGCCCTTAACCCTTTAGTAACGTGAAATTTTTCTCCGAGTTTTGAAAATCCACGAAAATCTTAAATCAAACATAAAACCAAAATTTTTGATGAAAAACAATCATGTTGAAGCATAAACTTTTTAAAAAAGAAACATCGACATGGGGATTCAACTTTATATTTAAAAAAAAGCAGTATATGTTTTGGATGTGTAATATTCCAGCATTAAAACAACACAAGGAAACAAAAATAATGATAGTTGTGTTAAACTGACATATTTTTGAATGGAAAATATCTAATTCAAATACAACAACATCTAAAAACTTGATACAAACTCTATACACTTTGTAAACAGTACATATAGAAATTTCTCTCGTCCATTTTTTTTTGTAATTTACACAGTACACATTTGCATGTTCTAGACATAAAAATATATTACAAGATTTACATTTGGACCTTGTCTTCCTGCCTTCTTTTCTAGAGAACGTATGGCATCTTTCTGGAATAATTAGTTTACTATTTCTAATTTCTGGCCCATCTCTTTCCTGGTATTTTTCTGATGATATCTCTCAGATCACGAGGTAATCTTGTATTCCACATTCTTCGTTCTTGATGGTCTGACACTAACTTTATGCCACTAACTGTTTATAATATGAATTCAAATGCAATATCTCTGAAATACCTTTTTTAGAAGAGTGAGCTGTATAATTATAATTATTCTTTTTTCTAAAAATTATTAGTAGTTCTTAAAAGAGCTTTTTGGATAATTTAGATGATTTCATTTCGATATATTCTTATTATTAATCCATTTGATGGTTCTTAAATGGTCTTGAAGTTCATTAAAAGAATAATTGATGTATATTCTGGAGTGAAATACACACATAAATCTCACTTTTATTAAAACATATCTTTTTACCTCGAAACTTCAATAATACTAGTGAAAGATAATCATTAGTTGTCTCCTTAGATTCTTATACGTATTAAAATGTAATTAATGCAAAAATAAATTAATTTTCTTGTTAGACTATATCAACAAGATGAGTAAATTACGGCCCTCCTTCTAATAATCAAATGGGACCTAGTTCATACATTTAACTATCAGATAAACTGTTATTTGATTGGTTGCCGTATGTTAAACTCATCAACACAATACTAACATCTAGAATCGATACGCCCTAAATTCGTCGAATGTAATTTTTCCAGATTTGAGTTTTAATTCTAATCAATTATGAACGGAAATGATTTAAGAAATATATTTCAATGCATTTACCATATCAAAAACTTGCAATAGGAGATAAATCAAGTTTATTATATGAATTTAAATCCAATATCTGTGAAATACATTTTTTAGAAGAGAGAGCTGTATAATTATAATTATTCTTTTTTGCAAGTTTTATAAACAGAACAAGATTAACTTCTTTACATGTTTCTATTTCAGGATTTTTTGATTAATATATGAATAATGAAATTATAACAAACAAACCGGTCATAACTAACTTGAATATTTTGATATTTAATTGAATTAAATAGTTAAAAAGAAAAAACAAAAAAAAAGTGTTTTTGTGGTCTTTCTGAGTACACAACTGCCTAAATATATCATTAACGAATTCAAAATCGATCTAAATGGAAGCTTTTCAAAGAAATGATTGAGATTTCAAGAAATATAGTACTCTATTTAATATACAGACTCCCAGAGGTAAAATTCTCTGACGGAGAATGTCAAAGGTACTAGAATTTCTTTAATGATCATTCAAATCTCATGAACCTTTTATTAGCGTCCATTAAAACACTCAATGATTATAATTCTGAGAGAAATAAGCATTGAGATTATATTTTGCGAAGCTTTCGTCCAAAAGCCTTTATAAAACTCAGTATTCATCAATTTTGGGAAAATGATGCCATAAAAACTGTAACTCTTGATTAATTTTGATGAAAACCAACGAGTTCCATCAAATGTATTCAATTTTGTATCAAATTTGTCAGTGATTTTTTTATAATCAATGATTGAAAACAGATCTATAAAAATGCATGTAATTCAATTCTCCTGCTGAAATAACAAGCAAATTTGATACGTAGACATTTTTCTAAGTAATACACTTCTAATTCTATTAAAATTTTGATCAAATTATGTCTATTCTTCATTGAAATACGTTTTAATGTTAACATTATAATTCGCATGAGTCTATCCTTGTCTTACTCATTGGAGGTATGGAACGGACCAGGACCTTCCACAAAAAACATTATTTCTATTAGACCGTTCGGTGAAATAACACAAAATGGACTAATATCGTTAGAACTTTTCACTTTCTATTGGAAAATAACAATTTTATCAGGAAAAAACGGGAATTAGAGAGAATACAAACGGAAAAGTGGAAATTTTTTGCCGAAAAGCATCAACACAACTCACTTATTCATGAATTCTAAGAAAATGGTGCCATACAAACTGTAACTTTTGATTGATTTCGATAAGAACCGTAGAGATACATCAGATAAATTCAATTTCATGTCAATTTGTTAACGCATATTCTTAAAATTAATGATTGAAATCAGATCGAAGGGCAAGATCTATAAAAATGTCTGTAATTCGATTTTGCTGCTATAAAATTTGGAAAATTTGATACGTAGACATTTTGCCAAGTAATACACACCTAATTCTATCATAATTTTGATTGAATTTTGTTGATTTTTTATTAAAATGCGTTTAAATGTTATCATTATATTTTGCATTGTCTGTCTTTGTCTCACTCATTGCGGGGTATAGACTGAATGTGGAGGTGGAAATTGCGCGGCCAATCAGATCAACGGAGCACTCTGCTGTGTATAAATATCGTTGAATTTGCGGCAAAAAACTATTTTGTTCACAAGTGTTTTGTGTGTGTTACGTCAGAAGTATTAAGTAAATAAACAAAGTTCGGATTAAAGTAGCTATCAAAATTTTGAATTGAATTAATATTACGCGAGTAGTAAATGGGTTTTTGGCTGAGAATTCTAAATTTTTTGCGATATTTTATGAAGTAGTTTTTCCGATATTTTCTTGGTTTTTTTGCTGTCCTTTCGTAATAAAGGACTATCGGTAAGCACCCCTGAGCCTCTACTGACACCCCCCGGAGATAATGGGTTCACCCCAGCTGTCGGTGATGTAATTCGAGGTAACCTTCGGTTATTTTCGAATTATACCATCGCGGTATCGATGCAGACGGAATCAGTATGCTCTTGTACGGTTTGGTGCCGGGAGTATGCAGATAAAAGACGTAGACCTTCACTTTCAGTAGCTCCTAGGGCTGCTGGGAAGTAGGTGTGAAATCTTGGTCTGACATCCGCGTAATTAGGCGAGCCATGCGGCCTCCGGCTTGACGGGGCACGAATCTTGTTTTGCATAAATGAACACATCGGTTGTTCATTGGGTTTAAAGTAGAATCAATTTTAATGGGGTTGAAAAAGTACTTCTGATGTAACAAATGCGACATTAGTGAACTACAGGACCTTTTCAGGTCCGCCAATTTTATTCAGAAAAAAAGAATTATTATATACAATATTATAAACAAATGGCTCTTTTAAGAGCCACCAATAATTTTCAAAAGAAAGAATTAATAATGATATGCAAACTAAATAATTTATTCAGTTGTAGCGTCTAAGAATCTCAACACATATTGGCAATAGCGCTATTTCTCATTATTTGAAGAATAATTATTGTCATTTGTATGTGAAGGTTACGAAATATCAAATTTTAAATTTGTTTGATGACTTGTATTTACAAAATAAAATGAATATTTAACTAATTAGATCCATTTCAAGCTCAAAATATTATTCATTATCAGAAATATGATGAGATTACTTCCAAACTTCAACATATTCACATATTTGATGATTTAAAAAATGTAGGGCATTGATTTCTCAAAATTTAATTATTTTTCAATAAAATGCACTTATAAGAATCGATTAAAATCAATTTGGTGTTTGAAAATATGTCAATTTACTTGTTATTCCATATTATGCAAATCGGGAAGTCTGATGTCGATGGATGAATATGTGTGGCATGCCACTGGCTTATTCATCCTAAAATAATCGTATTGAGATGCTCAAGTAATCTAATTTATGAGAAACAAATTAATCCTTTCATTTTCACACCCTGCTGGTATAGGAAGTCGAGGGATGCTACATTACGATATGTATTTTTATTCAGTATGTAACATTAGAAAATCGTCACACTTTCTACACAAAATTAGATGGAATTTAGAACAGTTTTCTTTAATTTTATCAATTTGCGACTTTGTTGGATCAACATATGCATTGAACTAGATATTAAACTGTTTATTAATTATCTTCTAGATGAAATTATTCGTCTTCAGAAGAGAAATATTGCCCAAATTTGTGAACTGATAAAAATATATTAATAAGGCTATTTCTTATTATTTGAAGTGTAATTATTATGATTTGTTTGTAAAGGTTACAAAATATCAAATTTCAAATTTATTTGATGACCTGTATTTACAAAATGAATTAAATTCAGTGATCGTATGAATATTTGACTAATTAAATTTATTTTAAATCCAAAATGTTACTAATTATTTGAAATATAATGAGATTACTCCCAAACTTCAACATATTTACATATTTGTTAATTTAAAACATGTAGAGCAATGATTTCTCAAAATTTGATTATTTTTACATGAAATGTACTTATAAGAATCGATTAAAATCAATTTGGTGTTTAAGAATATGGCAATTTACCTGTTATTCTATACTATGCAAATCAAGAAGTCTAAATGCCGATGAATTAATATGTGTGATGTGCCACTGGCTTATTCACCCAAAAATAATCGTATTGAGAGGCTCAAGTAATTCGATTTATAATTAACATAAATTGATCCCTTCATTTTCACACCCTGCTGGTATAGGAAGTCGAGGGATGCTACATTACGTTATGTATTTCCATTCGCATGTAACATAAAAAAATCGTCACACGTTCTACATGAAACTAAATGGAATTCAAAACAGTTTTTTTCAATTTTATCAATTTGCGACTTTGTTGGATCAATATATGAATTGAATTAAATATGAAATTGTTTATTTAATGTTTTAGTTGAAATTATTTGTCTTTAAAAGAGAAATATTGCCCAAATCTGTGGACTAATTAAAATATATTTTCGATATTTGTTTCTCTCAAAATAATAATCGTAAAATCATAATATAAACGCTAATTATGAAACTAATTTCAATATTACAAATTATAAAATACAAAATTAGGAGAATTGAATATTTTCCCGATAATTCGTCTCCGACTTTGACTTAGTCATCCGTTAATCCTATTGGTTACTCGATTTCTCCCTCCAGATTCATGCTCCATATGTGACACACTCTACATTGCAAATTTTTATTGCGTTTTAGCTTACTTTCTCAGAATGCGGAGCAAATAATTTTTTATAATATTGAAGATTTTATTGCTAATAAAATCAATAAATAAATGAATGAATAAATATCTAGGTTGTGGCATCGTATATATTTTTCAATTTATAAAATATTGAGCAATGTTTATACAAAATTTGACTATTTTTCAATGAAATGTACTTAATTTTGTACTTTTAATACTCTGCATTTAAATTATAATCTATTTTGTGAAAATGTAATTTACATGAAAGTTAGAACTTTAATTAAGATTAAAAATTAAATTTCGTCTGTATTTTTCCTAATTATCATTGTTTCTTGATTAAATCGATATTTATTGATAGGAAGTAAATAGTTCCAACAATATTTGCATATTTTTTGTGTATTTTCTAATGTTGCACATCATCCCCCTAATAATAAAGGAGTTTAATGTAATTGATTTACAAAATATGAAATATTCTATTTTTATTTTTAAGTTGTGCTATATTCATGAAGTGCACTGTGAAGTTAGTTTGACAGGTGCTGTCAGAGTGACAGAAATCAATATCACAACAAACTCTTCTCGTTTATTCAATTTGCGTAGTGTATTGTTACCTCACGTATTTCAACAAATCCAATTACATATATTAATTGGTTTAGAGTGAAAAAATGGCAGAAATATCGAATAATCTTCCTCCAGGGTGGGATTGCAAATACGACCCTCGTACTTCCAGATAGTAAGTGTTTTAATAGGGCAAGGTTAATATAAAAAAATATTTTTAAATTTTTTTAGTTATTTTATAAACCACTACACAAAGCAAACAACTTGGGAAGATCCTAGATTACGTTTCAGACAGATCCATGGAACTCCTACGCATGTAGAGCATATTCCACTGCAGGTAAAATATTTAATGTTCAAGAGTTATTTTCTTCTTGTGAACAGTTTGTGACTGACCCTTTATACGTGTTACTTACGCTGCTGTGGATTTGTTCATTAATTCAGCATGGATCCCCGGAATTTCGGCGTAACTATGTGTACCCTAGTCAGACCTGCCCTCAGCCTGCATTTCAAATGCCTAAAACTGTTCCAGTTCAGGTAGGAGGTGTATACTGTCTTTCTTCTAGCCACTGCTGCTGTTATTATTGTTCAAATGTACTTAGATAATAAAATTTATTGTCCTGTAGGTTGTAGGCTTCCAGTTGTTTAATGTATAAATTTTCAAATTTCTGACTACTATTAATATTACAGCCAGAGATTTGAACATTTAATGTAATTTTGTCGTACAATGTAGATTTCAAAAGAAAGAAATGTTATCATTTTATTCATGAATTATTAAAAATTAAAATTAAAATTAAAATTGGAATCATTATTCACTTTAACGTAGAACTACGTCCCTCCCGGTGTTATATTCAATTGTTTGATAAATGCTCTGCGTTTCCTGGGCATTAATCCTTTGGCGCAAGATAACATTTCTAATCTTTTCTTTCATATGTTTATAATTGGTGTAAATAAACTACACATAATGGTACGTAACTATAATGAATCTGTTTTATTAGTCAATCATTTTCCATATTCTGTTATCAATTATAATGTTAGGATCTAAGCAATCTTCGCGGCATGAGTCGTACCAGTAATGGAGCAGGGCCTGCTCCCGGTACGCCCAAGTCCAAAGACACCACCCTGTCGCAAGTGCCCACCGATACTGAGCAGGCTGTTGGAAAAATCAGCACGATGTTTCCTACGGTTCCTGAGACACACATTCGACTACTGATGAAGAAGTAAGAGGGCTGTCTATAAAATAATTCAATTTTACTAACACTGTGTGCCTACACTTTGCACGATTTTATGAAAGCTTAGTAAAATCGGTTTTGCGCTACTAACCATCCCTTTCTAGGTACTACAATCGAGAAGCCGTCGTGATAAGCGCATTACAGGTAGAAAAGTACCCAATAACAACACCAGGGCCTTTTACAACACCTCCACCAAGCAGAAATTTGCAAAATTCTGCAAATCCTACTCCTCCAGCTATGAGGGCTATTGTTGCAGCGGCTGTCAGCAGGGCTACAGGGTGTAACAGTGCTACTAATTCACCCAAACCGCACAGCTCACCAAAAATGAAATTGAGGTTTAATCTCACTAGAATTTGTACATGTGATGCTTGTTAAATTTTTATTTTTCCAGTTATTTTCCGTCTTAAAATCGTTTTAAGTTAATCATATGTAGATTATTATCTGTAGTACATTTTTATTTGATGATTATTGCATTATTTATGTGCTTGACGATAATGTAGCTAACATTTATTTGTTTTTAACGATCCCATACTTCACTCTATAACATATTTTAGTATATTTTTATTTCAGATACATGAAATCAATCTTCCCGCTGGTAGAAGAAACAATCCTGCTGGAAGCACTGGGCAATAACGAAAATAACGTCCAGAAAGCTTCAGAAGCGTTAATAGGAATGGGTTTCGAAAGAAAAGACCCCAAACTTGCCAAACAAAAATCTGGAAGCACCAAACGAGAATCTGCTCTTAAAAAAGCTGAAGAAACTGCCCGAGCAGCTGCTGCTGTTCCAAAGATCCTAACTCCAGAAGAAAAAGATAAATTAAAGAAGAAATTACATGAGAAATATCGCACTATTCCAGAAAGAGTTATAGTTTTGGCACTAGAATCAGCGGAGTACCATTCCAATCGGGCGCAACAAATTTTGGATGTTGTAGTACAAGAAGAAACCGCAATTGCTGCTAAAAATTCTGCTGTTGCTTCAACTTCAACTGCAAAGGAAAGTGAAAATCAAGAGCTAAAGAAGGAGTAAGTGGCACTTGAATATTAATGCATGCAGAATTTTTCAGGTTCCAGCATTATAAAAGTAAAAATTTATTTATGGTCAGTTTCAGGTTTTACTTCACCAATTTGGTTTCAGCACTTCTTTCATGAAGAATGCATGTTTAACACCTCAAATTTTAACTAATTACGTTTTTAAATTGCTTAACATTAAATCATTTCATAGCTTTATTAATAATTTTATTTTCACAGCATTAAATTAATTGAAAAATATAGTGCAGTAAAATTAGCTCAAGTAACATACAGAAATTAGAAAAAGGGTGCAAGTTTTGAAAACTGTTTGTATTGGCATGTAGTCCAATTATTTATTCTACGATTATAATTTTAGGCGATACAAGCTTTAAAATTGTAATATATTCTGTAGCATTATTTTTTACCTATTACTGGGTGTAACAATTAAGTTGAGATCAAACAGGCCGTCAACCAACAAGCATTTCCAATATAAACAAATAAATATATCAAATCCAAAATTTTCTTATATACCTACACGTTGTCGTACAGGCAAATTTATAACGCCATTTTTTGGGCTGATTTTTCGTATTATTGTAACAAATTTGAATTAAATCAATGATAATTATGTGTAGTTATCTGAAAATCACAAAAAAACTGCATTTAAATTGCTCAATAATTTAAAAATTGAGGAAAATTCATTTTAAGTGTTCTCTCTTCCGTCCGATTACATTCGCTAGTACAGAATTATTTTAACTACAAACATAAATATTTCAGTGATCATTTTTTTGGGTTATTTCCAACTTTTGGGCCTTACTAATGCTGTCATTACTTTAAGAAAGCTTCAAAATTACTAATTCAATAAAAAAATTACATATTTGAACTCTCTTAATTATAAATAAACTCAAAAGTGTTACAATACTTCAATACTACATTTCATTCGATTTGAGTGCAGAAAATTGTGCATAATATTTTGTAAATATGCACAAAGTCTATGGCTCAAAGGTAGAGCGTTGGTTTATAGTTTGACAGGTACCAAATTAAAATTGCGTCCGAGTAAAAATTATTTTTTTTTCTTTCATACAGATAAACATTCAAAACATTAGAAAAATGACATTCATTCGCTTATAACTTGTAAACGATGCTTATATCGAAAAAATGTTATAAATGAAAGTTGTAGGGCCGTTAATTCTCTGTAATTTAGTTGTTCTAGCAACATTATACCATAAAAATTGGCCAAGTTACGAAAAAAATACGCGAAAAAGTCCATACTCAACAAAAATGATGTTCCAAGATTCTGGGCTCAATTTTAAATAAACTCAATTTTTTGTTCTTAAATAACATAAAATTTCCTTTCTATTAGATAATTTTGCGACTTTCTACGACCAGAGTTGGCCAAGTTTTCAACTCTTTTAAGAAGGCAAAATTTTTCGCTAATAACTTTTGAACGATATCATATATCAAAAAATGTTTCAAATAAAAATTGTATAGCTTTCAATTACCTACAATTTGGTTTTTCTGGCAACATCGTACGACTAAAATTGGCCAAATTTATGGAGCGAATACGCGGAAAACTCAGTACCCAACTTTCTTTTGAAACATGAAGTGAAACCGACAAAATTCACATATCGAGATTTTGATGGATATATCTGTTTTGAGCATCCCTGAATCCATTTTGACTATTTTCGGCTTGATGTCGGTACACACTTATGTGCGCAAATCTCAAAATCCGTCAGGCGTATAATGTTGAAATTTTGTATTTAAGACTGGTATAGGGTCTTGATGTGCACCTCGCATTATGGTTGCAATTGTCTGTACCGGAAGTGCACTTTACTTGAAACTTTTTTTGAATTTTCCGCATAAATCCAGAATGATTAGCCGTAGGATACTGAAATTCAGTATTTGAAATTGCTGTTGCATTTAAATGGTTGCTTTTTGTTTTTGTACCAATCGGTTGAGCCGGAAGTGCACTTTATATAACAGATTTTTTGAATTTTCCTATAAATTCGAAACAATCAGTCGTAGAATATTGAAATTTCGTATTAATCACTTCTTTAATATCTAGTTGTACATCTCACATTATGATTGCAATCGGCTGAGCCGGAAATGCACTTTACTCGAAACATTTTTCGAATTTTCCGCATAAATCCAAAACGGTTGAACGTAGAATATTAGAATTCAGTATTTAAGATGATTGTACCATCTAAATGCTCATATTTTAATATCATTGAGATCGACTGAACCGGAAGTGCACTTTACTTGATAATCTTTAAGAATTTTTCGCATAAATTTGAAACGATCAGCCATAGAGTATTGATATTCAATATTTCAGTCTGCTGTAGCATCTGAATGATTGCCTACTATTTTCATAACAATAGACTGAACCGGAAATGCACTTCAGTTGAAATTTATTTTTTAATTTTGCGTATAAATTGATTTTTTTACTTGAAATGAAAAAGGGAAATGTTTAATAGGCTGCAACTCGTTTAGTTTAGAGCAAAAAAAAAAAAATGTTTGGGTAATCTAAATCGCAAAATAAATATCATTTCTAATTGAGCATTACATGCCAAAACGAACATTCCTGCAGAACTTCTTTCCCTAATTTTTGTGTAACCGTGTAGTTTTACTGTACTAGTAGTAAATATTAGACTAGCTCAATCATTTACAAAATAATTTAAATAACAGGTGAAAGTCGTAGTGTTTAGCGTAACGTGAAATAATTCTAGATCAGATTCAACATTTATAGAAACTTTAGCACTAGATTAGTCTGTTTCTAACGAATTTTATGTATTAGTTCAAATTTTTAGAAAAGAGTCTTGTCTTCCCGAAATTTGTCTTGTGTGTTTAGTTCCTACCGGGCTTTACTACAAAATTCATTTTGGTTCTAGTAAAATTGGGGACTCTTCGGGCGACATTTTGAAAAAATCCAAATCGTCCCTTATAACTCCGTCGCCTAGCATTCACGCTTTTCAATCCGATAAATTGGACACCAAAGTTCGTAGAACAAAAGAGAAAAAGAATTCAGTTAGGTACATTGCTTTATTTGCCTTTTGTGTTGTGTGTTTGGTTGTTTGTTATATTTCCGAGCCTTTAAAAAACATGGCTGCTGTTACAGGGAAACTCTGCAAGAAAACGTTGCTCCAGACAGTGGAACATACCGCTCTTCTTATTTACTTCATTCTCAGGGTCCTGACTCGCGGCTTGTTAAAGGATCCGACAATGGAATGCTCTTGTAAGATTTTCTATAAACATCCCACTCGAAATTACTAACGATTTTTTTTCAACGTAGGGAAGATTACGTTTCTTGGGATGGCCCCGATCCTCGCTTGCGTTCTGGAAGCGCTGGATTGGCTCAAGGTCCCAATCGCTCACTTTTAATGGGTCGTTCACTCGCTCAAGGCCCTAATGCTTCTCTCAGGAAAGGTCCAACTTGTGGCCTAGCCAAAGGCTCACTCTACACTCAAATGCAAGCCATCACCATTACGGAATCTCGTGGGAAATAGCCACTGTGTAGCTTGCTAGATTTTCTGCTCACAACTTGCCGGCAACACCGATAATTATTTTGTCTCTCTATTGTTTATTATTTGTTACCAATGGAATATTTTATACAGTTTTTTAAGTTGATTTGGAGTAGATGTTATGTGTTAATTAATGTTTAAGAGCTACTTCGTTCAAAAAATTCAGTTATGAACAAAATAATTTTGATTATGGCAGTGTAAAGTAGCTTTTTAAAGTTATCTTCAGTCTTGATGTATTTGTTTATTATTAGATATTGTCCAACTACGTAATCAAATACTGTACACTCTATTTTCAAACTGTTAGCTTTTAGATATTTCTGGTAAATAATTGCTTCAGTTGTGTGCTGAAAAATTTGTAACTACTCAGCATTTAATCTATGCTAAATTATTTTCGTATTAAGTTAAGCAATAAGTAGTTACAAATTTTAATTATTGAATTGGTGGAGGCTGTGTAGAGCAATTATGATGCCGCCCATTTACGATTGTTACTAAAAAAAATATGTGTCCCACCCGATAGAATAAGTGTTGAAACTAAAAAGCAAAAAATCTTATTCATGTTGGCATATTCAAATATTCAATCATCGTTGCTACTTTAGAATCTCGAACATAATCTCTACATATCTAATCACAGATGGGTACGATTTCCATTTGCCTGGCGCTAATATTTTCTAGTCAATTTATACAAATTAAGAAACATTGGCGCTATGGAAAAGGATTAATTTTAAACTTGCCAAATTTTAAAATATTTATCCTCCAATTCTATTTTATAGTTCAGTTTTCCGTCTAATCGACTGGACTATTATTTTTGTACCTAATCTACGAAACTTAGTGCAATGTTTTATGTTTTAAAAGAGTATTTTTCAACGTTATTTTTGTATGCTATCGTAGTATTGTGAATCGTTGTGAATTATGTACCTGTTTCTCTGTTAATTCATTATACACTGTGTATAAACAAGTGCAATAAATTGTCTTTCAAATGTAATTTATTTGTTCATCAAATATCACAAAATTATAAAACGACTTCACTTTCATTTAGTAACATATTTGGTATGCCATTATTAATAGGAAATTTTCTGCCAGTTTCGGGACAAATAAGTTCTCCCTCCAGGACTTCAACTTCAAGAAGGGCATGATGAGCTTTCTTCAAGAATTTTTCGTCCTTTTCCCATTCGTCTGACAGTTCTTTTGGCAGATCTTCCGCATGGCCTAAATTTTCTGCTGCTTTATAAAGAGCTGACCAATCTAGTTTTGGGATAATTCGAGTGATGAATTCTGGATTGAAATCGACTTCTTTGACTTTTATGTCGCTTGCCTATCGGTAAATGAATTTTATTAATCAATATTTCAATAAATTATTACTCACATTTATGCCTAATGGATATCCTGAAGTTACTCCTTTTATGCAGGAAGATGTCAACATATTGTGTGACAATAATTTCATTTTGCTGGTATGTTTTTTGAGGTTATGTTGAGTTGAACAAATGTCACATGAAATGAATTATGCCTTCAAGAATATAGGAAAATACTGTATAAATAATTAAATTAAATTTTCAGTCATTTAAACAAGATAAAATAAAATTTTAAGAATATAAATAATTAATTTTCATTTTGTCCGTCATCATTTCCGTTTCCGTCAGGTTCCCGTTGCGGTAGCGTCTAGTGACAAAACACGCCATAGTTTGTTAGTTGCTCTAGTAATATTTTTCATTTCACTACTTTTGGTTACAAATTATTGAAGGTTGGCGGGGAATAAATGGAGAGTGACGAAGAGACCGGTGTTGTTCAATTTGAAACATTTGTTGACCCCAAAGACTACGAAGTTTCCACAACTCCAAATAAAAGCAAATACTACAAGCAAACTTATAGAACTGCATGGGAGCAAATGCCAGATTTTAAAGGTGAGTGTCACTTTTGAGGTTGTCATAATTTCGTAAATTCAATTTTAGGATGGCTGCGTGGAATGCCAGGTGAACCTACGCGAGCTTTCTGTTTATACTGTCAAAAAAGTCTACATGCACATAGGCTCAGCTTATTGAAGCACACTTGTACTATCAGACACCAAAAAGCTGCTCAGCTCAATTTAATCCGTCAGGTAATATCAAAAAATCTCAATTAACTAAATAATAAACTTGTTTTAATAGCAACAAAAACAAGAAGGACATTCCGATCCTATAGAAGCAATGGAAGAAGTGAATATCATCGTTGCTGGCACAAGCCACGAAGACATCGAAGATGTCCAAAATCAGATTAATTACGAAGGTGTGGACCTCGATGATCAAGATCAAGAAGATATAGAAGACGAAGAAACTATTGAATTGGAGGAACTCCCAGAACATTTACAAAAAGTAAGTGATAATGATAACCTTTAACCCCTGATAGTTGTGTGATTATTTGTTGACAACGTGTAGACATGAGTGCAGTTGAACGACTATCTGTAATCACTTCACATTTATGTGTTTCAAATGTTGGTGCAATTTATTTGAAAGTAGGAAAATTAAAAAACTTATTAAAGGTTTTGTTGCAGCAAATCAGGCAACCCTCCAGAGTTTCAATCATGAGCTCGAAGCCCGTGATATCGACTCATGTTCTAGATACTTCGAAAGGTCAAGCTGTATCCGGACTCCAAGTAAGTATAAAACATCACATCATTGAACCCTTAAATACAATAGCATAACAAAAATTTACTTGGTTCTTAATATTTTTTGGGCTGATTTTTCGTATTATTGCAACAAATTTGAACTAAATCAATGATAATTATATGTAGTTATCTGAAAATCACGAAAAAACTGCATTTAAATTGCTCAACAATTTAAAAATTGAGAGAAATTCATTTTAAGTGTTCTCTCTTCGGTCCGATTACATCCACATCATTAGTACAGCATTATTTTAACTACAACATAAATATTTCATTAATCATTTTTTTGGGTTATTTCCAAGTTTTGGGCCTTATTAATGCTGCCGTTATGTTAAGAAAGCTTCAAAATTACTAATTCAATAAAAAAAATGCATATTTGAACTCTCTACTGTTATAAATAAACTCAAAAGTGTTACCATACTTCAATACTAAATTTCATTCGATTTGAGTGCAGAAAATTGTGCATAATATTTTGTAAATATGCACAAACTATCTTATTTAGTATTTAGCATTTAATAATTTTAGGTGAGCTTATACAAATTGATAGACGGCCGCTGGACTTACATCAACGAAGGTTTGACAAATCCGGACGGCCGATTCAGTAATTTTTTATCGCGAGATGACTTTTCAGCCGGTCGTTATAAACTACATTTTGATGTAGATCGATATTTCGAGCTGCGTAAACAAGACAGCATGTACCCTTTTATCGAGGTAATTATTAATTATTCCACTATTTTATTGATTTATAATTATTTTTTCATTTAGATTGTATTCGATTGTCGAGCTCCGGGTGACCATTACCACATCCCATTACTTTTGGGGCCCTTCGGGTACACCACTTATAGGGGTACATGAAAATATTAATAATTTAAGCTTGAATTGTGCCTGTTATAAATATTTTGTTCTTGTTAATAGATTAAGCATGTAAGTTAATATTAATATTAATTATTTAAACATACGTCAGCTCTTTTCATGATTTCAATAATTGGTTAATATTGTTAAAGCTGACTAGGATTGTATTTGTAAATATACTGAATTCCCTCAAAGAAAAAATAAATTAATAATTTAACTTTGTCATCTTTATTTACCAAGGACAAAAATTATAGGTACCCGTCTGCTTCTATCCACCAAGATTAGTCCAATTAATAATACGATTACAAGCTGTGGAGTTTTTCGAATCAGTGCGTCGACAAAGAACCCAAGTACCTAACAAAATCAGTTTAATTTATTTTTAAAAATAGCAAATGAGTTTGACTGGCAAAAACGTCAAGCAAAGGAGTGCACCTGTGGCGTCGGGAAGCGGAGTTTAAGTGAGTAAACAGCACATAGGAATTAATAAATGTATATATTTAATTAAAGTACGGTATGAAAATAAAATATATTACAAAAAACAAATGTCAAACAATTAAAAATATATTACTAAATACTAATTATTAATCTCACTTTACAATTTTGTCAAAACAATAAATAAATTGCAAGGAAGATTAATCTGCTAGGAGTCCAAAATAAAATAAATAAACTAAAATCTTCAAAGAAATATAAAATAAATCAATGTTTAAATCCTCGATTCGCCTGGAAATGCAAACTGTTCCTAACAGACGAATCAAGCTCATTCAAAGTTGAACAAATTTTAGTATTTGGTGTTGTAACATAACCAGATCGAGAAATTCGAGTGCTTCTTCTGACTGGTGTGGCCACAAATTGGCAACTCTCTTCCACATTTAACTTTTTATTCCGTTCCTTTATCGCAAAATTAATTACTGAAGATTTAAATACATTTCTGGCGTCCAGAACCGCTTTGGTACATTGCTGATTTGTTTTGGCATCAGTTTGACTGATGTTTAATACGCTGAATTTTTCTAGCAGATTATCCAGGGTGCTATTCACTTTTTGGACCTGAAATATTCAATAAGTATTTTAAATATTTAAATCAGTTTACAAATTACCTCAGCTCCTTTGGTGATAGCTTTGCCGTAACAATCAATAGCAGATTTATAATTTCCGCGTGATTCTTCTAAAGCAGCCCTGCATTCCCAATACTGGGCATTTTCTTGAATTTCTGGAAACCTGGAGGCGATAATATCCAACCAAGCTTCGCATTGATTTAAAGAATAGTCCTCCAAAATTAATTTGTGTAAATCATACAGAGCATCATTAGCAACCGAAATTATTTTGTGCTCAATTTTCAAACTTTCGTAACTGCCATTTAAATCGGGAACAAAAGGCTCAATATTTTCTTTATCCTCTTCTTCGGCTTCGCCCAAACCAAAACATTGAAGATGGTGAAATGAATCTAGCGGTTTTCCTTTTCTTTCCAACCATAAACTTAATCGTTTTTTTAAATCTTTAGTCGATGGGGTACTGTAAACTGGATACGGTGAAATGGATGCTTTTCCTCCACTCATTGGAGTAGCAAGAACAATACTTCTACGTTGTGCCATTGAAGGGGTACGAAAAGACATTTTCTCAGCGAAGGGTGATTCACGGACAGGGCTTATTCCATCAGACCAGGAGACAGTACGATGAATGGCATTATTTTTATTACAATTGCTAACGCGTTTAAAATGCATTGCTGTCAGACTTTTTCTAAGAGGACTTTTAACTGTTACAGATTTTTTTACGCCGTTTGTGCTAATGCCAGAATTTTTCAAGGCAGATTTTACAGGTACTTTTTTTGGAGGCATTAAAGTCTGTCTTCTCGGTTTTTCATCAATTTTGGAAATGAATTTCATTTGATTTGGCAATAAAGAACATTTACCTTGATTAAATTTACTGGATAACGTAGTACGAGCTGAATTTGGTGCTACCAACGAACGATTTTTATTGGATGGAGGAACTGCAGATTTACTTACATTTCTTGCCAGTGATTGCCTATTTAAAACTGTAGTCTCCATTTTCTTATTATTGTTGATACATTTATCTGATTTGACTTGAATATTTTTATTTTTGGGAGCTGGCATATTTGATCCATTTGTACTTTTAATATTTGTTTGATTGGGAATGCTTCTTCCAGCAATATTTTGTGGCAATTTAAACTTAGAGGAATCCAAACTTTCTTTACTTCCACCTGTTAGTTGCAAATCTCTTTTTGCCTTCAATTTCTCCAATTCTGATGTCAGAAAACTTAATTTATCCCCTCGTTCTGCACGTAATTTGCTTGTTAAAGTTTGGCGAACAACTATACTTGGTTTTTTATTTGAAGATGTTGACTTATTCATTCTATAAAATTAGAAATAAATAACAATTAATTCTACATTTTCTATAAGAATTTTACGTACTTTTTAATATTTGAACACTTCAAACTAGTTCGTACAGCAACAAACAACCTTATTTCAAATTTGTTTCGTTAATAGTAGTGAAGCTAGCATCCAGAACTACCAACTACTTTCGGGTAAACCAAATTTCACATGAGATGAATTCCTGTTAAAGATTAGTCTATTTCCTCAATTTTATTGCCAATTATCACTTAAAAATTATTGTCATATTCATAAAAAGTAGTAAATTGTATTATTTGATGTGCCCATGGATATATATGACAGTAGGGACACGGCAACTATTAATATTAAATGTCTAATTATAGCTTTGTCCGCTAACGCTACTGGCTTCAATTTTGTTATATTTATTCAGTCAGTTGCCTATCTGTTCAGGCTATATTCAATGATTTGTTGTATTTTTTATACAAAGTGATATAAAATATACAGAAAACTGCGTTAAAACATTAGAATTGTAAATGAAATACCTATTTAAACGATAAGTGTGTAGAATATTTCTTACTAAACTAATAAATGGTGATATAACGTGAATGTATGACCTTTATCGCTAGCTGCATGATTGAATGTAGCCTAATAGTACTACATTTTTCGTATACATAATGATAAATTTTTGACCTATCAGTGTGCTTGCTCACTCGAAAGCTATTCGTTTTTTCTGTACGCAATTTAACTTCGTAAAGAACGTTAAAGGTTTCAAGAAAAAGGCGAGATATCTGTGATGAGTATCGGTGGGAAAGTGCAATGCTTTTTATGCATATGTAACAAAAAATGTGATTTCGCTATTACAATATGTCCTATTGATGTAATAAACGATAAGATTTTTTTAATTTATGTTTTTTATTTACTTTCGAATAAATTGTGAATCGCCAAAATATGAAACTGATATTAAAAGAATTTGTCTTATTTCTGCTGATCCAAATCCGATTTTTATTCGTAAACTGTCACAAAAAAAAAAATCTGTATAACCTACTGCGCGTCATGACATAAACTAAAAATTACGCTTTTTTAGTATTATTGTACTAATAATAGCTGCATTCTTCCACAAATATCACATTTAATAAGTTAGGAATACAGAAAATCCAATAAAAACCCAAAAAACTCAAAAAATACTGTTCCATAGACTCATCTCCATACCAGACTAGACACTACAGTCAGTAAAAGTGAACACAAGGTAGCTAGCGCCACGAGTGGCCAAATTGATAACTAAATTTTTGTGACTACTTTTATTAGCTATAGTGTCTAGCCTGATAGGGAGATGAGTCTATGGACCAGTATTTTTTTAATTATTTGGGTTTTTATTGAATTTTCCGTGCTTCTAACTTATTAAATGTGATATTTGTGTGTATATCAATACAACAATACAAGAAAAAGCGTCATTTTTAATTTAATTATGTCATGAAGCACAGTAGGTAATACAGATTTTTACCTTTCATGACATTTAATTTAAAATATAAATACATCCAATTTCTTTGTTAATTTTTATAATAAAACAATATGAAATGTATTCAAATAGAAATTAATATATAAATTCCATCCTACGGTTATTTTTTATTATTTTCAAATACACATTATTTGTTTGGTTGGTTGTAATCCATGATAACCTCACAAATAGCTGCCAAATAATTTTATGTTATGATAAATGTTTAGTAGACGTATGTTGTTGATTTCATCTAAAGTTATTTCTAATTTGTTGTGAATAGTTCATCATAAAAGTACCAAAAATGTGAATCGTATAACAGCTGCTGCCCTAAAAACTATTTTTGGAAAATATTCGATTGTAGCACCTGAAAAGCATCATAAAGAAGTTGAAATAACAACATTAAATGAATTTGGATTGTCAAAAGAAGCATGTATAATAATTAATAATTATTTTCAAACAAGAAATGTGAAAAAATGTGTGCATTTCATTTTAGTGGTACAAAATTAGTGAAATTATTTTTTAGGTCAACAATCAATAAATCATGAAAAGGTCTGCCAGTTGACTGTAACATCCATCACATGAATATCATAGTAAACCTGCAAAATAATTAAGATATATTTAAACTTGAGCTGGAATGCAAAAAAGTTGTTATTTTTAAATGTCAGATTTGAAATGCTGGTAAATTGGTTTTTGTGGACGAATTAATACCCAAAATTTGAATTTTCTTGAGCCACAGAAATAACTTACTTGTTTTAAGTGGTAATTGGTTTTTGAAATATTTAATTCTGAAGCCTGTAAATCACAATAAATAATTGATGCTATTTTTCAATAAACCTACGCACAATTTAAAAAAGTTTGGGCACCTCTGGTTTACACAGAAACAATTATTTAATCTCGAATGATGCAATATATTTCAACTGGCTATTTGTATTCATTTTACTGGAAAAAAATTCCAGGACTTGGGAAACGATATGCTACTACAGTACTACCCTTAATTTAAGGATTGAAATTGGGTATAGTGGTGTAATTTAAATTTTTCCAATGTTTATAATTCAAGAGTAAATCAGATATTTTAAAATTTCTGGAAGCTATTTATGAATTTCATTCGAAGGGGTGTTCCACCCCATGAAAAATATATTTCCATCCGTAAAATAATAACATGGGAATAAAATTTCCATTATTTCTAAGGAATGAATTATTATAACATTTTAGAAGATATTTTACTCTTTAAAAATTATTTTCGAATCGATTTGAACCCTTATTTAATAAAAAAAGGGAATAATATTGCTAAATATTAAAAACGGGAAGTCATATATTGGCTATTTTATTTTAAAAGTACATCTGTATACAAATTTATTGATTAAAACATTCTTGTTTAATTTGGATTTAATTCGTAGCGAAGTTTCAACTTGCTTGGCTGCAGGTGTTCAGGCCAGCGTACAAAGCTTTATATGGCATTGTTGCTTTAGAATTGGTACAGTTCGCGTCTACGTTGCTCAAATCTAGAAAAAAAAGTTGATTTAAAGTTGTTTAAAAGTGTTCAAATGTTATATTTGGGGTTCTGAATATTGCTTTTTAACGTAGAGATCAAAATTTTGTATATTTAAATATGTAAATTGGGATGAATTTGTTCCGCATTGCGTGTACGTTAGGTGCATGTATTTGCGATGTTAGTCTTTGCTTTTATTATGTATTAAATTGATAAAATGTCTTGGTTTTTTTGCAAAGGCCTGTAATGAAAGGTCCAACGTGGGAATCGGTGCACACGTAGGTACCGCTACGAGAGGCACCCCCCCTGATGAACACCACCGCGTGGGGTTGCAATGAGTTCTAGGGCGAACGAGCGATCTAATTAGGGAGTAATGGCATACTCTCGATATGTACCTATCGGAAGTCGGGAAAATATGGTAGCTGGCGGGGGTCCTTGATTAAGTTCAAGAAACAACATTAGCTGAGACCGATACTTAAGGTTACCATATCGCGTAATTAGGCGGTATCGCGGGCCTCGGAATATGCATTGGCCACGTATTCAAACAACGTATTTTTTATTTTGCAAACGACGAGCACACCGGTGCTTGGGTGTCTGAGCGCTCAGGCACTCATAGGGGTAGTAAAGTAGAGTCAATCAGTAGCGTAATACAACCGAACACTTTTAAATAACGTCGCGAAATTAAAAAGCAACAATCAATCGCGTTAACTAGCTCTCCGAATAAATAAATCCGTCGAAAAGCCGCGAACACACACACAAAACACGTTTTGAATGTTGAACGAATGTTGAATGAATGTATTTAATAAAAAATTCCCTTTCAGCTTCTTCAATTCATCATTACCACCTCCAACAAATTAACAACAGGACGTAAGTTGACTAATAAACTTTGCTTTTCAGGCTCTAATCAATTTTTTTTCCAGCTATTATTAATTATTTTTTCGCTGATTTCTAATTAATTTGTATTTTTTCAGATCATTTGCAGAGGATGAGCCCAGCTGATGAGGTGGACAACGAGGGAATGGACATCGAAGGAATGGACATCGTGGGAGGAGCTGAGGATGAGCCCAGCAGCCAAAATCAACTTTCAATATTTGTTTTGTTGAATATGATTCACCAAAATTTGTTTTAAGTTTCTGTTTCAGGTTGGCGGTCATCATCGTCGGAACATCATCGCATCATCAGCTAGGTAATATAATATTACTCATTTTATAACTGTTTTTAATTACTGCTGAAATAATTTGTCTAATATTCGAATTTATAATTTAAATTTAGAGTCCAGGAGATGGCAACTTGCAGCTGCAGTAACACCAGACTTCAGAGCCCAGCAGTGGAATCAGAAACAGAGCCCAGCACAAGAACCCGAGCCCAACAGCAAAATCAGAGCCCAGCAGCAAAATCAGAGCCCAGTAACAGAACCAGAGCCCAGCAGCCGTCATAGAAGTCCTCCAATAGTTGCAGAAGATCAGTACATCAGTAACAGCTGTTCCTGTCCCCAGATTCAACTTCAACTTCAAGTCAGCTGATTAATTTAAGTCCGCCGCTTGCAAAGTTCAAGTGAGTTCAATTCCTTTTTAAATTTTCCGACTTGTGATAATTATTTTGTTGTTTCAGTTGCAGCGAGCGAAGAAGCCGCTTCTCTGGTCTAGGTTTTGCTGGGGTTTCCCTAGGCCCAAAGGGAGAATTCCTGGAGAAGAGTTCGCCTCTTTCCCCTTAGTCATTGCCTGGGGGCGAACAAGGCTTACAACAACGCAACAGCATCGTGAAGAAGATTTCCAACATCACAACAGCATCGAGTATTCAACAATTAATCTTCGAACCTTTGTACCCTTTCCTAATTTCCAAAATAAAATCATTTCCCCAAAATTTACTGTTGTATTTATTTCTAGAACCTATTTTTATTGTTTTCAGGTGTAGTTAGGAAATTAAATGTATTGTTAAATAGTTTGCAAAATAAATTAAATTCAATAATAACTTGTATTTTTATTTTTGATGTAAATACAATTTGAATTGTTTTCAGGGTCAATTATACTTTTTTAATTAGTTTGTAAAATAATTTTAAGTCCTGTGTATTCAATTTTTGAAGTAAATATGAATTGTATTGTTGAAATTTAAATATATTATTATAATAAATTTTATGTTTGTATTTTATTCTTCTTTAAAGTCAAACGTCAAGAGTAAAGTTCATAGATTCTCCGCAAGCGGCAGCATCTGTCAATAGATGCTACCAAAAAATTATTTTCTGAATAATTTTTTTTTCACCATTCTAATTACTTAGAAGTATAAAATATCATTGGCTGGTACCACGAGCTCTGTTTTTGGCGCTACTAAGAGCGTTGTGTCAAGATGTGTTTTAACGAAATTAAAATCTTCTCAAATACTTTAGAAAAGAATCTTCAGATACAAATTACAGAAAACTCATATGTCTCCAAAATTTATTTAAATATTTTCCATTAAAATAGTTTGAAATATTTATATTGTCATAAACTCTTCTTAAAATAACACTGCTAGTATAGCCAAAAACAGAGCTTGTGGTAGCAGCCATTGCAATCAAATATCCAGGAATCTCTGGTATGGATGAATATAAAAAATAGTCACTATTTTTTGCTTTTCAAAAAATTTTTATTCCAAAACATGCTAGCTGCTGCCATCTCTGACAAACTGAGCGAACTATTACTTATTCAAGTATATTGGTGTTGACAAAAATAAAAAAGAATATTCCCAGCTTATTTCATGATTTATAAATAGCAATAAGTATGATATGGAATTTGCCTGAAAATGACATTTAAAATGCGAATTATGCAAGAACTAGAGCATTTATTCAATTTTGGATTGTAGATTTGGATTCTAAAGGGTCGAATTGAGGGGATGACGTGCGTAACACATTTTTTTATATTTTTATTTTTCATGTCAAAACACCAAGACTATAGTCTTGGTGTTTTTTCAAGCAAAAAAGGACTTTCTCTCTGATTCTGTTCAAATTCCGTATACAAGCTCTCTAAGGATCTCTCCTTTGATAAATAGAGTAAAATCAATTTAAAAAAATTATTCAAGGGATGAAACACCCCTTTGAAATATTAATAGGCGCATATTCTAGAAACTATCAAGTAATTTGGATTGATCTCTTGATATTCTGATTGTATGGACCTGAGTCTATACAAAAATATACTTTTCATCCCTTAAAACGCCTAATTAGAGGGTCAAATATAGCAATAAATATGATATGGAATTTGTCTAAAAATGACATTTAAAATGCGAATTATGCAAGAACTAGAGCATTTATTCAATTTTGGATTGTAGATTTGGATTCTAGAGGGTCGAATTGAGGGGATGACATGCGTAACACATTTTTTAATATCTTTATCATACATTTCAAAACACCAAGACTATAGTCTTGGTGTTTTTTGAAGCAAAAGAGGACTTTCTCTCTGATTCTGTTCAAATTTCGAATACAAGCTCTCTAAGGATCTATCCTTTAACAAATAGAGTAAAATCAATTTAAAAAAATTATTCAAGGGATGAAACACCCTTTCGAAATATTAAAATGCGCATACTCTAGAAACTATCAAGTAAATTGGATTGAGCTCTTTATATTCTGATTGTATGGACCCGAGTCTATACGAAAATATACTTTTCATCCCTTAAAACGCCCAATTAGAGGGTCAAATATAGCAATAAATATGATATGGAATTTGTCTAAAAATGACATTTAAAATGGGAATTATGCAAGAACTAGAGCATTTATTTAATTTTGGATTGTAGATTTGGATTCTAGAGGGTCGAATTGAGAGGATGACATGCGTAACACATTTTTTTATATTTTTATCATACATTTCAAAACACCAAGACTATAGTCTTGGTGTTTTTTGAAGCAAAAGAGGACTTTCTCTCTGATTCTGTTCAAATTTCGTATACAAGCTCTCTGAGGATCTTTCCTTTGATAAATAGAGTAAAATCAATTTAAAAAAATTATTCAAGGGATGAAACACCCCTTTGAAATATTAATAGGCGCATATTCTAGAAACTATCAAGTAATTTGGATTGATCTCTTTATATTCTGATTGTATGGACCTGAGTCTATACGAAAATATACTTTTCATCCCTTAAAACGCCCAATTAGAGGGTCAAATATAGCAATAAATATGATATGGAATTTGTCTATAAAATGACATTTAAAATGGGAATTATGCAAGAACTAGAGCATTTATTCAATTTTGGATTGTAGATTTGGATTCTAGAGGGTCGAATTGAGGGGATGGCATGCGTAACACATTTTTTAATATCTTTATCATACATTTCAAAACACCAAGACTATAGTCTTGGTGTTTTTTGAAGCAAAAGAGGACTTTCTCTCTGATTCTGTTCAAATTTCGAATACAAGCTCTCTAAGGATCTATCCTTTAACAAATAGAGTGAAATCAATTTAAAAAAATTATTCAAGGGATGAAACACCCTTTCGAAATATTAAAATGCGCATACTCTAGAAACTATCAAGTAAATTGGATTGAGCTCTTTATATTCTGATTGTATGGACCCGAGTCTATACGAAAATATACTTTTCATCCCTTAAAACGCCCAATTAGAGGGTCAAATATAGCAATAAATATAATATGGAATTTGTCTAAAAATGACATTTAAAATGGGAATTATGCAAGAACTAGAGCATTTATTTAATTTTGGATTGTAGATTTGGATTCTAGAGGGTCGAATTGAGGGGATGACATGCGTAACACATTTTTTTATATTTTTATCATACATTTCAAAACACCAAGACTATAGTCTTGGTGTTTTTTGAAGCAAAAGAGGACTTTCTCTCTGATTCTGTTCAAATTTCGAATACAAGCTCTCTAAGGATCTATCCTATAACAAATAGAGTAAAATCAATTTAAAAAAATTATTCAAGGGATGAAACACCCTTTCGAAATATTAAAATGCGCATACTCTAGAAACTATCAAGTAAATTGGATTGATCTCTTTATATTCTGATTGTATGGACCTGAGTCTATACGAAAATATACTTTTCATCCCTTAAAACGCCCAATTAGAGGGTCAAATATAGCAATAAATATGATATGGAATTTGTCTAAAAATGACATTTAAAATGGGAATTATGCAAGAACTAGAGCATTTATTCAATTTTGGATTGTAGATTTGGATTCTAGAGGGTCGAATTGAGGGGATGACATGCGTAACACATTTTTTAATATCTTTATCATACATTTAAAAACACCAAGACTATAGTCTTGGTGTTTTTTGAAGCAAAAGAGGACTTTCTCTCTGATTCTGTTCAAATTTCGAATACAAGCTCTCTAAGGATCTATCCTTTAACAAATAGAGTAAGATCAATTTAAAAAAATTATTCAAGGGATGAAACACCCTTTCGAAATATTAAAATGCGCATACTCTAGAAACTATCAAGTAAATTGGATTGAGCTCTTTATATTCTGATTGTATGGACCCGAGTCTATACGAAAATATACTTTTCATCCCTTAAAACGCCCAATTAGAGGGTCAAATATAGCAATAAATATGATATGGAATTTGTCTAAAAATGACATTTAAAATGGGAATTATGCAAGAACTAGAGCATTTATTCAATTTTGGATTGTAGATTTGGATTCTAGAGGGTCGAATTGAGGGGATGGCATGCGTAACACATTTTTTAATATCTTTATCATACATTTCAAAACACCAAGACTATAGTCTTGGTGTTTTTTGAAGCAAAAGAGGACTTTCTCTCTGATTCTGTTCAAATTTCGAATACAAGCTCTCTAAGGATCTATCCTTTAACAAATAGAGTAAAATCAATTTAAAAAAATTATTCAAGGGATGAAACACCCTTTCGAAATATTAAAATGCGCATACTCTAGAAACTATCAAGTAAATTGGATTGAGCTCTTTATATTCTGATTGTATGGACCCGAGTCTATACGAAAATATACTTTTCATCCCTTAAAACGCCCAATTAGAGGGTCAAATATAGCAATAAATATAATATGGAATTTGTCTAAAAATGACATTTAAAATGGGAATTATGCAAGAACTAGAGCATTTATTTAATTTTGGATTGTAGATTTGGATTCTAGAGGGTCGAATTGAGGGGATGACATGCGTAACACATTTTTTTATATTTTTATCATACATTTCAAAACACCAAGACTATAGTCTTGGTGTTTTTTGAAGCAAAAGAGGACTTTCTCTCTGATTCTGTTCAAATTTCGAATACAAGCTCTCTAAGGATCTATCCTATAACAAATAGAGTAAAATCAATTTAAAAAAATTATTCAAGGGATGAAACACCCTTTCGAAATATTAAAATGCGCATACTCTAGAAACTATCAAGTAAATTGGATTGATCTCTTTATATTCTGATTGTATGGACCTGAGTCTATACGAAAATATACTTTTCATCCCTTAAAACGCCCAATTAGAGGGTCAAATATAGCAATAAATATGATATGGAATTTGTCTAAAAATGACATTTAAAATGGGAATTATGCAAGAACTAGAGCATTTATTCAATTTTGGATTGTAGATTTGGATTCTAGAGGGTCGAATTGAGGGGATGACATGCGTAACACATTTTTTAATATCTTTATCATACATTTCAAAACACCAAGACTATAGTCTTGGTGTTTTTTGAAGCAAAAGAGGACTTTCTCTCTGATTCTGTTCAAATTTCGAATACAAGCTCTCTAAGGATCTATCCTTTAACAAATAGAGTAAAATCAATTTAAAAAAATTATTCAAGGGATGAAACACCCTTTCGAAATATTAAAATGCGCATACTCTAGAAACTATCAAGTAAATTGGATTGATCTCTTTATATTCTGATTGTATGGACCTGAGTCTATACGAAAATATACTTTTCATCCCTTAAAACGCCCAATTAGAGGGTCAAATATAGCAATAAATATGATATGGAATTTGTCTAAAAATGACATTTAAAATGGGAATTATGCAAGAACTAGAGCATTTATTCAATTTTGGATTGTAGATTTGGATTCTAGAGGGTCGAATTGAGGGGATGACATGCGTAACACATTTTTTAATATCTTTATCATACATTTCAAAACACCAAGACTATAGTCTTGGTGTTTTTTGAAGCAAAAGAGGACTTTCTCTCTGATTCTGTTCAAATTTCGAATACAAGCTCTCTAAGGATCTATCCTTTAACAAATAGAGTAAAATCAATTTAAAAAAATTATTCAAGGGATGAAACACCCTTTCGAAATATTAAAATGCGCATACTCTAGAAACTATCAAGTAAATTGGATTGAGCTCTTTATATTCTGATTGTATGGACCCGAGTCTATACGAAAATATACTTTTCATCCCTTAAAACGCCCAATTAGAGGGTCAAATATAGCAATAAATATGATATGGAATTTGTCTAAAAATGACATTTAAAATGGGAATTATGCAAGAACTAGAGCATTTATTTAATTTTGGATTGTAGATTTGGATTCTAGAGGGTCGAATTGAGGGGATGACATGCGTAACACATTTTTTTATATTTTTATCATACATTTCAAAACACCAAGACTATAGTCTTGGTGTTTTTTCAAGCAAAAGAGGACTTTCTCTCTGATTCTGTTCAAATTTTGTATACAAGCTCTCTGAGGATCTTTTCTTTGATAAATAGAGTAAAATCAATTTAAAAAAATTATTCAAGGGATGAAACACCCCTTTGAAATATTAATAGGCGCATATTCTAGAAACTATCAAGTAATTTGGATTGATCTCTTTATATTCTGATTGTATGGACCTGAGTCTATACGAAAATATACTTTTCATCCCTTAAAACGCCCAATTAGAGGGTCAAATATAGCAATAAATATGATATGGAATTTGTCTAAAAATGACATTTAAAATGGGAATTATGCAAGAACTAGAGCATTTATTTAATTTTGGATTGTAGATTTGGATTCTAGAGGGTCGAATTGAGGGGATGACATGCGTAACACATTTTTTAATATCTTTATCATACATTTCAAAACACCAAGACTATAGTCTTGGTGTTTTTTGAAGCAAAAGAGGACTTTCTCTCTGATTTTGTTCAAATTTAGAATACAAGCTCTCTAAGGATCTATCCTTTAACAAATAGAGTAAAATCAATTTAAAAAAATTATTCAAGGGATGAAACACCCTTTCGAAATATTAAAATGCGCATACTCTAGAAACTATCAAGTAAATTGGATTGAGCTCTCTATATTCTGATTGTATGGACCCGAGTCTATACGAAAATATACTTTTCATCCCTTAAAACGCCCAATTAGAGGGTCAAATATAGCAATAAATATGATATGGAATTTGTCTAAAAATGACATTTAAAATGGGAATTATGCAAGAACTAGAGCATTTATTTAATTTTGGATTGTAGATTTGGATTCTAGAGGGTCGAATTGAGAGGATGACATGCGTAACACATTTTTTTATATTTTTATCATACATTTCAAAACACCAAGACTATAGTCTTGGTGTTTTTCCAAGCAAAAGAGGACTTTCTCTCTGATTCTGTTCAAATTTCGTATACAAGCTCTCTGAGGATCTTTCCTTTGATAAATAGAGTAAAATCAATTTAAAAAAATTATTCAAGGGATGAAACACCCCTTTGAAATATTAATAGGCGCATATTCTAGAAACTATCAAGTAATTTGGATTGATCTCTTTATATTCTGATTGTATGGACCTGAGTCTATACGAAAATATACTTTTCATCCCTTAAAACGCCCAATTAGAGGGTCAAATATAGCAATAAATATGATATGGAATTTGTCTAAAAATGACATTTAAAATGGGAATTATGCAAGAACTAGAGCATTTATTCAATTTTGGATTGTAGATTTGGATTCTAGAGGGTCGAATTGAGGGGATGGCATGCGTAACACATTTTTTAATATCTTTATCATACATTTCAAAACACCAAGACTATAGTCTTGGTGTTTTTTGAAGCAAAAGAGGACTTTCTCTCTGATTCTGTTCAAATTTCGAATACAAGCTCTCTAAGGATCTATCCTTTAACAAATAGAGTAAAATCAATTTAAAAAAATTATTCAAGGGATGAAACACCCTTTCGAAATATTAAAATGCGCATACTCTAGAAACTATCAAGTAAATTGGATTGAGCTCTTTATATTCTGATTGTATGGACCCGAGTCTATACGAAAATATACTTTTCATCCCTTAAAACGCCCAATTAGAGGGTCAAATATAGCAATAAATATAATATGGAATTTGTCTAAAAATGACATTTAAAATGGGAATTATGCAAGAACTAGAGCATTTATTTAATTTTGGATTGTAGATTTGGATTCTAGAGGGTCGAATTGAGGGGATGACATGCGTAACACATTTTTTTATATTTTTATCATACATTTCAAAACACCAAGACTATAGTCTTGGTGTTTTTTGAAGCAAAAGAAGACTTTCTCTCTGATTCTGTTCAAATTTCGAATACAAGCTCTCTAAGGATCTATCCTATAACAAATAGAGTAAAATCAATTTAAAAAAATTATTCAAGGGATGAAACACCCTTTCGAAATATTAAAATGCGCATACTCTAGAAACTATCAAGTAAATTGGATTGATCTCTTTATATTCTGATTGTATGGACCTGAGTCTATACGAAAATATACTTTTCATCCCTTAAAACGCCCAATTAGAGGGTCAAATATAGCAATAAATATGATATGGAATTTGTCTAAAAATGACATTTAAAATGGGAATTATGCAAGAACTAGAGCATTTATTCAATTTTGGATTGTAGATTTGGATTCTAGAGGGTCGAATTGAGGGGATGACATGCGTAACACATTTTTTAATATCTTTATCATACATTTCAAAACACCAAGACTATAGTCTTGGTGTTTTTTGAAGCAAAAGAGGACTTTCTCTCTGATTCTGTTCAAATTTCGAATACAAGCTCTCTAAGGATCTATCCTTTAACAAATAGAGTAAAATCAATTTAAAAAAATTATTCAAGGGATGAAACACCCTTTCGAAATATTAAAATGCGCATACTCTAGAAACTATCAAGTAAATTGGATTGAGCTCTTTATATTCTGATTGTATGGACCCGAGTCTATACGAAAATATACTTTTCATCCCTTAAAACGCCCAATTAGAGGGTCAAATATAGCAATAAATATGATATGGAATTTGTCTAAAAATGACATTTAAAATGGGAATTATGCAAGAACTAGAGCATTTATTCAATTTTGGATTGTAGATTTGGATTCTAGAGGGTCGAATTGAGGGGATGGCATGCGTAACACATTTTTTAATATCTTTATCATACATTTCAAAACACCAAGACTATAGTCTTGGTGTTTTTTGAAGCAAAAGAGGACTTTCTCTCTGATTCTGTTCAAATTTCGAATACAAGCTCTCTAAGGATCTATCCTTTAACAAATAGAGTAAAATCAATTTAAAAAAATTATTCAAGGGATGAAACACCCTTTCGAAATATTAAAATGCGCATACTCTAGAAACTATCAAGTAAATTGGATTGAGCTCTTTATATTCTGATTGTATGGACCCGAGTCTATACGAAAATATACTTTTCATCCCTTAAAACGCCCAATTAGAGGGTCAAATATAGCAATAAATATGATATGGAATTTGTCTAAAAATGACATTTAAAATGGGAATTATGCAAGAACTAGAGCATTTATTTAATTTTGGATTGTAGATTTGGATTCTAGAGGGTCGAATTGAGGGGATGACATGCGTAACACATTTTTTTATATTTTTATCATACATTTCAAAACACCAAGACTATAGTCTTGGTGTTTTTTCAAGCAAAAGAGGACTTTCTCTCTGATTCTGTTCAAATTTTGTATACAAGCTCTCTGAGGATCTTTTCTTTGATAAATAGAGTAAAATCAATTTAAAAAAATTATTCAAGGGATGAAACACCCCTTTGAAATATTAATAGGCGCATATTCTAGAAACTATCAAGTAATTTGGATTGATCTCTTTATATTCTGATTGTATGGACCTGAGTCTATACGAAAATATACTTTTCATCCCTTAAAACGCCCAATTAGAGGGTCAAATATAGCAATAAATATGATATGGAATTTGTCTAAAAATGACATTTAAAATGGGAATTATGCAAGAACTAGAGCATTTATTTAATTTTGGATTGTAGATTTGGATTCTAGAGGGTCGAATTGAGGGGATGACATGCGTAACACATTTTTTAATATCTTTATCATACATTTCAAAACACCAAGACTATAGTCTTGGTGTTTTTTGAAGCAAAAGAGGACTTTCTCTCTGATTTTGTTCAAATTTAGAATACAAGCTCTCTAAGGATCTATCCTTTAACAAATAGAGTAAAATCAATTTAAAAAAATTATTCAAGGGATGAAACACCCTTTCGAAATATTAAAATGCGCATACTCTAGAAACTATCAAGTAAATTGGATTGAGCTCTCTATATTCTGATTGTATGGACCCGAGTCTATACGAAAATATACTTTTCATCCCTTAAAACGCCCAATTAGAGGGTCAAATATAGCAATAAATATGATATGGAATTTGTCTAAAAATGACATTTAAAATGGGAATTATGCAAGAACTAGAGCATTTATTTAATTTTGGATTGTAGATTTGGATTCTAGAGGGTCGAATTGAGAGGATGACATGCGTAACACATTTTTTTATATTTTTATCATACATTTCAAAACACCAAGACTATAGTCTTGGTGTTTTTCCAAGCAAAAGAGGACTTTCTCTCTGATTCTGTTCAAATTTCGTATACAAGCTCTCTGAGGATCTTTCCTTTGATAAATAGAGTAAAATCAATTTAAAAAAATTATTCAAGGGATGAAACACCCCTTTGAAATATTAATAGGCGCATATTCTAGAAACTATCAAGTAATTTGGATTGATCTCTTTATATTCTGATTGTATGGACCTGAGTCTATACGAAAATATACTTTTCATCCCTTAAAACGCCCAATTAGAGGGTCAAATATAGCAATAAATATGATATGGAATTTGTCTAAAAATGACATTTAAAATGGGAATTATGCAAGAACTAGAGCATTTATTTAATTTTGGATTGTAGATTTGGATTCTAGAGGGTCGAATTGAGGGGATGACATGCGTAACACATTTTTTAATATCTTTATCATACATTTCAAAACACCAAGACTATAGTCTTGGTGTTTTTTGAAGCAAAAGAGGACTTTCTCTCTGATTCTGTTCAAATTTCGAAAACAAGCTCTCTAAGGATCTATCCTTTAACAAATAAAGTAAAATCAATTTAAAAAAATTATTCAAGGGATGAAACACCCTTTCGAAATATTAAAATGCGCATACTCTAGAAACTATCAAGTAAATTGGATTGAGCTCTCTATATTCTGATTGTATGGACCCGAGTCTATACGAAAATATACTTTTCATCCCTTAAAACGCCCAAGTAGAGGGTCAAATATAGCAATAAATATGATATGGAATTTGTCTAAAAATGACATTTAAAATGGGAATTATGCAAGAACTAGAGCATTTATTCAATTTTGGATTGTAGATTTGGATTCTAGAGGGTCGAATTGAGGGGATGACATGCGTAACACATTTTTTAATATCTTTATCATACATTTCAAAACACCAAGACTATAGTCTTGGTGTTTTTTGAAGCAAAAGAGGACTTTCTCTCTGATTTTGTTCAAATTTTGAATACAAGCTCTCTAAGGCTCTATCCTTTAACAAATAGAGTAAAATCAATTTAAAAAAATTATTCAAGGGATGAAACACCCTTTCGAAATATTAAAATGCGCATACTCTAGAAACTATCAAGTAAATTGGATTGAGCTCTTTATATTCTGATTGTATGGACCCGAGTCTATACGAAAATATACTTTTTATCCCTTAAAACGCCCAATTAGAGGGTCAAATATAGCAATAAATATGATATGGAATTTGTCTAAAAATGACATTTAAAATGGGAATTATGCAAGAACTAGAGCATTTATTTAATTTTGGATTGTAGATTTGGATTCTAGAGGGTCGAATTGAGGGGATGACATGCGTAACACATTTTTTTATATTTTTATCATACATTTCAAAACACCAAGACTATAGTCTTGGTGTTTTTTCAAGCAAAAGAGGACTTTCTCTCTGATTCTGTTCAAATTTCGTATACAAGCTCTCTGAGGATCTTTCCTTTGATAAATAGAGTAAAATCAATTTAAAAAAATTATTCAAGGGATGAAACACCCCTTTGAAATATTAATAGGCGCATATTCTAGAAACTATCAAGTAATTTGGATTGATCTCTTTATATTCTGATTGTATGGACCTGAGTCTATACGAAAATATACTTTTCATCCCTTCAAACGCCCAATTAGAGGGTCAAATATAGCAATAAATATGATATGGAATTTGTCTAAAAATGACATTTAAAATGGGAATTATGCAAGAACTAGAGCATTTATTCAATTTTGGATTGTAGATTTGGATTCTAGAGGGTCGAATTGAGGGGATGACATGCGTAACACATTTTTTTATATTTTTATCATACATTTCAAAACACCAAGACTATAGTCTTGGTGTTTTTTCAAGCAAAAGAAGACTTTCTCTCTGATTCTGTTCAAATTTTGTATACAAGCTCTCTGAGGATCTTTCCTTTGATAAATAGAGTAAAATCAATTTAAAAAAATTATTCAAGGGATGAAACACCCCTTTGAAATATTAATAGGCGCATATTCTAGAAACTATCAAGTAATTTGGATTGATCTCTTTATATTCTGATTGTATGGACCTGAGTCTATACGAAAATATACTTTTCATCCCTTAAAACGCCCAATTAGAGGGTCAAATATAGCAATAAATATGATATGGAATTTGTCTAAAAATGACATTTAAAATGCGAATTATGCAAGAACTAGAGCATTTATTCAATTTTGGATTGTAGATTTGGATTCTAGAGGGTCGAATTGAGGGGATGACATGCGTAACACATTTTTTAATATCTTTATCATACATTTCAAAACACCAAGACTATAGTCTTGGTGTTTTTTGAAGCAAAAGAGGACTTTCTCTCTGATTCTGTTCAAATTTCGAATACAAGCTCTCTAAGGATCTATCCTTTAACAAATAGAGTAAAATCAATTTAAAAAAATTATTCAAGGGATGAAACACCCTTTCGAAATATTAAAATGCGCATACTCTAGAAACTATCAAGTAAATTGGATTGAGCTCTTTATATTCTGATTGTATGGACCCGAGTCTATACGAAAATATACTTTTCATCCCATAAAACGCCCAATTAGAGGGTCAAATATAGCAATAAATATGATATGGAATTTGTCTAAAAATGACATTTAAAATGGGAATTATGCAAGAACTAGAGCATTTATTTAATTTTGGATTGTAGATTTGGATTCTAGAGGGTCGAATTGAGGGGATGACATGCGTAACACATTTTTTTATATTTTTATCATACATTTCAAAACACCAAGACTATAGTCTTGGTGTTTTTCCAAGCAAAAGAGGACTTTCTCTCTGATTCTGTTCAAATTTCGTATACAAGCTCTCTGAGGATCTTTCCTTTGATAAATAGAGTAAAATCAATTTAAAAAAATTATTCAAGGGATGAAACACCCCTTTGAAATATTAATAGGCGCATATTCTAGAAACTATCAAGTAATTTGGATTGATCTCTCTATATTCTGATTGTATGGACCTGAGTCTATACGAAAATATACTTTTCATCCCTTAAAACGCCCAATTAGAGGGTCAAATATAGCAATAAATATGATATGGAATTTGTCTAAAAATGACATTTAAAATGGGAATTATGCAAGAACTAGAGCATTTATTCAATTTTGGATTGTAGATTTGGATTCTAGAGGGTCGAATTGAGGGGATGACATGCGTAACACATTTTTTAATATCTTTATCATACATTTCAAAACACCAATACTATAGTCTTGGTGTTTTTTGAAGCAAAAGAGGACTTTCTCTCTGATTCTGTTCAAATTTCGAATACAAGCTCTCTAAGGATCTATCCTTTAATAAATAGAGTAAAATCAATTTAAAAAAATTATTCAAGGGATGAAACACCCTTTCGAAATATTAAAATGCGCATACTCTAGAAACTATCAAGTAAATTGGATTGAGCTCTTTATATTCTGATTGTATGGACCCGAGTCTATACGAAAATATACTTTTCATCCCTTAAAACGCCCAATTAGAGGGTCAAATATAGCAATAAATATGATATGGAATTTGTCTAAAAATGACATTTAAAATGGGAATTATGCAAGAACTAGAGCATTTATTTAATTTTGGATTGTAGATTTGGATTCTAGAGGGTCGAATTGAGGGGATGACATGCGTAACACATTTTTTTATATTTTTATCATACATTTCAAAACACCAAGACTATAGTCTTGGTGTTTTTTCAAGCAAAAGAGGACTTTCTCTCTGATTCTGTTCAAATTTCGTATACAAGCTCTCTGAGGATCTTTCCTTTGATAAATAGAGTAAAATCAATTTAAAAAAATTATTCAAGGGATGAAACACCCTTTCGAAATATTAAAATGCGCATACTCTAGAAACTATCAAGTAAATTGGATTGAGCTCTTTATATTCTGATTGTATGGACCTGAGTCTATACGAAGATATACTTTTCATCCCTTAAAACGCCCAATTAGAGGGTCAAATATAGCAATAAATATGATATGGAATTTGTCTAAAAATGACATTTAAAATGGGAATTATGCAAGAACTAGAGCATTTATTTAATTTTGGATTGTAGATTTGGATTCTAGAGGGTCGAATTGAGGGGATGACATGCGTAACACATTTTTTAATATCTTTATCATACATTTCAAAACACCAAGACTATAGTCTTGGTGTTTTTTCAAGCAAAAGAGGACTTTCTCTCTGATTCTGTTCAAATTTCGTATACAAGCTCTCTGAGGATCTTTCCTTTGATAAATAGAGTAAAATCAATTTAAAAAAATTATTCAAGGGATGAAACACCCCTTTGAAATATTAATAGGCGCATATTCTAGAAACTATCAAGTAATTTGGATTGATCTCTTTATATTCTGATTGTATGGACCTGAGTCTATACGAAAATATACTTTTCATCCCTTAAAACGCCCAATTAGAGGGTCAAATATAGCAATAAATATGATATGGAATTTGTCTAAAAATGACATTTAAAATGCGAATTATGCAAGAACTAGAGCATTTATTCAATTTTGGATTGTAGATTTGGATTCTAGAGGGTCGAATTGAGGGGATGACATGCGTAACACATTTTTTAATATCTTTATCATACATTTCAAAACACCAAGACTATAGTCTTGGTGTTTTTTGAAGCAAAAGGGGACTTTCTCTCTGATTCTGTTCAAATTTCGAATACAAGCTCTCTAAGGATCTATCCTTTAACAAATAGAGTAAAATCAATTTAAAAAAATTATTCAAGGGATGAAACACCCCTTTGAAATATTAATAGGCGCATATTCTAGAAACTATCAAGTAATTTGGATTGATCTCTTTATATTCTGATTGTATGGACCTGAGTCTATACGAAAATATACTTTTCATCCCTTAAAACGCCCAATTAGAGGGTCAAATATAGCAATAAATATGATATGGAATTTGTCTAAAAATGACATTTAAAATGGGAATTATGCAAGAACTAGAGCATTTATTTAATTTTGGATTGTAGATTTGGATTCTAGAGGGTCGAATTGAGGGGATGACATGCGTAACACATTTTTTTATATTTTTATCATACATTTCAAAACACCAAGACTATAGTCTTGGTGTTTTTTCAAGCAAAAGAGGACTTTCTCTCTGATTCTGTTCAAATTTCGTATACAAGCTCTCTGAGGATCTTTCCTTTGATAAATAGAGTAAAATCAATTTAAAAAAATTATTCAAGGGATGAAACACCCCTTTGAAATATTAATAGGCGCATATTCTAGAAACTATCAAGTAATTTGGATTGATCTCTTTATATTCTGATTGTATGGACCTGAGTCTATACGAAAATATACTTTTCATCCCTTAAAACGCCCAATTAGAGGGTCAAATATAGCAATAAATATGATATGGAATTTGTCTAAAAATGACATTTAAAATGGGAATTATGCAAGAACTAGAGCATTTATTCAATTTTGGATTGTAGATTTGGATTCTAGAGGGTCGAATTGAGGGGATGACATGCGTAACACATTTTTTAATATCTTTATCATACATTTCAAAACACCAAGACTATAGTCTTGGTGTTTTTTGAAGCAAAAGAGGACTTTCTCTCTGATTCTGTTCAAATTTCGAATACAAGCTCTCTAAGGATCTATCCTTTAATAAATAGAGTAAAATCAATTTAAAAAAATTATTCAAGGGATGAAACACCCTTTCGAAATATTAAAATGCGCATACTCTAGAAACTATCAAGTAAATTGGATTGAGCTCTTTATATTCTGATTGTATGGACCTGAGTCTATACGAAGATATACTTTTCATCCCTTAAAACGCCCAATTAGAGGGTCAAATATAGCAATAAATATGATATGGAATTTGTCTAAAAATGACATTTAAAATGGGAATTATGCAAGAACTAGAGCATTTATTTAATTTTGGATTGTAGATTTGGATTCTAGAGGGTCGAATTGAGGGGATGACATGCGTAACACATTTTTTAATATCTTTATCATACATTTCAAAACACCAAGACTATAGTCTTGGTGTTTTTTCAAGCAAAAGAGGACTTTCTCTCTGATTCTGTTCAAATTTCGTATACAAGCTCTCTGAGGATCTTTCCTTTGATAAATAGAGTAAAATCGATTTAAAAAAATTATTCAAGGGATGAAACACCCCTTTGAAATATTAATAGGCGCATATTCTAGAAACTATCAAGTAATTTGGATTGATCTCTTTATATTCTGATTGTATGGACCTGAGTCTATACGAAAATATACTTTTCATCCCTTAAAACGCCCAATTAGAGGGTCAAATATAGCAATAAATATGATATGGAATTTGTCTAAAAATGACATTTAAAATGCGAATTATGCAAGAACTAGAGCATTTATTGAATTTTGGATTGTAGATTTGGATTCTAGAGGGTCGAATTGAGGGGATGACATGCGTAACACATTTTTTAATATCTTTATCATACATTTCAAAACACCAAGACTATAGTCTTGGTGTTTTTTGAAGCAAAAGGGGACTTTCTCTCTGATTTTGTTCAAATTTCGAATACAAGCTCTCTAAGGATCTATCCTTTAACAAATAGAGTAAAATCAATTTAAAAAAATTATTCAAGGGATGAAACACCCCTTTGAAATATTAATAGGCGCATATTCTAGAAACTATCAAGTAATTTGGATTGATCTCTTTATATTCTGATTGTATGGACCTGAGTCTATACGAAAATATACTTTTCATCCCTTAAAACGCCCAATTAGAGGGTCAAATATAGCAATAAATATGATATGGAATTTGTCTAAAAATGACATTTAAAATGGGAATTATGCAAGAACTAGAGCATTTATTTAATTTTGGATTGTAGATTTGGATTCTAGAGGGTCGAATTGAGGGGATGACATGCGTAACACATTTTTTTATATTTTTATCATACATTTCAAAACACCAAGACTATAGTCTTGGTGTTTTTTCAAGCAAAAGAGGACTTTCTCTCTGATTCTGTTCAAATTTCGTATACAAGCTCTCTGAGGATCTTTCCTTTGATAAATAGAGTAAAATCAATTTAAAAAAATTATTCAAGGGATGAAACACCCCTTTGAAATATTAATAGGCGCATATTCTAGAAACTATCAAGTAATTTGGATTGATCTCTTTATATTCTGATTGTATGGACCTGAGTCTATACGAAAATATACTTTTCATCCCTTAAAACGCCCAATTAGAGGGTCAAATATAGCAATAAATATGATATGGAATTTGTCTAAAAATGACATTTAAAATGGGAATTATGCAAGAACTAGAGCATTTATTCAATTTTGGATTGTAGATTTGGATTCTAGAGGGTCGAATTGAGGGGATGACATGCGTAACACATTTTTTAATATCTTTATCATACATTTCAAAACACCAAGACTATAGTCTTGGTGTTTTTTGAAGCAAAAGAGGACTTTCTCTCTGATTATGTTCAAATTCCGAATACAAGCTCTCTAAGGATCTATCCTTTAACAAATAGAGTAAAATCAATTTAAAAAAATTATTCAAGGGATGAAACACCCTTTCGAAATATTAAAATGCGCATACTCTAGAAACTATCAAGTAAATTGGATTGAGCTCTTTATATTCTGATTGTATGGACCCGAGTCTATACGAAAATATACTTTTCATCCCTTAAAACGCCCAATTAGAGGGTCAAATATAGCAATAAATATGATATGGAATTTGTCTAAAAATGACATTTAAAATGGGAATTATGCAAGAACTAGAGCATTTATTTAATTTTGGATTGTAGATTTGGATTCTAGAGGGTCGAATTGAGGGGATGACATGCGTAACACATTTTTTTATATTTTTATCATACATTTCAAAACACCAAGACTATAGTCTTGGTGTTTTTTCAAGCAAAAGAGGACTTTCTCTCTGATTCTGTTCAAATTTCGTATACAAGCTCTCTGAGGATCTTTCCTTTGATAAATAGAGTAAAATCAATTTAAAAAAATTATTCAAGGGATGAAACACCCCTTTGAAATATTAATAGGCGCATATTCTAGAAACTATCAAGTAATTTGGATTGATCTCTTTATATTCTGATTGTATGGACCTGAGTCTATACGAAAATATACTTTTCATCCCTTAAAACGCCCAATTAGAGGGTCAAATATAGCAATAAATATGATATGGAATTTGTCTAAAAATGACATTTAAAATGGGAATTATGCAAGAACTAGAGCATTTATTCAATTTTGGATTGTAGATTTGGATTCTAGAGGGTCGAATTGAGGGGATGACATGCGTAACACATTTTTTAATATCTTTATCATACATTTCAAAACACCAAGACTATAGTCTTGGTGTTTTTTGAAGCAAAAGAGGACTTTCTCTCTGATTCTGTTCAAATTTCGAATACAAGCTCTCTAAGGATCTATCCTTTAATAAATAGAGTAAAATCAATTTAAAAAAATTATTCAAGGGATGAAACACCCTTTCGAAATATTAAAATGCGCATACTCTAGAAACTATCAAGTAAATTGGATTGAGCTCTTTATATTCTGATTGTATGGACCTGAGTCTATACGAAGATATACTTTTCATCCCTTAAAACGCCCAATTAGAGGGTCAAATATAGCAATAAATATGATATGGAATTTGTCTAAAAATGACATTTAAAATGGGAATTATGCAAGAACTAGAGCATTTATTTAATTTTGGATTGTAGATTTGGATTCTAGAGGGTCGAATTGAGGGGATGACATGCGTAACACATTTTTTAATATCTTTATCATACATTTCAAAACACCAAGACTATAGTCTTGGTGTTTTTTCAAGCAAAAGAGGACTTTCTCTCTGATTCTGTTCAAATTTCGTATACAAGCTCTCTGAGGATCTTTCCTTTGATAAATAGAGTAAAATCGATTTAAAAAAATTATTCAAGGGATGAAACACCCCTTTGAAATATTAATAGGCGCATATTCTAGAAACTATCAAGTAATTTGGATTGATCTCTTTATATTCTGATTGTATGGACCTGAGTCTATACGAAAATATACTTTTCATCCCTTAAAACGCCCAATTAGAGGGTCAAATATAGCAATAAATATGATATGGAATTTGTCTAAAAATGACATTTAAAATGCGAATTATGCAAGAACTAGAGCATTTATTGAATTTTGGATTGTAGATTTGGATTCTAGAGGGTCGAATTGAGGGGATGACATGCGTAACACATTTTTTAATATCTTTATCATACATTTCAAAACACCAAGACTATAGTCTTGGTGTTTTTTGAAGCAAAAGGGGACTTTCTCTCTGATTTTGTTCAAATTTCGAATACAAGCTCTCTAAGGATCTATCCTTTAACAAATAGAGTAAAATCAATTTAAAAAAATTATTCAAGGGATGAAACACCCCTTTGAAATATTAATAGGCGCATATTCTAGAAACTATCAAGTAATTTGGATTGATCTCTTTATATTCTGATTGTATGGACCTGAGTCTATACGAAAATATACTTTTCATCCCTTAAAACGCCCAATTAGAGGGTCAAATATAGCAATAAATATGATATGGAATTTGTCTAAAAATGACATTTAAAATGGGAATTATGCAAGAACTAGAGCATTTATTTAATTTTGGATTGTAGATTTGGATTCTAGAGGGTCGAATTGAGGGGATGACATGCGTAACACATTTTTTTATATTTTTATCATACATTTCAAAACACCAAGACTATAGTCTTGGTGTTTTTTCAAGCAAAAGAGGACTTTCTCTCTGATTCTGTTCAAATTTCGTATACAAGCTCTCTGAGGATCTTTCCTTTGATAAATAGAGTAAAATCAATTTAAAAAAATTATTCAAGGGATGAAACACCCCTTTGAAATATTAATAGGCGCATATTCTAGAAACTATCAAGTAATTTGGATTGATCTCTTTATATTCTGATTGTATGGACCTGAGTCTATACGAAAATATACTTTTCATCCCTTAAAACGCCCAATTAGAGGGTCAAATATAGCAATAAATATGATATGGAATTTGTCTAAAAATGACATTTAAAATGGGAATTATGCAAGAACTAGAGCATTTATTCAATTTTGGATTGTAGATTTGGATTCTAGAGGGTCGAATTGAGGGGATGACATGCGTAACACATTTTTTAATATCTTTATCATACATTTCAAAACACCAAGACTATAGTCTTGGTGTTTTTTGAAGCAAAAGAGGACTTTCTCTCTGATTCTGTTCAAATTTCGAATACAAGCTCTCTAAGGATCTATCCTTTAATAAATAGAGTAAAATCAATTTAAAAAAATTATTCAAGGGATGAAACACCCTTTCGAAATATTAAAATGCGCATACTTTAGAAACTATCAAGTAAATTGGATTGAGCTCTTTATATTCTGATTGTATGGACCTGAGTCTATACGAAGATATACTTTTCATCCCTTAAAACGCCCAATTAGAGGGTCAAATATAGCAATAAATATGATATGGAATTTGTCTAAAAATGACATTTAAAATGGGAATTATGCAAGAACTAGAGCATTTATTTAATTTTGGATTGTAGATTTGGATTCTAGAGGGTCGAATTGAGGGGATGACATGCGTAACACATTTTTTAATATCTTTATCATACATTTCAAAACACCAAGACTATAGTCTTGGTGTTTTTTGAAGCAAAAGAGAACTTTCTCTCTGATTCTGTTCAAATTTAGAATACAAGCTCTCTAAGGATCTATCCTTTAACAAATAGAGTAAAATCAATTTAAAAAAATTATTCAAGGGATGAAACACCCCTTTGAAATATTAATAGGCGCATATTCTAGAAACTATCAAGTAATTTGGATTGATCTCTTTATATTCTGATTGTATGGACCTGAGTCTATACGAAGATATACTTTTCATCCCTTAAAACGCCCAATTAGAGTGTCAAATATAGCAATAAATATGATATGGAATTTGTCTAAAAATGACATTTAAAATGGGAATTATGCAAGAACTAGAGCATTTATTCAATTTTGGATTGTAGATTTGGATTCTAGAGGGTCGAATTGAGGGGATGACATGCGTAACACATTTTTTTATATTTTTATCATACATTTCAAAACACCAAGACTATAGTCTTGGTGTTTTTTCAAGCAAAAAAGAACTTTCTCTCTGATTCTGTTCAAATTCTGTATACAAGCTCTCTAAGGATCTATCCTTTGACAAATAGAGTAAAATCAATTTAAAAAAATTATTCAAGGGATGAAACACCCTTTCGAAATATTAATATGCGCATACTCTAGAAACTATCAAGTAATTTGGATTGATCTCTTTATATTCTGATTGTATGGACCTGAGTCTATACGAAGATATACTTTTCATCTCTTAAAACGCCCAATTAGAGTGTCAAATATAGCAATAAATATGATATGGAATTTGTCTAAAAATGACATTTAAAATGCGAATTATGCAAGAACTAGAGCATTTATTCAATTTTGGATTGTAGATTTGGATTCTAGAGGGTCGAATTGAGGGGATGACATGCGTAACACATTTTTTTATATTTTTATCATACATTTCAAAACACCAAGACTATAGTCTTGGTGTTTTTTCAAGCAAAAGAGGACTTTCTCTCTGATTCTTTTTAAATTTCGTATACAAGCTCTCTAAGGATCTTTCCTTTGATAAATGGAGTAAAATCAATTCAAAAAAATTATTCAAGGGATGAAACACCCCTTTGAAATATTAATAGGCGCATATTCTAGAAACTATCAAGTAATTTGGATTGATCTCTTTATATTCTGATTGTATGGACCTGAGTCTATACGAAGATATACTTTTCATCCCTTAAAACGCCCAATTAGAGTGTCAAATATAGCAATAAATATGATATGGAATTTGTCTAAAAATGACATTTAAAATGGGAATTATGCAAGAACTAGAGCATTTATTCAATTTTGGATTGTAGATTTGGATTCTAGAGGGTCGAATTGAGGGGATGACATGCGTAACACATTTTTTTATATTTTTATCATACATTTCAAAACACCAAGACTATAGTCTTGGTGTTTTTTCAAGCAAAAGAGGACTTTCTCTCTGATTCTTTTTAAATTTCGTATACAAGCTCTCTAAGGATCTTTCCTTTGATAAATAGAGTAAAATCAATTTAAAAAAATTATTCAAGGGATGAAACACCCCTTTGAAATATTAATAGGCGCATATTCTAGAAACTATCAAGTAATTTGGATTGATCTCTTTATATTCTGATTGTATGGACCTGAGTCTATACGAAGATATACTTTTCATCCCTTAAAACGCCCAATTAGAGTGTCAAATATAGCAATAAATATGATATGGAATTTGTCTAAAAATGACATTTAAAATGGGAATTATGCAAGAACTAGAGCATTTATTCAATTTTGGATTGTAGATTTGGATTCTAGAGGGTCGAATTGAGGGGATGACATGCGTAACACATTTTTTTATATTTTTATCATACATTTCAAAACACCAAGACTATAGTCTTGGTGTTTTTTCAAGCAAAAAAGGACTTTCTCTCTGATTCTGTTCAAATTCTGTATACAAGCTCTCTAAGGATCTATCCTTTGACAAATAGAGTAAAATCAATTTAAAAAAATTATTCAAGGGATGAAACACCCTTTCGAAATATTAATATGCGCATACTCTAGAAACTATCAAGTAATTTGGATTGATCTCTTTATATTCTGATTGTATGGACCTGAGTCTATACGAAGATATACTTTTCATCCCTTAAAACGCCCAATTAGAGTGTCAAATATAGCAATAAATATGATATGGAATTTGTCTAAAAATGACATTTAAAATGCGAATTATGCAAGAACTAGAGCATTTATTCAATTTTGGATTGTAGATTTGGATTCTAGAGGGTCGAATTGAGGGGATGACATGCGTAACACATTTTTTTATATTTTTATCATACATTTCAAAACACCAAGACTATAGTCTTGGTGTTTTTTCAAGCAAAAAAGGACTTTCTCTCTGATTCTGTTCAAATTCTGTATACAAGCTCTCTAAGGATCTATCCTTTGACAAATAGAGTAAAATCAATTTAAAAAAATTATTCAAGGGATGAAACACCCTTTCGAAATATTAATATGCGCATACTCTAGAAACTATCAAGTAATTTGGATTGATCTCTTTATATTCTGATTGTATGGACCTGAGTCTATACGAAGATATACTTTTCATCCCTTAAAACGCCCAATTAGAGTGTCAAATATAGCAATAAATATGATATGGAATTTGTCTAAAAATGACATTTAAAATGCGAATTATGCAAGAACTAGAGCATTTATTCAATTTTGGATTGTAGATTTGGATTCTAGAGGGTCGAATTGAGGGGATGACATGCGTAACACATTTTTTTATATTTTTATCATACATTTCAAAACACCAAGACTATAGTCTTGGTGTTTTTTCAAGCAAAAAAGGACTTCCTCTCTGATTCTGTTCAAATTCTGTATACAAGCTCTCTAAGGATCTATCCTTTGACAAATAGAGTAAAATCAATTTAAAAAAATTATTCAAGGGATGAAACACCCTTTCGAAATATTAATATGCGCATACTCTAGAAACTATCAAGTAATTTGGATTGATCTCTTTATATTCTGATTGTATGGACCTGAGTCTATACGAAGATATACTTTTCATCCCTTAAAACGCCCAATTAGAGTGTCAAATATAGCAATAAATATGATATGGAATTTGTCTAAAAATGACATTTAAAATGCGAATTATGCAAGAACTAGAGCATTTATTCAATTTTGGATTGTAGATTTGGATTCTAGAGGGTCGAATTGAGGGGATGACATGCGTAACACATTTTTTTATATTTTTATCATACATTTCAAAACACCAAGACTATAGTCTTGGTGTTTTTTCAAGCAAAAAAGGACTTTCTCTCTGATTCTGTTCAAATTCTGTATACAAGCTCTCTAAGGATCTATCCTTTGACAAATAGAGTAAAATCAATTTAAAAAAATTATTCAAGGGATGAAACACCCTTTCGAAATATTAATATGCGCATACTCTAGAAACTATCAAGTAATTTGGATTGATCTCTTTATATTCTGATTGTATGGACCTGAGTCTATACGAAGATATACTTTTCATCCCTTAAAACGCCCAATTAGAGTGTCAAATATAGCAATAAATATGATATGGAATTTGTCTAAAAATGACATTTAAAATGCGAACTATGCAAGAACTAGAGCATTTATTCAATTTTGGATTGTAGATTTGGATTCTAGAGGGTCGAATTGAGGGGATGACATGCGTAACACATTTTTTTATATTTTTATCATACATTTCAAAACACCAAGACTATAGTCTTGGTGTTTTTTCAAGCAAAAAAGGACTTTCTCTCTGATTCTGTTCAAATTCTGTATACAAGCTCTCTAAGGATCTATCCTTTGACAAATAGAGTAAAATCAATTTAAAAAAATTATTCAAGGGATGAAACACCCTTTCGAAATATTAATATGCGCATACTCTAGAAACTATCAAGTAATTTGGATTGATCTCTTTATATTCTGATTGTATGGACCTGAGTCTATACGAAGATATACTTTTCATCCCTTAAAACGCCCAATTAGAGTGTCAAATATAGCAATAAATATGATATGGAATTTGTCTAAAAATGACATTTAAAATGCGAATTATGCAAGAACTAGAGCATTTATTCAATTTTGGATTGTAGATTTGGATTCTAGAGGGTCGAATTGAGGGGATGACATGCGTAACACATTTTTTTATATTTTTATCATACATTTCAAAACACCAAGACTATAGTCTTGGTGTTTTTTCAAGCAAAAAAGGACTTCCTCTCTGATTCTGTTCAAATTCTGTATACAAGCTCTCTAAGGATCTATCCTTTGACAAATAGAGTAAAATCAATTTAAAAAAATTATTCAAGGGATGAAACACCCTTTCGAAATATTAATATGCGCATACTCTAGAAACTATCAAGTAATTTGGATTGATCTCTTTATATTCTGATTGTATGGACCTGAGTCTATACGAAAATATACTTTTCATCCCTTAAAACGCCCAATTAGAGTGTCAAATATAGCAATAAATATGATATGGAATTTGTCTAAAAATGACATTTAAAATGGGAATTATGCAAGAACTAGAGCATTTATTCAATTTTGGATTGTAGATTTGGATTCTAGAGGGTCGAATTGAGGGGATGACATGCGTAACACATTTTTTTATATTTTTATCATACATTTCAAAACACCAAGACTATAGTCTTGGTGTTTTTTCAAGCAAAAAAGGACTTTGTCTCTGATTCTGTTCAAATTCCGTATACAAGCTCTCTAAGGATCTCTCCTTTGATAAATAGAGTAAAATCAATTTTAAAAAACTATTCAAGGGATGAAACACCCCTTCGAAATATTAATAGGCGTATATTCTAGAAACTATCAAGTAATTTGGATTGATCTCTTTATATTCTGATTGTATGGACCTTAGTCTATACGAAAATATACTTTGAGACGATGCAAAATTATTCCTCGATTTTCCGCGAATTGACTACCTTTATCGAGAAATAAATAAAGAATTCGACACTACAATTCCAACTTCTGTCGATTACGTGAAAAATTTTCAGTAATTTATCGTTTTTTGAACAAGAGTTTCTGACGCCGTTTACTCGAAATTAAGACCGTTAACCGAAAAAATCTTTCAAGTAAACTCATAATATTTTCAAAAAATACTCAGAGTTTGTCATTAACTAATTTTTGATTACGGCCCTGGTTCAGTCAGAAATTAGTGTTATTGCCATATATTAACGATTTGTGTCAGAATGAGGGCTCTAATCGAAAAAATTTATATGAAGTACCCCAACTATTTTAAAAAAATAATATAGGTTTACTTGAAAGAAAATTTAGATTTACGACTCCAATTTTGAGATTTTGATACAATTATATGAGAAAATTACTTGCTTTGTCAACTCGAAATTAAGGCTGTCAATCGAAAAAATATTTTAAGTAAGGTCATATTATTTTCAAAAAATAATTCAACTCTGTCATTTACAATTTTTTGATTACGGTTCTGGTTCAGTCAGAAATCCAAATTATTGCCATAATTCGCCGATTTCTGTCAAAATTAGGCTTCCAATCAAAAAATGTTATATGAAAGACCCTAATTATTTTCGAAAAAAAACATGAGTCTACTTGGAAGTTTTTTCCGATTTACTGCAATTTCAATCAAATTTGGAATATAGTTCCACAAGAGGCTAGTAGATGGCAGCATCTAGCACGTTTTGAGACGATGCAAAATTATTCCTCGATTTTCCGCGAATTGACTACCTTCATCGAGAAATAAATGAAGAATTCGACACTACAATTCCAACTTCTGTCGATTACGTGAAAAATTTTCAGTAATTTATCGTTTTTTGAACAAGAGTTTCTGACGCCGTTTACTCGAAATTAAGACCGTTAACCGAAAAAATCTTTCAAGTAAACTCATAATATTTTCAAAAAATACTTAGAGTTTGTCATCAACTAATTTTTGATTACGGCCCTGGTTCAGTCAGAAATTAGTGTTATTGCCATATATTAACGATTTGTGTCAGAATGAGGGCTCTAATCGAAAAAATTTATGGAAAGTACCCCAACTATTTTCAAAAAATAATATAGGTTTACTTGAAAGAAAATTTAGATTTACGGCCCCAATTTTGAGATTTTGATACAATTATATGAAAAAATTAATTTCTATGCCAACTCGAAATTAAGGCTGTCAATCGAAAAAATCTTTCAAGTAAGGTCATATTATTTTCAAAAACTAATTCAACTCTGTCATTTACAATTTTTTGATTACGGTTCTGGTTCAGTCAGAAATCCATATTATTGCCATAATTCGCCGATTTCTGTCAAAATTAGGGCTCCAATCAAAAAATGTTATATGAAAGACCCTAATTATTTTCGAAAAAAAACATGAGTCTACTTAAAAGTTTTTTTCGATTTACTGCAATTTTAATAAAATTTGGAATATAGTTCCACAAGAGGCTAATAGATGGCAGCATCTAGCACGTTTTGAGACGATGCAAAATTATTCCTTGATTTTCCGCGAATTGACTACTTTTATCGAGAAATAAATGAAGAATTCGAAACTACAATTTCAATTTCTGTCGATTACGTAAAAAATTTTCAGTAATTTATCGTTTTTTGAACAAAAGTTTCTGACGCCGTTTACTCGAAATTAAGACCGTTAACCGAAAAAATCTTTCAAGTAAACTCATAATATTTTCAAAAAATACTTAGAGTTTGTCATTAACTAATTTTTGATTACGGCCCTGGTTCAGTCAGAAATTAGTGTTATTGCCATATATTAACGATTTGTGTCAGAATGAGGGCTCTAATCGAAAAAATTTATATGAAGTACCCCAACTATTTTAAAAAAATAATATAGGTTTACTTGAAAGAAAATTTAGATTTACGACTCCAATTTTGAGATTTTGATACAATTATATGAAAAAATTACTTGCTTTGTCAACTCGAAATTAAGGCTGTCAATCGAAAAAATATTTTAAGTAAGGTCATATTATTTTCAAAAAATAATTCAACTCTGTCATTTACAATTTTTTGATTACGGTTCTGGTTCAGTCAGAAATCCAAATTATTGCCATAATTCGCCGATTTCTGTCAAAATTAGGCTTCCAATCAAAAAATGCTATATGAGAGGCCCTAATTATTTTCGAAAAAAAACATGAGTCTACTTGAAAGTTTTTTTCGATTTACTGCAATTTTAATAAAATTTGGAATATAGTTCCACAAGAGGCTAATAGATGGCAGCATCTAGCACGTTTTGAGACGATGCAAAATTATTCCTTGATTTTCCGCGAATTGACTACTTTTATCGAGAAATAAATGAAGAATTCGAAACTACAATTTCAATTTCTGTCGATTACGTAAAAAATTTTCAGTAATTTATCGTTTTTTGAACAAAAGTTTCTGACGCCGTTTACTCGAAATTAAGACCGTTAACCGAAAAAATCTTTCAAGTAAACTCATAATATTTTCAAAAAATACTTAGAGTTTGTCATTAACTAATTTTTGATTACGGCCCTGGTTCAGTCAGAAATTAGTGTTATTGCCATATATTAACGATTTGTGTCAGAATGAGGGCTCTAATCGAAAAAATTTATATAAAGTACCCCAACTATTTTAAAAAAATAATATAGGTTTACTTGAAAGAAAATTTAGATTTACGACTCCAATTTTGAGATTTTGATACAATTATATGAAAAAATTACTTGCTTTGTCAACTCGAAATTAAGGCTGTCAATCGAAAAAATATTTTAAGTAAGGTCATATTATTTTCAAAAAATAATTCAACTCTGTCATTTACAATTTTTTGATTACGGTTCTGGTTCAGTCAGAAATCCAAATTATTGCCATAATTCGCCGATTTCTGTCAAAATTAGGCTTCCAATCAAAAAATGTTATATGAGAGGCCCTAATTATTCTCGAAAAAAAACATGAGTCTACTTGGAAGTTTTTTCCGATTTACTGCAATTTCAATCAAATTTGGAATATAGTTCCACAAGAGGCTAGTAGATGGCAGCATCTAGCACGTTTTGAGACGATGCAAAATTATTCCTCGATTTTCCGCGAATTGACTACCTTTATCGAGAAATAAATAAAGAATTCGACACTACAATTCCAACTTCTGTCGATTACGTGAAAAATTTTCAGTAATTTATCGTTTTTTGAACAAGAGTTTCTGACGCCGTTTACTCGAAATTAAGACCGTTAACCGAAAAAATCTTTCAAGTAAACTCATAATATTTTCAAAAAATACTCAGAGTTTGTCATCAACTAATTTTTGATTACGGCCCTGGTTCAGTCAGAAATTAGTGTTATTGCCATATATTAACGATTTGTGTCAGAATGAGGGCTCTAATCGAAAAAATTTATGGAAAGTACCCCAACTATTTTCAAAAAATAATATAGGTTTACTTGAAAGAAAATTTAGATTTACGGCCCCAATTTTGAGATTTTGATACAATTATATGAAAAAATTAATTTCTATGCCAACTCGAAATTAAGGCTGTCAATCGAAAAAATCTTTCAAGTAAGGTCATATTATTTTCAAAAAATAATTCAACTCTGTCATTTACAATTTTTTGATTACGGTTCTGGTTCAGTCAGAAATCCATATTATTGCCATAATTCGCCGATTTCTGTCAAAATTAGGGCTCCAATCAAAAAATGTTATATGAAAGACCCTAATTATTTTCGAAAAAAAACATGAGTCTACTTGAAAGTTTTTTTCGATTTACTACAATTTTAATAAAATTTGGAATATAGTTCCACAAGAGGCTAATAGATGGCAGCATCTAGCACGTTTTGAGACGATGCAAAATTATTCCTTGATTTTCCGCGAATTGACTACTTTTATCGAGAAATAAATGAAGAATTCGAAACTACAATTTCAATTTCTGTCGATTACGTAAAAAATTTTCAGTAATTTATCGTTTTTTGAACAAAAGTTTCTGACGCCGTTTACTCGAAATTAAGACCGTTAACCGAAAAAATCTTTCAAGTAAACTCATAATATTTTCAAAAAATACTTAGAGTTTGTCATTAACTAATTTTTGATTACGGCCCTGGTTCAGTCAGAAATTAGTGTTATTGCCATATATTAACGATTTGTGTCAGAATGAGGGCTCTAATCGAAAAAATTTATATGAAGTACCCCAACTATTTTCAAAAAATAATATAGGTTCACTTGAAAGAAAATTTAGATTTACGACTCCAATTTTGAGATTTTGATACAATTATATGAAAAAATTACTTGCTTTGTCAACTCGAAATTAAGGCTGTCAATCGAAAAAATATTTTAAGTAAGGTCATATTATTTTCAAAAATTAATTCAACTCTGTCATTTACAATTTTTCGATTACGGTTCTGGTTCAGTCAGAAATCCATATTATTGCCATAATTCGCCGATTTCTGTCAAAATTAGGCTTCCAATCAAAAAATGTTATATGAAAGACCCTAATTATTTTCGAAAAAAAACATGAGTCTACTTGGAAGTTTTTTCCGATTTACTGCAATTTCAATCAAATTTGGAATATAGTTCCACAAGAGGCTAGTAGATGGCAGCATCTAGCACGTTTTGAGACGATGCAAAATTATTCCTCGATTTTCCGCGAATTGACTACTTTTATCGAGAAATAAATGAAGAATTCGAAACTACAATTTCAATTTCTGTCGATTACGTGTAAATTTTTTAGTAATTTTTCGTTTTTTGAACAAAAGTTTCTGACGCCGATTACTCGAAATTAAGACCGTTAACCGAAAAAATCTTCCAAGTAAACTCATAATATTTTCAAAAAATACTTAGAGTTTGTCATTAACTAATATTTGATTACGGCCCTGGTTCAGTCAGAAATTAGTGTTATTGCCATATATTAACGATTTGTGTCAGAATGAGGGCTCCAATCGAAAAAGTTTATATAAAGTACCCCAACTATTTTCAAAAAATAATATAGGTCTACTTGAAAGAAAATTTAGATTTACGACCCCAATTTTGAGATTTTGATACAATTATATGAAAAAATTAATGGTTTTGTAAACTCGAAATTAAGGCTGTCAATCGAAAAAATCTTTCAATTTGGGTCATATTATTTTCGAAAAATAATTCAACTCTGTCATTTACAATTTTTTGATTACGGTTCTGGTTCAGTCAGAAATCAGTATTATTGCCATTTTTCACTGATTTTTGACCGAATTACGGCTTTAATCAAAAAATGTTATATGAAAGACCCTAATTGTTTTCGAAAAAAAACATGAGTCTACTTGAAAGTTTTTTTCGATTTACGTCAATATTATTAAGACTTCAAGTATAGTTTTACAAGGAGCTAGTAGATGGCAGCATCTAGCACGTTTTAGAACAAAACAGGATTAATCCCCAAATTTTTCCTGTGACAAATAAAACCAAAGTTATTAGTACTTTTATAAATTTATGACTTTCTCTTAAATGATTTTAATCAAAAAATTTTATTTCAAATGTTCCATTTATTTTCCAAAAATAATATGACTTTACTTAAGACTTTTTAAATTTATTAAAAACTTGCGTTGCGGATTACCCGCCAATCAAATTATATTTTTTGAGATTACAAATTTAATTATTGAATATTATCTATGAGATTTCATTATTTATTTATCACTGAAAAAAAAAATAGGTTTCTAAAATAGATAAAATACAATTTGTTTTGTAGAAAAGATTTTATTTGATAATTTTGAAATAAGTTACAGAACAACGAGCATTTTTAAGTTCAAATACTTCTGAAAAAAATAAAAATCGGTTTAAGAAATAAATACAACTGTCAATTTTGTGGAAATGAGTTTATTTAGGAAATTAGGAAAGGGTACAAAGGTTCGAAGATTAATTGTTGATTTCTCGATGCTGCTGTGTTGTTGAAAGTCTTGTTAGCGATGCTGTTGCGTTGTTGTAAGCCTTGTCCGCCCCCAGGCAATGACTAAGGGGAGAGAGACGAACTCTTCTCCGGGAATTCTCCCTTTGGGCCTAGGAAAACCCCAGCGAAACCTAGACCAGAGAAGTGGCTTCTTCGCTCGCTGCAACTGAAACAACAAAATAATTATTACAAGTCGGAAAATTTCTAAAGTAATTGAACTCACTTGAACTTTGCAAGCGGCAGTTGACTTCTTTAAAGTTGAGTTGAATCTGGGTCCTGGAACAGTTGCTACTGATGTGTTGATCTTCTACAGTTACTGGAGGACTTCTTGGACGGCTGCTGGGCTCTGGTTCTGCTGCTATTGGAAGACTTTTTGGACGGATGTTGGGCTTTGGTTCTGCTGCTGTTGGAAGACTTCTTAGACTGCTGCTAGGCTTTGGTTCTGATGCTACTGGAGGACTTCTTGGACGGTTGCTGAGTTTTGGTTTTGCTGCTGGGCTCTGGTTCCGCTGCTGGGCTCTGCTCCGGCTGCTGGGCTCTGCTCCGGCTGCAGGGCACTGCTCCGGCTGCTGGGCTCTGGTGCCGACGCTGGATGGCCTAAAAACATAAAAAATACAAATAAATTAATAAATTGAAGATTAGTAAAGTTTTTCATCATTATTTTGAATAAATCTTACGTATTGATGTAGTGGCAATGATTTTGAGCTGAAAGGGAAGTTTATGATTAGTTCGGCAGGGCGCTCCTACGGTGGTTGATTGTTAGCAGCTGGGCTTAAAGATGAAAACAGCTGGGCCACTTCCAACGACGGCAGACTGTTGCTTGAAGCTTGAAGCTTGAAGCTTGAAGCTCTGATGTGAAGATGATGATGCTGAGCTGAAAGGAAATGTTTTAATTAGTTCGGCGGGGTGCTCCCTCGGTGGACTATTGCAAGCTGCTGGGCTTAAAGATGAAGCTGCTGGGCCACTTCCAACGACGGAAGTCTGCTACTTGAAGCTTGAAGTCCTGCAATCATAAAATACACACAAAAATTAATTAAACTGTCAGAATTCCAAACTATTAAACAAAAATATTACCTGTCCAGCGATCTGTAAAACAATTTAAAAAAAATAATAGATTAGAGACCTGTAAAAAATTTTTACTAGTCAACTTACGTCTCCTCCGATCTGAAAATTGATAGAAAAATAAAATAGATTAGAAACCTGAAACAAATAATTTTTTTTTAGTCAACTTACGCCCTGTTGATGATGATGATGATGATGGTGTACTGAAAGGGAATTTTGATTAAGCATTCATTCAACATTCATCACACACCATTCAAACCCCCAATTCGCAATACGCAGTTCACGAGCTAATTAAAAAAAAAAAGAACTGACACCGCCGCGTGTTTGTTCAGAGTTTACGTGGGTCCCTGCCGAACCCCGGTGTTTAACGCCTAAAACGCGACCTATACCTGCCACGTAGCGGCTACTCCTCAGTTTCCCCCTGGCTATAGATCTATCACATGATTGCATGCTTCAGGCACTTCCACACCCACCCTTCGGCCAGGAGTCACCAGGGGTACTACCTCTAGAGTGAAGGCCTACGGATGGCAGCGCACGAGTATAGGATTCCCGGCAAAAAACCCGGCGAGGGAAAGTAGCCAGGCATCTTCGGCTACCCCCCTAGTTTGCGCACCGCTTAGTCCATCGCGAATTTAACAAAATGCCTACCCAAAACTAAAGCGCCTTTTATTATTATAGCAAAATTAATCACGGATTTAATTAAATATGTTGGCTCCGCGGAGCTGCGCTTTCGCAACGTCGTACAAAATCACCGAACGTGAATTTAAATTTAAACTACAAACAAAATCTAAACGGACGAAGGATGCTAACCATCTTTACCCACGAATGGGTCACGAACAACCCCAGCTACAACCCTAAGCCTTAATTGAAACACAAAAGCAAGCGACCGTGGACTACACAGCACAACGGCCGGGCTGGTAATCAACGAAGAAATACATTCCAACCGGCATGACGCTTTATAATGAATCCCCGACCTACGTTCATTCGTCCATAGTGCGCAATGCAGCAGAAAGAATACACAACATCAAAAAGTATCGCGTAGCTTTCACACAAGTCTCTAATCTAAACACGTTACCACACGGATCAATTAATAAAAATCTAATGATATTAAGTTTGGCATTGAAATATATTATAGAATAATGAATAAAACAGTATTTTGTACAATATTTGAGCATTGTAAAAAAAAATATTATTTCAACAATTGAAATAAAATATAAATAAACAATTCTATAAAATATAATTTGTATTCAGAAAATTCAATTCGAAATTGTTTATTATCAATTTAATGAATATTTTTAAAATGAAGATAGGGGTGTAATATATCCTAATAAAGAGGTAAAATCAATCAAAAAAATCTTTAAGGGATGAAACATTAGCCTCAAATGTTTAAATTAATGATTTATTTCTCGAGGGCTGAATGTATTACTTATCTATTAGGTACATAAACTGATTGTTTAAACCAAAATATAATACATGTAATATAGTTATCATCCCTTAAAAAGCTTAACTAGAGTATGAGACAATATTTGCAATTTCTAAAATTATTTACTAAAAATAAATCATTTTTTAATATTTGATTAGCTATTTAAATATTTATTATTGTTTAAAAAAATTGGGTCACACATGTCATCTCTTTAATACAATCCTCTAAAATCCGAATCTGCAATCCAAATTTGAATATTAGGAGCTCTAGTTCTTGCATAGTTCGCATTTTAATAAATGAAGTTTTAATTTAATTTCAAGACATATTTATTAGTTTATTCAACCCTCTAAGTGGAAGTTTCAAGGGATGAAAAGTATATTTCCGTATAGATTAAGGCTCATGCAATTAGAATATGCATCATGTGTCCTTTAATAAATTGAGAGAATATTTCATCCCTTAAATATAGAAAAAAATGATTTGACCTCATTTATCAAAAAATTTGATCCTTACAGAGGCTGTATACCAAATTAGAACAAAATCAGACAAAAACCCCCATTTTCGTTTAAAAAAATTGACCAAGTCTAGGTTTTTGAAATGATTAATACGAATTAAAAAATTGTGCTATGCATGTCACACCCTTAATTCAATCCGCTAGAATCCGAATCTACAAACTAAATTCGAATAGGGGCTCTAGTTCTTGCATAATTTGTTGCATTTTATATGGTGTTTTTATTTAATCTTCCAAATGGAAATTTCAAGGGATGAAAAGTATATTTTCCTATGGATTAAGGTTTACACAATCAGAATATGGAAAGATAAGTACAAGAATATGTGTCCTTTAATTCCTTCTCAGTTCAATTACTTTTGGAACATAAATCAATCATATTTGTATTTCTAAAGATATCTTAATAAAACTTCCTATCTTGTTACATATAAGTATGTAGATCACAATACTTTCCACACATTTTTATTATTGCAATTGAGTTGAAAGGTACATCCACAAACTCTAAATATTATTTATCAGATTATGGTATTTGCATTTTCTGAGATATTTTATTGAAAACTGATTACATTAGAATGAATCATGTAGAATACGGTATTTTTTACAGAATTTAATTATCTCAATTCGTTTAGCTGTTTAGCAGATACAAAGTCAAACAGTGTGTGCTTCTGATTCGGCTGTTCTCTCCTCCGTCCGTAACTCTCGACACACAGCGTGTAATCGTTGCGCCCTTACGCGCTACTACAAAATTTCAGGATAGTTAGGTTTCATATTTTAGAAATTAAGCAATATTTGTGATTTTAAGTTGAATTTTTGTTGACAAGAAATACTTTCTGAACTATATTTTCAATATTGACAATCTTTTCCCTTAAATTTCTTACATTCTGATTGTATGGACCTTAATCTATACGTAAATATACTTTTCATCCCTTAAAACTCTTAATAGAGAGTAAAAATAATAAAATACTAATCATGCAAGAACTAGAGCTCTTATTCATTTAGATTGCAAATTCGGGTTTTGAAATGTATCTTTTTTGAGCATCCATGTTTTAGAAGCTCAGTAATGCCTCTGATATTAACACGGTGTGCATAATCAGGTACACTTTGTGACATGAGTGTTAGGTACACAAAAGGACTTTAGAACGTTGCAATCACAGAACGTTAGATCCTTAACATTAATATTATAACGTTGCTAATGAAATTCCAACAATTAGGGTATAATCGTGTCGCGAAAAATTACTCAAGTTCCTTGTGACACTCTAAGGGAGTTATGATCATTAAAATTTCAAGTAGTGGACTCTTTTGAACAGGAAAGAGTATGGTAATCATATTTACAAGCTAATATAAGTTAAAAGTAGCAAAAAACTCAGACCCTATGTATATTTGACAAATAAAACCTTTCATTTTGCTGTGGATAATAGTTAGAGTTCATTTTGAAGACATATGACGGTTGTGCGGTAATCTGGACAAGATTGATGTCCTTGTCCGTATGTCTGTCACCGTATGATCCTGCAACACCCGGGACTAACTCTTGATGCTTGGAAACTAACGTTAATGTCTTATACGGGCTGTCAACCTAGACGTCCGTTTGCTGGATTCATTATTTATATGGACCATAAAATACAAACCTTAATAAACAAGTGTGCACATGAGGATTATAATGATGAAAAGGGTCATAATTTTATGAAAATAAATGGAAAACTTTGGCCATTTTCCTGAGTACTGAATCTAATTATGATAATAAATCTATTAATGTTAAACGTTATATTTGGTTGGGCAGGTTTATTTTTGTTTATATAACATTGATATATTTATTAAACTAAAATCTCCTTTTTCTTTATCTCCCGTCTCTCTGATTCATTTCTTTGTTCCATATTCATGTCTATGATCACTCTGTTCCGTATTAAATTCGGGCGAACGTTTTTTGCAGTACAAAAAGGAGTTTAGCGCTTTTTTCAGCGAATGTGATATTAATTTATACGTTTTAGGTTGTCACCACTGACGTGTCATTTATTATGGGGTTTGTAGCCCTAAGAAGAAGATCTAGATGTTGTGGAGGTGATCGAGTGATACTCGACTTAAGGATGAACTTCCATGCACATATAAATGAAGCCATAGCGAAAGCTAAAACAACTTTCATACGACTACTGCCCTTGATCGGAAGAAACAGTCATCTTTCAATCAACAATAAAATCAGACTATATAAAAAAATCATTAGGCCACAACTTTTCTACGCATCTGCGGCTTGGGGCAGTGCAACAATAAAAAAAAAAAGAAGCTACAAACGATACAAAATAAAATTATGCGATGTATCACCAACTCACCTTGGTATATAAGAAACAACAATATTCACAAGGACGTGAAAATTCCTAAAATTAATGAATATATGTTGAATGTAGCTACAAAAATGTTCGCAAAATGTGAACAACATAACAACAAGCTCATCAGAGCGACAACCGATGTCGATGAATGGTAACAAACAAAATACCGACATCCTAAACACGCCCTCAGTGATAGCATAGAGGCCTAAAATACTTGCATTTGTGTCATTTTTATGGAGCTTGAGCCATTGGCTCTCTTGTTCCGATTTCGTGAGATCCGTTCATTTTATATATTTATTTTTGTTTTTGAGCTAATTAGCGCTCTCTGGTGTCAGTGTTGTGTGGTATCTAGTAATACACTATATATCGCATATACCATGTTTTGGTCTGCGATATTTTGTCATTTTCAGCTAAATAATAAAATACGAAGCTAATCGCCTAGGCGATTCGGTGTTATAAAAAAAACGCCATCTCCATAGAAAAATCCATGAAATTATAAACAAAAATGAACTGAGGAGAAAGAAAGCCAATGGCTCAGAATCCTGTAAAACGAAACAATATATTTTATAATTTGTAATATTGAGATTAGTTTTATAATTAGCGTTTATTTTCTCATTCTACGATTATTATTTTAAAAGAAACAAGAATCGGAATTAAATTTTAATTAGTCCAAAGATTTGGGCAATTTTTTCCTTTGAAGACAAATAATTTCATCTAAAACATTAAATAAACAGTTCCATATCTAATTCAATTCATATATTGATCCAGCAAAGTCGCAAATTGATAAAATTAAAGAAAACTGCTTTAAATTTCATTTAGTTTAGTGTAGAACTTGTGGCAGTTTTCTAATGCTACATACTGAATAAGAATAGAAATCGGATTGTAGCATCCCTCGACTTCCTATACCAGCAGAGTGTGAGAATGAAAGGATTAATTTATGTTTATTATGATTACTTGAGCCTCTCAATATGATTATTTTAGGATGAAAAAGCCAGTGGCACACCACACATATTCATCCATCGACATTCAGACTTCCCGATTTGCGTAATATGGAATAACAAGTAAATTGGAATATGTTCAAACACCAAATTGATTTTAATCGATTCTTATAAGTGCATTCTATTTAAAAATAATCAAATTTTAAGAAATCATTGCCCTAAATTTTTTAAATTAACAAATATATAAATATGTTGAAGTTTGGAGGTAATCTCATCATATTTTCAATAATTAGTAATATTTTGGGCTTGAAATAGATATACAAGTCATTAAATAAATTTAAAATTTGATATTTTGTAACCTTTACATACAAATAATAATAATTACTCTTCAAATAATGGGGAATAGATTCTTCGACGGTACAACTGAATGAGTCATCTAGTTTGCATATAAATATTAATTCTTTCTTGTAAAAATTATTGGTGGCTCTTAAAAGAGCCATTTGTTTATAATATTGTATATAATAATTCTTTTTTTCTGAATAAAATTGGCGGACCTGAAAAGGTCCTGTAGTTCACTAATGTCGCATTTGTTACATCAGAAGTACTTTTTCAAACCCATTAAAATTGATTCTACTTTAAACCCAATGAACAACCGATGTGTTCATTTATACAAAACAAGATTCGTGCCCCGTCAAGCCGGAGGCCGCATGGCTCGCCTAATTACGCGGATGTCAGACCAAGATTTCACACCTACTTCCCAGCAGCCCTAGGAGCTACTGAAAGTGAAGGTCTACGTCTTTTATCTGCATACTCCCGGCACCAAACCGTACAAAAGCATACTGACTCCGTCTGCATCGATACCGCGATGATATAATTTGAAAATAACCGGAGGTTACCTCAAATTACATCACCGACAGCTGGGGTGAACCCATTATCTCCGGGGGGTATCAGTAGAGGCTCAGGGGTGCTCACCGATAGTCCTTTATTACGAAAGGACAGCAAAAAAACCAAGAAAATATCGGATAAATTACTTCACAAAATATCGCAAAAAATTTAGAATTCTTAGCCAAAAACCCATTTACTACTCGCGTAATACTAATTCAATTCAAAATTTTGATAGCTACTTTAACCCGAACTTTGTTTATTTACTCAGTATTTCTGATGTAACACACACAAAACACTTGTGAACAAAATATTTTTCGACGCAAATACAACGATATTTATACACAGCACAGTGCTCCGTTGATCTGATTGGTCGCGCAATTTCCACCTCCACGTCCAGTCCATACCCCGCAATGAGTGAGACAAAGACAGACTGTGCAAAATGTAATGATAACATTTAAACGCATTTTAATGAAAAATAGACAAAATTTTATAAGAAATTTGATAGAATTAGGTGTGTATTACTTGGAAAAATGTCTACGACTGAGTTTGACTCGATTATATAGCAGAAAAATCGAATTACAGACATTTTTACAGATCTGGACCTTCGATCGGTTTTCAATCGCTGATTATAAGAAAATCCCTGAGCAAATTGATACAAAATTGAATGTATTTGATGCATCTTGTTGGTTTCTATCAAAATCAATTGAAAGTTACAGTTTGTATTGCACCATTTTCTTAAAATTCATGATTAAGTGAGTGATACAGAGGCTTTTTGGTAAATATTTCGCAGTTTTTCGTCTCCATTTTCTCTAATTTTCATTATTTCTCGACAAAATTATTATTTTCGAATAGAAAGTGAACAGTTCTAACGATATTAGTTCATTTTGTGTTATTTCCTTAAAGGATCTGTTGAAAATAATGTTATTTGTGGAAAGTCTTGGTCCGTTCTATATCTCCAATGTGTAGACTTATGCGAATTATAATGTCAATATTAAAACGTATTTCAATGGAAAATATACAAAATTTGATGAGAAATTCGATAGGTTTAGGTGTATATTACTGAGAAGAATGTTTACGTATCAAATTTTATTAATTCTATAGCAGGAAAATTGAATTACAGACATTTTTATAGATCTCGCACTTCGATCTAATTTCAATCACTGATTATAAGAAAATCCTCAAGCAAATTGATACAAATATGAATGTATTTGTTAGATCTTATTGGTTTCTATCAAAATCAATCAGAAGTTACAGTTTGTATTGCACCAATTTCTTGAAATTCAGGAATAAGTGGGTGTTATACAGGCTTTTTGGAACATTTTTTGCAGTTTTTAGTCTCTATTTTCTCTAATTTACATTGAAGAGAATTTCAATAGAATTATGAGTGTATTACTTAGAAAAATGTTTACGTATCAAATTTGCTCGATTTAATAGCAGAAAAATTGAGTTACATACATTTGCATTGATCTGGACCTTCGATCTATTTTCAATCATTGATTAAAAGGAAATCTCTGAGCAAACTGGTACAAAATGGAATGTATTTGATGGATCTAGTTGGTTTTTATCAAAACCAATTCAAAATTACAGTTTGTATAATACCATTATCTTAAAATTAATGAATAAGTGAGTTCTATAAAGGCTTTTTGGTGAAAGTTTCGCGGAATATAATCTCTATGTTATTTCTCTCAAAATAATAACGATAGATTGATTAAATAAACGCTGATAGAAGGCTCATGAGATTTGAATCATTATGATAGCAATTTTAGTATCGCTGACATTTTACCTCTGAGAGTCTCTATATCAAATCGAATACTATATTTTTTGCAATTTCAATCATTTTATTCGAAAGCTCCCATTTAAATTGATTTTGAATACCTATTTTGGCAGGTATGCAACAAAAAGACCTTAAAAACACTTTTTCATTGCGGTTTTTTTAGCTAATTAATTCAATTAGATACCAAAATATCCAAGTTAGATATGACCGATTTGCTTATGCTATAATTGATAGAAAATGATTATTTCTAACGATATTAAGGCATTTCATTTTACTGTGACACGTAGTACAATTAAAATTCATGTTTTTGTGAAAATGTCCATCATGCAATGCTACACAATCCGGCAATACTGCGAATAATCTGATTGGCCGCGCAATTTCCACCTCCACTTTTCGAGAAAATTGAAGTTAAAATTTTTAATAGTAAAGTGGTCATTTTTTTGTGTTTGTTTTATAGTTACAAAATTATTCCTTAATTGATTCGATAGGGTCGTAGGGCCTGGACACTAGGTTCATTGGAAAGGGCTCACTTACCATATTTTCATATCTTCAGCTACCGTAGGTAGCTTGGTTTTGCAAGGATTTTGCGATATCTCCAAGAGTTTCCGAGATAATTGAGTTTGAAGTTTACACACTTTTACCCTTAAATATCTACCCCTAATTGCCACTTTTTCGAGAAGAAAAGTATATTTTCACGCTATATAGAACCTGCTGATTACGAATCTGAAAAGAAAATTGGAAAGTTTGCTCACCCTGAGAAGTTGTGTGAAAATTCGAGATCAATTTTCATTTCTCTATTAAATAAAACTATTATTTGAATTATTACGAGAATATTTATTTAAATACAATATATTATTTTACTAACAACAAGATGAATTTATTGTGAGGTCCATATCTGAAAAATAATTGTGATAGGGTTTATGAATAAAACAACATAACAATTTCAAGGAAAAGGTTTATTTAGGAATTTACAGATTTGGGAAAAGGGTTCATTTTTAGGAAGTTTAAAGTGCGTAAAAGGCATTAATTTTAATCAGCATTTCATACAACTTCATTTCCACAATCAAGTTTTTATTAAAAGCATAGTAAAAAAAGTCATTTGATGTACAAAATCGGATTTTAGTATAAAACTAGCTTTATTTGAGATAGGGAATTTTATTTTGCAAAGTGTAACCTAAACCTTTCACATTGGTTTTTTAAGTTAATAAATACGTAATGTCACATTTTGAATGTATTTTACAATCGTATTATCCAAAATAATTTATTTTATTCACAATTTCAAAATTTAAATACATAGTTCAGATTTTCTCGTCGTGCGGCAGCACTTAATCAAATTTGAAGTGTTTACCTCACTTGCGATTCTTGCTGAATTCATGCCCTAATAAACATAACCTGAATTATGCGGTCTTGTGTGGCAAATTTATTTAAATCGACTACTTACGGTTCTAATGTCCAAATAACTGTACGATTTTATCCACGATGGGCTCATAGACAACCAGCAAGAGTTCTGACTCCTGAAGAATACGACAATGAAAAACCAACAAAAAGACTACAACCTAAAAATTTAGATGACAATATTATAGAACTAGATTCAAAAAAAGTAATTTATGAAAAAAACCAAGAAAGAGTTAAAAAATCTCAAACTGCACATAAATCATTCATAAATCCGAAAAAGTTAGTTGATATTAAAGAATTGGATGCAAAAACATTTATGTGGGACCTTCCTACAGAAAAAAGGGAAAAGAAACTAATTAAATACACACAAGATGAAGTACTAAATACAACATTCGATGAAAATGGAAATTATGTTTATGTGAAAATGAAAAACAACGATCCAAGAATAGGGTAAGAATAGCGAACAAAACAGCAACAAAATACTCTCAATATTTTGTTTTTAGCACTCTTATGTTAATGGTAAAGTCGAAAAAATTGCGAAACAGACAAGAATGCATACTTTTAGAAGGAAAAAGCTTGATAAAAGAGGCATTACTGGCAAACTGCAAAGTTCAGCATATTTTGTTTACCCGAAAACCTGATCTCGATGACATTAAACATTTATTACCAAAACAAAACTGTCAGTTATATAAAATGGCGTATAGAGATATGCAATATTGGTCAGATTTAACAACACCTCCTGGTTTAATGGGAATATTCAAGATTCCTAAATTAAGTGAAATTAATTTCGCAGAAAAGGAATCAATTCCGTTAACGATTATTTGCGACAATATTAGGGAGCCAGGGAATTTAGGAGCAATTTTAAGAGCAGGGATTGCTGTAGGAGCTCAGAAAATTATTCTCACAAAAGGTAATAATATATTAATAAGTGTGAATCCTATTAATTTTTTTTTATTTATAGGTTGCGTAGATTTGTGGGAGCCTAAAGTGCTCCGAAGCTCGTGTGGTGCTCATTTTCGTGCTCCAGTTCACCAAAACTTGAACTGGAATGAAGTTAAAGAACAGATCCCACAAAACTCTGATATATTTCTTGCTGATAATAACATTTTAACGGGAAATAAATTAGAAAAAAATCATTTGAAGGATCTGTGCGTAAATGTTCCCGTATTGCCTTATTATGGAGTGGATTTTTCAAAACAAACTTCAATTGTTTTGGTGATCGGAGGCGAAACATTAGGCCTCAGTGAAGAAAGTTATAGATTAGCTGCTGAAAATAAAGGTTTTAGATTAAATATACCGTTGAATAATGATATTGAAAGTTTAAATACAGGAACAGCTTTAGGAATTATTGCTTTTGAAATTAAAAGGCAGTTGTTATTTAAAAGATAGCTTTTGTATTTTATTTTGAATTAAAGATTTTATAAATATATTGTCGCATTTTTTTCTCTTGATCATTTTTCAAATTTCGTTCGCACTTTGGTTGCAAGGATTAGTTGCTATCTTCACATTTGTGAAAGTGAAACGTCAAAGTAATTTCTATTTTGCGCAGAGCTTTGTTCATTTATTGGTATAAATAATTATGGCTGATCCTAAATACGCAAACTTACCAGGAATTGTTAGTACACAGAACATTATTCTTGAATGTGTGATCTGTCATCCAAAAATTTGCATGTTTTAGGCCTATGATCAACCGGACGTATATGAAACAACTGATTTGCCCGAAGCAGATCAAAAATCTGATTTTTTTGAAGATGAAAAAGATCCTATCGAACGTTTACACATATCTGCAGCTGAGGCATTCAACAAATTTAAAGGTAGAAAATTTATTTTTTAGATAGGATTTATTAAAAAATTTTTTTTTAGGAAAATCTTTGAATGGTCAAGTGGTTGATTTTTCAGACCGTATTAGTAAGCGCTCTCGCACTGGTTACGATGCACATTCTGGTGATTGGGATTTGGTTGCCGAAGGCGAAAAAGAAACTCCTTTGCAAAAGTATCAGCGATTACAATGCGAAATGAAAGAGTTATTAGAAGAAGTGCAAGAACTGAAAGAAGGAGACACGAAAGAGGAACAACATTGTCTTGTAACCAGTGATCAAGTAGATAAAGCTTTGCAGCAATTGTACGATTTAAAGCTAGAAGACACGCTTGGTACAGAAATTGTTGGAAATTTGATGGACCCTCAAGGAAACCAAATTAAGTAAGATAATTAAATACATATTAATTTTAGTTAAATTATTTTTTAATTTAGCAAACTTCTTTCGCAATTGGAGCAATTTAAGCAGTCCAAACCTTCCGAGAAAGTTTCTGATTCTGCTGAGGATTCCATTGTATATCAGCTTCATTATCGACCCGAACAAACTCATCTGGCTCAGACTCAACGTTTAAGTGAACTCGAACATCGTTTACATCATTTAGAGACTATTTTGGGAACAACGACTGATAAATTAGCTCGATTAGCAACCGCAACTCAGCAAGAAACTTTGTACGACGCTGCTCAGACGCTCAGCGCCAAGGCAGCGCTCTTGGATTCAGCCCAGCTTGATCACGTTGAGGGAAGATTGACAGCGTTACAACAGAAAATGAACTCAATAGCGGAGAAAAAGGCTCCTACTGCTGAGGACGCAGAAAAGGATCAAATGGTATAAATTTAAAATTAGTAAATATAAAAATTAAAGTTTTGTTTGTAGATTAATGAACTATATGATTTGGTGAAAAAAAGCGAAAATGTATCTCAAATTTTACCGGATACAATAAACCGTTTGGTGGCATTAGAAAGTCTGCACAGCAGAGGTAATTATCATTATTTGAAATTTAAATTGTATTTAATTTGTTGTTTTTTCAGCGAGCGATTTCAGCAAAACTTTAGCGCAATTAGAAGCTCTTCAATCTCAAATAACTGCAGGTTTACAGAACAATAAAGCCCTGCTTCAAGGCGTCCAAGAATCATTTGCTGTTAATTTAGACACCATTAACAAAAGTATCGTTAGCTTGGATTCAAGAATTAAAGCAATCAAAAAGTAATTTAGAACAAATTATAATTAATGTAACAGCACAGCTTATTTTAATGTTATTATTTAATTAAATATATTTAATTCTTATCTGGTATTTTTTTGCGTAAATAATTCCACAAATAATATTCAAAGAAATTTATTGAATAACTTTTCTTACTTATTTATAAAGATGTACATAAGCTATTTAGAAGCGCAGTTTCTGGAAGAACCACTTGTTCTTGCCAGACTTATACCTCTCTTCAAACTTGACACGAGTTTGGAACTTAGCCTTCTTCCTCTTCATTGGGTCCTTCATGTCCTTCGGGGTGTACTTCTGGTCGAGCGCAAGATCCACACTGTAGCGGGTTGGCATAAGGTGGTTATAATTCATGATCTAAACAAAAATTAATCACAAATTAAGTCAGTTATTAGAAATAAAATTTATTTACTAACCTTAATGAAAGGCTTGATCTTAGATCTCTTATGAATTTTGGTCTTGCTCATACGTTTGTGCACTTTCCTTGGGTATCTGTCAATGCCGGAGATCATCGCATGACCGTATTGTTTATCGGAAGTTCCATCATCAAAATTTTTCATGATGATGGCTTTTCTGCCTGCGTACCGGCCGCTGAGGACCAGCACGACTTTGCCTGGTTTCATAATCTTACCCATCTTGACGCTAAAACAGAAAAACAATCACATTACCCCATAAGTACTTATTTCAATTATAATATGTAAAATATTTAATTTTGAACATGTGAACCGAACCTCAAAATTTACACGTAACTAACAACACATTTCCATTACAATTACTCACAAAAATACTGAAATAAATCCTGTATCAGATGATCGGAGCTATAAATTATATCACAGTAAGTTATTTGAGCCAAAAAATAATATCCAAAGGCAGATGATTAAAGATTTATTCCCCAAATAAGTGCACAAATACTTACGGTGTTTATCTTCACGTTAAAAAGATTTTAGTTGACGTTTGTTACCACCAGATGGTTGGCAAGCGTGAAGTTTGACATTTGTTGCCCTGGTTGCAGCGGATAATTCAAATTAGGAAAAAAGTCGGCTATTAAATTCATAATCAGTCCATTTAATAGATATGTTTTCACATATACAGTACATGTAATACAATAACCTAATAATTTTTATTTATACAATAATAAAGGTATTTTTCATAAATGTATTGATATATGTAATTCGTAATTAAAAAGATAATAATTGAAGTAAAATATTGAACAGTTAGAATGAAAAAAATAATATTAATTGGATAAAAATCTATATTTATTAAAAAAAAAATCTTTATCTCCCCTCTTAAATATGGCAATACTTCAGGTTCATATTAAAAATCAGTCCATTTTTTTTACTTACTCATAAACGAACCTGGTACTGCGTCTATCTAATCCTAATAACAGCACGATGTGTCAGTCTCAGGACAGAACTCGAAAAATTCCGAAACGTAAATTTTGACAGAACAGAAATAAATTGACATTTGGTCATTTTTGTTACCCGCATCATGAGTTTGTTTAGTAGTTGAGTCACTAAGCTGACATATCGGACTTTCAAGAAATCTGAAATGCTAATAATTGGCTGGTTTCTTGTACAGACCGATTATCTGAAATGACATAAAATGTAAAATATTCAATTTTAGGTGGTAAAATGAAAGCTTACCTACATGATATCTTGTTTGGGCACTATCGGCTGCTGACTGTCCCTATGCGTGATGGGCTGGAAGGCAGAGCCCTGGCTGGGGCGCAGCTGGAACGTTTGCGTGGGCTTGAGCGCAGGTGTAGCGTTCGGAGTTGGAAGGCTCACGGTACCGCGAAGCGCTACGCGTTCACAACCATCAGGCGGCGCGCGCGCTAGGAAGCGATTAATATGTGGCGAAGTGCCTAACCGTGGGGCTGTATCCGGTGACGAGCCTTGGCTGCCTGGCTCACTCGTTGCATCCATTGGGCCCGGAATTAATGGAGAGGAGTCTCTGCTAGTAGGGGAGACGTCTGCAGCGGGCGTTTGTGTATTCACTGATCTATAAAAAAAAAATAATTATAATAATATAAATAAGTTTTTGAGGATAAATTACCGTGTGGATCTGAGCAGTTCATCAAGTGGAGCCCTATGTCCCTCCGGCGTCACATCAACTTCACTGCACGTTGGCCTGAGCACTAACCTCTCGATTTCTTGATTCAACCCTTCAATGGACGACCTTATCTGTGGTTTGGGCAACGGTTTCACAGGAATATTTACCGGAGCAGTTGTCGTAGTTTGTGAGCTGCATTCAGCAGAAGCCTGACGTCGTGGTAATCGCTGACGAAATAATTTCTCTATTTTGTCATCGTGTGCTGTTGGAGAAGATGCCAGTCGAGTGCGCAAAGTACTAGCTGGGTCTTCTGTCTGAGTGGCTCTGTCCACCTGCAGCACGAAAATGTACAAAAGTCCTACAATTTTTTCAGTAATTTACCTGCAGGAGTCCACAGTGGAGGTAGAAGTTTTCACGAGGCCATTGGCCCTTCAGGTAAATCGTATCGAGGGATGCAGTACGACGGATCACGGTTCTAGATGTAGATAAGGAGCCGTCTTCACAGCCTGATGTACTCAGCGTATTCGACGTTGCTGAAATTCCAAAAGAAAAGAAAATTGGAACACAATAATTATTTATTGGTGGTCATCACCGGTGAAAACATAAGAATCTACACTCTGATAGTGATCATCCAGTGATCAAAACCGGACAATAAATAAAACTTTAGAACAATATGAAATGGAAATTTTTCGAGCTTTTCTTTTAATAACAATTCTACTCCTTGATTTATTTTTCACACTTGAGCTCCCCAAATGTTCAATTTTTTTAACCAAGCTTTAAATTTAAATATGTATAGCAATACTGCGATAACAGAACTGGTTAATCTTGACTAATTTCCTGAATTTAAATTTCAGCTAATTCAAACTAATTTATTTATGAAAATTATTCAAATGTTAGTTATTAACCTTTGCTACAACTTCAGAAAAAAAATTATAAATTAATAGAACTGTAAGTAATTGACATTTTTAGACGATGTTTCAAGTTATTCAAAAAAATATTATTTAATTTTCCACAACTTAATTTATTTTTAAACAAGTCTGATGATGTCTCAATGGGTTTTTAAAGATCATCTACATATCAATTCGATTTCATAGCTTAAAACAGTATATTAAAAAAATACTTGCCTCTCCTCATAGTTGTGCACTTCTTAATCAAATTTTTATTTGTTCTGCACGTAATATAAATATCACTGATAGTTTTTGTTTTTGATACTAATATCACATTGTACATAATATCACACCATTATTTTTATCAACAATGGACTTAATATCCTAACTTTGTAGTAAAACATTTTTGATTAATGATAAATAAATGTAAATAAAACATTTAATTCAAATTTCCATTTATGGAACGTCATTTGCTAATTTTAAGTTTTATTATTATAAATATAAAGCAGAAAATCAATTACCATTTCGGGAGAAAAATTCATATTGATATTTCTGATTGGAACAATTGAATACATTACAAACAATGGATATACGTAAAAAATATCGTAACAAATAAATTAGAGCAATTATTTTTTATTTTTGAAATTAGGCATTTTGTTTCCAAAATTAAATAATATAAAAAATACCTTTATATGTGACAGAGCCGGGGCTTCTCTGCCCCGAAGGTGCGCTGTCCGGCGACGTCCTGGTCTTCCATGTAGAAGTCGGAGATAGTGTAGGGCTCTTCCGAAGGCCGGTGGAGTGCCTTAACAAAGAAGCCATGGGAATCGTGGCCCTCATTGGGCCTTGTTTTACCGGAGATGATTTCCTAACTCTCGACGCTGTAGACATTTTGCTCCACTCAAAAATCGCGATTTAATTAATTCAAATTTATAATAAATCGATACTGACATCACAGACGGGTTGGTTACTAAACAAAAATCACGAAATTTTGGATAAAATAATGGAATTTCAATAGAAATTTCTCATTGTTAAGTGTCATTTGACACTTCTCTTCTTCAACTTGTCACCGAGGACGTTCAGCTTCTGCGCAGGTCTATTTTGCTAATTTGCGCTGCTATTGGTCGGTTTTCAACATCACGAGTATTTTGTACACTCTGGAAGACAAAAATACTACGTTGATTAAAGTAGTAAACGTTAAAAAAATTGGATTAATTTATTGGAAAAATTGTTTTAATGTGGGCCAAGTACAAAAATTAATTGTCGATTTAAATAATTATTTGTTTTCAACGTATTTGTTGTTGTTGTACATTCATTGACACAATTTTACTACCAACCATTATAAAAATCATGGAAATGAAGCTTGCAACGCAAGCTTCAATAAATGAAATATATATTAAATAGGATTAAGAGAGGGATAAATAAATTGTAAAATTAATCTATATCATTATTTATATATGATATTAGAAGATAAAGAACAATATATACACAATTTATAATAAAAAAAATATTGACTAGATAAAAAAGAAGTAACACAATAATAATTATTTCACAAATATTAAAAAATCCATGCGAATAATTGTGAATTGCGATATTCAAGTGTATTAAGTTTTCAGTTCATGTACAGACAAATATGGTTCTTATAAATATATAATAAGTAAAAAAATAATACAAAAAGCCACAGTTATTTACAAATACTTACAATTATCACATGGATATTTTATCAAAAAATAACCAATTTTAGAGCCAAAATAAAAAAGTTACTGATACGGCTCTAATAACATCAATACGATTTCTCATTTTTAAGTACTAATAATAAATATTTTGTGATGATTAAGCTTGATATTTGAGAGCTTTAACAAATACTGCAAATTTGTAAAATTGTGTTGTGAATGGCAGTAATTTGTAATTGGAACAGAAAAGAATCACAGTGAAAATAAACAAGAGATCTACAACAGATTTAGCAAAAATTAATGTACATATTTTAATCAAGAAAAAATTAAGCAATACGTAAAAAATCACACTTTAATATTTCGATATAAGACTATTTTTCGTTTGATAAAAATGGCGATATCAAAATATCTATAATTAACTTAAATCTAGACTCTAGTCGAGCAAAAATATGGCTACAAAACAAAAAATATATTACCAGTATCGATATTTTTTTATACAATCGTTACCCAGATCGACCACTATAACGTGGAAATCTCTTGTGATTGCTATACCACTGGGTCTTTTTAATTTCGATTCATTTGAGTCTATGGTAGACGCCACTGTCCCTTCTTTCAAGTTTAAAACTTGTAAGAAATTTCGTCCTTTTTCAGATCTACTTGTTAAGACTCTGCCGTCGGGGTCCATAATAATGCCTCCGTATCTACCTTTTCCTAAGCATAATACACATTAATACAATTCTTGAAACACAAAATTAAGTACAAACCTCGTCCAATTGAAAATAATTCTTGTGTGAAATCGCCTTTGCCGCTAAAAACTTGTATTCTAGAATCTGCTACAACTATTTCGCCACAGGGCCCAACAGTAACCGATGAAATTAAATTAAAAGTATTCTTTTTTCCGACCTGTAAATTATTATCCTCAAAAACTGTTTGATTAATTTTTTGTTAATACTTACTTGAAATAAAATTTTTCCTTCCGAATCGAAAACACATATGCAGCTTAATCCATTGTCCGCAACTAGAATGTGACCGTAATTCTTGTCCACGGCCACATCAATAGGTTCTTGAAAAGCGTTGTATGTGAAACTTTTAAGTGTATCGCCATCTGTCGTCATTTCAACAACTTTTTTTGTTCTCCAATTTATTATTACTAATCCATTTGTGGAAATTGCAATGCCAGTGCAACTGCGGCCCAACAGGCCTTCATTTGTAATATGTTTGATGAAATTTAAATCCGTATCTAGGACCTAAAAAAACAATAAACATTAATAAACGAAAATAAGTTTTTTTTTTAATATATTACTTTTATTCGGGAATTTCCGGTATCAACAACGTATACAGTATCTTCTTGATCATTTATGGCAACGGCAACCGGCTGTGAAAATTCGTCTTTGCCTGAACCTCTGGAGCCGTATACTGTAATAGGATTATTGTGCTCCGTAACATCAAAGAAAAGTGGGCAGTCTTTAATAGGACGTTCGAATACTGACAGTTTTACAACATAACGCCCACTTGCTGGAGGTCTATAAACAAACAAATTTATTAAATACAATTATAGCTTCAAGTCTCTCTTATAAAATGCTGTTTTCAAATTATGATAATTTGAACTCGTTCCTGAGAGCGTTTTGAAGGTGTGCCGGATTACAGACAAAAATCTGTCAAGTAAAATGAGCTTTTAGCCTAGTCGGTTGCTATGAAAACGGTAGGTCATCATTCTCATGCTACAACATTCCTAAATACTGCTTTCCACGATTCTACGGCTCACAATTCTGAATTTATACGCAAAATTGAGAAATAAATTCCAACTGAAATGCACTTCCGGTTATTATTATTGTTATGAAAATAGTAGGCAATCATTCAGATGCTACAGCAGACTGAAATACCAAATTTCAATATTCTACACCTGATCGTTTCGAATTTATGCGAAAAATTCCAAAAGACTGTCAAGTAAAGTGCACTTCCGGCTCGGTGAATCTCAATAAAAATAGGATATGAGCATCTAAACGGTATAATCGTCCTAAATACTGAATTCTAACAATCTATGTTCAATCGTTTTGGATTTATGCGGAAAATTCAAAAAATGTTTCGAATAAAGTGCTCTTCCGGCTTAGTCGATAGCAATCATATTGCAAGATGTACAACTAGATATTGTAAAAGTGCCTAATACAAAATTTAAATATTCTACGACTGATTGTTTAGAATTTATGCGGAAAATTCAAGAAGTATGTCATATAAAGTGCACTTCCGGCTCAGCCAATTGGTACGAAAATAGGGGATGACCATTTGGATGCTACAGCAATTTCAAATGTTGAATTTTAACATCCTACGGTTGATCATTCTGGATATATTAGAAAAATTCGAAAAAAGTTTCAAATAAAGTGCACTTCCGGTACGGACGATTGGAACCATAATGCGAGGTGCACAACTAGACCCTATACCAGTCTTAAATACAAAATTTCAACATTATACTTTCAATCAGTTTTGAGATTTGCGAGTTACGAACGCACATACGTACCGACATCAAGCCGAAAATAGTCAAAATGGATTCAGGGATGCTCAAAACGGATATTTTCATCAAAATCTTGTACTTAGTACCAGTAAGTAAAAATAGAACGAGTTCTATTTGCTTCAATGTTTTTGTTAATGATTTTAGTTCGTGCAATAGCTGCATCAGCAGATTGTCACTAAAAGTAAACTTTTTCACCTAAACTAAACAGCTGCTTTCATAATAATCAAAAAATGTTTGCTTCACAACGTATTTTTTATACGAAAGAAATATGTCGTCTTGGACTTGAAGATCCAATAACAACATAGGAAACATAAGTAGAATTTTCTTCAAATGTCAGATTTCAGTAGTCAAACATTAGGAGAATTGAATACCTTATATCACTAGAAAATACCTAAGCTCCCCAAGAAAATGTACATTAACATTGACTTATGTGTCATACAGGAAAAAACTGTTCAATGTGTGAAAAATAATATGCATTTTAATGTACATTCTGTCGAACGCTTTCTCTAGATCTATAAACGTCATAAATGCTTTAGACTTGGTAGCTATTGGCAACTGAAATTACCGTTGGCGGCAGCACCGTGTTTACAAAATGGCGGATCAAAAGTGACTTACGGCAAGTTAGTAACACATTGTTTGTTGCTGTATCTTCGGAACTAAACAAGATAATCAAAATTGGTGAAAAGTTTGTTACTCATTGCATAATTCACTCTAATACTAATATATAAAGAAAGATTCAAGAAAATATTGCCAAATATGTAGAAATTACAGGCTGAAATTTCCAAACAGGCGAGGTAATAATACAAGACGTACTTCTGTAGTAGCACACTGTTTGCATCTATATCTTCGAAATGAATCAAGATAATTAAAATCTGTAGCAAGTATTAAAATCTACACAAATTGATGAAATGTAATAAAAAAATTTGTCAAAATAACTTTACATTTTTTCCGATTATTGCACTTTTATTATCGAATGTATTTATCAAATTCAATAGAATTATTTGTGGGTGAGTACATCAATAAAACAATAGACAATAAAAAATAGAAGCATTTAGTTCAAATTTCACCTGAATCCGTCGAGTAGTTTTCAAGCTAGAGCTTCTTTAGACCTCCCAAGTCAAAACCGTTCAAAAACACATAAAACTAAATGAAGTCATTAAAAAGAAATAAAATCCCCCTAGCTTACTTGGGTCTTTTGTTATTTAATTAATCCAATTAGATAAGAAAAGACCGCCGCTTTTTATTTCAAGAAGGGTCTTTTTATTGTCTTTGCAGATGTTCAAATGTTGAACATCTGCAAGGCAGGTGCTCAAATGTTGAACATCTGCAAGACAGGTGTTTTATGTGTCTTTAAATGGTTTTGACTTGGGAAACTTAAAGAAGCTCTAGCTCGAGAACTACTCGACGGATTTTCGTCAAATATGGACTGGACGCTTCTATTTTTTATTATCTATCGTTTAATTGATACTCACACACAATTAATTCTATAAAATTTGATAAATATATTTGACAATAAAATTGCAATAATCGGTAAAAATGTAAAGTTATTTCGACAAAACTTTTTATTACATTACATCAATTTGTGTAAATTCAAATACTTTTCACAGATTTAAATTATTTTGATTCATTTCGAAGATACAGATGCAAACAGTGTGCTACTGCACGAATAGATTTGGAAATCCAAAACTGCCTGATAGTCCTGGAATAGCAAGCAGCTCATATCTCCTAAAATCATTAGTCAAATGTTGAAGAACAGCTAATTTAGTGTCACTTATTATGAATTTAGTTTTAGTCCTTTATATTTCAACCCTAGCAGTAAAAAGGGCTGAATAATTTTCAATCCTTCAACTTCCAATCCTTAAAGCTTCCAATTAGAGGATTAGATAAATGAATATAAATAGGTCATGAAATCGGACCATATATAAAATACGAATTATGCAAGAACTAGAGCCCCTATTTGAATTTAGATTGCAGCTTCGGATTCTAGCGGATTGAATTAAAGGGGTGACATATGTAACACAGTTCTTTTAATTTTTATCAATCATTTCAAAACTGTGGACGTAAATATTTATTTTTCAAACGAAAATGGGGTTTTCCCGCTAAATTTTGTTCAAATTTGATATACAGCCTCTGTAAAGACCACTTTGATAAATGAGGCCAAATAATTTTTTCTAAATATTTAAGGGGTGGAAAATGATCCCCTCAAATTATTAATTTTATTCATTTCAGAAATATAAATATGAATTATTATTTATATTTATATTTCTTTTCACTTGAAAAAGGCAGCACTTTGCTGTTGAAACGTTGTGTTTCTAATAAATTACAGAACTTATACCCAATAAAACATATTTATTTAAAAATGAGTTCTGAAAAGTTTTTTCCTTCATTATATTTTCTTTTGTCAGTGATGAATAAATAATAAAAACTCATAGGCGTGAAATAATGCAACGAGAATTTGGTCATACAATATGTGCTCAACATATCACCGCAAATGTAGTGTGTCACACATTGAGCATGAATCTGGAAGGATAATTTAGTTTTTATTTATTCCAAACGAGCTACGTTGTGTCATCTGTGCTTCAAAATGTCAACTAATAGCTGGACGCTAAATGAATATTAAAAAAAAATATGCATACTGTTATTTGGGAAACTCATATTATTTTTTTCTTTAAATGTTGAGTGTTTCATGTACATTTTTGCGATTAAAGTTCTGGTTTTATAAATCATTTTTGTTGCAACATTCGATCCCCTAATCCTGCTGAGCTGAAAGATCAAAGATTCAAACTGGTTTTATAATAAACGGTATTATATAAGCTTTCAATCAGCGTTTGGTTTATTATTTTACGATTATTATTTTAGTAGATACAGGATTTTAAAATGTAATAAATTTTGGTTGCTATATTCAACCCCCTAAGCACGCAGGGTTGAAACATATAGGATTGAAAATGGTTTCATAAGAAATGATAATGTATAAAATTTCAATAAGCATTTGGTTTATTATTCTACTATTATTATTTTAAGAGATACGAGGCTTGAAAGTGTTGCATATCCTGCTGCATTTTTGAAAATTTAGAAGGCTCTTTTTGAGGTAATTCTTCATGTTACTGCTACAAATTTGTGCTAACATTACAATAATTATATGTATGTAACAGAAAATCATAAAAAAACTGCATTGAAATCGCTCAATAATTCAAAAATTGAAAAAAATTAACTTTCAGCGTTCTCTCCTCCGTTCGTTTACATTTGACTGGTTGGTACTGTATTATTGTAACTGAACATTAATATTCTAGTTATCATTTTTTTGAATTATTTCTAATTTTTGGAGCTTACTAATGTTGCCATTTGGTTAACAAAGCTTAAAAATTACTAATTTAATGAAAAAAATCACATATTTGAACTCTCTACTATTATAAATAAGCTCAAAGTGTCACCATACTTCAATATTAATTTCATTAAATTTGAGTGCAGAAAATTGTGTGTAATATTTTGAAAATAGAATATAGGTACAAAAAAATTGTTTCACATGATGAATTTGATATAGGTTGAGGACTGTTGACCATCAAAGTGCACCAAGTGAAAAAATGAGTTAGAGTTGCTTTAATGAATATGATTTTCATTTTTATTTTATTATTTTATGATCATTGTTTATGAAAATTTTTGGTATTTAGGGGTAGAAAGATCATTTTCTTCATCTTCAGGTAGGCTCTATGTTGTGTAATTATTATTTCAGGAGATTCAGACTAATTTATTGAAATTTATCTTCCTTAATGCTTTCTTCATGCATTCTCATCAAAATTCGTATCAAATTGTTCTTAATGTCTTAGATTTTCGACAATTTATTAGCGCTAGTAGAAAGCAGTCTCAAACTATATTTTATTATCGTGAATAAGAATACAAATCGGATTGTAGCATCCCTCGACCTCCTATACCAGCAGAGTGTGAGAATGAAAGGATTAATTTATGTTTATTTTGATTACTTGAGCCTCTCAATATGATTATTTCGACATTCAGACTTCCCGATTTGCATAATATGGACTAACAAGTAAATTGAAATATTTTCAAACATCAAATTGATTTTAATCGATTCTTATAAGTGCATTCTATTTAAAAATAATCAAATTTTGAGAAATCATTGCCCTAAATTTTTTAAATTAACAAATATATGAATATGTTGAAGTTTGGAGGTAATCTCATCATATTAGTAATATTTTGGGCTTGAAATAGATTTAATTAGGTAAATATTCATTTCATTTTTTAAATACCAGTCATCAAATAAATTTAAAATTTGATATTTTGTAACCATTACATACAAATAATAATAATTACTCTTCAAATGATGAGGAATAGATTCTTGGACGGTACAACTGAATGAGTTATTTAGTTTGCATATAAATATTAATTATTTCTTGTAAAAATTATTGGTGGCTCTTAAAAGAGCCATTTGTTTATAATATTGTATATTAATAATTCTTATTTTTGGAATATAATTGGCGGACCTGAAAAGGTCCTGTAGTTCACTAATGTCGCATTTGTTACATCAGAAGTACTTTTTCAACCCCATTAAAATTGATTCTACTTTAAACCCAATGAACAACCGATGTGTTCATTTATGCAAAACAAGATTCGTGCCCCGTCAAGCCGGAGGCCGCATGGCTCGCCTAATTACGCGGATGTCAGACCAAGATTTCACACCTACTTCCCAGCAGCCCTAGGAGCTACTGAAAGTGAAGGTCTACGTCTTTTATCTGCATACTCCCGGCACCAAACCGTACAAAAGCATACTGATTCCGTCTGCATCGATACCGCGATGGTATAATTCGAAAATAACCGGAGGTTACCTCGAATTACATCACCGACAGCTGGGGTGAACCCATTATCTCCGGGGGGTGTCAGTAGAGGCTCAGGGGTGCTCACCGATAGTCCTTTATTACGAAAGGACAGCAAAAAAACCAAGAAAATATCGGAAAAACTACTTCACAAAAAATCGCAAAAAATTTAGAATTCTCAGCCAAAAACCCATTTACTACTCGCGTAATATTAATTCAATTCAAAATTTTGATAGCTACTTTAATCCGAACTTTGTTTATTTACTTAATACTTCTGATGTAACACACACAAAACACTTGTGAACAAAATAGATTTTTGTCGCAAATTCAACGATATTTATACACAGCAGAGTGCTCCGTTGATCTGATTGGCCGCGCAATTTCCACCTCCACATCCAGTCCATACCCTGCAATAAGTGAGACAAAGACAGACTATGCAAAATATAATGATAACATTTAAACGCATTTTTATGAAAAATAGACAAAATTTGGTAGATAATTTGATAGAATTAGGTGTGTATTACTTTGAAAAATGTCTACGTATCAAATTTTCTAAATTTTATAACAGGAAAATCGAATTACACACATTTTCATAGATCTTGCCCATCGATCTGATTTCAATCATTGATTTTAAGAATATGCGTGAACAAATTGACATGAAATTGAATTTATCTGATGTATCTCTACGGTTCCTATCAAAATCAATCAAAAGTTACAGTTTGTATGGCACCATTTTCTTAGAATTCATGAATAAGTGAGTTGTGTTGATGCTTTTCGGCAAAAAATTTCCACTTTTCCGTTTGTATTTTCTCTAATTCCCATTTTTCCCTGATAAAATTGTTATTTTCCAATAGAAAATGAACAGTTCTAACGATATTAGTTCATTTTGTGCTATTTTACCGAACGGTCTAATAGAAATAATGTTTTTTGTGGAAGGTCCTGGTCCGTTCTATACCTCCAATGAGTAAGACAAGGATAGACTTATGCGAATTATAACGTTAACATTAAAACGTATTTCAATAAAGAATAGACATAATTTGATAAAAATTTTAATAGAATTAGAAGTGTATTACTTAGAAAAATGTCTACGTATCAAATTTGCTTGTTATTTCAGCAGGAGAATTGAATTACATGCATTTTTATAGATCTGTTTTCAATCATTAATTATAAAAAAATCCCTGAGAAATTTGATACAAAATTAATTACATTTGATGGATCTCGTTGGTTTTCATCAAAATTAATCAAAAGTTACAGTTTGTATAGCACCATTTTCTCAAAATTGATGCATAATGAGTTCTATAAAGGCTTTTTGGCGAGAGCTTCGCAGAATATAATCTCAATGCTTATTTCTCTCAGCATTATAATCATTGAGTGTTTTTGGACGCTAATAAAAGGTTCATGAGATTTGAATAATCATTAAAGAAATTCTAATACCTTTGACATTTTTCGTCAGAGAGTTTTACCTCTGAGAGTCTGTATATCAAATAGAGTACTATATTTCTCGAAATCTCAATCATTTCTTTGAAAAGCGCCCATTTAGATCGATTTTGAATTCGTTAATGATATATTTGGGCAGTTGTGCACTCAGAAAGACCACAAAAACACTTTTTTTTTGTTACTTCTTTTTAACTATTTAATTCAATTAAATATCAAAATATTCAAGTTAGTTATGACCGGTTTGTTTGTTATAATTTCATTATTCATATATTAATCAAAAAATCCTGAAATAGAAACATGTAAAGAAGTTAATCTTGTTCTGTTTATAAAACTTGCAAAAAAGAATAATTATAATTATACAGTTCACTCTTCTAAAAAGGTATTTCAGAGATCACACAACACTCTGAAGAGGGGCCTACGGAAGTCCCTATACCGGAGCAGACGTGCATACATACATACATACATAATTGATGAGAATTTTAATAGAATTAGAAGTATATTACTTCGAAAAATGACTAAGTGTTAAATTTTCTTGATTTTTCAGCAGGAAAATTGTATTACAGACAATTTTTTTAGATCTGGACCTTCGATCGGTTTTCAATTATTGGTTATAAGAAAATCCTTGAGCAAATTTTTATAAAATTGAATGTATATGATGTATCCTGTTGTTTTCTATCAGAATCAATCAAAAGCTACAGTTTGCATGTCACCATTTTCTTAAAATTCGTGAATAATTGAAATGATTTCCTCAACTTGAGAAAATTTTCATTGTTTTTCGTCTGCATTGTCCTTAATTTTCATTGTTTCCTAATGAAATCGATATTCATTGATAGGAAGTGAATAATTCCAACAATATTTACATATTTTTTGTGTTTATTGTAGACAGTATAATGGAAATTATTGTTTTTGATAAAGGTGAGAATCCAATGCATGTTGAGATGACTTGAACAATGCCAGTGTTATGTAATGTATGACGTGCATAAAGTTTATGCCTATTTTATGGAAAATAAACATATTTTGATGAAATTTCGATGGAATACGGTGTGCTTTGACAAAAAAAAAGTCGTACATATGGAATTTGCTTGCTTTTATAGTAGAATAATTGAATATTTGCTATTTTCATGTATCTGGGCAAACAATCTATATTTGATAGTTTATTATAAGAATATCCTAACGAATTTACACAAAATTGGAAGTATTGGATGCATCTTGTTATGAGTTTCCAAAGTGTAACATATTTTGCTTGCAACATTCAAGCCCTTAACCCTTTGGTAACGTGAAATTTTTCTCCGAGTTTTGAAAATCCACGAAAATCTTAAATCAAACATAAAACCAAAATTTTTGATGAAAAACAATCATGTTGAAGCATAAACTTTTTAAAAAAGAAACATCGACATGGGTTTTCAACTTTATATTTAAAAAAAAGCAGTATATGTTTTGGATGTGTAATATTCCAGCATTAAAACAACACAAGGAAACAAAAATAATGATAGTTGTGTTAAACTGACATATTTTTGAATGGAAAATATCTAATTCAAATACAACAACATCTAAAAACTTGATACATACTCTATACACTTTGTAAACAGTACATGTAGAAATTTCTCTCGTCCATTTTTTTTGTAATTTAGACAGTACACATTTGCATGTTCTAGACATAAAAATATATTACAAGATTTACATTTGGACCTTGTCTTCCTGCCTTCTTTTCTAGAGAACGTATGGCATCTTTCTGGAATAATTAGTTTACTATTTCTAATTTCTGGCCCATCTCTTTCCTGGTATTTTTCTGATGATATCTCTCAGATCACGAGGTAATCTTGTATTCCACATTCTTCGTTCTTGATGGTCTGACACTAACTTTATGCCACTAACTGTTTATAATATGAATTCAAATGCAATATCTCTGAAATACCTTTTTTAAAAGAGTGAGCTGTATAATTATAATTATTCTTTTTTCTAAAAATTATTAGTAGTTCTTAAAAGAGCTTTTTGGATAATTTAGATGATTTCATTTAGATATATTCTTATTATCAATCTATTTAATGGTTCCTAAATGGTCTTGAAGTTCATTAAAAGAATTATTGATGTATATTTTTGAGTGAAATACACACATAAAACGCACTCTTATTAAAACATATATTTTTTTACCTCAAAACTTCAATAATACTAGTGAAAGATAAATCATTAGTAATCTCCTTAGATTCTTATACGTATTAAAATGTAATTAATGCAAAAATCAACTAATTTTCTTGTTAGACTATATCAACAAGATGTGTAAATTTCAGCCCTCCTTCTAATAATCAAATGGGACCTAGTTCATACATTTAACTATCAGATAAACTGTTATCTGATTGGTTGCCGTATGTTAAACTCATCAACACAGTACTAACATCTAGAATCGAAACGCCCTAAATTCATCGAATGTAATTTTTCCAAATTTGAGTTTTAATTCTAATCAATTATGAACGGAAATGATTAAAGAAATATATTTCAATGCATTTACCATATCAAAAACTTGCAATAAGAGATAAATCAAGCTTATTATATGAATTTAAATCCAATATCTGTGAAATACATTTTTTAGAAGAGAGAGCTGTATAATTATAATTATTCTTTTTTGCAAGTTTTATAAACAGAACAAGATTAACTTCTTTACATGTTTCTATTTCAGGATTTTTTGATTAATATATGAATAATGAAATTATAACAAACAAACCGGTCATAACTAACTTGAATATTTTGATATTTAATTGAATTAAATAGTTAAAAAGAAGTAACAAAAAAAAAGTGTTTTTGTGGTCTTTCTGAGTGCACAACTGCCCAAATATATCATTAACGAATTCAAAATCGATCTAAATGGGCGCTTTTCAAAGAAATGATTGAGATTTCGAGAAATATAGTACTCTATTTGATATACAGACTCTCAGAGGTAAAACTCTCTGACGAAAAATGTCAAAGGTATTAGAATTTCTTTAATGATTATTCAAATCTCATGAACCTTTTATTAGCGTCCAAAAACACTCAATGATTATAATTCTGAGAGAAATAAGCATTGAGATTATATTCTGCGAAGCTCTCGCCAAAAAGCCTTTATAGAACTCATTATGCATCAATTTTGAGAAAATGGTGCTATACAAACTGTAACTTTTGATTAATTTTGATGAAAACCAACGAGATCCATCAAATGTAATTAATTTTGTATCAAATTTCTCAGGGATTTTTTTATAATTAATGATTGAAAACAGATCTATAAAAATGCATGTAATTCAATTCTCCTGCTGAAATAACAAGCAAATTTGATACGTAGACATTTTTCTAAGTAATACACTTCTAATTCTATTAAAATTTTTATCAAATTATGTCTATTCTTTATTGAAATACGTTTTAATGTTAACGTTATAATTCGCATAAGTCTATCCTTGTCTTACTCATTGGAGGTATAGAACGGACCAGGACCTTCCACAAAAAACATTATTTCTATTAGACCGTTCGGTAAAATAGCACAAAATGAACTAATATCGTTAGAACTGTTCATTTTCTATTGGAAAATAACAATTTTATCAGGGAAAAATGGGAATTAGAGAAAATACAAACGGAAAAGTGGAAATTTTTTGCCGAAAAGCATCAACACAACTCACTTATTCATGAATTCTAAGAAAATGGTGCCATACAAACTGTAACTTTTGATTGATTTTGATAGGAACCGTAGAGATACATCAGATAAATTCAATTTCATGTCAATTTGTTCACGCATATTCTTAAAATCAATGATTGAAATCAGATCGATGGGCAAGATCTATGAAAATGTGTGTAATTCGATTTTCCTGTTATAAAATTTAGAAAATTTGATACGTAGACATTTTTCAAAGTAATACACACCTAATTCTATCAAATTATCTACCAAATTTTGTCTATTTTTCATAAAAATGCGTTTAAATGTTATCATTATATTTTGCATAGTCTGTCTTTGTCTCACTTATTGCAGGGTATGGACTGGATGTGGAGGTGGAAATTGCGCGGCCAATCAGATCAACGGAGCACTCTGCTGTGTATAAATATCGTTGAATTTGCGACAAAAATCTATTTTGTTCACAAGTGTTTTGTGTGTGTTACATCAGAAGTATTAAGTAAATAAACAAAGTTCGGATTAAAGTAGCTATCAAAATTTTGAATTGAATTAATATTACGCGAGTAGTAAATGGGTTTTTGGCTGAGAATTCTAAATTTTTTGCGATTTTTTGTGAAGTAGTTTTTCCGATATTTTCTTGGTTTTTTTGCTGTCCTTTCGTAATAAAGGACTATCGGTGAGCACCCCTGAGCCTCTACTGACACCCCCCGGAGATAATGGGTTCACCCCAGCTGTCGGTGATGTAATTCGAGGTAACCTCCGGTTATTTTCGAATTATACCATCGCGGTATCGATGCAGACGGAATCAGTATGCTTTTGTACGGTTTGGTGCCGGGAGTATGCAGATAAAAGACGTAGACCTTCACTTTCAGTAGCTCCTAGGGCTGCTGGGAAGTAGGTGTGAAATCTTGGTCTGACATCCGCGTAATTAGGCGAGCCATGCGGCCTCCGGCTTGACGGGGCACGAATCTTGTTTTGCATAAATGAACACATCGGTTGTTCATTGGGTTTAAAGTAGAATCAATTTTAATGGGGTTGAAAAAGTACTTCTGATGTAACAAATGCGACATTAGTGAACTACAGGACCTTTTCAGGTCCGCCAATTATATTCCAAAAATAAGAATTATTAATATACAATATTATAAACAAATGGCTCTTTTAAGAGCCACCAATAATTTTTACAAGAAATAATTAATATTTATATGCAAACTAAATAACTCATTCAGTTGTACCGTCCAAGAATCTATTCCTCATCATTTGAAGAGTAATTATTATTATTTGTATGTAATGGTTACAAAATATCAAATTTTAAATTTATTTGATGACTGGTATTTAAAAAATGAAATGAATATTTACCTAATTAAATCTATTTCAAGCCCAAAATATTACTAATATGATGAGATTACCTCCAAACTTCAACATATTCATATATTTGTTAATTTAAAAAATTTAGGGCAATGATTTCTCAAAATTTGATTATTTTTAAATAGAATGCACTTATAAGAATCGATTAAAATCAATTTGATGTTTGAAAATATTTCAATTTACTTGTTAGTCCATATTATGCAAATCGGGAAGTCTGAATGTCGATGGATGAATATGTGTGGTGTGCCACTGGCTTATTCATCCTAAAATAATCATATTGAGAGGCTCAAGTAATCAAAATAAACATAAATTAATCCTTTCATTCTCACACTCTGCTGGTATAGGAGGTCGAGGGATGCTACAATCCGATTTGTATTCTTATTCACGATAATAAAATATAGTTTGGGACTGCTTTCTACTAGCGCTAATAAATTGTCGAAAATCTAAGACATTAAGAACAATTTGATACGAATTTTGATGAGAATGCATGAAGAAAGCATTAAGGAAGGTAAATTTCAATAAATTAGTCTGAATCTCCTGAAATAATAATTACACAACATAGAGCCTACCTAGATAGAAATAATGTACGATACCTTCTGTTTCACAAGCAATTTTAATCATTGATCCTTCAATTCTTTCCCTGCCGTATAAAGAATGAAGAAAATGATCTTTCAACCCCTAAATACCAAAAATTTTCATAAACAATGATCATAAAATAATAAAATAAAAATGAAAATCATATTCATTAAAGCAACTCTAACTCATTTTTTCACTTGGTGCACTTTGATGGTCAACAGTCCTCAACCTATATCAAATTCATCATGTGAAACAATTTTTTTGTACCTATATTCTATTTTCAAAATATTACACACAATTTTCTGCACTCAAATTTAATGAAATTAATATTGAAGTATGGTGACACTTTGAGCTTATTTATAATAGTAGAGAGTTCAAATATGTGATTTTTTTCATTAAATTAGTAATTTTTAAGCTTTGTTAACCAAATGGCAACATTAGTAAGCTCCAAAAATTAGAAATAATTCAAAAAAATGATAACTAGAATATTAATGTTCAGTTACAATAATACAGTACCAACCAGTCAAATGTAAACGAACGGAGGAGAGAACGCTGAAAGTTAATTTTTCTCAATTTTTGAATTATTGAGCGATTTCAATGCAGTTTTTTTATGATTTTCTGTTACATACATATAATTATTGTAATGTTAGCACAAATTTGTAGCAGTAACATGAAGAATTACCTCAAAAAAAGCCTTCTAAATTTTCAAAAATGCAGCAGGATATGCAACATTTTCAAGCCTCGTATCTCTTAAAATAATAATAGTAGAATAATAAACCAAATGCTTATTGAAATTTTATACATTATCATTTCTTATGAAACCATTTTCAATCCTATATGTTTCAACCCTGCGTGCTTAGGGGGTTGAATATAGCAACCAAAATTTATTACATTTTAAAATCCTGTATCTACTAAAATAATAATCGTAAAATAATAAACCAAACGCTGATTGAAAGCTTATATAATACCGTTTATTATAAAACCAGTTTGAATCTTTGATCTTTCAGCTCAGCAGGATTAGGGGATCGAATGTTGCAACAAAAATGATTTATAAAACCAGAACTTTAATCGCAAAAATGTACATGAAACACTCAACATTTAAAGAAAAAAATAATATGAGTTTCCCAAATAACAGTATGCATATTTTTTTTTAATATTCATTTAGCGTCCAGCTATTAGTTGACATTTTGAAGCACAGATGACACAACGTAGCTCGTTTGGAATAAATAAAAACTAAATTATCCTTCCAGATTCATGCTCAATGTGTGACACACTACATTTGCGGTGATATGTTGAGCACATATTGTATGACCAAATTCTCGTTGCATTATTTCACGCCTATGAGTTTTTATTATTTATTCATCACTGACAAAAGAAAATATAATGAAGGAAAAAACTTTTCAGAACTCATTTTTAAATAAATATGTTTTATTGGGTATAAGTTCTGTAATTTATTAGAAACACAACGTTTCAACAGCAAAGTGCTGCCTTTTTCAAGTGAAAAGAAATATAAATATAAATAATAATTTATATTTATATTTCTGAAATGAATAAAATTAATAATTTGAGGGGATCATTTTCCACCCCTTAAATATTTAGAAAAAATTATTTGGCCTCATTTATCAAAGTGGTCTTTACAGAGGCTGTATATCAAATTTGAACAAAATTTAGCGGGAAAACCCCATTTTCGTTTGAAAAATAAATATTTACGTCCACAGTTTTGAAATGATTGATAAAAATTAAAAGAACTGTGTTACATATGTCACCCCTTTAATTCAATCCGCTAGAATCCGAAGCTGCAATCTAAATTCAAATAGGGGCTCTAGTTCTTGCATAATTCGTATTTTATATTCATTTATCTAATCCTCTAATTGGAAGCTTTAAGGATTGGAAGTTGAAGGATTGAAAATTATTTAGCCCTTTTTACTGCTAGGGTTGAAATATAAAGGACTAAAACTAAATTCATAATAAGTGACACTAAATTAGCTGTTCTTCAACATTTGACTAATGATTTTAGGAGATATGAGCTGCTTGCTATTCCAGGACTATCAGGCAGTTTTGGATTTCCAAATCTATTCGTGCAGTAGCACACTGTTTGCATCTGTATCTTCTAAGTGAATTGAGATAATTAAAATCTGTAAAAAGTACTGTGTTTTACATAATTCGTTCTAATTTAATAAGAATTTTTATTGAATTATCTTTGAAAGTACCTTCATCACAACCTGACAAATGACATATAAAATTAATAGCTATATCTTTCGACTGAATTGAGATAACTTCAATTTGTGTAAGAAAAATAATCTACTTACTTTAAATAAGTTTTATTAATTTTTTTCCAGAAATGTGTGAATAATAATAGACTCAATTTAAAAATTCATCAATATTTTTAAAATTTACTATTGTAGTAACACAGTGTTTGCTGCTGTATCTTCGGAACTAAACAAGATAATCAAAATTTGTGCAAAATCTGTTACTTTGCATAATACACTCTAATAAACAAAAAAGTTTCAAAAAAATATTTCCAAGTATGTAGAAATTACAGGCTGAAATTTTAAAATAGGCGAGGCAATAATTACAAGACGTACCTCTGTAGTAGCACACTGTTTGCATCTGTATCTTCGAAATGAATCAAAATAATTTAAATCTGTGAAAAGTATTTGAATTTACACAAATTGATGTAATGTAATAAAAAGTTTTGTCGAAATAACTTTACATTTTTACCGACTATTGCAATTCTATTGTCAAATATATTTATCAAATTTTATAGAATTAATTGTGTGTGAGTATCAATTAAACGATAGATAATAAAAAATAGAAGCGTCCAGTCCAAATTTGACGAAAATCCGTCGAGTAGTTCTCGAGCTAGAGCTTCTTTAAGTTTCCCAAGTCAAAACCATTTAAAGACACATAAAACACCTGTCTTGCAGATGTTCAACATTTGAGCACCTGCCTTGCAGATGTTCAACATTTGAACATCTGCAAAGACAATAAAAAGACCCTTCTTGAAATAAAAAGCGGCGGTCTTTTCTTATCTAATTGGATTAATTAAATAACAAAAGACCCAAGTAAGCTAGGGGGATTTTATTTCTTTTTAATGACTTCATTTAGTTTTATGTGTTTTTGAATGGTTTTGACTTGGGAGGTCTAAAGAAGCTCTAGCTTGAAAACTACTCGACGGATTCAGGTGAAATTTGAACTAAACGCTTCTATTTTTTATTGTCTATTGTTTTATTGATGTACTCACCCACAAATAATTCTATTGAATTTGATAAATACATTTGATAATAAAAGTGCAATAATCGGAAAAAATGTAAAGTTATTTTGACAATTTTTTTTATTACATTTCATCAATTTGTGTAGATTTTAATACTTGCTACAGATTTTAATTATCTTGATTCATTTCGAAGATACAGATGCAAACAGTGTGCTACTACAGTGGTACGTCTTGTAAGTATTGTTTCGCCAGTTTGGAAATTTCAGCCTGTAATTTCTACATACTTGGATATATTTTCTTGAAACTTTCTTTATATATTAGAGTGAATTATGCAAAGAGTAACCACCAATTTTGATTATCTTGTTTAGTTCCGAAGATACAGCAACAAACAATGTGTTACTACATTAGTTGATTTTAAGAAAATTTATAAGTTTTGAGATTGAATCCATTATTTACGCATTTATGTGAAGTATGTAAATGTACTTAGTACAAGTAAGTAAAAATACAAAATACAACGACAAAAAGTTGAAGAATTTCAAGCTGGAAGCTTTAAAAATAAGAAAGGGCTAATAGTAATAGAAGACTCAGAGATTATGAACCGATATTGTAAAGTGGATTCAATCTTAATTTCCATATAATCGTTAGTTATGTTACTGGTTTTGTTAGCAATATTTTGAGATTGTTTATATGAAATTTCATACTATAATAGTTCTTAATAGATTTTTTCAAGTTAATTCAGTGAAAAATATTTGGCTTTCGACTTATTTGTTACATTATATAACTTCAAAATTAGTCTTTCTCAAAACTACACTCTTCAAAATGTGGAATTTAAACGAAGAATTGGTAATAAAAATTGTTGTGTTTATGGATGTCATTCCAAATTCAATCGAAATGTGGATTTAAGTTTCCGTAATTTTCCTGAAAGGGGGAAAGTATCTGTAGTAAATAAAGTTGGCAACTACGAATTAGTTGATAAACGAGCTGTGTGGATATAATAAATATCGTAAATACTTCCCCGTAATATTATTTTCTTTGAAGCTATGATTCTGAAAGAAAAAACTATATATTATAAAAGAAGAAAGTCAATACTTTCCCGCACAATTGGAATTGAATTAAATCATTTAATGAAATATGAATATTTCTTTGGTGAATATCAACGTAAACCGTAAGCCACTTTGATCCGCCATTTTGTAAACACAGTGCTGCCGCCAACGGTAATTTCAGTTGCTATAGCTACCAAGTCTGAAGCATTTATGACGTTTATAAATCTAGAGAAAGCGTTGTAGCATCAAAATAGTTATCAACTATTTTTGTATCAATTGGCTGAGCCGGAAGTGCAGTTTATATGTATAACAGACATTCAGAATTTGCTGTATAGAACAATCAGTTTAAATGAAATGATAAGGTAGGCAATGATAATTTGTTGTCAATTTTATGATTTTGTTTGACATTGTACATGTCAAAATATCATTAAAATTATATTAATTATAATCTAGAGTGACAAAAAACTTTATTGAATGAATTTGTGTATACATCAAATGATGTATAAATAAATCACGTGAAGTTCACGTCAGATTTGGAGAATACGGGGCTGTTTGTTATGGCATGAAATGATTTTCGTTTAGATATGTAAAGAACAAGTTGTTTGCTTTTATTTTAAACAGCTCGAAACTATCTTACAAGAATAAAATTTGACTAAGTAAAAAAAAAATAAGATCAATACAAAATTTATTTGGGTCGTTTTTCTACTTCAAACCGCAGTCAATATTTCAATTCAATACTTAATTAGTTGTTGAACTGTTATCACTGACATCGGGCTGCAGACCTTTGCAATGGTAACAGAAACTATTGGCAAAAAGCTGCAGATTTTTGCTGGTAGTCAGAAAAAATGAACAACGATTTGCAGATCGTTGTTTATTTTCATATTTCATCCACCGTTGTTTACTAATTTTTGATTCAAGACGGGAAAAAGGTTCAAATAAATTTCCAATCAATCAAATTCAAGCTATAAGAATGGCCACCTCATAGCTCTTCAAAATCATTAAAAGTTAAATTGCTTGTGAGATGGTTTTTTATTATTAAAATATTTAACAATATAACAACTTGTTCTTTGCATTGAATTGAGATCTCAATTTTTGTTGAATAAATAATAATGAAACGTGAGTTTTAAAGAAAGTGTTAAAAGTGTTTGTGTTAGGTGCGACTGAAGTGTTCAAAGGTGTAAAGTGGTTCTATCTCAATCAAGAATTGAGATAGGGCCCCCTGCCGAAGTGGAGCGACCTTGTCGCGGTGGCAGGGCTTAACCTTTTGGTGATGGTGACCAACAGCTCCACATTTTTAAACTAAATAGAAAAAAAAAATGGAAGAATCATCTAGATGATGAAAGCGCATTTTTGACAGTTCATGAATGCTTGTTACTTCAGAGATTTCGCAAATTACCATCTCTCACAATTACTGAGCTTGAAATCAAGCAGTTTGGGCAAACTTACGAAACAGCAGCTTCCATTTAGTACTAGTTTCAAGTTGACTATTTGATAAGTACATAATTTATGCATGTACAAACTCAAAAATTCCTTTTAATCTTCATTGTTTAGTTATTGACTGACGGGAGGTCAAGTGCTGTATCTTAAAATAATAATTTGATCTTTATCAAAGCTATATTAAAAAAATACACCAAAAGTAAACCCAGTTTCATCCAATAATAATAATTCATTCTAATAAGCTTCAAATTCGCGTCAAACAAGTCACTGAATGAATCCCGGATAGATTTGACAACTGTACATAATAATAGTGACACCCACGGCTAAAGTTGTAACTAAATTTTTATCTACTTCAATAAATTTCAGTTGCCATATCCCTAATGTCATATATATCTATGGGCATTGTTTCACTTGAAACAAGTAATCGAATAATTTAATCTTTCACAATCACTTGAATTTAAGCAATTTGTGCAAACCTACGAAACAGTAGCTTTTATTTAGTACCAGTTTCAAGTTTGCAAATAGTATAGTTGCTGAGAACTCAGCGTCACGCCAACCAGCCAGCCAGCTAAAAATTGTTTAGCGAGCGTAAATTTACCTGAAGTGAACATCGTAAGTTCCATCTTCTAAATCAACTACTCTCGTATCTAAATTATGTCCCGGATCTGTATAAACTTCCACACCCACTGGATCCCCTCCTGTTGTTCTAGCTTCCCCGTGATAGTCCACTGTTTTTAAAACAACTGTAGCTTGTAGTCCGGCCACCGTTGGAGCGTCCACCACATACGCCGTACAAAGGCTAGGAAATGTTGTACTAGTGCGAACCTTCCCTAATTGCGATAAGGACTTCTCCAGGGAAGTCAGACTATCGTTGTGAGAGAAATCACAAGTTAAAAATGCGTTTTCTCGAGGTTCGCCGAGTGAGGAGGCAGAATCGAGTTTTTCAGACAAGGAGGTGATTCGTTGGGTGATATTGCGGACTTCTACTTGATATTGAAGGCCGTCGCATTCTTGTTGAACCTAATAAAAAACAATTTTTGATGAAATTATTATTAATTGAAGTTGAAAAAATATTACCTTATTTTTTTCGGTTTCAATGAGTCCATGCTGTTCCTCCAAAACTTTTCGCTTCTCCTGACAAGCAGCTATCACAGAATTAATCATTTCTTGCTTCCTTTGCGCAACCATAGCTTCCACTTGTTGAAAAGTTGCATTTACTTGATCTAAACATCTTTCTTTCGCTGCATCCAATCTTTCTAATTCTCTAGCTACGCCGTCTTGAGCTTGGGATAACTTTGCAAGACATTCGTTTGCTTTGTATAATAAAATTTCCGACATACGTTTAATAGCTATAGAAAACGGAATAATTGTGTGCTCGCATCCGCTGGAATTGTTGTCACTGTGGGAACCATCGGTGCAACGAGTGCAGAAAACTGTGTCGCATGTTTCACAGAACAGAAGCTCTTGGTTGATGTGGACTGAACATTTTGGAATTACTTCGCGCCGCTGGCGCGACATTAAATCCAATAACTGATTAACTAAAAAAAAAATAATTAAATAAAAAAATGAAAGAATCATCTAGATGATGAAAGCGCATTTTTGACAGCACTTGAATCCTTGTTACTTCAGAGATTTCGCAAATTACCATCTCCCACAATTACTGAGCTTGAAATCAAGCAGTTTGGGTAAAACTTACGAAACAGCAGCTTCCATTTTGTACTAGTTTCAAGTTGAATATTTGATAGGTACATAATTTATGCATGTACAAACTCAAAAATACCTTTTAATCTTCATTGTTTAGTTATTGACTGACGGGAGGTCAAGTGGTGTATTTCAAAATGATAATTTGATCTTTATCAAAGCTATATAAAAAAAATACACCAAAAGTACACAAATTTTCATCCAATAATAATAATTCATTCTAATAAGCTTCAAATTCGCGTCAAACAAGTCATTGAATGAATCCCGGACAGATTTGACAACTGTACATAATAAAAGTGACACCCGCGGCTGAAGTTGTAACTAAATTTTTATCTATTTTAATAAACTTTAGTTGCCATATCTCTAATGTCATATATATCTATGGGTATTGTTTCATTTGAAACAAGTAATTGAATAATTTAATCTTCCTCAATCACTGAGCTTGAATTAAAGCAATTTGTGCAAACTTACGAAACAGCAGCTTTTATTTAGTACCAGTTTCAAGTCTGTAAATAGTATAGTTGCTGACAGCCAAAGTGAATATAATAGCGCTTTTTTACAAAAAATGCGCTAAAAATTACCTAGAAATGATGGTGGAAGTGCGGCTACACCCCCTCTGGGAATATTGATCAACTCTCGACAGATGGGGCACCGAAATGTCCCAGTGTCTCGAGTTTGTGAAGCGGCAATTCTAGTGAGGCAATGAAGACATACTGTATGTGAACATTGCAGAAGTTTAGGTGTGTGTTCGCCGCCATCGTACATGCCTGAAAAATAGTAAACAGTCTCAAAAAATATAAAAAACTTTTAGTATCTACAAGGTGCATGCTGTTTTAATAATAACATGCGGAAATACGGATTAAAGTTCTTTGAATGCAATATGTTAATTTTTACCCATCCACATGTTATCTGCAACAATGAAAATTTATTAGCTTTTTTTGTATTGAATAAATTCTTTTCATATTATTGATTCAATACAACAAGAGCTAAAAATTGATAATTCAAGCTTAAAACAAAAAGTGCTGTATGTCAAAACGGTGCATGAATTAATGAAATGATTTAATTAGCTACAGCACTATTTGTTAGTATTTTCGAAGATGTCCAGGTACTCACAGAGACATGTTCCGCAGGTGAGGAAGCTTTCATTGAAGTCCTCATAATTGATAGAAACCGTCTCCACTAAAGTGGAGCTCATGCTGGGCATCCTTTCACCCAGACGAGTTCTGGAACAAAAAAATCTGACGTAAACATCACGTGACTTACTTGTACATCATTGAATATATATCTCATCATTCTACGGCTAATTGTTTTTGATTTATCAAAAAATTTTAAAAGTCTGTCAAGTGAAATGCGTTTTTAGCCTAGTCGGTTGCTATGGAAACAGTAGGCCATTATTCTTATACTACAACATTCCTAAATACTGATTTCCAAAATTCTACGACTACCAACAGATCTGAATTTATGCACAAAATTAAAAAATAAATTCCTACTGAAGTGCACTTCCGGTTCATTCTATTGTTATGAAAATAGTAGGCAATCATTCAGATGCTACAGCAGACTGAAATACCAAATTTCAATATTTTACACCTGATCGTTTCGAATTTATGCGAAAAAATCCAAAAGACTGTCAAGTAAAGTGCACTTCCGGCTCGGTGGATCTCAATAAAAATAGGATATAAGCATCTAGATGGTATAATCGTCCTAAATACTGAATTCTAACAATCTACGTTCAATCGTTTTGGATTCATGCGGAAAATTAAAAAAATGTTTCGAATAAAGTGCACTTCCGGTTTAGTCGATAGCAATCATAATTACTAAAACTAGATATTATAAAAGTGCCTAGTACAAAATTTAAATATTCTACGACTAATTGTTTAGAATTTATGCGGAAAATTCAAAAAGTCTGTCATATAAAGTGCACTTCCGGCTCAGCAGATTGTTATAAAAATAGAAGCAATTTCAAATGCTAAATTTCAGTATCCTACGACCGATCATTCTGGATTTATGCGAAAAATTAGAAAAAAGTCAGTCCTAAGTAAAGTGCATTTCCGGTTTAGCCGATCGCAATCATAATACAAAATGTACAATAAAATGTTATAGAAGTGCTTAATACGAAATTTCAATATGTTATGGCTGATCATACTATATTTATGCAAAAATTCAAAAAAAGTTTCAAGTAAAGTGCACTTCTGGCCTGGCCTATTTATACAAAAATAGTAGATGACTATTCTGATACAAATCAAATTCAAATACTGAATTTCAACATCCTACGGTTGATCATTCTGGATTTATTAGAAAAATTCGAAAAAAGTTTCAAGTAAAGTGCACTTCCGGTACAGACGATTGGAACCATAATGCGAGGGGCACAACTAGATCCTATACCAGTCTTAAATACAAAATTTCAACATTATACGTTCAACCAGTTTTAAGACTTGCGAGTTACGAACGAACGCACATACGTACCAACATCAAGCCGAAAATAGTCAAAATGGATGCTCAAAACGGATATTTCCATCAAAATCTCGATAGGTGAATTTTGTCGGTTTCACAATACTTCCTTGTACTTAGTACAAGTACGTAAAAATTAAGTTATTTACATCATTTCCAATGTAAAAAGTAAACTTTATGGAAAACTGTGCAATAAAAGTTTTATTGCACACTTTTAATACACGATTTCAATGTGAAAGTGCATCAGTTTCAATTTAATTAAGCCGCTAGTGCATCAAACACTTTCTTGTATCTTAAATATCTATTTATTTATCATTTATAAGAAATTTAATGTTTTATCAAGGCATATTACTGATATACAGTACTGTAAAGTTGGTTGCAGTAATCCAAAATGAATTACTAATAATTCATACGCTTATGATAAAAATCAAACAATTTTTCTCATTTTCTACTGATTCAAATCAAACAATAATTTTTTATTGTAAGTGGGTCAATTTCCGCATATTAGCATTAGCTGAATAATAAATATAAAAATATTATTCAGTTAGGATTTCTAGTAAAATAAAGCTACCAATTGGAGTAAGATTTAATATTTGCTGAATCATTAAAAATTGTTAATAATAAATTGTTTCTTGTTTCCCTGGTAGCACCGCTCAAAACAAATTAATAATTTATGACTAAATCAGAAGCTGCAGAAATTCCAAATTTTGCACATGTACTCAAAATATATGTAAAAATATGTAAAATTAATGTGAGTTACATATAATTATTGCGGCACGAGTTGTAGGCTTACAAATTGGACAAACTAATATTTTCTGGGTAAATTAGTATCTTCAGAAATTTATAATTATTAGTACGTACTTGGAATGAATGTAGGTGTAAGCAGAAAATATATTAGACACCAATAGTTATTGTAGCACGAGCTATAGACTTGAGAATTGATCAATAGTTGCCCCAGGACCGCTCAAGACAAAATAATATTTTCCGACTAAATCGAGGGCTCAAAAAATTGTAAATTTTATGTGTATAATCAATATGAATGTAAATATATGTAAAATGAATTAGTTACTTATAGCTATTGGTGCACGAGCTGTAGGCTTGCAAATCGGACAAAACAAACTAATATTTTATGGGTAAACCAGTGGCTCCAGAAATTTCTAATCATAAACACGTAATTAAAATAAATGTAGGTATAATCATACGAAATATTAGCCTTCAATTGTTATTGGTGTACGAGCTACAGGCTTGAAAATTGAGAATTCCAATAAACAGTTGAAAATTTATTCAACTAATAATTTCAAATTTCGCACAGTACTCAAAATAATTATTGGTGCACGAGCTATAGTTGCAAATTGGACAAAACAAACTAATATTCTTCTATTGCGTCATGATTCTCCGCATGAACAATGAAATAACGAAAACCGACAGATTTTCGAACAACATCGACTGGAAAATGTTCCTTGTATTGGTAAAATGCTTTTTTTATAGTATTTTGACAATTATTAAGTACACAAACAAATAAATCGGTAATACATGTACAACCAAACCGAATTTTTAGATAAACCAACTTTGGGCTGAAAAACTTCAATGTCACGCGTTTGTATGGCGATAGAGCTGAGATACGTAAAGATTAGTTTACGCATTGTTTGCCACCAGAAGTGAACACAAAAACTATTTTTAAAATATGGATGAAATTTAAATTTGGTTCAAATATTTTTATTCCGAATTTTTATTGGCCAGACATTTGTACCAAACCATCATTTTGGTAATTAATATCTTTTCAATTGCTTAAAATTAATAAATAAAAGTGCAAATTTAGCGAGGGAGATTCAAAGTTCTAAAACGCAACACCATTGGTTGAACGAAACGTGACGTCAAATACTATGCCAACAAGTGCGCACTGCTTATATTTGTTTGGTATTGCAGGCTTTTGATTAGAAAACATGGTAATAACGTGTGTGTTGTAAATTCATTTATTGTTCAAGTGTAATTTTAGCATCCTAGTGAGATTATAAATCATTTAAGACAGTGGTTTTGTAAAAGCACAATCGGATAATCTGTCAAAAATAGATCCATTCATGATGTCGTCTTATTTTCTTTCAAATCCAAATTTTACGTCCGCTGAAGTAAAAAGAGTGAACACTGCAAAGTGATTATTCAATAATAACACATTATGTACGCTATTTTAATAAATACAATCCGAAATATGATGAGCAGTGAACATAACCTATAATTTTTGTTTATTTTAAAACGAGCAAATATTAAACGAAGCCGCATATATACACTGTATTTTATGGCTAAAACTAATCACATATAATGCTATTCATGATCTGTTAAATTTATTATTCTGATAACCTCACATCATTTCTTACGTATTTTAAAATCTGTCTGGATTGGAAAAAAGACTTTATCAGGTACATTTCTGATAGTATTTTGCATTCAGGCACAATGCAATACTTATAAACTGACTTTTGACCTTTTTTAATGCTGAAATAAGTTGAGAACGAAAAATCTGTAGTAAACAATGGACTGTAATGTCACTGGACATGGTATTTGACGTCATCAATAGAGCGCGCGAAAATGGCGGCGTTTAAATTATTCTCAATTTTAAATATTTTTTTAAACTGGATTACAGCACTTTTAAACATAATTTATATTCTTTACCATGTTATAACGATGTAAACAATGAATTAAAAATATAAAACAAATTCAGCCCTGCTTTGAACTCTTATTAAGTCCTGTAGGACAAAATATTAATATTTACACAGTAAAAATTCGATAATAAATATAACACGACTACATCTCAAACTGATTTATTATTTTATTAGCAGAAAATGTGTGGTCTACTGTAAAACTGGACAGCTGCAGTGATAGTTACGTCACGAATGGCGCTCTTATTTGAATATTTCGAGTCAAATACTCAACAAAACATAATAATTTTCATATTTATATCAACAATTAACTGCTTAATTTTATGTGCAATATGTAATTTTCAAATTGTGACGTCATATGTGGTAAGGGAGCCATAAAAATGTGACAAAGTGGGACCTGGGGGTAACTAAATATATATTTTATGTTTGGGTTGTGCTGTGTTGTGTTTATATTTAGGGCCATAAAAAAAATTTATTTGTGTTTTAAATAAATTCAAATATTTATGGTGACATAGAAAAAAATTGAAGAATTATCTAAATGATACAAGCGCATTTTTGACAGCTCATGAATGTTTGTTACTTTAGAGATTTCGCAAATTACCATCTCCCACAATCACTGAGCTTGAAATCAAGCAGTTTGGGCAAACTTACGAAACAGCAGCTTCCATTTAGTACTAGTTTCAAATTGACTATTTGATAGGTACATAATTTATGCATGTACAAACTCAAAAATACCTTTTAATCTTCATTGTTTAGTTATTGACTGACAGGAGGTCAAGTGCTGTAGCTTAAAATGATAATTTGATCTTTATCAAAGCTATATAAAAAAATACACCAAAAGTAAACAAATTGTCATCCAATAATAATAATTCATTCTAGTAAGCTTCAAATTCGCGTCAAACGAGTCATTGAATGAATCCCGGACAGATTTGACAAATGTACATGATAATAGTGACACCAACGGCTAAAGGTGTAACTAAATTTTTATCTACTTAAATAAACTTTAATTGCCATATCCCTAATGTCATATATATCTATGGGTATTGTTTCACTTGAAACAAGTAATTGAATAATTTCATCTTCCACAATCGCTGAGCTTGAATTAAAGCAATTTGTGCAAACCTACGAAACAGCAGCTTTTATTTAGTACCAGTTTCAAGCCTGTAAATAGTATAGTTGCTAAGAACTCAGCGTCACGCCAGCCAGCCAGCCAGCCAAAGTGAATATAATAGCGCTTTTTTACAAAAAATGCACTAAAAATCAAAATTAAAATGGTGTTTTGTGCAATCGGCTCAAATTCTGAATAAATCTGTGATATGATATTAGAAAAAAATTATTATCAACACATTTTTTACTTGAGGCATAATCATAATTTCTTTTGATATTTTGTACCGACATTAAACAACGATTATTTAAACTGTCATAAGATAATAATATTTTGCAATATTGTAAAAAAAAGTATATTTTTTCAATTAACGGTTGATAAATTCAGATAACCCCATGAACTCATTTTTTTTTTTGATTTAGGACACATAAATTTTTTGAATAAATAAAAAAAGATAAATTTGCAACAAATATATTTATAATATAAAATAGGTTACAATAATATACAAAAATATTGTTACATATGACACTTACAATAAAATATTAAATAATTATAACAATTTGGCATTTATTGGATTATTACGTCATAATAAGTTCAATATTTCCGTCATCAATGACGTCAGAATCATTTTGAATTCCATCACTTCTAAAATTCGTTAGGCCTCTAGTTTTTAAAAATAAAAGATATATAATTGAAATTAAAATTATTAGAACAACAATTAATATTATGACTTGTAAAATCATATTTCCTTTGTTAAAATCTCTAATTTCTGCCAATTCCTTCAAAATTTTTTCTGTGTCACTTGGTGTGGTTGTCGATACTGTAGTGGTCGGAATTGTTGTTGTAAAATTAGTGGTAGTAGAAGGGGAAATAGTTGTAGTGGTTGAAACATTTTTTATAATATTTTGGCAAGGAATACCGTTTATATAATTTGAACTTGTGTAATTTTTTGTACAAGAAACTTTAGTATTTTTCCTATCAGCAATTTCTACAATGCTTTGTAAAGTTTCACATTCTAAAGATTCAGTGTTTAATATTAATTTTTGTAAATTTAAATCAGAAAATAAAATTTGATATTCAAGCAGGTTAAAATAGTTGATATCAATTGCTAAAGTTTCAATATTTCTTACATTGTAAAATAAAGTCCGCGAAAATTCATTTAATTTCAAATAGGACAAATCTAACAACTTCAAATTATTAACGTGGTAGAAAACATCAACAGGTAATTCTGAAATTTCGTTCGCAGAAAGATTTAATTCTTCTAGGTTGGTAGTACTAGCAAAACCGTTAACATTAATAATTTTAATTTTGTTATTTTGTAAATTTAAAATTCTTAGATTAGGCAAGCCACTAAAAGTGCTTTTTTCAATATTAATAAGCTTATTTGATTGCAAAAATAGATGCGTACATTTTGGTAAATATTCGAAAGACTTGGGATCAATTTTAACAATTTGATTGTTTTGCAAATATAAAAATAACAGATTATGCAACAGTGAATATTGATTAATTTTGATAGAATTTAAATTATTGTAAGATAAATCTAACTCAAGCAAACTTAATAAAGAATTAAATACATTGATTGGGAAATCTTGTAAATCGTTATGTGACATATTTAATTTTTCCAAATTGGTTAAGCCTTTAAAGGAATTAGCTTCAATATTGGAAATCTGATTCAAATCCAATCTTAAAATAATTAAATTCGATAAGCCAATAAATGTATTATTATTTATTTTTTCTATTAAGTTACTTTTTAAATCTAATTGTTGTAAATTTGTCAAATTTTTAAAAGGTTCAGATTGTAAATTATTTATTCGATTTGCTGATAAATTCAGATATTGCAGCTCCACCAATTTTTCAAAAATATTTGAACTAATTTCATGTAAACTATTTGTGTTTAAATCTAAACGGACCAAATTAATCAAAACATCCAAACTTTTTACTTCAATTTTACTTAAAAACGAATTTTCTATAGTCAGTTCTTTCAAATTACTGAATTCAGTCCAATCATATTGTTTTATTATTGATATGTTACAATTTCTACATAATAAATTAACAAAATTATGTGCCATAGAACTAGGAATAACATTTAAGGTTGCATTTTCACAAATTCCGTTATGATTTATATCTAAATAACACTCATTATGAATTTGGTATCCTGTCTGAGCTAACGTGGGATATATTAAAAAAAATAAAATGGTGAATAGGATTCCGAACTTTGTTGGTCTCATGACGGGGAAGTCCAAATGGATGCTACGAAAAAGTGAAAGAAAAATAAAAATTGTGCGGAGAAAATCATGCAAGTTAGATTTTTTAACTGACATTCAAAATAGGAAATTAATTATTAATAAAACACGACTAGTGAATAACAATACTCCGCAACCCGCGTTACTCAAATCCAAAACTGGTTGAATAAAATACCATTCAAAAAATTATGTGAAGTTTGTTTTAAGTGCAACAAACTTTTCAGTTGAAGTGCCGGAAGTGTAGCAGAGGACTAGATATTATAAAACGGAGTGTGTTAGCTTCATTGTTGCCAAGTTAATTTGATTCACAGCTTGGAAAGATAACGAGAGTAAATACCGATCCAGACAAGTCATGAAAATAACTTAAATAAGTTATTTGAATTGTATTCTGAGTTTTGATAAAAGTGAAGAAAAATGAAAAGAAATTGCCGTGACTATTAAAGATGAATAAAAAATTAAAGTGCGGTCCTGATAGAGGTAATCACGACCGTTCTACAATATCTAGTCCTCTACTATATCCAACCTCCGATTGATTACCTCTGAAAGCCAAATATTTTAAAGGTTCGGTCAAAAAAGGATAGACATCCTGATTCTTAAAATCAAGTCAACTTTGATATTAATATCCAATTTAAACATTCAAATAAATTTTAATTCAATAATGGGGTACTTAAGTTTATTTGTTACAAACTGACTTTAATTATTGACATGGATGAAGTTGGCTGCACGAGATTTGACCCTCACCTTCATGGAGTGCAGCCAACTTTACCCTGGACAGCATAATATACTATTTCTTGTAAATTGTGCGCATTTTAATAAATAATTCTGTACATTATTGATTTGACAGAAAAAAAAAATCTGGGGATTATTTTGAGTTAGTTACTTTGCTAACACTGATCTCTATATAACACTGGATTGGGTTTAGACCGTATTCTGGCATCTGAAAGCGGCCCCGGTTGAACGGCGGCCTTGACAGTAAAACTGAGGCTTTGTGTTCCTATTCGGCGGCAAATTCAAAACACTTATAGAAGACACTCGATGAAATTCAAAGTATAATGCAAGTAAGATGAAGAAATTATTCTCAATATATATTAAAATACATACATTAATAATCAACAAAAGTTAAAAATTGTTATAATACTTGAAATATTTATTAATAGTTAGAAATATTTGTGAACTTTTTAGTGTCAGTGTTTTAACTATTTTTCAAACATTGTAGTTTAGTATTATTTAATCCGTTCAATAGTTTTATAAATTTTTGTTACCTAAAATTTAAAACTATGAATTTACCTATATGAATAAATGAAGTGCATTTCTGCGATAATATTGCCTATTCAAAACTAATAATTTTAAATATCTACTACACATGATAGGAGAATAATAATACATTTAATAATCAAGATTTTATTGTTCGTAAGTAAGCACAAATTTGCAGTCCAGCGATTAATTTTGTGAGCAAGATATTTTATATTAAATTTGATATATTACTCAAATTTGTTATCATAACTAACTTGTGCAGCGTCAAATTTCTTAATGAATCGGCTTTATTCCCGCAGAACATGCATTTGAACACCATGATTTAAAAATTGCGTCCCAACACCATACTGAACTGTCACCAACATATGTCACCAATTGAACACAGAACCTCACTTTTGCCAAGATGGCGACGCTCAATTGGGGCCGCATTCCAGCGACCTAAACCCAATCCAGTGTTTATTAGAGATCAGTGTATGGTAACAATTGTATCAACAATGATTTTTAGATAAAATAGTAAAACTGGAAATCGGAACTTCAGCCTAAATATCAATGTAAAAAATTCAAAATGAATGATTTAATACTTATATGACGTCTAAAAGTCTATTGTGGCCCTCAAACAGTGGACTTTATAGGTATACAAATTCCTAGAAGATTTGTTCATATTCATGAAAAAATATTGTTGCGTTGCAATGTACTTATAAATTATTAGAAATATATCGGAAAAGTTGAAATATGTATAATTTCTATTTTTCGAATGCTACTTAGAAACATTTTGAGAGGCCTTTAAGTTTCATGAGCATGCGCATTAAGCTTTTAACTGCTGGTACTGTTTGGTCGAAAGAAACGTGATTTTCAGAAGTAAATTTGATAACTGTATAATTTATCTAGCTCATAATCTTACTGACAATAATAAAAATAATTTAGATGATGTTAAATAAGCAAGACACTAACGCCAGCTATTTTATTTTACGTCAATATTCTCAAAATGTTTGATGGTGGTACGGTACGATCACATAGCTTATGTTATGTTATGTCTGTGTTATGTCATTATGTTCAGATCTATTAAAACTTATGAAACATGTCACATAGGTTATGTCATGTTCGTAATGTCATTTGACATAACACAACAGTTGATTTCAACTCAACTTTCGGACGCTGTGTTATGCCTGCGCCGGCGCAGTTGACGGTTATCATTTTTTGACATTTCATATAACCTCAAAAGATGGAGGAGAATTTATTAATTACATTAGTAGAAAGTAATACTAGATCTTATATGTTATTATAACAATTATAAAAATTATAAACATGTTGTGAGAGAGAAAATACGTGAGAGCGTTTATAAAATTATAAATAATCTCGTTATTGAAAATATGTAGTTCTAAAATCCTACACATGATGGCTTCAAGTCTTTGTGTCTGTTGACATAACACAACATACAAACATAACACAGACATAACATCACATAAGCTATGTGACCTTAGCTTTTTAGACTTACCGTTTGAGTGACACAATAGACTTTTGGACGTCACGGAAAATTTTCAAATTGAAAAAAAATATTTCTCAAGTACTACGAGGTTTTTTTGAATCGCATTTTCACTAATATTTTTATTAATTCATGTCCTGTCAGAAAAGAGAATAGAAGAAAAACAGTGGAACACTCCATTTAGGCATTTTCGAAAATGCAATAATAGCATATTATTTAATGAGCGCGTAATGTAAGCTACTTTTCAGCAGGGTGTAAAAAAATCATGATTTTTTTTTTAGTTTTAAGTTTTAAAGTACTATTCACACAGTATTTTTAATACTTTTAGTAATTATTTGAACCATTTCGTTGCACAACTGCCTCTAATACTAATTTCATTTTAAATTGACATGAAAAATACGTCAAGTGTTTCAGGGATTTCTGTCAAAGCATGATTGAAAAACTCACACAGTTTCTTTATACAATTTTTTGTTTATTTCCAATTTTTTATGCCATAATTCAATTTATTTTTTATTTTCTACTAAAATTTTTATTTTTGATAAAACATGTATGTTTCCTGTTTCTAATTTTTTTATGATAAGTAGTTTACTCAATTTTCCACTGTGGTGTTTCTCTTTAAAAGAAAATATTTTGTTTTTGATTAAAATCAATGATTTTTTTGAAAAAAATCACTTGATTAAAATCAAATGATTTATTTTATATTTTTAATTCACTATTTACATCGCTATAACATAGTAAAAAATATAAATTATGTTTGAAAATGCTGTAATCAAGTTTAAAAAAATATTTAAAATTGAGAAAAATTTTGAGTTGTTTAAACGCTGCCATTTTCGCGCGCTCTATTGATGACGTCAAATACCATGTCCAGTGACATTACAGTCCATTGTTTACTACAGTTGTTTCGTTCTCAACTTATTTCAGCATTAAAAAAGGTCTAAAGTCAGTTTATAAGTATTGCATTATGCCTGAATACAAAATACTATCAGAAATGTACCTGATAAAGTCTTTTTTCCAATCCAGACAGATTTTAAAATACGTAAGAAATGATGTGAGGTTATCAGAATAATAAATTTGACAGATCATGAATAATATTATATGTGATAAGTTTTAGCAATAAAATTCAGTGTATGTATGCGGCTTCGTTTAACATTTGCTTGTTTTAAAATAAACAAAAATTGTAAGTTATGTTCACTGATTATTATCAGATTGTATTTATTAAAATAGCGTACATAATGTGTTATTATTGAATAATTACTTTGCAGTGTTCATTCTTTTTACTTCAGCGGACGTAAAATTTGCATCTGAAAAAAAATAAGACATCATGAATGGATCTATTCTTGACAGATTATCCGATTATGCTTTTACAAAACCACTGTCTTAAATGATTTATAATCTCACTAGGATGCTAAAATTACACTTAAACAATAAATGAATTTACAACACACACGTTATTACTATGTTTTCTAATCAAAAGCCTGCAATGCCATACAAATGTAAGCAGTGCGCACTTGTTGGCATAGTATTTGACGTCACGTTTCGCTTTAACCAATGGTGTTGCGTTTTAGAACTTTGAATTTCCCTCGCTTAATTTGCACTTTTATTTATTAATTTTAAGCAATTGAAAAGATGATAATTACCAAAATTATGGTTTTGTGCAAATAACAATATTCCCTATTGTGCGTATTTTAACAAATAATTCTAGCCATTATTTATTTGAAAGAAACAAAAATCAATTAAATTTTTCTGGAGGTTATTTTGAGTTAGTTACTATGGCGACAATTGTATCAACAGTGATTTTTGGATAAAATAACCTCGAAATTTATCTGACGTTTGTGAAGCTGAAAGAGATAAAGAAATATTCGAATGAAATTCGTGAAACAGTTTCGCAAATGGTGGGTGTTTAAAAATATTTTTACATCCCTTTCATTTTCATTCACCAAGAATTTTTTATTTGAGTTTGAGGAGCTTCTTTTCTCGACAAATTTTCAAGTCAATCGGAGATTTAGGTTTTTTACTAGTAATTTTCGATAATCGTTCAATTAATGGGTCTGAAATGTTGACAGCATTAATAAATTAGGTATATTTGTGTAATTTAGTTATTTTACTATTAGTTAATGCCAATTCACAATGTGCGTAAACATAAGGAGTGCGTAAAAACATAAATGTAAGAAATTATGTATGTTCACAGAGGTCGTAACGTAAAATATTAAAATAAAGTGTTTTTTTCATTTTACGTTGGTACAAATTAGGGTTATTGATGTATTGTGTTGGTTTCTCTGACTGTCATTTTCAAATATTCTGTTGATTTCGATTCTGTTTCGTGTTTAATGTTTTTCTTTGGTTTCACTTTTAACAGTTTGGAGTTTAGTTTGTTTTGCTTTATTGTATGATGTCTGAAAAAGATCTTGCGATTGTTTCATTATTATTGAAGCTGCGTTATAAAAGTCGCCAACGAGAGAAATATTAAGACAAGGAAGAAATTGTTGTTTTTTTTATTAATAATTAAATCAATCATATTTAAAGCACGTTTCGATTCAGGGTGTTGTCAACTGTCAGATGAAAACATGTGTTTAAAGTTGACGCATGCGCTATTAGTTGTTTCGTACGTAAACATAACATAAAATTAAATTTATCTGAACTTTACGTTTTCATTACGTAGCTCTTATGTCAATACATGAACGTAAGAGCATTGTGAACACAGGCATTGAAATCCAGTAGTTCAACTTTATGTTTATGTTTACGGTTACGTACTCCTTACGTTTACGCACATTGTGAATTGGCATGATTTAAATCAGTTGATTTTTGAGTGGACTAAAGTGATTAGAACAAAGGGGCCATCCATAAATTTTGTCACACGTTAGGGGGAGGGAAGGGATCGACGAATTTTCAACTCTATCTATTTTTTTGGGTGTAAAATTGCAAAATATGTGACCAGATGTGATAAAGACGGTGGGGGAGGGTCAAAAAATCATGAAATTCATGCGACGTATTTTATGGATGGTCCCAAGCGTGGAGAATAATTTGTACACAAGTTAAGTTATTGAAATTGGGTTATAGTAATGAAAAATATAATAAAAATTGGGTAAAGTTTAATTAAACGAAATACACATGTAAATATTTTTTTCTTTCGTGATTAATAGTCAAAATTTATTTATTGTACAGTACTACAAAAGAAACCACAGTAGTTTATTGAATTGTAAATCAAACCCTTTTTTTGAGTTTATTTTCGCACCAACCACTGGGTAAATTAAATTTTTACAGTTTACTAATAAATTATTAATAACAATATTTTTTTGTTATTGATTATTTAGAAGTGTTTAACATTTTAGATAAAAGACAGATGGACTGTGTTATCGTTATTATGTAATAAAATATTCAAATATCAAAAAAAATATATTTCACAACATTCACAAAACAACAATTTAAAACAAATAGTAAAAAAAAGTCAATCTATTTTGTGATAGTCAGTTGATATATTCCTGGCCCCTTTGGATGTTTTTATTAAATGATAGAAAATTAATAATAAAATCAATAAAATTGTGATTAAAACTAACAACTGTAATAATAAATGTTTTTTATTAAAATTTTGTATTGCATTCAGTTCCTGTAACACTTCAACTGTTAAACAATTTTTTGTTTTCGTTTCAGGTTGGGGAGGATTTTGTTTTTCTGTTTTTGAATGTGAATTTACACAAGGAATCCCATCAATATTAAGTCTATCAGTAATTTTATCCAAACTAGATATTTTAATACTAGGATTTGCTTTTCGGAAATGTCTAAAAAGGTCCTTGATTTTATCGCACGACCAATTTTCATTAAAAAGTACCAAATTTTTCAGGTTTTCAAGTTCTGAAACTAGTTCTTGATAATTTGATAAATAATTTGTGTTGACTATTAGGGTGTCTATATTGTGTAAAGAGAATAACAAATTATTCGATAAATGATTCAAATTTAATTTTGTTATATCCAAAATTCTAAGTTGGGAAAGTCCTGAAAATATTCCTAATTGTAATTCTGCAATTTTATTGTTTGAAATATTTATTTCTTCCAATTTTAAAGTGTTCTGAAAAGCGCTAATATTAATGAAAAAAATTTGATTGTTTTGTAAATACAATTTTTGTAAATTATTCAAACCTTTAAAAGTATTTTGGTTTAACTCTGTCAAACTATTATTTTGTAAAAATAATGTTTTACAGTTTATTAGACTTGTGAATGTAAAATCCTCAATAATATTGATAAAATTATTTTGTAAGTTCAATATTTGTAGATTATCAAGTCCAAGAAATTCATTTTTATAGATAAAATTAATTTTGTTGTTGGATAAATTCAAATTTATTAAACTTTGTAATGGACTGAAAATATTTTTTGGTAAATTAGTCAAATTATTAAATGATAAATCCAATTTTTGTAAATGTACTAACGTAGTGAATGATTTTGGTTCTAAAATAGTTAAATTGTTGTTGCTTAAATTTAGTAATGTCAAATTTTCAAGTCTAATAAAATTATAATTTTCTAGAATTGATATATTATTGAATGAAATATCAAATTCTTTTAAATTAAGTGAATTTATAAAAGTATTTTTTTGTAAATTATTTATTTTGTTGTGTGCCAAATTTATTGATTTTAGTTTTACCAATTTGCTAAACAAATTCACATGTATTTCTTTGATGTAATTGTTATTTAATTGTAAATCAATTAAATTTTCAGTATTATCAAAAATATCAGCATCAATTGTTTTTACCCCGCTGTAAGTTACAGCCAAATAATTCAGATTTCTAAAGTTTTGCAAATCAGTCTTTTTCAGGACCGTAAATTGACAAAAATTACATTCAAATTTAGGTTTTTTATCCATCAAAAAATCATTACTAGTAGCATTTTCGCAAATTTGTTTATCTGCGTTAGTATAACATTTATTAATTAATTTATTGTGACTACAATGCCCAGAAGGGATGAATGTAAGTAATATAAAGATCCCTAAAAGTTTTCCGGAGGTCCACGCTTTAATTCCGATCCTGCCCGAGTGTTTTCCGAGATTTTCCGAAGAAATGGAACTGGGTAAAGAAAAACAGAATAAGAATGAAAATTATTCCCAGTGGCGTAGTGATAAAATCATGCAGAAGCGGGAAATATACCAAAAGCATGACTTACTTGTACACCTTTTGACTGAATTTATGCGAAAAATTCGAAAAACTGCACTTCCAGTTCAGCCGATCGCAATCATAATGCGAGGTGTACAACTAGATGTTAATACGAAATTTCAATATTTTACTATACTATAAAATGAATAGTATAGAAAAATTTAATCATGCATTTAATACACAATAAGAATATGAATTAAATAAATCATTCCTTTATATTACTATAGAATAAATTCCCACGTAGACTAATTTATTTACAAGGTAGCATATTCAAACAACGATTAAAATGGTTGTAAATTATATTTTCAGAAATCTTGTTATGAGTCACATTAGTTAATAAACTTGCAATAAAAGCCTGAATGTTATATTTGTTTGTTGTGTTATTGAAGCAGAAAAATTGTCGTTTCTTTTGAATTCTGGTAACCACTCACGTGGTTCAAGCCAAAAGCTAAATATACTCTCATTTCTTAAAAATATAGTCTTGAACCCAAGTTCAAAGTACAATCAAACATTGAAAATACCCAAGATAAACAATAAACAATTGTCGATCAACTTACTGTATAGCAAGGCGCAATGCTTCCATAGCTCAAACAAAACAAAAGCCTACGCACAGCCGCAGTTGCACATCGAAAACAAAACACTGTCACTGCAGCTTGCAGATGGAACAATTGAGCGGCGATTTTTGTTTTTGCTTGATGAAATATTTGCAGATTTGTTCTTCAGGAGGCTGTATTTTCAATATTAACAGCAGAGTACATGCGTTGGATGATAGCCGGATGTTCAACGAAAGACAGTTGTGAACTGTGCTCAGTGCAAGGTTCTTGTTGCGCAGACGCACAAAGGACACGCACAGCTGATAGTGAACATTGGCGGACGCAAATCAATTTTAAAGGGAAACAAATAAACAAATTAAGCAACATTATAAAAAATCCACAAAGTCAGGAAAATTGAGGTCGGAGTTAAATTGGCAATTTCCGTTTCAACGAAAAACAAACAAATCTCGTAATTCTGTACCAAATAAACAATAAAGCTTAGGCTAATTTTGGATAAAAGGTCTTTGTATTTGTGGACACGCTAGAAAATATATTCTTAGAAACTAAAATTGTTTGGCAATGGGACAAACTACATAATTAGAAAAATATGCTGTAAGCTATTCATTAAATTTAAATAGAAGTGCTTCAAAAAATATATACACAGATTTTAGAATTTTTGGCTCCGAACAAATTTCAATGACAGGAATTAAACTTCTAACTTGAATTTTCGTGTATGTTTCGTGTCTGCGCCAACTAGTATGTGTATCATTTGCGCGAGCGACCTGATGATGTGCATAATATAGATGAATATAACAAAAAAAAATTGAAGAATCTTCCAGATGATGAAAGCGCATTTTTGACAACTCATAAATGCTTGTTACTTCAAAGATTTCGCAAATTACCATCTCTCACAATTACTGAGCTTGAAATCAAGCAAACTAACGAAACAGCAGCTTTCATTTAGTACTAGTTTCAAGTTGACTATTTGATACGTACATAATTTATGCATGTACAAACTTAAAAATACCTTTTAATCTTCATTGTTTGATTATTGACTGACGGGAGGTCAAGTTCTGTACCTTAAAATGATAATTTGATCTTTATCAAAGCTATATAAAAAAAAATACACCAAAAGTAAACAAATTTTCATCCAATAATAATAATTCATTCTAATAAGCTTCAAATTCGCGTCAAACAAGTCATTGAATGAATCCCGGACAGATTTGACAACTGTACATAATAATAGTGACACCCGCGGCTGAAGTTGTAACTAAATTTTTATCTACTTTAATAAATTTCAGTTGCCATATCCCTAATGTCATATATATCTATGGGCATTGTTTCACTTGAAACAAGTATTGAATAATTTAATCTTCCTCAATCACTGAGCTTGAATTGAAGCAATTTGTGCAAACCTACGAAATAGCAGCTTTTATTATTATTATTATTTTTTATTAGTCTCTCGGCTTTTTGATACATTGTGCATATTCTGTTTGAATTGCAACAGGTCAAACCAATTATCTTTAGCGAGTCTTCTTTGTTTTTTCGCGTCTTTTGTTTCAGCTATTCGCCATTGTTTCATGCGCCTGCAGCACTGCGTTGCACTTGTTTTATTTTGGCGGGTAAATTGAAGGCGGCGTTTATAGGTTATGAAGCGTATTCATTTGTTTTTATGAGGAGGAATGTCTGAGTGCCAGCTTGATTTATATATTTAGTTTTTTAAACCGCAATTTCATTTAAAAACTATTTTATGTTTCTCGCAAAACCATTTGAAGGAGAAATCTTTAAGATGCTAATCTTCTAAACTAATATCTTAAGAAAACAATCTCCTATTAGGACTTGAAGTACATAGAAAGTAAAGTACGAACTTTAGATTTAACAAGCAAGAAATACTGTTTCAAAGGCAATGTCTTCTACACAGGATCATTGACTTTACAACGTGGATCGCTTACCTCAAGCTACAAGGAACGAAACATGATTTTATAGCTAATAGTGCCATAAAATCCTCAGAAAAATTACTCAACAATTAATTAAAATCTATTTTGTTCACTTCAAAAATTTTAATTTTAAATGCATCAAAAGAAGCAAATATGTTTGCCATGGAAAAATAATATAATTAATATGATTTAAATTAGAGAAGAGGAAATGATCTACTTAAGATAACACTTGACGTTCTTAATAAGTTTAAAGTAACTGGCGCCATCTAACAGACGGTATAATTTAATTATTTTATAGAGCGCAATCATATCTAATGATATGTAATCACATTTTAACTTGAAATAAGAAATAAATAAACAATAGTAAGAAATACATAAATATCTTCAAATTGATGATTGCTTGTTCCATTGTCGTAATCAACTAAAAAATTTCTAGTGCTCGCCCCGTGAACATAACCTACAAACCACAGCGGATTAAAACATTTTGTGAAAGAACATAAACTTACGTATGTAATATTATTCACTGAGTTTAATTAAGTGTTAGACTAACTATTAATACCATAATTAAGTGTTTAAATAAGTTAAAGTTATAATTGTTGGACATCTGTCAGATTTGACAGATAAAAGCGCCATTGCGCAGAAATGTGTGTAACCAAGATGGCGGCGATACGAGCATGTTTCAATTCTGTAATAAGAGATGGCGCTGACGACACTTAATCGTTCTACAGTCATAAAGGCGCGATGGATTCATTTCCTTCTTCGTGAAGCGCTACGCTATCGAAATTCCAATAAGACCATTGAATTGAATTTAAATTAGATTTTTCAGATAAATTTCATTTCTTCTAATTGTGGACTGGTTGGTAGCATTGTTGGGTTGAATTAGCACATTCTTCGCGAAGCGCTTGTTCAACAATGAAATCCCCTAGGACCTCTCTAAAAATCAATTCTATTTGTTGAATAATTGTTTATGATAAATCAATCCGTTGTGATTATTGTTTTGCATTTTTTAAATTAGATTGATGAGTCAGTCAATCTGTTGTAATTATTGTTTCGTTTATGTTTTATTTATTTTCCTTTGATCAAATTCAATTCTTAAAACTCATTTTGTGGTTTCATTTTGGGGAAAATATTTCAACATTTCAGAACCGGACTTCCTTTGATGAAAGTTCTAGTTTTGCTTTTGTTTAATAAAAAGATCCTGGCGCCCGAGCATATAAAACCTCATGTGAGTAAGTGAGGTGGTAAAAATTGAGTATCCATTTATTTTTAAAGATAAGAAGAGAGTTTGAATATATAAATGGTAATTACAACTGTCATTATAATGGTAGAGAAATATTGTAAATTGATGATTGCTTGTTGCATTGTCGTAATCAATTTGATTTCGTTGCGTTGTAATAAAGAGCAAAATAGACTTTAGTGTTAAATAAAATGAAATTCTGTTTGGGGTTTTCACGTGGTTTTCCTCGAAGCCTTGGGTGAATGCCAGAGGATTTTATTCTTTTTATTTAGGTGTGATATCCACGTTATCACATCTAGTATTCTGTATATTTTTAGTATCTAGTTACTTGCCTTGTTTTATTTTGTATCACTGTTTTCTGAAGAAACGTCAAAGTTTCAAATAAATATACAGAATTTAAAATCAAAAGTAGTTTTGATTAATTATTATTGATTGTTCGATTGTCGTAATCGGCCAAACTGACTGATTTGATTTAATTTTACTTAGTCTTGTGTACTGATTTGATCAACAGCAAAGAAATATTATAAATTGATACTTACTTATTACATTGTCGAAATCAATTTGATTTTGTTGTGTTGTAATCAAAAGTAAGAGACTTCGTTTTAAAATAAAAATGTTCTAATTAAATTAAGGGCGTTAACCTCAATAAAGCATGCAAAAATTCAAAGAATATGTTTGTATAGACTGTTTAAATTATGATTAACTCTAGACCTATAAAATATAAATCACAATAAAAAATATTTGCCAATTAAATTAATTTATAGAGTTTATAATATACTTGGTTTGTTCCTACGTGCTTAAATGCTAAACAATGCACAAATAAAATTCACTAAAACAAAAAATACGTTATACTGCACCACTGCGTGATTTGAGATTATCATTGTTTGTGAAATAGACTTCAGGGCCTGATTAACTCATACAATTGTAACTAATTCAAGTCTACAAATTAGTAATTTCGGCTTTACTAGTGCTTAGAATTATTGTGGAAATATTTTACATCAAGAAATATATTTGTTTTCTAGAAAATTGCTGGTACCTTCTAGCGCTTTCTAGAAACGCCTGGACGTTTGCGGAAAAAACGTAGTGGGGAGAGACCCACGGTATATATATGTGACTGACTCAACGAGATTATTGATTTTGGCTCAGATACTTTATAATATGGACTGCTAGTGGTTGAAATAAATTGTGTATTTAAAATAAATCAATATTGACATAAATAATTAAAATTGAGTTATAGTGTAGTGTAATAATCTTCAGTTTAAATTAGAACTATCCATTAGAAATAGTGTTAGTTAATTTATTATTTTAGGCACAAATTGAGCTGAACCCGTGACTGACAAGCTTCATACAATTTTTAGGTTAGGTATTGTTGAAAGTACAGGTCAGGAACTTGTATGCCAATGGTAGCAAAACGGTGGGATGGTGGGAAAATGTGAAAGGTGTGGTGAAATAATCGTGGGAGGCACTCATTCAATTAGGAAATACTTCACATATGGGCGAGATAACAATACTGCTAATTGTTAGTGTTAATTAAAATATAGCACAAGAAATTAACTGTAAACTAAATTGCGGGACAATAATTGTTAATAGTTGGGATACGGAGCGCGCAGTAGTGGAAATAAATAATTATCCGGTCTTTTGTTTATCATGTTCTCACACTACTTAAATATTTTTTTTATTTGATACTCAAGTGTAAAAGCAGCTTACACTTTACGGTATCATGATAAAGGCACGTTTACAATGTTCTTGTCTGGAAAGGCAAGTTTGTTGACTCCTTGTCGCAGGAGTGATTGACTAGAGCCAGACAGGCAGGCGAAGAAAATAAAAAATTATTTAAAATTAAAATTAAGAATATAATTATTATTTAAGTCCCTCTCTGATCAATAAAAGATAAAAAGTGAGAGGAAAAATTGTTATTTATGAACTACTTGTGAACAATGTTATTTGAATGAATGGTGTTCTCCTTTCGAAAAAAAGTAGATTTAGGGTAAAAATTCAAATGGCGCTCATTTCGTACTTCAACAATAAAATTCCGTTTTAAAATAATTTTTACAAGGATTTTGATTCAACTCGAAATGAAAAAATAGAAGAATCATCTGGATGATGAAAGCGCATTTTTGACAGCTCATGAATGCTTGTTTCTTCAGAGATTTCGCAAATTACCATCTGCCACAATTACTGAGCTTGAAATCAATCAGTTTGAGCAAACTTACGAAACAGCAGCTTCCATTTAGTACTAGTTTCAAGATGACTATTTGATAAGTACATAATTTATGCATGTACAAACTCAAAAATACCTTTTAATCTTCAATGTTTAGTTATTGACTGATGGGAGGTCAAATGCTGTATCTTAAAATGATAATTTGATCTTTATCAAAGCTATATAGAAAAAATACACTAAAAGTAAACAAATTTTCATCCAATAATAATAATTCATTCTAATAAGCTTCAAATTCGCGTCAAATAAGTCATTGAATGAATCCCGGACAGATTTGACAACTGTACATAATAATAGTGACACCGGCGGCGAAAGTTGTAACTAAGTTTTTATCTACTTTGATAAATTTTAATTGCCATATCCCTAATGTCATATATATCTATGGGCATTGTTTCACTTGAAACAAGTAATTGAATAATTTAATCTTCCACAATCACTGAGCTTGAATTAAAGCAATTTGTGCAAATCTACGAAACAGCAGCTTTTATTTAGTACCAGTTTCAAGTCTGTAAATAGTATAGTTGCTGAGGACCAGCCAGACAGCCAAAGTGAATATAATAGCGCTTTTTTCCAAAAAAATGCGCTAAAAATGTGTGCCCAAGTTCACGGAGTCTGTACGTTTGAAGTGAAACTTCTTTTATTGTGTAAATGTAAAACATTATTCATCTGAACGAACAATAAGGCCATAAAGAACGAAATATAAGGAAAGTTAGTGTATTCGACTTTATTTGAAAAAGTAATGTACGTGACAGGACTGTAACCAAGAACCGATTGAGTGTACCATTGTTTTAACCACTGAACCATGTCCGGAATTACAATTCTATTAACCGAAAAACAACCACATTTTCATAGTCGTAGTAAAATATAAGACGACAGGACCGAATTGGCCGATTTTATATCCAAGATACAAAAATGAACAAGGCAAGTATCCAGATAAATAAAAATATGCAGAGACTAGAGGTGAAAACGTGGGTTCAACATTAAAAAAAAAATGGAAGAATCATCGAGATGATGAAAGCGCATTTTTGACTGCTCATGAATGCTTGTTACTTCAGAGATTTCGCAAATTACCATCTCTCACAATTACTGAGCTTGAAATCAAGCAGTTTGGGCAAATTCACGGAACAGCAGCTTCCATTTAATACTAGTTTCAAGTTGACTATTTGATAGGTACATAATTTATGCATGTACAAACTCAAAAATACCTTTTAATCTTCATTGTTTAGTTATTGACTGACGGGAAGTCAAGTGCTGTACCTTAAAATGATAATTTGATCTTTATCAAAGCTATATAAAAAACAAATACACCAAAAGTAAACAAGTTTTCATCCAATAATAATAATTCATTCTAATAAGTTCCAAATTCGCGTCAAACAAGTCATTGAATAAATCCCGGACAGATTTGACAACTGTACATAATAATAGTGACACCTGCGGCTAAAGTTGTAACTAAATTTTTATCTACTTTAATAAATTTTGGTTGCCATATCCCTAATGTCATATATATCTATGGGCATTGTTTCACTTGAAACAAGTAATTGAATAATTTAATCTTCCACAATCACTGAGCTTGAATTAAAGCAATTTGTGCAAACCTACGAAACAGCAGCTTTTATTTAGTACCAGTTTCAAGTCTGTAAATAGTATAGTTGCTGAGAACTCAGCGTCAAGCCAGCCAGCCAGCCAACCAAAGTGAATATAATAGCGCTTTTTTCCAAAAAATGCGCTAAAAATATTGTCAAGGCTCATATTAATAACTTTTGTTTGAGGTTGTTTCTCATGCTATTCATTCAATATTTTCCCTATATTGATCGGAATAAATCAAATTATAATTATACGCTTGTCTATTTATACTGCAGTAAAACTAATCTATAATTCAAGTTTCCTATATTTCAAGGTGAAAATTGAAAAATCGATTTATTTCATATTTTTTTAAATACTTACAAAAAAGAGCAGCAATACATGGAACTTCACCACCAAAAACAGTTTCTTTCAATTCCAACATTTAACCACTAAATAATAGTTTTTTAAATACACATTGACATTCAATTGTTCCGCACTTCAAACAAAACACTGCCGAAACAAAGAACGGTGCACACACGCGGCGCAAATAAAAATTGATTGATTATTAGTGAAGTTGTTAGCACAATAGGCAAAGTTAGTGAGCTTTGATTTTAGAGGAAACAGCTGAAGTGACGAAGTGGACGAACCCAACAAAACTGATGGCGAGGTGTGCGGGACGTTTGTTTTGTTTTGGAGACCAGCTGTTTTATCAGTGCTGTGCAAAATGTTCGCAAAAGAAGAAAATGAAGTTTTTTTTACAGATTCTAAAAAAATTCAATTGTTTTGTACCTTGGTAATCAAGTAATTTTAAAACGACAATAAATAATGCCTGAGGTCAACAGTGTACTTTCAGAGGGCCTCCGGCCCGAGGTGTGTACTTTGCCCGTAGGCATTATCGTCTGTTCAACTCCCGTGGTGCTTTCAATGTTTAATATCCGACTTTTGTACTATTTCAATCAAAAATTCTAGCAATGTATGACCTGTCATTGTGATTTCTGTCAGAGAAATTACTCCAGTTACTTGCTGCAACTAGTTATTTTTCAAAATAATGCCCTTGGGTATTATTTGTTACGTATTATAACAACAATAATAAACTAGTCGGACATTAAATTAACTAAAAACGAAATAAGGCCCTCTGCATTTCGGCATGCCAAGTTACAAAATTTTTTGTCCAATGTTAGTTTGTTTACACACATGTTGCATACAATATTTTTCTACGGCCCTCAAAATAACGCAGCACAGAGCACAATTTAATAATTGAATTTTACAATCTAACAAATGGATTTATGCATTGTTTGCGATGCATTAATTCAACATTTTTTCTGTCACTGATTTTTGGGTTGCGCACGATCTTGACGGTGCCCAATCGATACCCGGCGACCTCGCTGGCGTCAGCAAAGTCTACTGCAACCCCCGTACCCCTAACTGCATCCCCACCTTCCACATATCTCTTTCTCACTTGCACACATAAATGAAAGAAGTCAGTGACGCAAGTTCTTTGTTAGCATAACAAACCGCCTGACAAGTGGAAGAGGGTTGAATTTCAAATGGAAATTGCATGAAGGATGGAAAATCTGGCACACTTTGAGTAAGAGGACCTGTTGAATGAAAATATTAAGCTGGAATTGACCAACAAATATTACTACTACGCGCTCCGATTTACTTAATTTAGTCAACAACTGTATTGCGTATATCACCCGACTAACCAGCGCGTCGAAATGGAAGTCTAATCTGTAGGAATTTACAATCCCCAATATTAATTACCATGCCTTTTTAGCGCATTTTTTTTGGAAAAAAGCGCTATTATATTCACTTTGGCTGGCTGGCATGACACTGAGTTATCAGCAACTATACTATTTACAGACTTGAAACTGGTACTAAATCAAAGCTGCTGTTACGTAGGTTTGCCCAAATTGCTTTAATTCAAGCTCAGTGATTGTGGAACATTAAATTATTCAATTACTTGTTTCAAGTGAAACAATGCCCATAGATATATATGACATTAGGGATATGGCAACTAAAACTTATTAAAGTAGAAAAAAATTTAGTTACAACTTTAACCGCCGGTGGCACTATTATTATGTACAGTTGTCAAATCTGTCCGGAATTCATTCAATGACTTGTTTGACGCGAATTTTATGCTTATTGGAATGAATTATTATTATTGGATGAAAATTTGTTTACTTTTGGTGTATTTTTTTTATATAGCTTTGATAAAGATCAAATTATCATTTTAAGGTACAGCATTTGACCTCCCGTCAGTCATTAACTAAACAATGAAGATTAAAAGGTATTTTTGAGTTTGTACATGCATAAATTATGTACCTATCAAATAGTCAACTTGAAACTAGTACTAAATGGAAGCTGCTGCTTCGTAAGTTTGCCCAAACTGCTTGATTTCAAGCTCAATAATTGTGGGAGATGGTAATTTGCGAAATCTCTGAAGTAACAAGCATTCATGAGCTGTCAAAAATGCGCTTTCATCATCTAGATGATTCTTCCATTTTTTTGATAAATGAGTCACTTAAAATGCACTTAATTGATTAAGCATACACATTTATTTTAAAAATTTTTAACTACTGACTAATCTCTTGGGTTACTTGTTATTTCTGTAATTATTGTAATCTTTGTCATTAAGTTAATGATCCCCTAAGTAAGCATTTTATCTCGTCTGCTTCGTACCTTCTTAAAAATTATGATTGTTTAAAAAACTTGCAATTTAATTCCCTGAAATGTTATAAATAAAATTTATATCTAGCACAATATTTGTAGCTGTATACCGCGGAAAAATATACAAAAATTTATGCGCTATTTGCCGAAACATCAACAAGATTTTGTAATTAAAAAATTTACTACAAAACGTTAAAAGTAAGGTGAACAACATTTTTTTAACCTATCCTAGGTTTGACAATAATAAATATAATTTATAAAAAATTACCTTTCAAATATTTCAGCCAAATACTGTCTCTTCAAATGTTCAAATAACTCCAAATCCATAATTCAACACCATTAAAAACAAAAATGTAAATAAGAAAAAATTGGCATAAATTTAAATATTTTCACATATTTGATCGAAAATATAGTTAGGATAACGCAGAAAAGGTAATTTTGAGTTCCGCTCGCGGTGCCGGTAAACCGAGGACTGACTTAGCTGACTTACCGACTTTAAGTCAGTCAAAACACTTCTAAGCTTTTAAAGAAGTTTAATATAGAGCTGGAACACCATTGGCGGAGAAAGCATTTGAAATAAGAATAAAATGCTTAATATTAGAACTAATACACATTTTTATCAAATCTCACAAAATAATTTTTATTTAAGTTTGTTATTTATTTAATAATTTGAATGTTAGCTCATTGTTGCAAAATATCATTGCTACGATTTTGATGGAAATATTCGTTTTGAGCATCCTGGAATACATTTAGACTATTTTTGGCTTGATGTCGGTATGTATGTGCTTTCGTAACTCGCAAATCTCAAAACTGGTTGAACGTATAATGTTGAAATTTTGTATTTAAGACTGGTATAGGGTCTAGTTGTGCACCTCGCATTATGGTTCCAATCGTCTGTATCGGAAGTGCACTTTACTTGAAACTTTTTTCGAATTTTTCTGATAAATCATGAATGATCAACCGTAGGATGTTGAAATTCAGTATTTGAACTTGATGTTGTATCAGAATGGTTATCTACTATTTTTGTAAGAATCGGCCAGGCCAGAAGTGCACTTTACTTGAAACTTTTTTTGAATTTTTTGCATAAATATAAAATGATTCGCCATAGCATATTAAAATTTCGTATAAAGAACTTCTATAACATCTTATTATACATCTTGCATTATAATTGCGATCGGCTAAACCGGAAGTGCACTTTACTTGAAACTTTTTTTTAATTTTCCGCATAAATTCAGAATGATCAGCCGTAGGATACTGGAATTTAGCATTTGAAATTGCTGTAGCATCTCAATGGTCATCTTTTATTTTTGTAACAATCGGCTGAGCCGGAAGTGCACTTTATATGACAGACTTTTTGAATTTTCCGCATAAATTCTAAACAATTAGTCGTAGAATATTTAAATTTTGTATTAGGCACTTTTATAATATCTAGTTGTACATCTTGCATTATGATTGCGATCGGCTGAACCGGAAGAGCACTTTATTCGAAACATTTTTTGAATTTTCCGCATAAATCCAAAAAGATTGAACGTAGATTGTTAGAATTCAGTATTTCGGACGATTATATCGTCTAGATGCTCATATCCTATTTTTATTGAGATCCACCAAGCCGGAAGTGCACTTTACTTGACAGTCTTCGGGAATTTTTCGCATAAATTCGAAACGATCAGGTGTAGAATATTGAAATTTGGTATTTCAGTCTGCTTTAGCATCTGAATGATTGCCTACTATTTTCATAACAATAGTAATAACCGGAAGTGCACTTCAGTTGAACAGATTTCTTTAGGCAACTCATCAACGTTACTTTTGTTAGCATAAAAAATAAATTTAATTCGGCTGCTTGAACGATGCAGGATCCTGTACTAAAACATATTTTCGTTTTCTTAGGTCATATTATTTTTGCCCAGCCAGTGGTGTACGTAAATAATTTTTCTGAGGAATTTGAAAGACGACACAAATAACTTTTAAATAGAACTAATACAATTTCTGTATTTTATGTAAATAAATTACAATTTATGCAACCAAAACATTACAACGCGTCCACAACAGTAAAATCTTTCAAAAAACAAGTTAAAAAAATACATTTTAAAGTTCAAAATTCAATAGACTTCTTCTGGTCAAAGTTCTGCTCAGTAGACCATAACATTCTCACATTCAATTCACACGATTGCGATCTAGAACTCTAGATGTATCTGCTCTTCTAGATTCTTGAGAACGCAAATGTTTTAACAAGAGAATGGAGAAGATATCGCATTGCTTACGCCGTGTTTTGTTTTAGCAGCACATTAAAAGTGTTGCTATTTTGTTTCGTCCTATTGTTACGGTAACCGATGCTATATTGTTTGAAAGAGGCAGGCTTTTGTTTAAAAGGTTATAAGAAAGTCGGAATCAATTTTTTATGCGTCTAGCACCGGCACGCTTAGTTCAAAAATAAATAATTAGAAAAAAGTTTGAAAAAACGAAAAACTTTGTATTTCTATTTCCAGAGCCGTTAGGCTTCTAAAATTACTTCATTACGTCTAATGTTCTGTTACAAAAATCGAAAAAGTATTTTTTTACATCCGGCTGCATCCAACAAAAATACATAAAATTGTTGAATCAATTCTGAAAAATGCCAATATTCAATTTTAAAGTCCCGGTGAATAACACGCAGCGGTCACTGTTCTATTTGAGGATTGTTTTTCTCCATAGAAAATAGCGCAGTATGTGCTCCCTTTAAAAATAGACACGTACGCCTCTGGTTATCACAGAAAGAGAAATAGACACTGGTTATATTTAAATGCGGAAATGCACCGGCCCGAGGTCAGATCTGTTGCTAACTTCGGATTGTTTATAAAATTGTTCATCGGATGATGGGAAATTGCAACATTTTGAACGAATTCCTCAGAATTCAGAACTTAAACAAAGAATTATTTCGGTCAGATTTTCCAAACATTGATAATTCCAAAAAAATAATGACATAGCGTCGTGCTTACAGTAATTATTAACCGTTATATATATTCAAGATTATTTGACCTTACAAAGTATTCAAGGAACAAATGAGCATCATTTCTTCAACCGGAAGTCGTGGTTCAATTGTTTTACAAACAAGGCTGAATCAAAATTGAGAATTAAGCCACGAGAAATATTTCCAAAAATAAATATACTATACTATAATAAAGCCATGTTCCACTAACATTTAAATGGGAAATTGAAATTGGAACGATACAATCACACAATGAAAACGAAACTAAGAAAGTATCGTTTTATAGATGCAATGAAAACCTACGCAATTTAAACAAAAGAAGATCAAGTAATAAATAATGAATTATTTATTGTGGGTTGTTCAACACAAATTTGAATAAGTCCTAAAAATGGTAATTTACCAATAAATATTGTAAGTAACTTTCACAGATTACGTCAATGTTTATGTACAAACATTTGCGAATATAAACAAATATTGTTTTTGTTCATATTAACTTTATCTTATATCCTGAATGACTTACAAAATTATAAATAGTTGGACATCCGTGATCACCTAGATAATTAACTTTAAATTGCACTTGAAATAATTTAATCATGGTTAACTGCAAGAAGCAAAACAAGCGAAGTAAAACAGCGATTATATTATAGTGGTTGATTTACCATAAAATAATTAAAAAATTTTTATTGAGCTCTCAATAATCAAATTAATTGCATAAGAACATCGTAAACTTTCACATCCAACATTTTGTTTGTTATCACTACAGTGAAATATTTGCATATTGAGATAAAGTATTGCACCTTGAACTAAATGAAAACAATGAAAAATTGCGCTTACCTTCATCAAAATTAATATTTTTCTGTCAAAATTACGGTCATCGACCTGCTATCCAGCTCCAAGACACTTTATTTTGAGACATTTCACATAGTACACAACTTTTAATGATGAAAATAATAGTATACTAACACGCAAATACTTCAAGGATAAGAAAAAATCTAAATACTTTCAACATAAATAAACTTTTAAGTCTTAAAAGCTGATATAAACACACATGTATAAAAAAACACGATTTATAACCATAAAGTACATACCAACTTACGGCATTTGAGGCAAACGACCGATAAATAGTTGGTAACTTTTCACTTGCGTTGGGGACACTTATTTTAGTTCCAAATATGCCAAACCTTTCAATAAAAGTGTTAAATATTTATTATCAACAATGAACAATTCCAAATAATTAAATTTATTATTTCAGTTGATAGCAATATTATTAATTTGTACTGTTGGCAACATTGCGTCAGCTGGTACACGTCATACTAAATGACAGTTCTACTTTTACTACTTTTAGGCAAAATTAAATGTTTAAGTTTGAAAAATAGGTTTGTTCCACAAAAATCAATAATAAATCAAGTTATATTATTATATTTGATGTATTTTTTAATTCTAACCTAATTGTTTTTATTGCAGATTCCAATAAAATTTTCAAGCTGGATCGTACAAAAATGCGTAGGGCTCACGCAGGAAATTACTACCAACCCTTGCCTCAGCAAGGGAACGAAATCGAGGCAGAAAATGAGGTATTAGCAGATGAATTAAAAGACAAAATACATGCACTTAAGTCACTATCTATAGACATTGGAAATGAAGTTAGATATCAACAAAATATGTTGGGAGACGTCGATGACGATATGGAAAGAACTGGAGGATTCTTGGGGAACACAATGAACCGGGTTTTAAGATTGTCGAAAGGCTCACATAATTATTATATTCTGTATCTATTCCTCTTCTCAATATTTGTGTTTTTTGTACTGTATCTTGTTATTAAATTTAGATAATTTTAAAAGAATCGTTGTATTATTGTTCGTTGAAATTGGAACTATATATTGTACATTTTAAGGTAAATCTTTATAGAACTATTTGTATGAGTAATTAAAAAGGGTAGACTTACGGTTTTGTGATTGTATTTTCACATTGATAAACAAATAAATTGTTCCTGCGTTGAAAAAATGTTTAAAACACTGATAATTGGAACTAATGTCACAGAAAACGTGCATTAAATGTGTGCAATCACTTTTTCACTTATAATAATAAAATTGATTAGCATTACGACCAACCACAA